>CM035342.1:31082706-31745206 GCA_020226455.1 Prunus salicina | reverse complement strand
CTTTATTATTCCCAAATTGACATTTTCGTTACCTAATCTTTACTAACTAAAGATTTCACCTTCGCCAACTTTCATGTTTTTTCCTACAAGTTTCCTTGACCTCCTCCCTCCTTTGACGTTACAAATATGAAAGCCTTGATCCTATACGTTCAACATGGACTTTACACATCTACTTGGAAAGCCTAATTAAAGAGATTATTCTTTAATCTACTAATGCCAACAATTAGATCATTCCCATCAAAACATCTGTTCTCCATATTTCCCCCTATTTTCTTGTGAATTATGCCTCTTTTTCTCCGAGAGAGAAATCATGTTTTTCATGTCTTTCATAGTGTAGGGCATGTGTATAATGCACCACATGTTACCTACTCTAACCAATCTAAACCATATAAAATTTTACTAGATGAGAATTTAACTTTCAATGTTTTAAAAGGCATCAAAGTCAATTCATTTAACCAACTAACTCATAATAACTCTAAATTCATTTTTTTCCCCTTAATTTAATTATGTCATTTTGCCCCCACCACCCTATAGGAGATGGTGGCCATCAACCATCAATCATTGTCTCTAGTTCCGTTCTACCCTCAGTTTCCCTAATCTGCTCATATTGCCATCCATTAATTGATTTAATCGTTTTAATCAATTCCTGTTCTAGTTCATCTCCAAGTTCATCTGTAATACATCCTCATTGAAATGGACGAGAGAGTGAAGTATGTAATTTCATCTGTCATACATCCTCATTGAAAATGTGTTATTATTGTGAAACAAAGTGTATGGGAATTCTCAGATATGCTCAAATATCTTTTTTTTTTTTATTAAGATAAGTAAGGAATCAAAATCCAAACTAAGTAAGAACTCGCAAATAATTATTTGCAGTAGAACTTAGATATTATAGTTTATTTTCGGATACATATGTTGGCGTGAGTCAACGTTCCTATTAGGAATAGAATTTGTTCCTATTAGGAATATAATTTCTATTTTATTGTAATTATCTAATTTGAGTAGAATTAGGAGATTTTGTACATATTTCCTATTTGTAACCACTCTGTATGTAGTATATATATTTCATCCTTGAGAGAAGAATAAACATATCAGTTTTAAACCCTAATTATTTTGAGTTGGTATCAGAGCGGGTTCCGATCCGTCTCTACAACGTCAAAACCCTAATCCTAAAAATACCTATTTCCGCTGCACCTAGCCTATACACCTAAGCCTGTGCTGTCATATATCTCTTACTGTCGTCGTCGTCACCTAATCTTTTGCTGCTGCCGCTATCTATCACCATGTCAGATGTCATTGACTCTTCTTCTTCTACTCCTATTGTGACGGTTCATACCGAATCGTCCACTAACCTACCTATGGGATTCAAATTGACTGGATCCAACTATGAGATATGGGCTTCGATGATCGAACTCCATGCTACTACACAAGGCAAATTGGGTTACCTGACTGGCGACACTGATGCCCCTGATTCCAAAGACCCGAAATTTGGGAAGTGGAAAATTGCTGATGCTGTTGTGAAAAGTTGGATGTTGCGAACTATGGAACCCAGTTTGTTGAATATGTTTCATACTCTACCTACTGCTAAGGAAATTTGGGATGCTGTTAATCAGATGTTTTATGATGGCTCTGACATATCCTAGCTCTATGAACTGCGGTGCCAGGCTACCCGTCTCAAGCAAGAGGGTCGTCCTGTCTCTACCTATTTTGCCGAACTTAAGGCAATCTGGCTTGAATTGGACAAGAGACGTCCTTTTCAGATGAAGTGTGCTGATGATATGAAGACTTTTCAGGCTGCTGTTATGGCAGATCGTGTGTATGATTTTTTGGCTGGCCTTGACGATACCTATGATAAGGTCCGCAGTGATATTCTACGAAGTGATAAAGTTCCAAGTATTGAAAATGTATTTTTTATGGTTCGTCGAGAGGCTCAACGCCAGATTACTATGCTTGGATCCGGCACCAAGATTGGGGAACCTGCTGTTGTGTTTGCTTCCAAAAACCCTGCTTTGGTTTCTCAGCGTACAAGGTCTGGCTCTTCTGCTGTTCCGCCTCATCGCCTAACTTCTGCTGAAAAAGACAAACTGAAGTGTGATCACTGTGGTGAAAAGAGACATACTATCGACACCTGCTGGACATTGCATGGGGTACCAGATTAGGAGAAGGAGCGGAGGCGTTTAAACAAGGAACAACTGGACAGCAAAGCTCATGTGGCTGTTGCCCCCACTTCTATGGCTGACATCACCACTGGACACGATCACCTTACTGCTACTCCTCCGACTTTGACTGCCGTCTCAGGCACTCCAACACCTCCGCCTCCAGGTAACTTTGGCAAGGCTTTCCATGCCCATGATACCCGAGATACAGGTTGGATTATTGATTCAGGAGCTACTGACCATATGACGTATAATTCTGCTTTATTCTCTACTACTCTTCCGCCTCATCGTGATCATGTTCTGACTGCCAATAATGCTGCTGCTCCTGTCACGGGGGCTGGTTCTATACTTTTGACACCTGCTTTACCATTGGACAAAGTGTTACTGGTTCCATCTTTGTCTAGTAATTTATTATCTGTACCGCAAGTTACTGAGCAGTTAAACTGTGTTGTACTGATGTATCCGTCTTTTGTCTTACTACAGGATATCCAGACTCGGGAGATCTTTGGTCGTGGTACTAAAAATGGGGGGCTTTATTATGTGGATGATGTGACAACTAGTCGGGTTCTTCGTGTTGGTAGAGCCAACACTTCTCAGCATCGCCGGATTTGGTTGCTACATTATCGATTTGGTCATGCCTCATTTGGATATTTACGGCATTTGTTTCCTGCATTATTTAATGGTGTCAACGAGTTTGATTTCCAATGTCAGACTTGTATTTTAGCTAAGAGTCATCGGGTATCCTACCCTCCAAGTTGTAATAAACGGCTTATGCCATTTGATTTAGTTCATTCTGATGTTTGGGGACCTTCCCCAGTTTCTACAGCCTTGGGAGTTCGTTGGTTTGTGTTATTTGTGGATGATTGCACTCGTATGATGTGGTTATATGGGATGAACAAGGACTTAAATTTCGATATTATCGCCGATATTTCGGCGATAATATCGTTTTTTTTGGGTTCCGATATTTTCGCAACATTCCATTTATATTTCGTCAATTTATCGAAAAAATCCTCGATAATATCGCCGAAATATCGGGATAGATATTTTCGTTCCAATTCAATCTGAAAATTCAGGTCCCCTTCAAACTTATTAGAAAGTAAAGAAAAAAAACCCCTGAAAATTGTATACTCACCACCATTCTTAATTCCGTCCGCCCAAAAAATCAAGGAAAATGATCGTTGCTAGAGGATGAGGCTTTAAGTGGATGTTAAATCTGTGATGAGATGGGGTCCAAGCTTTGAATATACAACAGTAACACATCATACTTGGGCAGAGATGAGATCGAAGATGGGTGGGTAGAGATGAGATCGAAGATGGGGCGCACAGTTTGCATCAAGTCGTCGTCACCATCGAGAGAGAGAAGAGAGCTAAGCAATTCGTACATGGGAGGAAGACTCAGTCACCATCGTCGAGAAATAGAGGAGTTGACAGTTGAGATTGGTGGATTTTTGGTGGCTGTCGAGAGAGTGCTAAAAGAGCAGTTTTTCTGTTCCAGAAAAACAAATCTCAAATGAGATTTGGGATTAGGGTTGAGATGGTGAGATATGTTTGGGTGTGGAGAGCACCACCATATTCTTTTCTATTCCTTTTTCTTTATTTTTGTTTTTGAAATATAATAATAATATATATGATATTACCTGCTAGATATTGCAGCATTTACAAGATCTCTTCAGTGATGCCAAAAAAGAAGTATGGCTTTTTTCTATTGTAAATAAAATCATAGAGACAAATATCTCCAGATTGTGTAAAAGAGTCAAATTTGATTGCTGCATGTCATCAACTCTAAGGGATACCTCGGCCAACTAGCACAATCCTTAGAAAGTAGGAGGAAAAGTAATGATATGAGAAGAAGAAAAAATACAATTACCAAAAGGGATATCCAGGTAAAAGGAACAAGTAAATAATACATACTTAGTTATTAAATTAAACTAGTAATCAGTTACATCAGAAATCAAATTAAAAGAAAGGAATTAAATTTCGATATTATCACCGATATTTCGGGATCGATATTTTCGTTCCAATTTAATCTGAAAATTCTCCCTGTTGCGCATGTTGTGATTATATTTTCGGTGTGTAATATTTATAACGTCTTTAAAATGTCTGCATGCTAATATTTATTATCTAGGATAAATTTCTATATTAAAAAAAACACCAAGGGGATTCAAACCCCTCCTATTTTACATGGTTTTGTTTTGAATTCTTTTTGCAAGAAACAAATTGTTTTGAATTCTTTTAAACTCTATGTGGTACTAAGTCACTCATGTATCTTACCATGCAATGTATAAAGTGTAAAATATTGTAATAATTCATTATATATAAATGATTATGGTGTGTTTAATCTTCTTTCATTAATTACTACATATTTTTTACACTTACAGTGTTTGCCAGCTCACTATATAATTAACTTAAATCAGTTAAATCCATCATGCAATGCATTTCTTTCCGATTTTTTATGATAAACTAATAGATAATTGACTAAATAAACATCCTGCAAAGTTTCAATAAAAATTTCCAAGTTTTTCTTACAATTTCTGTGGTTTTTATTCAATTTTTATCGATATCGATAATATCCCGATATTTCCATCGAAATTTCCGTATTTTTGGACTACCGATATTTCCGATATCATCGATATTTTAGACCTTGGGGATGAAAAATAAAAGTGATGTGGTCGAAATTTTTCAGCGTTTCTATCAGATGATTCAGACTCAATTTATGCTCCCTATCAAGGTTTTTCGATCTGATAATGGTGGAGAATTTGTTAATTCAGTGTTATCCCATTTTTTTCACACTACGGGTGTCCTCCATGAGACTACTTGCCCTCAAACACCACAACAGAATGGGGTTGCTGAACGTAAAAATGGGCAGATCCTTGCTGCTGCCCGTGCTCTACTTCTTGGTGCGTTAGTTCCAAAGCGGTTCTGGATGGATGCTGTTACCTATGCAGTCTATCTCTTGAATCGTCTACCTTCACGAGTTTTGGATTTCCAAACTCCTATGCAGGTACTGACCCATCATGTCTCTGTCTCTTCTATGTTGACTCTGTCTCCAAAGGTGTTTGGTTGTGTCGTCTATGTTCACCTCCATCAGAATCAGAGGAGTAAGCTGGACCCATGTGCTCTCCGTTGTGTCTTTCTGGGTTTTTCTCCTCATCAGAAAGGTTACCGATGCTATCATCCTGCAACCCGACGTCTATATGTCTCTATGGATGTTACCTTTGTTGAGGATGAAATGTTCTTCTCTGATTCACCCGAGCATGTCCTTCAGGGGGAGACTAGTAGTGAAGGACATAGCTGGCTAGATTTACAAGGGGGAGTAGTATTGGATAGTTTGATACAAAGGGAAGAACCGACCGAACCTGCTGAATCTGCTACACCGGCAGAACCTGCTACACTGGATGAACCTGCTATTTTAACTGATGTTACTACTGTCACTGAATCGATTGCCCCCCATGAAGCTTCTCTAATAGTACCCGATCAAGCTCCCCTGGATATTCCTGAGGTAAGTGCTTCTATTCATACTTCTGATAATTCTTATGTTTTACCGCCTAGACGGAACCGTGGGGTTCCTCCTGATCGTTACTCACCAAAAGGCAAAGCGAGATATGCTATTGCCCATTATGTGTCTGATCACAGGTTATCTCCTGAGTGCAAAGCGTTTGTGACCAGAATGGACAATATTAAAATTCCAACCCGTGTTGAGGAGGCATTTAATGATCCAAAGTGGGCTGAAGCCATGAATATTGAAATGGAGGCGTTGCAAAAAAATAATACATGGGACATTGTTGATCTACCAAAGGGAACGAAGCCTGTAGGATGCAGATGGGTGTTTACAGTTAAATATAATGCAGATGGTACTGTGGAGAGGTACAAGGCAAGATTAGTAGCTAAAGGGTTCACTCAGACATATGGAGTTGATTATCATGATACTTTTGCACCTGTGGCTAAGATGAATACTGTCAGAGTTTTGTTGTCCTTAGCAGTAAACTTGGATTGGACCCTGAGGCAATTTGACGTAAAAAATGCATTCTTACATGGTGAACTAGAAGAAGAAGTGTACATGAGTCTTCCACCAGGGTATAGGGTTACCGGTGAAACGGGGAACGTGTGCAAATTGAAAAAGGCGTTGTACGGGTTAAAGCAGTCTCCTCGGGCATGGTTTGGCAGATTTACCACAGCTATGAAGAAGTTTGGTTACCGACAGGCCAATACTGATCATACTCTATTCATTAAACATAGGGCTGGTAAGGTGACTTTGTTGATTATTTATGTTTATAATATGATTGTGACTGGTGATGATACTGTAGAAATCGAGGAACTGCAGAAACGTTTAGCATCTGAATTTGAGATGAAAGATTTGGGCAGTCTGAAATATTTTCTAGGAGTGGAAGTCACTCGATCTAAACATGGCTTATTTCTTTCACAAAGGAAGTATGTCATGGACCTGCTAGCAGATACTGGAATGCTTGACTGTAAACCAGCTGATACACCTATTGTTGAGAATCATAAACTTGGTGTTTATGTGGATCAGGTCCCAACTAACAGAGAAAGATATCAAAGGTTAGTTGGAAGATTGATTTATTTATCATTGACACGCCCTGATATTGCCTATGCTGTAAGCGTTGCTAGCCAATTTATGCATTCACCTAGTGAGGATCATATGGCTGCTGTGATGCGTATTCTGAGTTATTTAAAGTCTGCTCCTGGGAGAGGTTTATTATTTAAGAAAAATGGTCACTTGGATCTAGAAGGTTACACTGACGCAGATTATGCCGGGAATATTACAGATAGACGTTCTACATCAGGTTACTTCACCTTTGTTGGTGGTAACCTAGTTACGTGGCGTAGCAAGAAGCAAAACGTTGTGTCTCGGTCCTCCGCAGAGTCTGAGTATAGAGGGATTGCCCAAGGGGTTTGTGAAATACTATGGTTAAGGTGGTTACTTGCTGAAATTGGGTTTAGACCGAATGCTGCTACAAAACTCCACTGTGATAATCAGTCTGCATTTGAAATTGCTAACAATCCGGTGCAACATGATCGAACTAAGCATGTAGAAGTTGATCGGCATTTCATTAAGGAGAAGCTGGAGCATAAATTAATTTCTATACCTTTTGTGCCTTCTTCAGAGCAGCTTGCAGATATGTTGACCCATGCTGTGTCAAAGCGCCGATTTGAAGACTCACTTGACAAGTTGGGCATTACTGATATCTATGCACCAACTTGAGGGGGAGTGTTGGCGTGAGTCAACGCTCCTATTAGGAATAGAATTTGTTCCTATTAGGAATATAATTTCTATTTTATTGTAATTATCTAATTTGAGTAGAATTAGGAGATTTTGTACATATTTCCTATTTGTAACCACTCTGTATGTAGTATATATATTTCCTCCTTGAGAGAAGAATAAACATATCAGTTTTAAACCCTAATTATTTTGAGTACATATATATCAAGTGATATTCATATATATCAAAAAATTGATTTATTTTGGCTGATGAACACATGACTCCATTATCCAAGATAACTACTGTACTAGTGTTGTAGCTAGGATGAAATGCAAGGCATGTCTTAAATATTCGAACTCTAGTTTGCTGTTGGGTTTTTTGAGAACTAAAGAGTGATTTTATTTATTCAACAATAGATGGGTACAAGGCTTTATAGAGGAGTAGACTTATTGGCCTTCAACAACTAGAAACTGTTTGCTAGGCTTATTGGCCTTTTCACTATTTGCTGGCTATTTGGCCTTTTCTCACTCTCTTGGGACAGCTGTAGTTTTTCAGCTTAATTACTTCTTACATCTTTGTTTACAAGCCTATATATAGGAGAGTCACCGACTTTGAATACAACTATGTCGGTTTATTATACTACAATATCTTGATTATTTTATACTAAAACATGCTATTGATATCATGATATTTTGGAGTTACCGACTTTGCAAAGTCGGTTTGTTCATTTCTCAACTATTCTAGACTATTCTAGATTGAAATGTGCATTACTTTTCAACATTTGCAAATCAAAATAAATTCAAGTACAAACAGATCTGCTCAGAGGCAGATAGCCTCACTCTCACTCACCCCCTGGTTCCGATAGATATTCTTGGCGCCCCTACTCTTATCTGAAATTGTTCACTCAAACCAAAATTTGCCATGAGAAGACAAACATGAGTAAGAAGCTCTCCCCCCTTTCTAAGATGTTGGGCGTGCTCATTCCATCCACATTGGCTTGCTGCATAGCACAACATCTCTATCCACACCTTAGCTATCGTTTCCCATTTCTCTTCATTTCCCCATCCTTCCTCTGTTTCAAGTGATTGCAACTGTTTTGCAAGCCTACACCCGGTAAACAATACTGTCTTGCTTCTGTCCCCAATCACACTCTCTGGATCCACGTCTGTGTTCACCTCAAGCAACACTTGACGGGCACGGCCTTTTCCATTACTACCACTTATGATACTTCTTCTCTTCTCAAAAAATTTTGTGGCCTCAGCACAAGTATCCCGGAACCTAATTTTGTGCATCAGGTAATTCGAGACCAACTTGCTGAAATTGTGTTTCGAATCGGGAGTAGGGATCTCCTGATATTTTTCTAGGTCAGTATAGTAGCACAAATCCGTTGCTATGTGCCACAGAAGAATGCTCTGGTCGAAAGGTACTTCAACCAAGCTCCAATTCAATTTTTCATCACAATTTGTCTTCTTTAGCACTTGATCACCTCTCCAACTCAACACTTGGCTAACATGACTTCCGCTTCGAGCAACTTTGAGTTGCTCAAAGATAAACTGTTTCATTTTGATGGGGACATCCTCTAAAGTTGAATAGCAGTACTTCTCCCAAATGTCATAGGTGCCAATGAACTTTTGAATTCCACCAAACTTTACGGGCTTCTCTTTTAGACAAAAATCAATGAGATTGAATTGTGTAATGGTTCCCGACCACCCTTTTTCATAGCTCAATTTCAACCGGAAGTAAGAGATTGCTCGATACATAGGTGGAGCAAGTTGTGAATTACAACAACAAAATTCACAACTTGCTACCTTTTTTTCTTCTTCTCATCTTCTAGCACATGAAACCATCCTAAAACTCAACATGTCATAAAACTTCAAAGTTTAATAACTAATATAGCTAAAATTCAAATATCAATAACTTCAAAGTTCCATTAAACTTCAAATTCTTCAAAGTTCCATTAAACTTCAAATTCAACATTCATATCTAATTAAAATCCAATGAGAAGACTACAAGTGCATTATAAAATATAAAATAAATAAATATACAAGTAGACGCTCCAATTCAGTTTAGGCTAATTTGCAAAAGCTCAAAACCAAATCAAACCAAATTATTAACGGTCCAGTTCAATCTTTAACTTATATTTTTGTTCAAAACCAAGCCAAATCGATAATCACATTTTGAATCAGTTGGTTTAATGGGTTCATTCGGATTGATGGCCACCCTTATTTGAGAGTATTGAAATTAATTATTGGATTTCTTTTCTGTTTATGAGAAATATGATGAAGAATTTTACTAGAGTTTTTTTTTATTATTATTATTTTTTTTTTATAAATAAAGTTAGAGAAACATCTTTGGCCCCGTTTTGAGTTTTATTAGATGAACGTGTTATGTTCACCTAATGTTTGAGCTGGCCTGGCCAACGTAGATGATGGTACAATAATTTTTCAAAAACGGACGAAAAATAAATTACATAAAATTGATGTCAAATGATCATTCATCATCTTATCATTTATTAAAACATTGATGCCACCTAAAATTACAACACACCCACTTTATTAGATCGATCAGTTGGTTTTTATCTGACCTCAAGTGTCTGCTCCTTGGAAGAGGACGCCATTGACAGTCATCCCTCCATCAACGCAAATAGTTTGGCCAGTGATGTAAGACGCCGCGGGTAGGCATAGAAATGCCACCAAGGCTGACACCTCTTCTGGCTCCCCAGGGCGTCCTAAAGGTGTTCGAGAGTTGATGATCTTCAAAGAAATTTCGTTGCTGAAAAACTGCATGTATAGAAAATAGAACCGATAGGAAACATATTTAGTAGCTGCTAACTTCCAAGCTTGTTAGGTATAAACATAATCTATATATATAAAGCAAAAGGTAGAGAATGGTGAAACATTCAAAATACCAGAAAATGCCATTGGTTAATTCACATTAAGAATTGAAATTATTAATTAAATGAGGATAATATGGTAAATTCACTTTTTTCATATTAAAAAAATTAAAATTAAAAACAAAATCAAATAATATATCCTACTTTTATGGAACATAATTACCTATGTTATCTTTTCTTAATTCTAAAAACAAAAACAAAAAAAACCAATTGGCACATGCTTGAGCATGTGTCAAGGGGCTAGTTTTCATAATCTGTCAAGCTCTTCAGCAAATAAGACTACATATACCAATTATTATCGCAACTTTTGAGTACAGTTGAATTTTCTACTTGTTTCAAATAAATGAGAATATAAAATGAGCTCAGATATGAATAAATGAAATATTGCCGCCTCAAGTTAAGATAGAAGATGTTAAGATAATAGCTAGTACTTTTAGGCCTAGTCGTGCATTGCCTGTTCTTTTCTTTTACACTTTTGATCCCAATTAGAGCACATGCTTAATTTGAATGTGTGAAGTGATCATAACATGGGGCAAAAAAAAACCCCATCTACCTATACATAAAAAAAAACAAGAGATATTTATTCAAAAACTCATTTTAGCATGACATATTATACAAAAACTCATATAGAACTTATTTGGAGTGAAAATCCAAAATTAGTCACTTGTTATTTTCTAATTGGTTATTAGTGAAAACCTACAAAAACACGCACATGATCTGGATATGATCATCTTACATGTTCAACGAGGGGAGTTTTGGTGAACCCAGGTGCAACACTATTAGTCCTTATGTTATCTTTTGCCCACTCACATGCCAAGTTTTTGGCTAATTGATTCATTGCTCCTGAAAAACAAAACAGAAAACTTCAACATTTAAGGTCAATTCTTCAATTGCAGAACACAAAGTTTCTTGGTTTTTTTCTAAGTACTAAACCCTATATTATATATATAAATATGTGTGTGTGTGTGTGTGTAAGGAAATCAAGGCACCTTTAGTGGCAGAATATGCAGATCCAACTTCCACCGAAACCACACCAGCAACAGAAGACAGAAAAACAATGTTGCCGGCTCCTGAAGCTTTGAGCAGAGGATGTGCAAGTTGGCAGAAGTGATAAGCAGATTCAAGATTGGTACTCATAAGAAATGTATAATCTTCAGCTGTGAACTCCATCGTTGGTTTTACTATGCTTGTTGTTCCCACATTGTTTATCTACACCCATTCCATACATTAAATTTGCATGCCTTAATTAACTCAAGGTTCAGCAAATATACAGTGAGGTGACTCTACAAAAGAAATTGCGTCCATTTTGTTTTTGGTTTTCGGCGTTTACTTTTTTTTTTATTATAAAAGAACAAGAAAGCAAAAAGTGATCCTTGGTACTTAGAACTTATGGTCTTGTACTTACAAGGATGTTGAGTTTTCCATCAAACAATGACGAGACTTTGTTTATAAGCTCCTCTCTTTGGGTTCTTGACACCACATCACACACTGAACCAGTGACTTGAAAACCCTTCTTCTCCCATTGGCTCAAGCAGTCATTGAGATCAACTTCATTCCGAGCACAAGTATGAATAGTCGCACCTAGCCCTGCCAATTCTTCCACTATAGCGTGCCTAATTGCATAAACAATTTAACATAGAGTATTAAAAACTAATTGGTACCTGATAATTTATTTTTATTCATTAAAAATAAAAAAAATAAAAAGGAAGAAGATAAACGGGAGAATTTGGAGAAACAAAGAAAATTTTGCATGTATATGAGGAAGAAGAAGCTAACTAAACTAACCCAATCCCTTTGGTTCCTCCAGTAACAAGAGCAGTCAATCCCTCAAGAGACCATCTTCTCTCTCTGTCTCTGCTACTCATATCTGATTCTGGATCTCTCTCTCTCTCTCTCTCTCTCATCTATTAATGGGCTTTTATAGTTTTATCATCAGTATAGGGTGGCGGACAAGTGGTGAGGTGTACGTGCCAGCTGATGGTGCAGCAACTTGTTTATTTTGAGTGCTGCTTTTGCATTCCTAATTGACAGAAATAAGACATTTCAAAAGACAATTGGGACCATAATTAAGACATTTCAAAAGACTTCGGAGCATAAGACATTTCAAAAGACAATTGGGAACTTTATTAATCCATTGATGTCATGTCATCTTATTTTCACATATAATTAAAGCACAAGCACAAGCACTCGGGTATTAGATCATTCAGATAGATCAGAATGGTCTTTATTAATTTGCCCTAAAAAAAGAATAGAAGAACAAAGAAAAAAGAACTCAAGCGTGGCTCTCCTATTAGCAAACAAATAATACAACTATTTCCAAGTCTTATATATGCTCTTTGGAAGAGGAAGCCATGAATGCTAATTACTAATTAGTGATAAAACACCACATCACAGTGTTGGTGTAAGTGGCTCGATATAACTAGCCAGCATAGGCTTAAAATTCTGGATATAATGCCAGCACTCAAATCTTCAGCTCATTGCTGTCTCAGACTCTCAAAGGACTGGACTGGTAATAGGAGAGAGAGAGAAGAGAGAGAGAGAGAGAGAGAGAGAGAGAGAGAGAGAGAGAAAGAGAGAGAGAGAGAGAGTAATTGAAATCAGGTGTGCTGCACCCTCCAACCCAGCACAACATTAAATTTGGAGATTGAAAGCCTGCAACTACCACATTAAAGAGAGAGTAATTGAAATCAGGTGTGCTGCACCCTCCAACCCAACACAACATTAAGTTTGGAGATTGAAAGCCTGCAACTACCACATTAAAGATGAAAAAAAGCTACAATTCATGAAGAAAGGAAAGGCAAGAAGAAAAGTAGTTGTGGTTAGGCAGTGAAAAATAGGAAACATGAAGGGCTCATTTGTTACAGTGTCTTGGCATGGACTATGCTTAGGGACTATCTTGGCTTGGCTTGACTTAGTCTAAGTTGGATAACACTTATCTTGCGTTTAGTATATGCTTGGACTAAGACTATATATATATTTTCAAAACTATCTATATATATGCATATATGTATAAATACATATATTATGTATGTGTATATATGTATTTTATAATATATATAATATATTTGTATAACATACATATAATATATATATATATGACATCTGTGTATGTACATGTATATTATAATAATATTATATGTATTATATATATGTTTGTGTGTTTGTGCAGGTGTATATATGTATATTATAATATAATATATATACATATATAATGTATATGTGTATATATGTGTGTATATGTATATTATAATACATACATGGGTATAATGTATATACACATATATGTATATATATGTATATATGTATTATAATATAATATATATTACATATATACACGTATGCCATTATTATAATATTAATATGTATATGTGTATATGGGTATATTATAATATAGTCATGATCTCTTGGACTACAAGGGTCCAAGAGATTTGTGGTCACTCACCGTTGGATGTAAATTCAATGGTTTACTCACTCTTGCACTCCTTTTAAGAAACTTTTTTTGAACTATTGGATTAATATCCAACGGTGGGGGACCACAATTTCATGGACTCCTGTGGTCCAAGAGATCAGGACTGTATTATAATAATAATATATGTGTATATATGTATATGTATATTATATACATATATGTGTATATATACATATTATATATATGTATATACGTGTATATATGTACATTATAGTATATGTGTATGTAAGTATAGTATTATAATAATAATAATAATAATAATAATAATAATAATAATAATAATAATAATATAGTAATATATGTTATTAGTATTACAATATAATATATGCATTTTATACATTGGTGAGCATGAGACTAGTTAATTCTCCCTTTCCACCAAGGTTTTAAATATCGATAGTTTCAGAAATATCGGTGGTTCAAAAACACGGAAATATAGATGGAAATATCGGGAAGATATCGATATCGATATCGATATCGATAAAAATTGGATAAAAACCACGGAAATTATGATAAATACATGGAAATTTTTAATGAAACTTTAGAAGAAGTTTATTTAGTCAATCATCTATTATTTTGACACAAAAAATTGGAAGGGAATGCATTGCATAGTGGGTTTGTGTGATTTAAGTTGATTATATTGCGACATGACAAACTCTGTGACTTAGAAAATCTGAAGTAATTAATGAAAGAGAATTAAACACCCCTTAGTAATTTATTTATCATTTTTTAGTACAATATTTTACAATTTATAAATTGCATGATAAAATACATGAGTAACCTTATTTCACGTTATTCACTGGACATGGTACACGTTATTATATCTATTAATTTATCAAAAATTGAAAAATAATTAAAGATGTAAACCAACTTGATTTGTCATGAAAATTAGGCACTTTACCATGCTTAAAAAATAATAGTGAAGATTGAAAATTAACTAAGAACATAAATAAATTTATCCAATGAAGAATTAAATAGGAAATAAAGAAAATGATTATAGAAATTTAAGTAATTAAGCAACAATTTATTTCACGTTATTCATTGAACATTGTACACGTTCTTATATTTATTATTTATCAAAAATTGAAAAATAATTAAAGATGTAAACCAATTTGATTTTTCATGAAAATTAGGCACTTTACCATGCTTAAAAAATAATAGTGAAGATTGAAAATTAACTAAGAATATAAATAAATTTATCCAAGGAAGAATTAAATAGCAAATAATGAAAATGATTATAGAGATTTAAGTAATTAAGCAACAATTTGAAGGAGAATTTAGTAATGTAAGTACTTATAATGAATGATAAAATAATCAATAACATTAAATGGATTAAATAGAAAAGAAATAAATTATATTAAGTAATTAAGTCACATTTCCCACTTCCCAAGTACTTTCACGTTTCACTGCCTTCCTCTCCCACTTCCCAAGGTTTTTTTTTTCCTTTTTTTTGTCTGAACTTCCCAAGGTTGCAAATACACGCAACCTGCCTTCTCTCTCTCTTTTGGGCATTCACCCATCTCTCCCTTTTTATTTTATTTATTTATTCCTCTTCTTCCTCTTCCGTTTCACACACACACACACACTCTCTCTCTCTCTCCCTTTCTTCTTCTATCTCTCCATCTCTCTCCCTTTCTTTCTCTTCTTCCTCTTCCCTCTTCTCTTTCCTCCATCACAATCCAAAACAGTAAAACATAAAGACCCACTCCATACCTTTTTTCCCTCTTCTTCCCTTCTCTCTCTCGCTCTCCTCTATCTGCTTTTTTTTTTCTTTCTTCTTTTATCTCTCCGTCTCTTTCCCTGCTTCCTCTTCCCTCTTCTCTCTCACTTCATCACAATCCAAAACAGCAAAACATAAAAACTCACTCCATAATATATATATTTTTTTTCCTCTTCTTCCCTTCTCTCTCGCTCTCCTCTTTCTGCTTTTTTTTTTTTTTCTGAGTTGAGTTAAGATTAAGTTGAGAGACAGAGAAATGCTGAGTTTCGAAGGCTAAGGGATTCATATGAAGGCTGAGTTTAATTTTGTAAGTTCATATCGCGATATTATCGTTAATATCACGATATATTGTCCATTTAAAGCTGCAACTTGAACGAAAATATCATTACTAAAATATCGGCGAAATTATCGATAAATTAATTGATGATATATATATATATGGAAATGTGCTAAAATATCGCTGCCCCAAAAAAACGAGGCGAAATTATCGATATTTTGTTCTATGCTTTCCACATGGGTTTAGTAATCCCCTCCTAATGAGGTGTTTTTGGTGGGCCCGGTATTAGCAATCCCATCTAAGACTATGATTAGATGAAACAAATATGGTACTAAATTTAGTCCAAGCCAGGCCAAGTCAAGCCTGTGTAACAAACGACCTCGAAGAGCGTAAGAGCATCTCCAAGGGAGATGTCAAATACCAAACATCAAATTTAAATTTGATGGCTGATGTGGCAATTTGACATTTACATACCTTTACACTCCACCCGATATGTCAAATAAATAATTATTGTAACAGTCAAATCATTTAAGATAAAGAAGAAAAAAAATTAAAAATGAAAATAATAAATGAAAGTAATAGCCAGCTGTCTTTAAAAAATAATAAAATATTAATTTGACATCTTGCTTTTGAGATGTCAAAAATAACATCTCAACCTCTAGCCTTCATTCCACATCAGCTTTGACATATCGGTTGGAGTGATGTGAGATGTTATTTCTAGCTGTTAAACATCTATGTGGCACGTTTGACAAATCGGTTGGAAATGCTCTAAAGATGGAGAAAGGAAAACATGCAAAATTAGGGTTTCTCAAATTGGGATCTTGGAATTGGAAGAGGAAAAAAGAAAATTAATGTCCTTATCTGATAGAGAGGAGGTGCAGGGGTTGAAAATTCGAAGCATCAATTGCAAGGATACTTTTTCTTACTCTTCTCAAACTTATCCGAGAATCAAGATGTGGGCAATGGTTGATAATCATTTGCCTGAGCCCTACCAAAAAGGTTAATGATTCGTATCCCCCTGTGTGGATTGGTCATTGCTGTTTTCGAGCACGCATGAGAAGAAACCACAAGACGGTTGAGCTTTTCGAGGTTTCTTCGTCTAAGGGGAGTATGCTGGTTTCTTTATCAAGTTTTTGTCCTGTTGTGTGCTTTTAGTGCTATCTGAAACCTCGATTGTCTTGCTTAATAATTGCTGATTTTCCATGTTTGGGTTTATTGATCTTGATTCTATCTCCCCTAAGCAGTACCTTGTTGTTCTAGTAGTTAGGTTCTGTAGGCACTCAAAAATATCTTCCCACGAGTCTTGAGCCACAAGGCATTGGGGTTTGTTTATCCAATCACTTAAGTCTCTGTTTACTATTTATAGGATGACCCTTATAGATTCAGCATTGTGCTCTGCGTTTGTGTTTTCTTGTGCTTACAATCTCTGTGCGTTTACACCATGAGTGCCCAACTTAATGCCAGTGCTTCTCACAACAACAACATGAACCCTGTTGTGGTGAATAAGGGCATATTCACCTTTCGTGTTGATAAAAATGAAACTAGGTTCACTTCTGCCTTGGCCTCTAGTGTTTAGAACCACTTTGAAAACTATTGTCTGGTTGGCAAATTTTTTGGGAAGTTTGTGCTTAGGAGAGTCATTATGCATCGCCTTAAAAATGATTGGAAGTGCCTTCAAGGGGATGTCTCCATCGACCATATTAGGAGGGAGTGGTAAAAATTAGAGTTTTGCTATGAGGAAGACATTAGGTATGTGCTGGAGAACAGACCTTGGTTTGTACAAGGACAGATCTTTGCTTTGAAAAGGTGGTCTCCGGAGTTCTCCCCTTTCCATGCCACGGTGGACTCCATCTCTAGAGCTCTCCCCTCTCTAGAGTTTTGTTGCCTAGAAGTCTATTTTGGATGCTAGATAGGTTTTGTAAAAAGGTCTGAGGTGGGTGGTGGGAAATGGTGGTTCTATTCCTTTCTGGACCTCCCATTGGGTTTTGCCTTTCCCTCTCCTAGACCTCATTCCTGAGCACAAAAGAGGCCATTTAAATCTTGATCAAAAAGTATCGGACTTTATCACAAACAACAACTAGGACAAAAATAAACTGTCTCAGGTTTTAGATGATGATCTGATTGACAAAATCTTAACTATCCCTCTGCCTAGATCTAATCTGTAGGATAAAATGGTCTGGGGTCCTAATCCTAATGGATCTTTCACCATCAAAAGTTCCTACAATATTCAGATCCAGGAGTGGCCATCCTACCCTCAAGCTGATCTGCTTAAGAGAATGTGAAAGCTCAATATTCCTCCAAAAGTGAAGATTTTTGTCTGGATGCTCATTCGAAAAAGACTACAAGTGAGAGCCAAACTGCACAGATTCATGCCTCATATTAGTTCTACTTGCCCTATCTGCTAGAACCAATATGAGACAATTCAACACATTTTTATGGGCTGCAACTTTGCTAAGGAGGTTTGGGGATGCTCATCTGATATCCGGCCCCCTCCTTCACAGACTGGTGATCTGTATAAATGGCTTTCATCGCTGGGTTGCTTTACTCCTAAGTCTGATCTTGACCTCATTTCCAAAACCCTCCTTATCTGCTGGCAAATCTGGGAGGCAAGGAATAACATGTTGTTCCAAGGTTCTAAGTAGCACCCGGCTTGTTGTATCCATGCTACTGCAACTGTGGGTTTGGATTATTGGCAACTTAATTCATCGGTCCAGAAGGAAAAAGATATTCCCATGGTGATTAAATGGCATCCCCCTCCCACTAGTTGGATTAAAATTAACTTTGATGGGTCTCTCATGAACTCTCAAGCTTCCATAGGCTATGTCATCCGGAACTGCGATGGCCACGTCCTTCTAGCCAACTCTAATAACATTGGCGAGAATTCCATAAATGCAGTTGAAAGCGTTGCTCTTCGGGATGGTCTTGCTACTGCTATTGAGAGGGGTTGGGATCAAATCATGGTTGAAGGTGATTCTAAACTCATTATTGATAGTATCCTAAAAAAAGCAAGCCCCCCATGGAGCATCCAACATATTATTCAGGATATTTGGTCCCTTACTTCTTATGTCGCCTCTATCCGTTTCCAGCATGTGTTCAGGGAGGCAAACTTCATGGCTGATGTGGTTGCTAAGCTAGACCATGGGTTATCAGTTTGCTCCCCCTTTTATTTCGACATCTTTGGGCATTCTTGCCCTAGGGGCTTTGTTTTGTAATCTCTTTTCCGTATAAAAAAAAAAGTAAAAATGTAAGTGGCTTGATATAAGATATGATGTGTAAGTCCCACATCGGAGAATAAAACAATAATATACCGTTCAAATATATAGTGGTCCACTCCTAATTGCATTGAGGTCTTTTGTGATAAAATCTCACACCTATAGGTCCATTGAGACTTCTCCCTCCTAGATGGTTAAGGTGTGGACAATATCAGTGCTTGATTTGGATAAGTAATAGACTGCTATTGGGCCCATTGGAACAACACACTAATTAATTTTCTCTTACATCCAACCCACCACCTTCTTTATCTATAAATAAAACCCAATTTCTATTGTTAAAAACCCATGCCTATGATCCAACTCAGCAAGTTACTTAATCAAGCTCAAAATCTGATTTATTTTACTTTTTAGATTCCAAAAATACTTGTTTTCTTTAATTAAAACATTTTTTTGTAAATTACGTTTTTTGATGACCTTTCCTATTGAGAGGGGTGATAGCACACTAAACTCACACACACTACACGGATGCTAGGACTTGAACCCAGGACCTTGCCTAAGGGAGTAAATACTTCAAATCACTACACTAGTGGGTTCTTTGCTTGTAAATTACGTTTTTGTTGTAGTTGTATCATGGGAACATAAATATAATCCCCACAATTGAGGAAACAAAATTTAGTCAACTTTATTAACCTTCTTTTTTTTTTTTTGGTAGGAGTAATCTGTTATAAAATAATTTAGGGATTAAAAAAAAACAAAACGGGATCTTAATATGCTAGAAATAAGGGATTATTAATTAAAAATTAGGGAGTTAATGACATGCTTGAAAATAAATTACAATGGCATATATTGTAATTTAGTTCATAAAACTATGACATATCTATATTACATGGCAAAATATTTTAAAATTAGGTTTTAGACAAAAATTTAGATATGTATGGATATATGTTTAGGATATAAGAATTACAAGGGCCTATATCTAACGGACCCAAAAATAAAAAGGAAAGAAGAAAAACAGGGGAGAATTTGGAGAAATAAAGAAAATTTTGCATGCATATGAGGAAGAAGAAGCTAACTAAACTAACCCAATCCCTTTGGTTCCACCAGTAACAAGAGCAGTCAATCCCCATATGAACGTGTTATGCTGGCCTGGCCAATGTTGATGATGGTACAATAATTGTACAAAAACGTACGAAAATTAAAATTTAGATACCATACTATTAGACTAAATGATCATTAATCTTACCATTTAGTCGTTTATTAAAACATTGATGCCACCTTATTTTTACATAAAATTACAGCATGCACACTCACTTTATTAGATGAATAAGTTGGTTTTTATATGACCTCAGATATCTATCCCATTCCTACTAGTAGATATGCATACACAGAACCATTCCCAAGTCATGCTCCTTGGAAGAGGAGGCCATTGACAGTCACCCCTCCATCGACGGAAATAGTTTGGCCAGTTATATAAGAGGCCGCCGGTAGGCACAGAAAAGCTACCAAGGAAGACACCTCTTCTGGCTCTCCTGGACGTCTTAATGGGGTTCGAGACTTGATGACCTTCAAAGATTTTTCGTTGCCGAGAAACTGCAAGTTTAGAAAACAGAACAGATATGACACATATATTAGTAGCTGCTAAATTCCAAGCTTGTAAAGTATATAAACATAGTTTTCATAATTGGTCAAGCTCTCCAACAAAAAGACTCGAGGTAACAATTATTATCCTAACTTTTGAGTACCACCAACTCATGTGTGACACATACAATGAGCTCACATATAGGTAAATAAATACTTTCAAATTAATTGGAATAATAATTTGTACTTTTGTTCCTAGCCGTGCCTTCGGGGCCTAAGCATGAATTGGCAATGTTGCAGTGCCTTTTCTTTCCTTCTATTTACTTTTGATCCCACTTAGAGCATGCTTAATTTGGTGATCCCCACTTTATTAACATGAAACTGATCATGATATAAAAAATTAAAAAAAATTAAAAAAACCCATCACAATGCTAACTAGTTAGAAATACATAAAAACAAGCACATGATCTGGATATGATCATCTTACATGGTCAGCGAGGGGAGTTGTGATGAACCAAGGCGCAACACTGTTAGTTCTTATGTTATCTTTTGCCCACTCGCATGCCAAGTTTTTGGCTAATTGATTTATTGCTCCTGAAACACAAAACATATACGCTTCAATCGCAGAACCCAAATTTTGTTGTGTTTTTTTTTTCTTTCTAAGTCCTAAACCCTATATATTATATATCTGTGTAAGGAAATTAAGGCACCTTTAGCGGCAGAATATATAGATCCAACTTCCAATGAAGTCACACCAGCAACAGAAGACACAAAAACAATGTTGCCGGCTCCTGAAACTTTGAGCAGAGGATGTGCAAGTTGGCACAAGTGATAAGCAGATTCAAGATTGGTACTCATAAGAAATGTGTAATCTTCAGCTGTGAACTCCGTCGTTGGTTTTGTTATGTTTGTTCCCACATTGTTTATCTACAAATATGCAGCAAATATGCAGTGAAGTGACTCTAAATTACAAGAAAATGTGACATAGAAGGACTTGAACACAGGGAGGGCTTGTTTATTAGCTCCTCTCATTGGTCCTTGCATTCTACCTCATTTCTCCCATGCATATTTTTAACTAAAACCGTGAAAACGATAACACTTACCAAACGAGCCCTAATTAAACTTTTAGCTAATAACATTTTGATCTAGCTACACAGTCTTCACTTTGTTGAAAGGGTCCTTGAAATCAAATTTAATGGACGAGATGATAACCGTTTATCGATTTTAACTATCCTCAAATTTTCCAAGTTAATTCTACTTGAACTAGAAAATCTATTCTGTGACATCTTGTCTGCTACAAAAGCTAATACCAGTTCAATTTTCTCTGTGACAAAAAATCCTTAATAAAACAATAAGTAAGCAAAAATGTGATTTTTTTGTACTTGGAATTTCATCACATTGTCCTGTACTTACAAGGATGTTAAGTTTCCCATCAAACAGGGATGAAAGCTTGTTTATAAGCTCCTCTCTTTGGGATTTTGACACCACATCACACACTGAACCAGTGACCTTGAAACCCTTCTTCTCCCATTGAGTCAAGCAGTCATTGAGGTCAACTTCATTCCGAGCACAAGTATGAATAGTTGCACCAAACCCTGCCAATTCTTCCACTATAGCATGCCTAATTACATTAACAATTTAACATAAAGTATTAAAACTAATTGGTACCCATAATTTATTTTTATTTATATATATAATATAAAAAGGAAGAACAAAACATGGGAGAATTTGGAGAAGTAAAGAAAATGTTGCAGCATATGAAAATTGAAAAGCATAATAAGAAATTAATAAGGAAGAAGAGAAAGCTAAGTAAACTAACCCAATCCCTTTGGTTCCACCAGTAACAAGAGCAGTCAATCCCTGAAGAGACCATCTTCTCTCTCTGCTACTCATATCTGATCTCTCTCTCTCTCTTTCTCTCTCTCTCTCTCTCTCATCTATTAATGGGTTTTTATAGTTTTATTATCAGTATTGGGTGGCCAGGACGAGCAGTGTACTACGTGGCAGCTGATGGTGCAGCAACTTGCTTCTTTTGTTGGTCTGAAATGCTGGCATTTCTAATGGACTGACATGTATAACTATGATTAAATGATATGGCCAAAAACAAGCTCTGCATATATGGAATCTCCTTGTACATGAATTTTTTACATTTTTTGGTGCGAGTACAAATATTTGATAGCATAGAGGTTTCGGAAAGGGACAACGAATCTGCATACCTTTTAAATCTTTTTATTTCTCATGAACTAATTAATGCAGCTCGTCGACCTAAATGGGTTTGTGCAGACATGGGCCAAAGCCCGAACAAATCCATAGCTAAAGTTTGATAAGTCCGGCGCATTTTTTTGTTAGGTAGGGCTTAGGCTAATAGTTTCCAATCCAGACATGGCCCGTTTGAACCCGAATGTCCTAGTCTTGGCGAGGCAATGAAATCCAAGCCCGACCCGCAATAAGGTGTAGGTTTGTGGAAAGGGTCTATGCACGCGGGAGTTTTATACTTGTTATGACTATCGCCCTACAAACTTGATTGCACAGCTGCTGGCCCGATTTGATAATGAATGCACTGCACTACAGTCAAACTGGGCCAGCAGTTGTGTAGTTATAGAATATTAATATTTTCAATAGCTTTGATTGAGAATTAGCAACAGAGCCTTAGTCCATTAGAAATATTATTTTCTAGACTTCAATTTAGTGTGGTCAAATCTTCACGAGTTGGGAAGCCCAAATTGTGATGCTCACAAGGTTGCTTGGTCATGCATGACCTATGCATGCATTATTGTTGTTAATGGAAAAGTTAGGATAGCTGCATTGTTGTCATGAAATGGCACTTTTTCACTGAAGGGGCAATTTTAAAAAGCTAAAAGCTCAACAACAACAAAATTTAGAGAATCAAATATCCTTCAAATTTAAACAGTACTAATGTCATTAATAATTCATGGAAAAAAAATAACTTTACAAAATACATATTACTTTATTAATTAAATAATCAAATTGTAATTGATCATACCTCGAGCTGTGCACTACGCAACCTCTTCTTCTCTCTCGAGTTTGCTAATGATTATACAAATACAAAGAAAGCCAAATCAGAAATATATATATATATATATATGAAGAAAAAAAAACATATTATAAAAAAGAAAAAGAGAGAAAAAAAAAGACATAAGAAAATAGAAGAGAACAACAACATAAGCAAAAAAATCCCAAACCTTGCAAAAGGATTGGGTCTGAATCCGATTGCCGCAAGAGAGACTTCAACAAACAGAGCTTATAGTTTTGAATTGAATTGCTCCTCTCCGCTCTTTATTAATAGGGTTTATATATAATATGCTATACTGATTCCGTATTGGGTAAGGGCCTTGTGCACGTTTTTTTTGTTTTTTTTTTTGTTTTTTTGTATTTTTTGCCTAGTCCAAAACGACGTCGTTTTGGGCTAGGACTTAAAAAAAAAAAAGAGCACACGCTATGCGCGCAACACAGCAGCGCAACAAAACAAACACACAGCAGCTCATCAAATAGAAAGGAGTATCACTCAGGCAAAAACGCAAACAGTTGGTGGGCAAACCAGAGGGGCAAAGTGCGCCACCACCACAGTCGTTTCCGGCGAGGGGAGGTGCAACTGCACCTCCTTGCGCCTCTGTGGATCCGCCACTACTTGCAACCCTATCACTTGAGAAGAAGAAGTGGATGCAAATAAAACATAAACAATCCAAAAAAATATGAAAGTGAGTGCCACACCACCGAAGCCAAAAGAGAACAAAATTATATCAAATGGAATTGTGGGTTAGGTGAAGGAGCCAAGTGATGAGTGTGGCTATATTCAAATAAGATTATTTCCTTTAATATGGGTTAGGTGAAGGAGCCAAGTGCGAGTATAATGTGTGTTTGAAATAATCTTTGTTTTGCAGGTTGTCTAAAACATCACAACATATTTATCCTAGAAGAATTGCAAATATTAATCATGAGAAGTAAGCCTCAAATTAAGTGTGGTATTTACTCTAATTTGCATTCGATAAACTCAACTGACAATCTAAATGGTGATCATGCATCAAGAAAATCAATCAAGTTATTAAACACGATGATTAAGAATCCAATATCAAAAGGCAATCACTAGATAGAAAAACAAGAAAACTAGATTATTACACTAGGGCTACGTCATGCCCTAACTAAAGAGTTTTATTTAAATAAATAAAAGTAAAACATTACAAAGCTAAGAAAATACATGAAGGAAAATCTAGTTATTACAAACAATTGAGAACTAAAAGTAGAACTAAGAGAATTTGAGGGAGAAAAGGGAGAGGAGCTCTAGAGAGATGTTTGAGAGCTCCCCTCCCCCTCCTCCCCCAAATGGGATTGTTTTGAAAGCTTGGGGAACTTCTCAATTTATAGGCCAACATACTCAACAACAAGCCACTAATCTTTTTTTTTATTTTTTTATAACTCAAATACCTAACCCACAATGCCATTTTTCATTCTTTATTCTTCTTGGTGCAGCACTTCAAGGGCAAATGGATTGGCTTTTAGTTTGGCTCCCCACTTCCTTCTTATCTAAGTTTGTGGATGAATCAAATCATGAAATTGGTACTTAGGTGACAAGGGGTAAATTTAATCACTCAAACAAGACACACCAACAAAACAATCTTCACACACTTTGAAACTTGACCAAATCCACATATGACTAGTCAACTACTAGTCATGAACATACACAGTCAATAGAACATACAAAACATGTCACAATGTACCTGCAATCCTAGAAGATAACTAGTGACACCCTAGGCACTCAGAAGGACCCGTCAATCTAGGCATCCCCTGTGCTAGCAACAACTATAGTGAAAGTGTGTGAAATTATCATTATCAAGCAAATATCATTCAGCAGAAAAAGATGACTAGTCAACCAGCAAGAACATAAACCCAGAAACATTTACAGATTTGCAAACCAGATTTTGTTTACCCAGAAACCCACCATTGGGAAAAACTGGGAGTCATCAACCGACCAGGCACTCCACTAAGTATAAAAAGATTCTTACAAAGGAGACACAACCAAGCTCAAGAAACACCTAGGTCTATTTAGGAAAATGAGCAATACCTCCTTTGTGCAATCTTCTTCTCCAACTTAGCAAAGCTTGAAGCTCAGTCCTTCATGGCAATGGCAGCTACTTCCTCAGCTCGTTCATCCCATGGCACAAGCTTGCAAGCTCCAACACAAACCGAAACCTATATTTGGATTCAAAGGAGAATAACCAATTTCTTCAAGAAACCATACTCTTGAATAAATCAGTTTTGAATCAAACCTAGATATAAATGAGAGATGATTTAAATAGCTAGATTAAGATTCAGGTTTCAAAAGCAGTTTTTCAAAAAGAAATCAATTCGAAAAACTCAAAGATGAAGAACCCATATCGTTCTCTCTTGAGGAAGAAGAAGAGCACGAAAGCTTAGACAAACTTTCCAAAAAACTTTCCCCAAAAGAGACAGCCGTCAATCACCCCAAAACCGTAGCCTTTACAGACCAAAAATCCTTAGGTCAGAAAGCTACAGATGGCAGCTCAGCAAATTGAAAAATGAATAGGACAAAACAGTTTGTTATCTAGCTGGAAATCCTACAGAGCAAGGATGACTAGTCAACAGAGAAACGGATGACTAGTCATCATTTTTATGAAAACTGTTTTATCAAATGATATGCAATGCACAATACCTTTGTCAAATTGCAAGATCCTCCAGACATCAGAAGTTAGAGAAGAGCACCAAGAAAGGTTTTCCTTAATCTAAACTTGAGCTTGATGAATAACAATAAAATCCTATTACAAAGATGTCAAGGGAAGCCAAAAGAAAAATACAAAAAACCATACATTAACAAATCATCCACTAACAAGCATAATGCATACATAACTCATGCATGACCAAGCAACCTTGTGAGCATCACAACTTGGTTTTCCCAATTCCAAATGAAGACTTTGATCATACTAAATTGAAGCCCAGAAAATGATCTTTCCGATGGACTAAGAGCCTGTCACCAATTCTCAATGAAAGCTATCAAAAATATTAATATTCCTTGACTGCACGGTTGCTGGCCCAGTTTGACAGTGAATGCACTGCATTCTTGTAGGCATGAATTGGACAAGTACGTCCATTCATAAAATTATGGACAAATATGGACCTTGAAGCTTTTTGTCTTATGTTTCCAACTAGCCCATCTTAAGAAAAAATCGGAAAGGCCTTCAAATATCAGTGTTGGCACAGTAATGCAAATGTTTCCGAATTTCACCTTAAGCTGCCTTGTCTTGAAATACTACTTTGATTGGCTGCTCTAAAAATTCTAGAAGAATTACAGAGACATCTTCAAGCTCTTAGCTTCACTCTTCAATTGGCCTTACACATAAATTCCACCAAAAAGTTGTAATTCCATTGAAAACCAATTAAGTGCTCCGGAAAGCTGAAAATGGAGAAAGTAAAGTAATAAATCTTCTTTAAAGCAAATTCTCCTACAAAAAACTAAGTAAAAAAGGTGAATAAATTAGTATATTTATGAACTTATTAGTGGTTATCCATATGCCATATATTTATAATAATAAAGAAAAATGGAGATGGCAGTTCACACACGCCCCTTTCTCTTCTTGTTTTGGGTGAAGTCTTTTTCTCTCTTTTTGTTTTTTATCTCTCTCTTCTTCTTGCTGTCTCCAATTCTCTCTTTTCTTCCTCTTTTTTTCTCTCTCTTTTTTTTTTTTCTCTCTCATTCTCTATCTCTCTATTTCTTTATTTTGCTGGAAGAAGATGAGAGGGTGGGGAGGTGGTTGGGACCGTTTGGTAGAAGAAGAAGAGAGTGGTGATGTGCTGCGTTAGATTTGTGAGGGGTATTTTTGGCATGAAAAAATTGATTCCTTTCACCCTTCTCCAATCCAACCTCCTCTCTCTAGAATCAAATCTCTTCAATAGCAGGAATCAGGAATCAAATTTGTTGTGGGCCCCACATTATTTTTCATTTCACCAATATAATTAAACAAAGGAGTGATTCCGAATGGAAATGACTGCCAATTCCCATTCTGGTTATGTAAACATGCCATCATTGATTGGTGAATGGGCAAAAAAGAAACTGGTGGGGTTAGACAAACAAAACAGAGATCCCATATACGGTTCATCAAAGTTGAGCTGGGCTAGACATCTTCCCACTTTTGGTTACACGGTGGCCCACACCAGCTACCGTGGAAGATTTCATATTTCATATAATTGCCAGCTTCTATGTTCTCATATTTCTGTGACTGCTGCTGCTGCTAATAACATTATAAATTTATAACACAAGTTACCAGCTTGTGGGACTTTGGCGGACTTGCTCATAATATGTGTATAAATAACACTATGCATACCCAAGGTCGGCCAAGACCACAAGGAATCAATCAAACATTAAGGTGATGATGTTTTGACAAGTTTGTCATCAAAATCACAGCTGAGAATTTAAATACATACCAAAACGTTATGTCCGTTTGAGCTGGCCTAGCAAATGCAGATGATGGTGCAGTACAAAGTGATCATTCATCATCTTATCATCACATTTATTAAAACATTGACGCCTCCTCATTTTTACATAAAATTACAACACACTCACTTTATTAGATGGATCAGTTTGGTTTTTATCTGACCTCAAGTGTCTGCCTACTAGTAGATATGTATACATAAAGAGAACCATTTCCAAGTCATGCTCCTTGGAAGAGGACGCCATTCACAGTCACCCCTCCGTCGACGCAAATAGTTTGGCCAGTTATGTAAGAGGCTGCCGGTAGGCATAGAAATGCCACCAAGGATGACACCTCTTCTGGCTCTCCAGGGCGTCCTAACGGTGTTCGAGAGTTGATAATCTTCAAAGTTTTTTCGTGGCCGAGAAACTACATGTATAGAAAACAGAAACGGATAAGACGCATATTTAGTAGCTGCTAACTTCCAAGTTTGTTAGGTATAAACATAATTTTCATAATCTGTCAAGCTCTTCAGCAAATAAGACTACATATACCAATTATGAATACATTTGAATTTTCTACTTGGTGCAAATAAATACAATCTACAATGAGCTCAGATATAAATAAATGAAACATTATCACATCAAGTTAAGATCAAAGATGTTAAGATAATAGCAGGTACTTTTAGGCCTAGTCGTGCAATGCCTTTTCTTTTCTTTTATACATTTGATCCCAATTAGAGCATGCTTAATTCGCATGTGTGAAGTCATCATGACATGGGGAAAAAAACCCATTAATCCTACCCATACACAAAACAAGCACATGATCTAGATATTATCATCTTACATGATCACCGAGGAGAGTTTTGATGAACCAAGGTGCAACACTATTAGTTCTTATGTTATCTTTTGCCCACTCACATGCCAAGTTTTTGGCTAATTGATTCATTGCTCCTGAAACACAAAACAGAAAAGCGTCAACATTTAAGGTCAATTCTTCAATTGCAGAACACAAATTTTTTATATTATATATATGTGTGTGTAGGCAAATCAAGGCACCTTTAGTGGCAGAATATATAGTTCCAATCTCCAGTGAAACCACACCAGCAACAGAAGACAGAAAAACAATGTTACCGGCTCCTGAAGCTTTGAGCAAAGGATGTGCAAGTTGGCACAAGTGATAAGCAGATTCAAGATTGGTACTCATAAGAAATGTGTAATCTTCAGCTGTGTACTCCGTTGTTGGTTTTGGTATGTTAGTTCCCACATTGTTTATCTACATCACACATAAAATTTGCATGCCTTAATTAATTCAAAGCTCAGCAAATATACAGTGAAGCGACTCTAAAAAGAAAAATCAGACTTTTCTTTTTCATATAAGCGATAATCTAAACTACATGGAGATGGGGTTTCTCACACACACTGCGGTGCCATAGGGGATTTTGATCTAGTGAAACACAATGTTCATTCGAACTAGAGCATCTGTGCCATCTTGTCTGCTACAAAAGCTGATACCGATTCTATTTTCACTATGACCAAAAATCCTTGATAAAAGAACACGAAAGCAAAAAGTGATCCTTGGTACTTAGAATTTATGGTCTTATACTTACAAGGATGTTAAGTTTTCCATCAAACAATGATGAGACTTTGTTTATAAGCTCCTCTCTTTGGGTTTTTGACACCACATCACAGACTGAACCAGTGACCTTGAAACCCTTCTTCCCCCATTGACTCAAGCAGTCGTTGAGGTCAACTTCATTCCGAGCACAAGTATGAATAGTTGCTCCTAGCCCTGCCAATTCTTCCACTATAGCATACCTAATTACATTAACAATTTAACATAAAGTATTAAAACTAATTGGTACCCATAATTTATTTTTATTTATAAATAAAAATAAAAAGAAGAAAAACAGGGGAGAGAATTTGGAGACATAAAGAAAATTTTGCATGGATATGACAATTGAAAAGATTAATTAAGGGTCTAATCATAATTGAAAACATAATAAGCAAATATTAAGAAAGAAGAGAAAGCTAACTAAACTAACCCAATCCCTTTGGTTCCACCAGTAACAAGAGCAGTCAATCCCTCAAGAGACCATCTTTTCTCTCTGCCACTCATATTTGATTTCTCTCTCTGATCGCTCTCTGTCTCTCTCTCTATCTCTCTCACTCTCCCACACAAACACACGCATCTATTAATGGGCTTTTATAGCATTAGGTGGACGACAAGTGGTGTGCGTGGCAGCTGATGGTGCAGCAACGTGTTTCTCATCGAATCTCACTCACCAACAGCAACTGCATTTTATTCAAAAGAGGTAATTTATTTAGGGAGCTGCCACGTAACAGCAACGTGTTTCTCATCGAATTAGACTCTCTCACCGATCTCACTTGCCAACTGCATTTTATTCAAAAGAGGTAATTTATTTAGACAGCTGATTTTCCCACTCTCTTTTTTTTCACTTACATTTCCTTTTGTTTTTTTATATTTTTAATCAAATTTTTTCTTTTTTATTCTTTCTCTTTCCTATTCTACCATTGCCATACATTAATTTCTTTTTACTTGACTTTTATATTATTTCTTTGTCTTTAATGTCAAAATGATCCCTGTGTTTTATCACCTTGGCCAATTTAGTCCATGTGTTTTTAATTTGGCTAATTTGATCCTTATATTTAAGACCATTAATCAATTTCGTATGTCTCGTTAAAGTTGCCGGTAAATAAACATGATAATCTTTTTTCATTTTATTTTGAAAACCTATAAAGCTTTTCGAAGTTAATAAAAAGTTGTATTAATTTTAAAATACATTAAAAGTTCAATTATACTAAAATATATCATTAGAAAAAATATAAAAAAAAACTTGAAAAGAGAGAGAAAAAAAAGGGCGTAGTCTAGTTAGGAAGGGGAGGAACTACTCAACGGGTGGAGAAGTGGGAAGGACCATTGTGGAGTGCTAAGCCTGCAAGAGCTCTTATTATATATATTAGAGGTGGGTGCATTGGAGTTGGGGAGGTAAGTGTGGCTTGGAGAGTTGGGGCCTTTGGGTGTCGGTGGAGAAAATGGTTGGGGATAGAGATTGAAATGGTTGTTGGGTTGCTCCCACTTCTACAATCAATGTGCAACTCCTCCCCTCCTCGACTATGCCCATCTTTTCTTTTTTCTAATGCTTAATTCAACTTTTTATTAACTTCATTACACATTATAGGTCTTTTAAAAATAAAATAAAAATATTATTATGTTCATTTAATGGCACAAAGAAAAAGAAATCATATAAAAGTATAAAGAAAAAGAAAATGGAATGCAAGTTGGAAAATTAAGTATAATGAAAAAGAAATAATATAAAAGTGAAGTAAAAAGAAATTAATGTAGGATAGGGGTATAATAGGAAAGAGAAAGAACAAAAAAGAACAAAATTAATTAAAAAGTATTAAAAAAAACAAAAGGAAATGTAAGTGGAGAAAAGAGGAGTCGGAAAATCAGCTCCTTTTATTTATTTACAGTCTCTCTGCATATTTGTGTGCGTGTATTAGGAAACCACAACCTCTTTTAAGTTCTATTCTTTTGCTAAAATACTGTAGGAAAAGATAGCCAACCAACTATTTAATTAAATAAAAAACAGAAAAGAGAGGAAGAAAAAGAAAGAAAGAAAATGGGTTGACTCATGATACATGTGTTCAGCAAGAAAAATTAAGTCTTAAACCAATACATTTTTTTGGAGAACCTTAGTTTTCCTTTCATCAACATGGGCTAAATACATATTATTTTAATTAATGTGTACCACAGTTGATATTGATATTGAATGATTATTTCACCTTTTTAGTATTGATGGATGAGTTTAATTTGGGTTACTGCAAATGTGCTCCAAAGATTGATATTATTTTCCTCTTGCTTTCTCTACTATTCTCTCTATTATTTTCTTTGTTTTCAATGATTGTAGGAAAAAGTGAAAATCTGTGTACGTATTTATCTTGTGTTTATGAATCTTTTTATTGTGTAAATATGTCTATAGGCTTTAAAAAAAAAAACAAAGTATGGAAGGAAGTTCTCAAACTCCTACCATTAACACATCTCTCACCAACCCAAATGAAAGTCCTAGTCCTATACCTACCATTGCTATCACTGAGTGATTAGTTCAAGGGGGAACATCTACACTTCTCCCAATTCCTAAGAAAAGAGTACCCGTTAGGAAAGCATCGGAGGTTTGGAAGCATTTTACTAAAGAACACGGTTGAACTGGGGAGTGATATAGGACCTAGAGCTTCTTGCAATTATTGCCATCAATCTTATGCATGTGATCCGGTAAGAAATGGCACATCTACTTTGTTGCAACATTTGAAAGTTCAATGCACCAGGGGCTCTCCATTGAAAAAGGACAACAAACAAAATGTTCTTTCATTTGATAAGAGAGGCTTAATTTCACATACATATGGCAAATAGAGAAGTAGACTTGCTTGTATGAAGATGATAATAATTGATGAGCTTCCTTTTATGCATGTGGAAGCCCTTGCCTTAAGTTCCAATCCTGTATACCATTTTAGGATCAAACATTTAGATATTGACTTTCATTTTGTAAGAGAAAGAGCACAGAAAAAAGACTTTGATTATGCAATATATTCCTACTGAAGAATAAGTGGCAGACATCTTTACAAAGGGTTGCATGGTCCTATGTTTCTAAGACATTGTAGAAATTTACAACTTAGAAGCCCAGCTAGGTTTGAGGAGGAATGATGACTGTATTGTCTAGGCCAGCTCAAGGTTGTTAGAATAGCACATGGAGGCCACGTGTTCGTGTTAGTATTGTTATAGAATTTGTTAGTGGGTTTGAGGAGGAATGATGATTGTATTGTCAGGTCAGCTCAAGGTTGTTAGAATAGCACATGGAGGTCACGTGTTCTTGTTAGTATTGTTATAGAATTTGTTAGTTTGTTAAGATGAGTTTACTTAATCTCTAAGATTGTTATTAGGTATATAAGCTGAGCTTTACATTGTAATCTAATAAGTCCATAAATTTACACATTTATGTACTCTTTATACTTAGTTTTTGTAGGAGAATTTGATTTTAAAAAGACTTATTACTTTATTTTCTCAATTTTCAGCTTTCCAGAGCACATAATTTGTTTTCAACGAAAATATGATTTTTTGGTGGAGTTTTAGTACAAGACTAGTTGGAGATTAAAGCTAAGATCTTGAAGATGATTGTGGAATTTTTCTAGAATTTTGGGAGCAACCAATGAGAGCAGTCTTTGAAGTTAAGTCAGCATAAGGTGCAATCCCGTCAAAACTGTGCTACTGTGGAAGAATGATTATTTGAAGACTTTCCTGATTTTTCTCAAGGCATGCAATATATGGCTAGAAAGATAGACAAAGAACTACAATTTACATATTTTTCCTGAATTTTCTTGGAGGAGTAACAACCCCAAACGTGCGTGCAAAGTAATTGACGTGTTATCCCAGTCCAAGTAGGAAGAGGAGTTAATAACTTACCCATTTTGGATTTATGTTTTAATTAGGTTTTTCTTTCTTTTGAGGCTGTTGTAAAAGCCCAGCTAGGGTAGGAATAGATGTGTGGTGTTTTATTTAAGCATGAGAAACAACTCCTTTGGGGTCACGCAAAGACTAGGAGAAATTGAAGACACCGGAATAGTACTGCAATTGTCTAAGTTTTATTGTTTCTTCCTTATGTTTTTGTTTTTGTCGAATTCTATGATTATGTGTAACTAATTTTCTTTTGCTAGGGCATGATGTAGCCCTAGTATGATAATTTAGTTTCCTTATTTTACCTATATATATATATATTGATTGTCGTTTGATGTTGGATTCTTAATCACTGTGCCTAATAACTTGGTTGATTATCTTGATGCTTGATCACCATCTAGACTTTTCATTGAGTTAATCGGATGCAAATTAGAGTAAATACCATACTTAATTTGAGGCTTGGTTCTTGTGGTTAGGATTTGTAATTTGTCTAGGGTAAATACCATACTCCTAGGGTTTACATGCTTGTTGGAGGTTTTCACTGATGTTAATGAGTTTCTATGTGTTGATATTTGACCTAAATATCATAGGTGGATTGCATGTGGGAATATACGAGTTAGCCTAAATACCATAGGTAATTCATGAAAAAGGAAAACTAAGCGGCGACATCAAATGATTAGTTAATTGGAAGGTAAATAAGAGGCTAGATTGGATTATTAGTGGTGAATTCATTGTCCTAGTGCTTTTATCAATTTGAATTTCTCATCCTTGTGTTTCATGATTTTCTACTTGTTTTGTTTTTTAATTTTGTTGTTAATTAAATTATTCTTTCAAAAACTCATTTTGTGTTTATGTGAGTATGCTACGTGTTTAATTTCTTGTTTATATAATTAGAGTAGTTAAAGTATTTTGTGAAGTAAATTACGTTAGACTAGTTGGAAGTTGAACTCAATCCTCATGGGAATGACCCCGTATTTGCCATACTAGATTACAATTGACCTTGTGCACTTGCGAGTATAATTTGTATTTAGACTAATCTTTATAATCTCTATTTTTCAGGTTGTCTAAAATTCACAACATAATGGATTCATTAAGCAAAATCAATACAAAATTTTTTGAGTTTTCTCTTCTTTCTTCTTTCTTCTTCAATCTTCTCTATTGTTATCAGCTCTTAGGTGAGAGTCTATCTCTTAAGAACCTATCTTTTAAGAGATAGGCCCTCAACTAAGGGCCATATATAAAGCCCTCACTATAAAATGACTCTCGTACTCCCTAAACATTATATTGTATGCTTCCACGTGGCAAAGATCTAGGGCTGAAAAGGTACCAGTTGGATCTTATAGGAAGATTTTATATTTCACATATAATTGCCAGATTCTATTTTCTCATATTTCTGTGGCTGCTGCTGCTAATAACATTATAAATGTATAACATAAGTTACCAGCTTGTGGGATTTTGGCGGACTTGCTCATAAATCAAAGGCTTACCAAGGTTTTGGCTGTCAATTGGCAATAAAATAACACTAATTAAGGTCGGCCAAAGAACCCCAGCACTATTAAACAAACAAACGTTGGACTGGAAATGTTGGAATAAATCAAACATTAAGGTGATGATATTTTAGACAAGTTTGTCATCAAAATCACAGCTGAGAATTTAAATACATATTTGAAACATAAATATACATGTGCCATTGTGCATGCAGCTCTAGGTTGGTACCAAATATATCAACATGAAAAGCTTCTGCCATTTGGTGAGCTTAATTTATCTAACTACAGTACACTTCCATAAATTTTATTTTATTTTTATCTAGTTTGTACATCATGTAGATATAATACGGCCATGGATATTCTGTATGACTGGCAAACCTGCAAGTCAAGGAGAGGAGGATTTGATAAACCATTCTAAGTTTCTAATGTTAACGAGACGAATATCACTAAACCAAAAGATATTAATAAAATATTCATTAGTATAATTTCATGTCACGATTGTTGGCTGATATATTACACACAGGGGAGGGATATTATTTGGTCCGTGAGTTAACTCCAAAACTCCTTGTCCTCTTAATAATCTCAAAGAGCAAGAGCAAGAGCATACATAATTCGAGCCATCAACTATTAATCACCCCCCAAAAACAATGGAACTAATAGTAAATCACTTCAACTTCCTGCCTTTATGTAACAAAGAAACAGACTGAAGTCATCATATCAAGCTGAAACAAATTATCTTCTGTGGATTATTTATCAATATGTGTCGTCGGTTGTCTAACAGTTGTTATCACTTCACCCCAAAAAAAGAAAGAAAACAAATGTGAAAAAAGAAAAATACACTAGATTCTGTAGTAGATGCTTTTTTTATTTTTTTTATTTTTATAAATATGTGATTTAGATTCTGTATATATAGTGTACATATGTGATTAATTCCACCATGAAACACCAAAAAGAAAAACAAGTTGGAAATAAATATAAAAGAAAAGATACAAAATAATTTTGTTCTTTAGTAATAAATATAAAATATTAAGACAAATATATATATAATTAGAGAGTAACCAGTCTAGTTTAACATGACTAAGTTTTGTAATTATTTTGTCCTTTGGTACAATTTAAATTGCATACATAGCATGCTAGCTATCAAAACATAATTAAATTATTTAGAGAGCATGCTGGGTAATTAACAGGTCACTAATATCTAGAATGCAGGCCTTCCTTCTCTCCCTAAATAAATATAATTCTTCACTACCAGCCAGTTGACCCATCTCTCCCTCTCTCTCCTCCCTCTCCCTCTCCCTCTTCCTATCCCTCTCTCTCTCTCTCTCTCTCTCTCTCTCTCTCTCTCTCTCTCTCTCTCTCTCTCTCTCTCACACACACACACACAAATGGAGTCTGATCAGGCAATTCAAGAAAACTCAGAGCAGGTCTCGGATGATAAGCAAGGTGCAAGCCAAGCAGCAAAGTCATATGAGTGCACTTTTTGTAAAAGAGGGTTTTCTAATGCGCAAGCTTTAGGAGGGCACATGAACATTCACCGAAAAGACAAAGCCAAGCTCAAGCAAGTCTCCTCATCAAATACTATTGAAACTAAACAACACCAAGAGCAACAAAGACTTTTGGACATCCCAAAGATGCCCTCCTCGTATTCTTCTCCAATACTTCCTACCATCAATTCTTCAGAACACAATAAGCTTAAGCCTAGTCATGATGCTGAAAGAAACACATCGACATGGCCTTGGTTTCTCAACAAAGAAGGTGATGCCACCATGAGGCATAATATTGATCCAAACCATCTTTCCCAAGTCCAACAACAACTCCCACTATTTTCTCAAGCACCATCACAGGACAGAGTTCACGAAAATCCGGGTTTACGACAGGCTCATGGGGATCAGGGTTTGCAGCCATCGGGTTCAGAGTTAGACCTTGAGCTTAGGCTAGGGCCTGAGCGTCAAGATTCATCATCAAAGGCAAACACTACAAGAAAGTTCTTTTGAATTTAATTTTACTCTATTTCAATCCCGGTATCGCTAATTTCTCTCATTTATATATTATGTATTTTAATTATATTTATTATTTATGTTGTAGATTCTTAATTGATTTATCGGTATTGTGCATAGAATTTTACTTGTGAAATCATATAATTAACCTTTTGGTGTTGGGAAAGGTCCAGTTATTAGTTGTTCATATCTTCAAATAAAAGAAATCTGATTCTTTTGCCAGATTTTATATCTTGTTTTAAGTTGAACCACATGTCGTACCTTCACTGATTTATTACAAATTTTGCCTTAACAATCCATCCAGGAAACTGAAACTAGGGATAAGTGAAGGGAAACTATCCGTTTCAGTGATTGATTTCAATCATAAATACATTGAATCAGTATGCACGGAAATGAGGATATATGAGAAATTGAAACACTGTGGCTTTGCTGTGTCGATGGAATTAGGGTTTAGTTGCTGAAGACGTTTGACATAAACCCTAGATGCACGTGAAGCCATGGCTTATAAACTTAATGATTGCCTCACAAATATATTCTACCTTCTTTCTTCAGAAGTCTAGTCTCTGCTGCCCAAATTTTTTTTTTCTTTCCAATGGGAGTGAGGATATATATATAATTAAGCAAAAAGGATGCCGATTTTACAGAAAGATTGAGTTGGTGCTTTTAGGTGTTAAAAAAAATTACAGCCAGATGCTTAATGTAGTCAATTAGTATATATAAGTTTTTCCCGTTCGCTTTCTTATTGCACTGCTTTTATCAGTACTGCATGCATTTTGCAAATAAGTGTTGATAGTGAATAGTGTGTCTAATTAAAATACTTAACATCATATTTCTGCAAACCCTTTTTTCTCTCTTTCCTAATTACTTATCGACGTTAATTCTTGACGATTAATTATTTGAATCAGGAAGCTAATTAGCGATTAGTTGCATGATTGATTTATATGCAGTGGATGAATTGTCCAGTAGAATAGGAATATTACTACAAGTAAAGATCTTTTGAATTCGTTTGGTATTTTATTTAACTTTTACAAGGGACTGCAACTCTGTTTTCTCCTTTCTTTTTCTTTTTATGTCTTTATAGAAGCAAAGGCACAAGCATTATTTCACTAGCTACAATGTTGCATTGAACCTGAAAGGGAGTTTATTTTTTGTTTTTCTCGAACACCTGAAAATATCTATACTATACATAATCAGTTGCTTCTTCAATGTTTTTGCGTAGTACATTGAATTGGCTCGTCATCTATAGACTCCTAGTTTCCATGCATGTTAGGCGATTGTGGCGAGCATTCATGTTCTATTTATTTAGTGTTATAAATTGATTTGATGAGTTCATGTAATTCAGTTATATATCACTTGAAAGGAAGATGTCAATAAATCCTATTTTATATTCTTATTCAATTTTTCTTTTCTTGCTCAACTGTTCTACAAATGACCACCTAGTATAGTGGTTTGGAGCAAATGCTCCCCTTAGGAAAGGTCCTGGGTCCGAGTTCTAATATTCATGTAGTGTGTGTAAGTTTAGTATGTTATCGTCTCTCTCAATAGGAAAGATCCTAAAAGAAGAAAGAAAAAAATCAGCTATCATTCCTAGTCTTAGCTAGTTAACTATTATTTTAATAGGATTTATATGTATATATGATAACATTTATTCCCAAAAATGTACATGTACATGGTTCAAATCTAAAAAATTTTATTTTTTATTTTTTTTAAAAAGTGAAATCAAGGAGATGGTTCTATGTGATGCATGCACTGTTGACATGAGCTATCCTAATTAATCAAGGAGATTTGTTTCCTTGATTAATTAGATGATTTACTTCCTTAATTATTTTATATATTTTAACATGCACCACAAGGTTCTTATATTTCTTTGCTCTTTCCCCGAACAACTTAAGGAAGAAAAATCTTTGCGATTTTTGATACCCCCTTAGTATTATGTGTGTGTGACAGCTTGGTGTGTCACCTCAACTAATAATTCCATTAATGTCTAAGGTTATGAGTTTACAATAGAAGGCAAGAGTCAAAAACTGTGCAGCATATAGCAAAACTGCAAAAGTAATCTAACTTAGAGATAATATCAACAAAAAATTTTGATTTTGTCTACAAGTGACAAATTAGATATATGACACACATAGAGGTAATATTTAGGAAAATCTATCAAAAATGAATATTCAAACATGGGAGAATTCTCAAATAAGTATTTAAGTTAAGAATTGGCTACATATTTCTAATCTCGACCGTTAGATTGCATTCATTAGATGTGTTGGTAGATTTAATATGTAACAAACATGCAATCCAATTAGAAATATATAACCAATCCTTAATATAAAATACTTATTGAAGAATCTTCTATGTATCTCATACTAGCTAGCAGAGCACTTGCCAGATCTTAGCCCTCATTTGAACAAAAACAAAAATACTTATCTTCATTATGATTACACCATGCACTGTTTTCAAATTTCATGCAAGCCCTAAACTTCACCTCCGTGAGCCTGAGAGAGAAAAAGTGCATGGTTATCGAGACTAAGAAAGAAAAATTTTCAATCCAAGGCAAAGGGTATCCTATTATATATTCTAGAGTTAAAACATGATGAGGTAATGGTTGAGAAATAGACAAATGCTCAAGATAATTAATTAATTATAACTAAATAATTAGTTTTAAAAATGTTCAGTTCAGTCTTTAGAAGAGTTCGAAGAGTAAGAAGAAGTAAAAACGACAACAATAAAAACGAATCATTTGAATGGTAACTTGGTAAGGATCCAAATTTTGGAGAGATGAAGTCAGCTGAATGCGATAACCCACTTGACAATCAAATTAACCAATGAGGTCACTTTTTTTTGGTAATATCTCTACGAATTCATAGTAAAAACCAAAAATCCCTTGGAACCTAAGCTTCAATGTCATGACTTATCTTTTGAAATTTTATTACAGATGTGTGATACTAGAGGCACTAACATAATATTCCAACTGATGCGGTCGTGTTTTATTTGTTTCTTTTTGGCTCACTTTAAAACCGTATTTGGTGACTCTAGTATTATTATTTCTCGATTGATGTATCGATGAGAGATAATTAAGGATTAATAACTGGGTGTGCTTGAGCCAATAGAACCTCCCTATATATGTCATTGCCGCGTTGATCAACATGTACACAAGAAATATTGCCAAAGACTACGTATGTTGGTGGTGTGTGTGTGTCAACCAACCTAAGACACAAAATTTAGCAAATCAATGATTAATTTGCTAAATTTTCACAACCAGGGCAATTTGTCGTTTGCTAATTGTCTCTCATAGTTGTCCTCATCGTTGCTGTTGCAATCTTTCTCTTTCAAGTTGACCCAGGAAAAGCTTTAAAATACTTGTTTAAGTGTCGAATTAATTAATACAAATTAAAAGCTTGGTTAGCAAGCTACACTTTCTTGTTCGCATAAGGAAGGGACAATTGAATACTCAAATCACTCTCTTTTTGAAGACAGTGCTAGGCAAGTACAAGATTCATTGGAAGTTACCTACATGGTGATGAAGACAACATATAAAACAAGCACGATTTCGATCGTGACATAATATTTTTGCAAATCTTGACTGAAAAAACCTTTTTATCGAGTTCATTTGGCACCCAGCAACAGAAGACCGGAAACTGTGATCATAATATACGTCGCCGTGACGTAAATTTAGTGTATTCATACTGTGTTTTTGCATGCATTAAGCAGGGGTTGATTTGAGTATTAACAAGAATATGAAGGAGATTAATTCCTTATTCGGTGAGAAAAGACTTAACCAGTACAGATATTACTTGCCGGAACTCATATATAAAACCATCTTTCAAATTTCAATAACAACAAAGACATATAAATACTACTAAACCCTGGTACTTGACCAGTTTTCGCCTCAGTCATCGTCGACATACACAGTTTCTTGCGTAAACAAGCCACCAAACACCTTCCTCACTTCCTTGTTCTCATCCGTTTGCTTGGTCTTAGGCTTTGGCTGTTCTTTCGGTTTCAAAGAAGCCAGTTTTGGAGTTGTAACTTGCTTGGCAACCGCTTTCTGCCGAGGTAAAGTCCGAGCCTTTGCCTGTCCTCGGACAGTGGCAATCTGCACTTTTGGTATCTCTGTAGACTTTTGAACTGTGTCTGCAAGTTGTGAGCTAAACTTGTCCCAGGACAGCCCTGAGCCAATATCTTTTGCCTTGTTGAAGAGGCTGTCTATTGTGCCCCCTGCAGCCTCAGCCTTCACCTGAGCATCTTCAGCTAAAGTAGTTGCTCGAGCTTCTTGCTCAGTCAGCTTTTTTACCTCTTCTTCAAGTTTCTTCGTTGCTTCAGCTGCTTTGCGAGCTCTCTCAGCAGCTATTATTGCCTCTTCCTCTGCTTTTGCCTTTGCAATTGATTCTGCATAAGCTTTCCTTCTTCCATCCTCAGGGATGGTACTAGAGGCAATAAAAACACACACAAAGTCAGACAATTTTCCATCAAAAGCAGATCATTCTTTATGAATTTGATTTAGTTACCATCACAACTTGATGAAATTCACCAGTAGTCTTCAATAAACATGAGAAATATAGAGACTAATGGAGAAAATAGCAAATTAACCAGATTCAAAGTTAATGAAAACAGAACATTTGTGTAAATCAAATTGCATTGTACAATAAAGACTTGGATATTTCTCTTTGCATTAGATAACGGCAAAAACTTGTGCTCCAAGGTACCTGAAAAGCTGATCCACAGGCTTGGAGGGTGCTGATGGATCAGTATATACTTCCACAACCTTTCCCAGCATCAGAAATAAATATTTAATCAATTAGATAATTAACCAATTAATATATATATGACTTTGTACATACCCATAAAATAAAATATAGAAAACCACAAATAGTAATGTTCTTTGATCACATCTCTCGTAAGGCTGAAACCTGTTGAAATAGATTAATTTCAATTGGATTTCGTCTCTACGAGAGATGTAGTCAATGTCATTCGAAAATGTGGTACAAAAGTACCGAACCAAATTTACTAAGTAGACAAGGTACCTTATTTTCCGCCACAGAAGTGTTTAAGAAAACATCGGCCACCAGGTTTGCAATCTGAGCCTTGGCTACCTAGTGTGTGCAATGTTCAATATTATCAGGAAAGGTAATGTCAACACAAAAGAAAAATAAAAAATCAAATGAAAGCATTTCACTATTATTGCATACATTACATTACTTTGTAGTCGTTTGCACCTCCGCTTCCTTCAGCTGAAACGACAACGTTGTATGAGCTCTCAGGCGAAAAATCTTCAGTCAAACTTGTTTTTATAAACGTGTAGCTGACACCCGTTTCGATGACTTTTTGCAAAAATTCAGCTACAGTCAACGGCTGAGATCCCGAGAAGAGGTTGTTAAAGAATGAAGAGATGCCATCTAGTACATTGTAAGTTGATACACCCGATGTGTTCCCGTCGTAGATTATTGCCACGTGGCCAACGCCGGCCAGCTGGGCAGCTTGTATTACTTGTAAGGCGTCTAATGGGGTGACTTCGGTCGTTGGACCGTTCTCGGCGGGGCCGATTGTGACGACAACTTTGCTGGCGTTTCCGATGGCTTTGGCAATGGCCTCGGCATCTTGGAAGACGGATTCAACCGCGTTGAGGCGTTTTGATTCTTCGTTTGATATGATCTACGGTGTTGATGAAAGTTGGAGCAAATATGTTAGAACCAATGCTATTAAATGCTCAGGGCATAGTTTATCCATTTTACATAACAATTTTTTGCAACTGAAAATCAACAAGGCGTCCGTCCTTTGTTAAATGATAGATTTTTTGCATTGATAATGTTGATAATATGTGTTAATAATGATCTATCGATAACATGTCGATACGCTTTGTTATTGACAAAATATTGACAACGAAATAAAAATTGATCAAAACGCAACTCTATACTTTCATTTAAGCCTCCTTTTAACTTCTTCGATAATAAGCATTCTACCACTAAAGCTATAAACAAAAGGTAGCATATCTTTTGCTTGTCTATTAGTTCCATAGCCAAAGGGGCCATTCTAAAGTTTGGTACGGAATTGTGTAATTCACGTTGTTCATTCGATTGGTTCGAGAAAGCTAACCTTGTATTTAGAAGCAACACGAGCCAATTCTTGGGCAGCACCAAGTTCAGGCACGCCAGCCCTCACACTGAAACCTTCACGCAAAAGAGTCTGTGCAATGCGAACCCCAGCCTGACCCGTTGCGCCAGCAACAAACACAGTTCTAGGGTCCTTGGTTCTGGGGTTCCCAAATGACAGGCCTAAAGAAGGCCGACTCACAACAGGGATCAAAGATTTCACATCCGGAATTTTGCCAAAATCAAACCGGAAAGAGCTGGAATTGGTGGAATCATCAGCTTGGCCTTCGTCCGACGACGAACCATCGCCCCCGGACTTGCCAAACCGAAATGCGGATAAGGGGCCAGCCCTCTTGGCCAAGACAGAGAGCCTTGGGTTCTTGAGGATGGTGGTTGCTCTTGAATTGGGTGTGGAGGTTAGAAGAAATGAATTGGAACTGAGAGTCGCAGCCATTGATGCAAAGAGTGGCTCCTCTTCCCTCACAATTCAGTGTTTTTGCACACCCATGGCTAATTTCTTGTCTTGACTGGACCCCAACACACCACAAGCCTGTGGCAGCTGAATTGCATTTGGTCCGAAATATTATCTGGATGGGGAGTGTATGGGAGCAGGCAAATAAAATGATGCCACGTGGCATGCTCTATCTACTGAAGGAAAATTGGACACCAGGAAAGCATTTTATCCACTCAACGCTTGACGCCACCACAGAAATAATGCGATAGGCATGGGCCCACCGGCATATAATATCGTCCAAATGATCTAATGTCCATGTCAATAATTTTGTCATTTTCATTGAAGCACCACGGGAAGTACGTTGATGTGTAATGGTAAACGTTAAGACAACCTCAAACTTGAAAGTAAATAGTGAACTCAATATTCACCGGCAAGCCCCAAGGGGCACAACTATGGTAAAATCAAGAAAGTTCAACAAACATTCCAAGCTAACAAGAATAACCAAGCTATTACCATTACCATAATGGTAATAACTATTAACAACACACAGATTCAAATTGGCAACATTAGCGTTCAAACAGATAACTATTAACTAAATCAGATGGTGAACATGGAATGACCTGAAATGCCACATATTACAACCCATTGAATGGAAGTTTTGCTAGGAAACATCCAAGGAAGACGAAGGCCGGAAAGGCAGGGGTGGGAAATCCAAAAGGACACCAATCTAAGCCCCACAAATATGGCAAGCAAAATAATACTAGTATACTATCAAGAATTAACATCAGTGTTGATTTCTCAATGCTCACCGAGATCTTAACTACGAAATAGATCAGTTCTCATACAAACCAAAATATGAAGCTGATGCTTATTGTACTCCTATTTCTAACCCCACTTCTCCTTCGTTGAGCCGACCAAGGTACCAGCACCGATGACTTGTGCTTAAGTCAGTCAGCATATTAAGTATACTCATCCATGCTTCGCATTTCCAACATGTAAATGCTTTAAGCATACGCTACTACCATTTAGAGTAACAAATTATCAAGAACAGTAACACAAAACACCATCTACTAACCTTAAAGAGCTAATGATATAGCCTAAAAGATCCTTTTACAAATGGCGGTACCTCAAGATGTGCCATTTAGTTTGAAAATTAACAGAAATCCAAGCCAAGCTAGTTGCAGCAAATACTTCATAACCAACCATTAAAAGGTTTAAAAAGTAAAAACTGCATCCAAAGATTCATATTGAAATTGCAACATTCATCAGTACTGCCAGAGGACGGAAACGTATATTGGGGTCATAAATTATCCAATCAACAAACTTTTCCTATCAAAATTAAATGCTTCACCCCAGATGTGAAACACAGTTAGAAAAGAACATTAAGGTGAAGATTAACACCTCCGTTCTCATATAATATTAATCATTTCATATACATAAATGGTATACCATCTATATCAACCTTACAGTCGGTATCAACATGAGGACCAGACAAATCCAAGACCACAGCACCACGGAGAATTTTACAAAAATTAAGTCCCAGGAACAACTCTCAAGCTTCCATCCTTAAAATTTAAACAAAATCAAAGTAAGAAAGCAGCAACGATATACATGCTAAGAGAGGGGAAAGAGAGATAGAAAGAGAGAGAGAGGATTCACCAAAAGACACTGAGTTGTTCCTCTAAAAGAGCCCGTAAAGGAATAGAAAACTTTACCTGAACCAATGGTCAAAATGTGGATCTGCGCATGATCTGCTCAAGTAGGTGACACCTAGTTGACATAAATTTCATCTACCAATTAACCAGAAAGCTAATTTTAGTAAATCCTCATGAATGAAACAGATAAGACCTTCAGGTTCTTTTTGTCGTAAGAAAGAAATAAGATCAGCCAATCATACAGACCAGAACAAATACTACCTGAAATTGTAACCAACTTTGCTCATCAAACAAGCTAGCAATGTGAAATAAAAACAAAAATTAAATTAAAAGTTGAAAAAAAAAAAAACTAACACCCAATTCAAGAATCAAAAAATCAGACAACAGATATAAAGGCAATCTCAGAGCTTCGCATCCATGTGATGATGATATCCCATAAAACAAGAAATCATATTCACAAAGACAATTATTACCAGAAAATCTAGCAGCAAGGTCTGCATAAAGTTGAACTCAAGAGAATAGCTCAGGAAATCCTCATTTATCCACTTAAGCTGCCAGCAGTAAACACAGACTACATTAAACAGTAAACAAAACATAGAAATACTCTCATTCAAATTCCTAGCAAATCTGAAATGTTACTGCTTAAAAGGATTGAAAAGATTAAATAACATCACAATGTCTGAACATGGTAACAAATTTAGTGATTGATGCCCTTCTTTGCTTTAAGTGATTCGAGAGCCTTCTTGCGTAACTCAATCTCAAGTTTCTTCTGAATAGCCTCTGCCTCTTCATTGTCACTTGAATGAAGCTCCCTCCTGCCTACATGTTCACCACCTGAAGCAGAAGCATCACTGTAATTCTTTCCTTTCAGCTTCTCTGCACGACGTTCTTCTTTTCTGCGGCGTCGCTCCTCACGTCTTCGGCGCTTCTTCTCCTTCCGCAATCTCTTTTCCTCTTTCCTCCTCCTTTTAGAGCCCTTCCTGTCTTCTATTTCAGAATCATGACTGTAATCATCATCTGAAGTCACTGCTTGCCTCTCTGATCTCTTATTCTTTCTTTTTTCCTTATCCCCACCTCTGCATTTGTCACTTTCCTCAGAACCAGAATCAAAAGTGCCACTTTGATTAATATGATCAACCTTTTCAACTGAAGAGTGTACAGATCCAGGTTTGTGATGCCGGTCAATGTCCTTGGAATTCTTTGAATGAGAGCGGTTCTTATCATCAGTCTTTCTGCCTTCATTAGGATATGATGCTTGTTGAGTCTCACCAGGCAAAGAGTCCTTTGACATGGTTGCTGCTTTTTGTTGCTCAGGAGTTCCAGGAGCCCCCCTCCCAGAAGATTTCCCACTGTCAGGAATGCAATAATATCAGGCCTGAAAACTAAGTACATCCAAGTAATCATATATGCATTATAAGATGTGTCAGAGGCCATATTTACCTCCTCATCTCCTGCTCTTTGTTTCTGAATTCCATATTATCCAGACGACTCCGAGATTCAGTAGATCTATGACCAGATGCTACTCTTTCAGGAGAGTAGTCTTCCTTGTTATGAACCTTAGCAGGAGAAACTATCGGCTTACTGATCACTGATGTATTTTTTGATCTTCTCTCTGTGGACTTAGGTCTATAATCACCATCCTCCCTACAACCAAAAATCTAGAATCACTCAGATGAATTGGAAAAAAAATGAGAATTTCTAACGCTGTGACCTAGTATAGTTGATTTCTTACTCTTCACTTATTTCTGGACTTCCACGACGAAGCTTTTGTTCTCTTGGTTTCCTTGGAGGACTAGGACTCGAGCTAACATTACGAGTCATTTGCTCCCTTGGTCGTCGCACCGGACTCTCATAAGGACTGGAGGATCTTTGAAGGCAGCAAAAAAAAGTAAGCACCGAAAAATAACCAGATAATCAAAACTAACATCATAAGATCATATGAATCAGTTATGCAACCAAGATGAATACCTCCTTTCTTCACTAGCACTCCTTACACCTGGTGGAGATTCTGACAGTATGCGAGACTTCTCTGGTGATGGCGACAAATCTGGTGCTCTTTTACGGGAATCTTTCTCTTTCTTTGAATCCCTCTGCAGTGATCCGGGAGAGCTAGAGGACTGACGTGGCACAGGAGAAAATTGGGACCTGTAACATTTTGTAATTTATAAAATGATCAAAATTTGACCAACATGACTTATAATATAAATAGGTTGCTAAGAACTAATTGAAAATGCAACAGAAGCCGCTACGAGGAGACCTTGTCATAAATTAATTTCATAAAATAACTACAACTACACACCACTTGCATAATGTCCAATAACCTGGCATGCAATGCAACAAACTAAAGCCTATGCGACAGAAAAACAAACAGAATTGTAACAAAATCAAGGGGTATAAACCTGGTTCTTTCTTGAGGAGATTGTGACAGAGATCTCTGATACTTTGTTCCCCTGATTGGTGAAGGGGAACCATTCTGAATAGGAGATGCAGAACTTCGGACATAAGGCGAAGGAGACCTATTCCGAGGAGTTGGTGATCTCCTACCACCACGAACTGGTGACCTACGTTGCACTGGAGATGCATACCTGTTGCGTGAAGTCAATGGAGATCTTCGATACCACCGTCGTGCAGGTGAGGGAGATCTGCGATGCACAGGTGAGCGGGATCTGCGACGTCTTACAGGAGAAGGTGACATGCGACGTCGCAAAGGAGAGGGTGACCTGCGACGCCGCACAGGTGAGGGTGATCTGCGACGTCGGACAGGTGAGGGTGATCTGCGACGTCGGATAGGTGAGGGTGATCTGCGACGTCGGATAGGTGAGGGTGATCTGCGGCGTCGGACAGGTGAGGGTGATCTCCGACGTCTAACAGGTGGAGACGTTCGACGACGACTAGGAGAAGGTGATCTATGCCGATAGGGAGAACGTAATCTACGCCGATAAGGAGAGGGTGATCTTTGTGGGGAATATGATCTAGATCTTCGCCTCGAATAAGGTGATCTTCCTCTCGGCGAGAGTGATCCCTCGGGTGAATGCCTCCGAAGAGTTGTAATAGGCCGTCTTGGTGGAGAGCGATAACCTCTTTCCGAAGAAATGGACCGTCTCCGTGCTTTTGGTGACTTGGAAACACTTTTTGACCGACGTCTTTCACTAGACAGTTATAATTACAATGAGATCCAAAATTTCAGGAAATCCAATATCAAGTTATCAACGTTACATTAGAAATTATTCATAAATGCAATATCTCAAAAAATTTAATCATTAGTTAAATAAATCGAACTCGAAATAGGAAAACCTTAGAACCAAAACAGAATGAATGATGAAATGTTCTTTTGTAATAACAAAACATTCTCGGCATAACTTTTGGTATTAGAATATGACCTGCTGATTGACCTAGGAGGTGGACCTTTGTTTAAAATGATGGAAATGAAAATTGATGTGCTCTATTGCAATCAAACAGTATATTTAAAATTAATGACAGAAAATGATGGTCAAGATAATTACCTAGGAGACAGAGATGAATTTCCTGAATTTGGAGATCTTGAAACCCTGCAGGCAATTGCACAAATAACCTTCAGAACAATTTTATTTTTATTTTTCACAGGAAAATTAACGAAAGAAAAAAAAAAGTAAAGGAACTTTCACATCTAATGGTGTACAGAATCAATCCTTATGGATAAAATATTCCATATATTGGAAGAGTAAGAATGCATAGCATACTCAGATCAAATGGTTAATAAAATTGGAAGAACTGTAAAAAAATGCTTGGATTTTTATATACGAATGGCATATCCTACACAAAAAATTTATATTCATGAATGTAAACATAGGTAGACTACAGATCTTACAACTCTACTAAAGGTAAAATGAATCCCAATCCCTTACTTGTTCCTTGCCTTCACTCCATTGCGCTTTTCATTTCCTCTTTCATCCTCAGAACGATCATTTGAAGTCCTTGGTGACATATGTTTTGAGTTTGGCTCCAACGCAATATTGCTTGATTTCTTATCAACCCCTCCTTCCTACAGTAGTTTGAGGTAAAGGTATGAACCCAAATAATTGCAGAAGCTAGCTGAATGCATGAAAACATGAACGGAAGTTAAAACCAAACAACCCATCTCTAGAGAATGCAACTCCAGCATGAATGAATATTCTTACCATCTTCTTCAATATCTCTTGTTGATCCATCCTCTCCTTATCTTTCTTTCTCTGAATTTCATTTGCAAACCTGTCTGCCTCCTCCTGTAACAATCCATGCCAGAGCTTCGTTAATAAAGCTGTATCATCTCAACCGATTCGGAACACGATTTGACACTATATATATACATATATTAACCTTCTTTGTCCGTGCTTCTTCTTGTTTGGCATCCAAGAACTGTTGAGGGACACCACTAGCATTGTTTTGTGCACTGATAAGAAGCGTCCAAAGCTCCTTCATAAACTTCACAGTGTTTTTCTCCATAAATCCAGTAAGCGAAATTTGAACTTCCTTCCCATTCACTACCTGCAAATTGTAGCACACATATGCAGTTCAAACAACATTACTATCAACCGCAAATGCACAAACCTAGGGCTCTCGTACCAACAAGTCTTAACAATAAATCATCAAACTAGAGTAACACGCCTTAGCTATCAGTTGACGTCTGGGTGAATTTTGGCCATGTCAACATTTAATTTCATGGGAAGTCATACCGTTCACCACCATTATTAACAACATGAAAATGGCAAGTAAATAATGAAGCGAAAGAGAAATTGAACAGTATAACTAGCAGCTACTCTCACTCCATGAAATAAAGAACAAATCATATAGTGCATGACATTACCTTTCCTTCCAAAAGACCATAAATAAAGTTGATAAGAACTTCGTCTTCGAACCCGAGAAGGTCTGTTACCCGTTTAGCAATCCACGGGCGCATAACGTCCATATTCACCTTCGATGTATCCACCTACAACACATAATACAGGCACATCCAATTTTTGCCAATTATAAAATATATATGTGATATAAAATGTCAATTAAATTAGAAGAAAAAAACCAGGGAAAAGGGCCTAACCAAATGTTCCAATTCAGGTGCAAACTTCTGAGATTTCAACAGCTTAGCTTGCTTATTGGAAAACCTTGTGTCCTGATCAGCGGACGTACCCTGAATAAACATAATCATAGACACATATTGCAACTATCAATGTCTGCAAAGGAATTTATTCAGTAATTAAGAGTTTAAGAACGAGAAGATCTGAGTTACAAAAGATAGGCAATTGAGTTTAAATCCAACATATAAAAATCTAATTAACAACAAGAATTATCAAACTACTCAATTAACTCACCCTGAAGAACCCGCCCGACATCTTCTAGGGTTTGCGATGAAAGCTGAAGGGATTTTCGGCGGTAGAATAAGAAGGCTTTTGTGTTGTGATGATTGAGGACAGAGAGAGATATGGAAGCAGAGCCAGAGCGAGCGGTGTACTTTCAGCTTACGCCATGTGTGTGGGCATTAGGGGAACTTATTCTCTCAAGTCGGGAAGGCTTTGAATTGAATTAGGGTCTGTAGTTCAATGGTGGTCTTTTGAGGCCAAAAACCCAAAGCGTTTGACGATGATGATTTATCTGCCTGCTAACTCAAAGCCTGTGAATTTTGGGGTGCCCTCTGTAGGCCTTTTTATTGGGCCAACGGCCCCTGCCCTAATTCAGAAAGCATTATCATTACAATTTTACCCATCAGATTTTTTTTTTTCTTTTTTTTTTTGGTTAAAGGTTTGTGTGTTATTTTGATACAAACGATATTCGGGAGAGGGATTTTGATTTTTGGTTAGATGTTAGCGTGTTTAGTTGTTTTAGTTTCAATTTTGATGATTGTGTTCTTAATTTGGTCAGAGTCTTTGTACTTGAAACCTCTTAATAATCTTGATCTTTTATTTTTAATGGGTGTTAATGTGGGCAATGCGGAGTATCTATAGAATTTACTATTTTGACATGTTAATGCCTAATTAGATGAAAATGTTATGATTTTTAATATTAAAACACAATGATACATAGAAGACAAATTTGGAAACGAAGTGAAGCGTACAAGAACAACAAAAATCTTTAGCCCTTCTTTTTACGAGGAAAATACTCACAAAGACCTTTGCCTACCCAACGGTGAATCTAATTCAATAAGTTTCATCTTTATACAATATGAGCACGCCAGCAATAATAAGTCTTTTATTTTTATTATATATAAAAAACACAAGTTTAAATCTAACAAAGAAGAAAGGTAAGGAGAAATTATTTGATTCAACTACCAAACTACATTAGTCGTCTGCATGCCTCACAACAAAACGGGGGCTCCTCTATTGGGCTCCCACTCTACTCACGTAATCTCATCTAAAGTGGGAAACCAATATAGGGATGGCCTGTTTGGTTGTGAGAGTGGGACAAACAACTTACGTGGTCCAACTGCCAAACCAAAGAATTTATCATCAAGTGAGAATTGCTTTAATTTAAAGTTTGGTGTTCAACAAATGACCCAGTAATGTAGTGGTTTTTAGCAATTACTCTCTTAGGAAAAGTGTTGGGTTCGAGTCCTAACATATGTGTAGTATTGTGTGAGTTTAGTATATTATCGCCCTTCTCAATAGGAAATGTTTTTTGGATAAAATAGGAGTGGGAAAATCATTACCCTTTTTTTATTACTAGTAAAACAACAAAGGTCTCTGGTTTCAATTAGTTAGCATATTGTCGAAGTCCCTAGTTTTAAATCCAAATAGTATATGGAAAATTTATACAATGTGAATGTGCATTGAATTACAAACACTTGTGTAGTCATTGGACTAACTATTTTACATTTTCCCAATAGATTTTATATTTATCACGAACCTCTGAATTTGTTCATATTTAATGTGAATTTACCTTTTGTACACTACCAAAAAGAAAAGAAAGGCAAGTATTGGTTAATTAAGGTAAACAATTGGCATCCTCTATACTCTCTTCTTATTTCAAGATGTCTCCTATTACAAACTCTATACTCACACTAGCTCTTTTTGTCTAAACACAGTCTCATTCTTCAAAATGAATGGTGCTTCACACCATTGCACTCCATCTCCGTTGATATATATGTGTGTATAGTTTGGGTGGTAGTGTGCACAATTTTATCCTATTAATTGTTTTATTCCAACCAACATGAAACATTTAACCTAATTCACGATTTAGTTGCAAAGATTGATTAGTATCTCGATAAATAAGAACAATCAAGCTCAAGCGTGCCTAATTAAAATACATCATATTTGAAAGATAATACTTTGTATATACTCCGTCACACTTTGTACGATTCAAATAGTTATGTCTACTATAACTTAAGTTTTTAATGTAGTAATGTTGAATAATAACCACAAAAATCTAATCGAGACTATTTGGTCGTATGCATTTTATTCTAACAGTCCTGATCTCTTGGACTACAGGGGTCCAAGAGATTTGTAGTCACTCACTGTTGGATGTAAATTCAACGGTTCACTCACTCTTGCACTCCTTTTAAGAAACTTTTTTGAATCATTGGATTAATATCCAACGGTAGGTGACCATAATTTCTTGGACTCCTGTGGTCCAAGAGATCGGACTGTTTATTCTAAATATAAAATTTTGTTGGAACAATCTGAACCGTCAACAAAGCTGGGACCCATCAGATAAGGCAACGGTTGTCCTCTCTTTGTCCAAATAATAATGGAGATGCATAAAACTCAAACTTTGTGCACAATCCAGTTACATAGCCTATAGAGAAGAGAAGCTTCACGCTTAGTCTCTCACGCCCAGAATACAGGATCGTGCAGATTTCGCCACGTGGATACTCGAATGTAATCGGATGCAAACCTATTTATATTCCACTCTTTATTCTCCAGTTCTCGTCCGCCCTTCTCTCTCTTTCTCTCGCTCTCTATCCTTCGCCGTTGTCTCCCTCCCTCTCTGTCTCTCTCTTCTCTCACACTCAGTACATCCCAAACCCAAACCCTAATTCCATGTTTGGTCATCTGACTGTCATCGATTATCTGCGCTGAAATTTGCTCTGTCCCAATTCTCCTAGGCAATCTTCGATTCGATTTTGCGTTTTGCTGGACGAGAATCGGAGGTCGGCGGAGCTGAGATTTTAAAAATGGCGACGTCCACGAGCAGTGTCTATGTCAGTGTTATTGAGGACGTCATCAACAAGGTTCGTGAAGAGTTCATGAACAGCGGCCCCGGAGAAGACGTTCTCAAGGAGCTCCAAGGAGTAATTTCAATTCCGATTTCAATCTTCCAGCTTTCATTTTCATTTTTGATTTTTCAAGTTCGCCATCTCTATTGATAATTGAAATTTTAAATTGGGTTGGTAGATTTAGGGTTTTCTGTTGGACTGGTTCTAGAGTTCGATCTAATCAATTTCTAGGGTTTTGAGTCTAAGGGTATTCATTGCTTTGTTGGAAAGTCGCTGTGAGCTACGGTTGAGCTGATTTTTCAAAGTTGGGTCAAATTTCAGACTTGGGAGGCGAAGATGATGCAAGCCGGTGTAGTAAATGCTCCTATAGAGAGAGCTGTGGCGTCAAAGCCAACGCCTGGTAGTGCTATTACTCCAGTTCACGATCTCAATGTACCTTATGAAGGGACTGAGGAGTACGAGACACCCACTGCTGAGATACTCTTCCCTCCAGTGAGTTTTTGCTGTGTTTTTCTATGTTTGTAATCAAAATCTCTGCTTGCTATATGTTGAATTGAGCCCGAGTGTTGCATCACATGGTTGATGTGGGTTCTTTGGAATGTTAGACCCCGTTGCAAACCCCAATTCAGACGCCTCTACCCGGAACTGGGGACAACTTATATAACATTCCTACCGGAGGTAGTGACTTTTCTGCATCTGCAAACGAGTCTGGTAGCAGCAATGGTGGCAGCAATACAGAGCTGAAAGCTGGAAGACCTAGCCCCTACATGGTAAACACTTAATATTTGGATCGTATGAGGTGTATCCAGTTATTATGTTTCAAATTGCATAGTGGGAATACGAAACTCTCTCATTGGTCATTATAAAGTAGCTAAATTTGATTTTAATTGAACTTAGCTCTTTCTTTGTCTAATATATACGATTAACTCTCTTTGTTAATTAAGAAATATGAAGTATCAAACATACCTTGTTTAGTTAAAAGGTTGTTAATAATAAATTGAAAAGGTAAGGATGGTAATGTAATTACATAACTTTCCACAATCTTCCAATTTTACTCTTTTTCTTTCTACACTAACATTTGTGGGTGATAATCCTTCGGGTAATAGTGTAAGAGAACCTAAATCTTCTTTGTTCTGTTTGCAGCAACCTCCTTCTCCTTGGATGAACCACCGACCCCCTCTTGATGTTAATATTGGTAAGTTGGATGGTGTGGTTGTATATATATTTACTCTCGATAGTTGTGTAGTAATCTCCATTTTATTGGTGTAGCTTACGTGGAAGGGCGGGATGAGGTGGACAGAGGGACCTCTCATCAACCCCCGACACAGGTAATGCCTGCTATTAATTACAAATTCAAATTGCAGAAAAAATGACTGGGTTTCTGGGTATGAAGAAAACTCATGATTAGAGAGTTGTGAATGGCTTTGGTGTGTATGCCTCCTTTTCATTGCTTTTTATTTTTTCACTTCTTGTCAAGGATATACAATCTATCTTAAGATGCATCATTCTTTTACAATTATAGTTAAATCATTATCTCACTGTTGGAGAAAATTTCAGGACTTTTTCCAGATGAATTCTGGAAAGCGAAAACGTGAAGATCTTGCTTCACAGTATCCAGCTGGTGGATTTATACCCCAACAAGATGGAGCTGGAGATGCTGCACCTGAGGTTTTTGAAATTGAGGTTTGTTTTTCTTCCTGTTTCATTTTTTAATAATTTCTGACAAGTTTGCTGCACAAACTTCTTTTTAACTTTTTCTTTTGGATTCATCTATTGTATGAGTGAATTTTTATTTATTTATTTGAATCGCTGGATGGGTATTTATCCTTGGTAAAATCTAAGACTAGTTTCCTTTAATGTCCAAATTATTAAGAAAAAAGGGCCTGTGATAATCTATTCAATGAATTACAAATTAAGTTAAGTTGAAACTTATGTCAAATCATTAGGCCAGTTGTACTTTTTGGTGGGACATAGTCTGATGAACAACTACCATGTTCAGTTGTATGTGAACATTGATCACCTCTCTCTCTCTCTCTCTCTCTCTCAGTTGGTTTCATGGAACTGAGGACCTTGTGCTTGGGGCTCTTATCTGAAGATCACTGCTAATGCTTTATTTATTTATTTTTGCAAGTCATATCTTCTTTAGGGTCTAATAGTTTTTCAGGAAGCTACATTTGATGTGTCATTCAAAGTCATATGAATATAGTTATTTATGTATGTGGGTGACTTGGTTGGGGTTAATTTTCTGTTTATCCTTTTATTCTGGGCTTTGGCTAGTATAGTAAAGTACTGGGGTGAAACATGGGCAGGCCTTAGGCCGTATATCAATTAATTAAAGTTTGAGTTGATAATTGCAACTTAGCAAGCAATTAGGCTGCAAATATTCCAGGCAGGGCGTCATATCTTGTTCCTACTACATTTTCAGATCAAACTGTTTTCTACACTTCATAGTGGAATGTGAAAACATATATGATATATCCTTGGAGCATTACACTATAATTGGTCATAGCTTTATCTTTATGAAGTCAAGTTTACTTAGAGCATGGAAGAACATTTCTAAACCAGCATGATTCATGTGTAACACACATTATCTTTTTTGGGTGTATGCATTCTTTAGACACTTAATGTTGGTAACCTTTCAGGTCAGTGGAGGGGGCACTTCTATTGGTGGGCGTGCATGTAGTGAGATGGTAACTTGTGCACTGAGGTCAACTCCCAAGATTCCTCAACTTGATGGGCCAATTCCTGATCCTTATGATGACGCGCTTTCTACTCCCAATGTAAGTACTTTTAATGTAATTTTGCATCTAGCAGGAGACTTTATTTTTATTGTGTATGGCCCTTTTATAATAGATATGCACATTAACTCATTAACTCATCGGTTGGGTTGGTATAATCGTTACTTTTGCTTTCTGATATTCCCTGCTCTATATTAGGTTCTTATGATTTGTTTCCTAGGACGTGTGATTGACTAACTGCTTTGTGTCTTCATGGCTATGTTTTGCATTGTACTAAGACTGTATACGCATGAAATCGTGCACTGCCTTGATCTGACAGGCGGTGAGCCTTGTGCTTGTTAATGATGTGAAAGTTACACACATAAGTGTCACCATTTATCTGTGTGTCATTGCTGTGTTGGGTTACCGAGAAGTTGAATGTCCATCTTTGTAGAGCTTTATTTTTCGTTGGAGGCCATTTCGATTTTATAGCAAGAATACCTTTCTCGGCCTTTTGGATAAGATAAGTGTAGTATCGTCTTATCAGTTTAATATCTGATATGCGGGCCAATGGTCCACACCATATTAAATTAACTTTTTCGGGGGAAGACCCAACACAGTAGCTTGCTGCTGGGCTTGCAAGCTTCACCCATGCTGTGCACTCTAGCACAGACCTGGCGCACCCTAATTAGAAATATTGTATAGCAATAAAGTGTGGTTTATGGTTTTGCTTTATAAATTTCATCCAGTAGCCTGAAATGTGTCAACTATGATATGAATGGTCAATGGACAGTGTTCTTTGGATACCGTACTAGGAACTTGGATTTTTTTTTCTTTTCACTTGTTTGGATTAGGTCAATGGATTCTAGTGGGTTGTTCAGATTTTGAGTTCTGGCCAGTTTAGCCTGTAGCCGGTATCTTTTAAAAAAAATAAAAATATTATTCTTATTTTGGGGTTTTTTTGGGGGGTGTGTGGGGGGTGGGGGGGTGGTCGGGGATGGGTCCTGGTAGCAAGTATCTTTTAACCATTGACTTGATGGTCTAAAATCTTTTGAATTATAAATTTTGGAAACTTTTCTTTTCTTTATCGAATGGGTTGTGTTACCATGCCTACATGCTTTCAACTTTATGAACCATTATGTTCAACTTTCCTCTCTGTCTGTCCCTCCCCTCTCACACTTGTTAATATTTTTTCACTTGCTGACTGTTGCTTCTTCCTCTCCTTACCCTACAGATATATAATTATCAAGGAACTTTCAACGAAGACTACAACGTTGCCAATACACCTACACCCAATGGTAATCTCGTGATAAACTTGTGAACACTGTGATTACCTTAGGAATGGATAAATTTAATGTCATAAATCCATATCTGTGTTGTCAAAGCTTCCTTCTCTCATAATTTTGTTTCCTCCAGATCTACCAGTCAGCACTCCAGCTCCTGTTGTTCAAAATGATGTTGGAGATGACGACGACGACGAGCCCCCATTGAATGAAAATGATGATGATGATTTGGACGATGTGGACCAAGGGGAGGAGGTAAACACACACCATTTGGTTTTGGCTCAGTTTGACAAGGTATCTCTCTCTCTCTCTCTCTCTCTCTCTCTCTCTCTCTCTCTCTCCCCTCTCTCTACCATGCAGTGTTATGGCTATACTTTTTGGGTTTTATATACTTATTTTTCTCTGAAATATATAGGATTAACAATTGTCTTCTTATGTATTTGGTTGCGTAGGTGACACGCACCAAGAGCAGGTGGAAGTGCACATTGAAGGATGGGATTATGCGCATAAACAATAAGGATATTCTCTTCAATAAGGTGAAGTTTACTTTGAAGAATTAATATTTTTCATGCTGTCTGTTCTTGTCCCCTCATGAGCTTTCTTTGGAATACGGCCTATTTTATGCAGGCGACTGGAGAATTTGACTTCTGATTTTGCTTGAGAGCTGCCCATTTTGGCAATTAACGGCAGTTGCCTTAGCAGGGCAAGTCCAGAGGTATCAGTGGGTGTTTCGTAATTTTTCTTTATGAATTGTTATTAAGAGAGAGCTTGAGGGAAGAGAAAGACCATGCTAGATACTTTTTAAAGATTGGGATGGATCATGGATGTTGGCCTATTTGTACATAAAGGATGATAGCTTTTTTGGCCTTTAAAATGGGATGGCAACTGAGGCGTTTCTGAAGTTTTACTATTTCTGTGATGGAATGCAATTCCATTAACTCTGTATACTGGAATTTATTCGTTAATTTACGAATTGCATTGTTTATTATCTTTCCAATTTGGCGCTTAATTCCGTCCCTTTCGGAAAAACTCTACCCGGTTATGATACTTTATATTTTTTAGACTCTTAAATGTTGGGAACACTGTTTTTGAATAAGTTGGATTTACCGACAGTTAATTGTTTCATTTGGTACATCCCGTACATTTTAAAACATCACTTATTTTCCTTGTACAATGAAAATGGTTGTCAACTGAAAGCCGATGGTTCTTTAGTAATGTTTTTTCTTAATGAAGTGAACTTAATATGAACTGAAATCTATTCCTTCTCTAAACCTTGCACCATAGTGACTTTCTTGGCATGGTTTGCTCTTCATAGATCAAATAATGTAGATCTTTTGAAGAAACAATCCGGACAGAAGTAGCAAACCCGCCATTCCACCTTCTGCCCGTTTTTGTTTATGAACAAGAAACCTGCTTTGGAGTTTTTATGCTTTCATTTCTCATGTTTTAGGTAATTTTGTTGTAAGAATATCTTGACCAAGAAGAGAGAACTTGGAAAAAAAAATTCGGACACATTGTTACACAAAAATGGAAGACAACCTCTCATCTGGAAGGTGTCCGTGAGGCTCAGAAAAAGGCCTCTAATTTGTTGAAGGCATTGCCACTGTAACCAACAATTCTACCACGATAATGATTTAGCAGAAATGAAAAAATAGACGTCAGAAACCGTGGCAGGTTAATGTTTGATTTGAAATGTGCTCTACACAAGGCAGCAGCAGGCAAAGCCCTTTATCAAAAAACCAGGCCTGGCCATTTCATACGGCACAGAAGAGAAGCCGAATCTCAAATGTCATTGCGCTTGGTTCGCAATCATGCACTGGGATTGAAAAACGGCAAACAGCGATGAGGGATCCGTAAAAGGTGCCACAGCCGGGTGTTGCCACCCACCTGCAGCCGAAAAAGGCGGGGCAATACTTCTTACGTTCTGATCACCGCCTTTTTCGCTCGACTCTGGCATTGGTTGTGGTGATAGAATGAGGACTGGTGATAGTAATGGGATTGCCATTGAAGCGCCGTCCAATAAAGGGTTGGTAGAGGCTGTGCCTGCCGTTTGATCAAGCTGAAGACATGCCGGGGCATGCTGTTGTAGCCTTGTCGGGGCCTTCCCTCTGCCTTCGCCTCTACCTGTGACGTTGTTGTAAGTATTGCAAATCTCCATTGTTTGATTTGAATGATTGATGCTATGAAAAAGTAGTCACGTACAAAAGTCTTAGCTCTGTCTCTCTCTCACACACACACACACTTGGGATTTGGCTTATTGTATGTGGAGATTTAAAAAGGGTTTGCAAATGAAGCAAAGGATATAGATAGCAAATGGTGCTTAATTATGACTTTTTCCTTCTTGGCTAAAAGTAAGGGTTTCGGTTATAGGGATGAATGGTTAGAAAACGAAATTTACGTTAAACGACAGTTTGAATAACGGTCATTTGCTCAAATAATGTTGAACAACGCTACCTTTGTGCACCAAACTTGGTTGAGCAAATTAACCAAAGGAGACAAACGTAGGGATAATGATCGGGCTATATTATGCCCGTGTCAAATTCGTGTTAAGGATGAATCAATCTTAACTTAATCCGTTTAATTAATTATAAACTACTCAGTTATGTGACATTTGGCACGAGAAAACTTATGCGAGGATGTTCTTGTCACGTGATAGTGTTGAGTGGTAAAGCAATCCAATTAGAAGATGTCATATGTTTAAGAAATAAAAATTATAATGATTGAAAGTTGAACAGAAGATTATCTAGAGTTGTGGAACTGGAATATATTCCCGTACCAAAAACCCAACAATTATCATACTTGTGCAAGGCACTGCACTGCTGTATGTGCTTGCATGTCAATGTCACATTGAAGCATATATACCAAGTACAACATCATAAGAGCATCCATAATGGGAGGGTGTATAAGGGGGTGTATGTTAAATATACACCCCTTGTCATCGGAATCATCTCCAATGAGGAGATGTAAAGGGTTGTAAACATACATCACCACCATGGAGATGTAAAATAAAATGCACATTTGCATCTATTTTTACATCTTTTGCAGGCGGGACTTGTTGGTTTTAAAACATTTTTAAGAAGTTCATTTGAATATTAAACTTGCTTTTAATCAAATTAATCGCAGCGGAAGAATATGGTGGTTGTTTAAATTCAAAAACAAAACTTCTTCCAAGTATCTTAAGCCATGAACATTGATATTATTTCATAAAGGAAAGCACAAGATAAAAGGATAAGTCTTAATTACCCTTGATGCTATAATATGAACCAAGTTGTGTTTTGGTCTTCTCTTGATGATTTCCCTTTGTTGATCTCCTCTTTGATCTTTCTCCTCCTTGTGAGCCACAAAAGGATATGGCCTCTAAGTCTCGACACCAATGGAACCTTGAGATGAGAAGGAATATCTTGAGAATACAAGAATGCTAGTTCAAGAATCTCAAGATTGGTTTCAATCTAAACCACTTTGAAAGATGAAAGTGTTTCACTCTTGAAAACTCTCTTTTATCTCTCTTTGATCTCCCAAACCCCTTTGGTTGATGTTGGATTGTGTTTGTGTGTTAATTAGCTTATTAACTTGCTTATAGAAACAATTCCCATACATATCTATATATGCATTTTCGGACAAAACCTATTGGGCTTCCAAAATTGGGCCTTATGACACTTAAACCATAATCTTTAAGTGTATAAAGGGCTTGTTTGGTACACCGTATTAGACTCTGGATAGGAGTAAATAGTCTATGTCGGGCGTTTGGTGTCAACTTGTATTATTTAATTACCCGACTATTTTATACGGGTTGGGCTTTTAATACTCTCCTAACCTGACTAACTAATACAACCCACACACCCCGGATTAGATAATACACGCTTAATTATACGGCCAGGGAAAAAAAACACGCGTTCTACAAAAAAATTTAGACGCTCTTTTCATCTTCTTCGCTCTAGGGTTCTTCTCTGCTATCTTCTCCGCAAGTTATTTTCTTCATTCTTCCCCAAGTATCCACTCTCACACTCTCTCTCTTTTTCATACTCTCTCCAATATGCTTCTTCTCTATTCTTTATATTTTTCAATTTTTTATTAAATTTTTGTGGAAATTAGGTTATGAATTTTTCTTTTTTGACATTTTTTAAAATCATATTAACCAGAGTAGTGCTAGTTTTCGTCCAAAAACAAACAACTGTGCTAGTGTTGGTAGTTTAGTTGAATACATACATACCTGATGACTAGGAGAGCAAAATTTTCCTCTTGAACCATTTTCATGATTGATAAATTTTCTCTTTTCCTTTTCTTTTTATGATTCCCAAGCTTATGCCCTTGGCTCTTTTGATTGCAATGCTTCTACTCTGCTGCTACTTTCTCCTTCTTCTTGTTGTACATGGAAACTTTGATGTCCAATACAGACATATGCGTCTTACCAAAAAAAAATCTTGTCATATGAATCTTACCAAAAAAAAAATTTCTTGTCATTTGAATCTCAATTTCCATTAAAATTATCAAAGATTTTTATTTATTTTTAAATAGTCTAATCTGATGTTATCCGGAATATCACCAAACACAGTATAACTTAGTCAGACTATTTATCCGAAACAACACCAAACGCCTTATAATATTATGGATAAATAGTCAGTACTCTCCGGAACAAATTAATACTATCCGACGGAAATTAGTCAGTACAATCCGACGTACCAAACGAGCCCTAAGTGTATAAAGCCCTTGGGCTTGATACCCAACCATTTGGGCTTCTCATTAACCATTACGAAGGCCCAAATACTATTTTACACGTAGTAAATCATCCACATCAAATCAATCAAATTGATTTCCTCATTCTCATTTGTATTACTCAAAGTTAACCATTTAAGGTGTGCGATCCATTAGGTTCTAATTTAGCAAGGCAGTGGGAAAACAATTAGAACTCTTTCTAACCAACTGGAATTAAAACCCCCTTTTAATTCTTCCTTTATTCGGATTGATCACAATCAATCCTAGGACTTCCACAAGCCAAGAGTGACATCTAGCAACATATCATGGCTACCCAAGCTAATCAGAATAGACAAAGAACCTATTCAGTTGGAATTGCAATGCAATACGGTCCTTTTCTTATACAATGTTTCCAATCATATTTTCAGGGTACGGATTGATAATGTCAAACCCCTAATATGATTAACCTCATGTGATTCAATAGAACATGACTAAAACACTTTCTAAATCATGTTCAAATACTTCGGCTGAAGATTTGCTGAATCACATCTTGAAACATTCTCTTTCTATATCAAAAGTAGAGATTCCTTATTGTACATTCACATGTCCCTATGATGAATTAAGAGTTCCCAACAACACTTTAGACAAATATTTTACGACTTGCCTTTAAGAGCTATCAAAGATCAATAACGCATTACAGGACAACCATGATGCCTCAGGTCTAAGGACTAATTTGCATTATTGCAACTATGAGTTCTCGTTTGACATATAGATAAATACTCCATACGAGAACTACGATTGATCGCGTTCAGTGAACTCATTCACTAATGAGCACCCACATACTTGTATTAGTGTCAACTACACAAATGGTTTGAGACTAACCATCCTCCCAATTGAGCATACATAATATGTGCTAATCTTGACGGTTTATCAATGCCCATTTGATAACCTACGATCAGGAACATTTTGGGGTACTACAGTTAGAGATTAAAGGTCTCATGAATCTAAACTTCTTTAGATTACTTTATCTCTTATATAGCATACCCTGGACATTTGTTTCTTTACACGATGTAATAGATAACAAAATAAGTTTGCCCTTTATATACGAAATGTATTCTAAGGAGATTACATCAAATGTATTGGCTCTTAGGGCACATTTTTAACAGGACTCACCCGAGAAAAGAGAGGAAAAATGAAGAAAGAGGGATGTAAAAGTGGCTTTACATCGTTTCCTATTGGAGCAAAAAAAACGTATTTACATCCCCTGGAGGTGTAAAGGGGATGTAAAAGTGGCTTTACACCCTCGAAAATACACCTCCCCACTGTGAATGCTCTAAAAAATAAGATGTAGCTTCTGCAACGAAAATTCTATTTCTCTTTGGATATGGAGATTACATATATATTTTCACTGTTTTTGTCTTGGTTTTGGTCATATCATTTGTTTTTTAGGTACTTAATAAGATTCGATTCATACCTAGAGCATTTACGAGAAATATTGTTTGTAAGCTAGAAATTTCTAAACCTTAGCCCCCTCTTTCCCTTAAAAAAACCCTCTTAGAGCCGTTTTCACTTTTAGAGGTGAGGAAGACACTCTTTCCCAAAACACCCTCTTATAAATGAAATCTCCATTTCTTAGAGGAAAAAAAAAGTAAAGAATACCTTAAAATGCGCGTCTGTTGGAAAAGTTTTTTTTTTTTTGGGTCAAGTAAATTACACGCACTCCTTCTAGCATTGTTCCCGTTATAGTGGATCAGCAGATTCAGACTTTATAGGCTGAATTATTGAGAAAACTTATCAAAGACAAAAGTCAAGCAAAATATCAAAGGAGAGACTCACAAGCTCACTGACAGTCACACAAGAACACAGGGATACTATTAGAGCGGGAACCACAACTACCAAGCACCAACCGTCTGATTTCTCTCCTCTTTTGGCAAATTCCCAATGGCTTTCAGTTCCTCAGCTCGGTCTTTGTTCAACCTCAAACTCACCAAGACACACTCTTCATCACTTCATCATCAACCCAAGAAGAAACCTGTAATCCTTTTCTCTCATGCCCATTTTACCCCACCCCTTCGTTCAACTTATAACGATTGTTTCAGGGCCAATTATGGCACTTTCACAAACCTCTCTGCTCCCAGGCTCAGATTCAGTGTGAAGGCACACAAACTGACCAAACCCTTTTGAAATTTTTGCTTCTGTTTGTGTTTTTGAGTAATGGAATTGATTTTGCATCTTTGTTTTTGTTTGTGTGGTGTTTAGGTTGGATCTCCAGACTATTCTTCCGGGGATGAAGCTCAGTCGCTTATTTCTGAAGCAACCCAACAGGAGGATTTTTCCTGGGTTTCTGTGATTATTCCGTACGTTTCCATCAAGTCTTCTTTATCTATATGAGTTCTTTTTTTTTTCATGCTTTGAGTAAATGGGTAATCGTTTTTTAGCTTTAATTCTTCATTTCTTTTGGAGTTGGTTAAGTAACGGGGTATCATTTTCTAAGTCTCTGTATTGTACAAGTTGGGTGCTTTCAATGCAAGTATGCTTGCTTACTTTTGGTATGGAAGCAAGTTGAGTGCTTTTTGAATTGTAGTCAACAATGCCCTGTGTTGTCAAAGATGAAAAGGTTTATGTTCTTTCTTTTGAAACAAATGAAAGAAGCAGAGTTAGATGAATTTACAAATTGCAATTTGCTTAAGTTTACATTTGAATATCTCTCTACTCTGTTGGTATGTAGATACTTGACCTCTAACTGTCATAAATTAACTACTAAATTCTTGGGATTCTAGCTTCCTGTTTCCAGCTTTGGGAGGTTTGCTATTTGGGTATGACATTGGTGCTACTTCTGGAGCTACCATCTCGTTACAGGTATAGCTTCAGTTTTAGTGGTTTGTTTTTCAATTGTTTTGATGATTAGTAATTTAATATGATTAAATTGTTATGTTTTGATATGTCACAGTCACCTGAGCTTAGTGGCACAGCTTGGTTTAATCTTTCAGCTGTCCAGCTCGGTCTTGTGGTATGGTTTATTGAATCTTACTCAATTTGCTCCTGTTCCATTTGCAAACCTGTGGTCTGTCCCAAAATTCACCAAGCATTCATCAAAATTCATAAATTACATTGTTTTGATGCAGGTTAGCGGTTCCCTATATGGAGCTCTTTTTGGTTCCCTCCTTGTCTACCCGATTGCTGATTTCCTTGGTCTGTACTTTGCTTTGCATATGTACTTTATCATGAGGTTTCGAGCTTAATCATGAATAATTTGTTATTCTAAATTTTGAATTGGTGTATAAAGGCAGGAGGAGGGAACTTATCATATCAGCAGTACTTTATCTCCTTGGGGGTCTGATCACTGCATATGCTCCGAGCCTTAGTGTTCTCTTAGTTGGGCGTCTTTTATATGGCCTTGGTATTGGCATGGTAAGCTTCTGTGCACAGTTTCTGTAACTGCTCTAATCAAACAAAAGGAGCAAAATTAAAACAGAACCTTCTCATTATTGTCTTTGGCAGGGTTAAATAATATCATGATGTGTGTGACCATGCTATATTCACATTTTAAAAGATTTCTTTTGGCAGGCCATGCATGGGGCTCCTCTCTATATTGCTGAAACGTGCCCATCTCAAATTCGTGGAACTCTAGTGTCTTTGAAGGAGCTCCTCATAGTTCTGGGGATTCTGGTATTGTCTAACTAATATGTTTCTAATGTTAATTTTTTCCATTCACTGTCTTAGTGAAGTGGGATGTTATGTGAAATGCACTCTTCTGCAGTTGGGTTATTTTGTGGGAAGCTTTGAGATTAATGCAATTGGGGGGTGGCGTTACATGTATGGAATAAGCGCTCCTATTGCTTTACTGATGGGAATAGGCATGTGGCTTCTCCCGCCATCTCCTCGCTGGTTGCTTCTCAGGGCAGCTCAAGGTAAAGGGTCTATAAAAGAATACAAAGAAAAAGCCGTTCTTGCCTTGAGCAAGTTGAGAGGCCGTCCTCCTGGTGACAAAGTGTCTGAAAAGCAAATAGAAGAGACGTATGTTTCTTTGAAGTCGGCCTATGCAGATCAGGAATCCGAGGGGAGTTTGTTGGAGGTCTTTCAAGGCCCTAATTTGAAAGCCTTCATAATTGCTGTGGGTTTGGTCCTTTTCCAACAGGTATTTTCCTCCTTTCTGCTATGAATTGAATTCATCTTTTCTTCTTTTGTTTTATATTCCCAAAACATGTGTACAAAGAATAAGTAAGCCAATTTACTACCTGACATGGCAGATAACTGGGCAACCAAGTGTCCTATATTATGCAGGTCCCATTCTTCAGGTAATTGATAATCAACTTCTGTTTTTTTTTTGTTTTTTTTTTTATTCTGCTGCGAAAATTGTTTTGCCCTTGTTTCATTTTAGTTTTCCTAACTATGACTCTTTGTTACATTGTTACTCAAGACTGCAGGATTCTCTGCAGCCTCTGATGCTACCAGAGTATCAGTTGTAATTGGATTGTTCAAGGTGCTTATGTCATTTGATGTTTTATTTATTTATTTATTTTATTTTCAGGATGCGATTATGATGTCCGATTGTTTTTCTGGTCTGAAAATTCTTTGTTTCTTTATGTTCCTGTAGTTTTTGATGACAGGGATAGCTGTCCTGAAAGTTGATGATCTTGGAAGAAGACCTTTGCTGATTGTAGGAGTCAGTGGACTTGTATGCATCCTAACTATCCAACAATTTACTCAGTCAATTTTGTTTATATTATGTACTTTGCCACATGTTGGTTTATAAAGAAGAGGCTGGAGGGTTTCATCTTTCTTTCTTCTATTTACACCTCAGGCTCTTTCCTTATTTCTCCTTTCTGCTTACTTCAAATTTCTTGGAGGGTTCCCACTTGTTGCTGTAGCTTCTCTTCTTCTCTATGTTGGCTGCTACCAGGTAACAATTTTTTGTTTTGGCGATTGGCATTTACTGCTCAGTCTTCTTCATTGTAATTTAAATGGAATACTCTAACAGAACCAGAATCTTGTTTTGCTCATATAAAAAACCAAAAAACTTTAAAATAGTATCTGTTGACTTCACCTTGAAAGCCTCTGTTTCTAACTTCTCCAAAAGAAATAGGACGGTGTTTTGCTATCGTTATTGACATATTTCTTGCCTATGATATTAAGGCAGAGGTTTTGACATGATGGAATTTTGTGTTCAAATTTCATTTCAGATATCATTTGGTCCTATAAGTTGGCTGATGGTGTCAGAAATATTCCCACTTCGCACAAGAGGAAAAGGGATTAGTCTTGCAGTTCTTGCTAACTTTGCTTCAAATGCTATTGTGACATTTGCATTCTCACCACTGAAGGTATATATATCCCCCCTCCCCACTTCCTTTTCCTCACTATAATGCCAGCCTTTTTCTTTCATATTTGAGGCAGGTTTTCTCATATCTCATGAGTTAAGGCTTCAAACTGACTGGTATAGAAGTGGTTGTTTAACATTTGCTAATTTTGCAGGAGGCGCTAGGAGCAGAAAACCTTTTCATCCTCTTTGGTGTTATTGCCTTGCTATCTCTTCTGTTTGTTGTACTACTTGTCCCGGAAACCAAAGGTTTGAGCTTGGAAGAAATAGAATCCAAACTCTCGAAATAGGGGCTAACCCCATGGCCGGAACTATCATTGTAAGTTTCCAATGTGACATGTATTTGTAACCTTGTTTCTCAGTACCTCCTGGACAGGTCTTATATTCACAAAATCATGTAAATCTGTTATACAACTATGTACATTACTCAATGCGAGAATTTTCACTTTAGTATAAGGAGTTCTGCAACTGTTAAGCGATAGCTGATCCATGACATTCAATTTGGAACAGCATTTAGCTTATAGTATGGCTAGAAAACTTTCAATGGCGTTGTGGTGGAAGGGGAATGCAACCAAGAAAAAGGACGGTTGCTACTTAGACATTGGTCGTAGACTCGTAACACCTGGAACAGTGCTGTTGAGCATTCGACTCTGTTATTAAAACGATTGAAACGTAGATGCATCTTTTGGGAAATTGATGCCGAGTTATCAAGTTTAATAGCAAAAGGACATACCCATTGTGACATGGAGACGAACTAGTAATGCTGTATTTGGCTAGATTCTTCAATTTTTGATACTTAAAACTCGCAATTCAAACAGAAGATTAAAGTTTAGTGAATCAACATCGTTTTACCTGAAGATAAGAATCTTGCTACCTTGTGAACTCAACCCCGTAACTGAGCAACTATGAGGAGGAACAGAGTGGTGCATGCATTGCAAACTCCATTCTAACATGAGGCCATCGGTAGATTTAACTGCAGGTCGTCGCAGATCACTGCAAATACATGATTAACGGTGATGATGAATTAATCGTTGAACATTATTTTCGTGCAAGAGAAACAAACTGTCTATATAGTTTCTAAACTTCGAAGAATCTCTTTCTGCTTTGTTAAAACGCCAATGACATGTAGGGTTGCTTAACTCATCTGAGCTGTTTCAATGTCTTACAGTACACCCTCCAGGTTTTAATTTAAATACATTATTTTTTTAAGACCAAATGGGTGATAAAACAATCTATTTTAAGAGGTAAAGAAGAAAAGCTTAAAACCTGATCCACAACACTCAACAGTCCAGTATTTTGTCAAGTTTGAAAGTGAGATTTTATCCTATTTTGTTCAGAGAGAGCCATGTGTCAGCCAATCCCATTTGTGTGGCCTTAAGGAATTCATCACCACACCACATGTTTTGTCAATTACACCCCCGAGCTCAAAGCTCTTGCTTTTTATAACCAATCCCACAGATACAACTAGCTCTACCTCTGCTGCTTTATTGCATTAAATTTGACACAGCTATCAGTACCATTTTGATCCATGGCTGCCACAGTCTCAAGTGTTGGAACTGTTAACAGAACACCGGTACTTTGTTTTCCCGCCTTATCATCTCTCATTTTTTTCTTTTTTCCTGTTACAGAAAACTTGACATACAAACTGTTTTCCATATTGTTTTTCTTTTTGAGCTTTTGTAGAACACCCAAAAGGATCCTTTTTGTTTCTCTGTGTGATGCCTGAAATTCAAGCATTTTGATCAGTTGTTATATTTTTCACATGGGTATGCTGTGAAATGAAGTTTGTGACTTCAGTTTGATGAACTTTCTTGTTTCTTGGCCCTAAAGATGTCTATATTTGATGCAGATGAGCTTGAACAGCTCTGGTTCTGGAAGCTCATTCCCAAGCTCAGCTTTCTTGGGCAGCAGTTTGAAGAAAGTCAGCTCTAGAGTCCCCTACCAAAAGATTGTATCTGCAGGTAAATTTAAAATTACTGCGGAAACTGATGATGAGGGGAAGCAGACCAAAAAGGACAAGTGGAAAGGCCTTGCCTATGATATTTCTGATGACCAACAAGACATAACAAGAGGAAAGGGATTGGTTGATTCTGTCTTCCAAGCTCCCCAGGGGACTGGGACTCACTATGCTGTCATGAGCTCGTATGAATACATTAGCACGGGACTTCGAGAGTAAGCAAGAAAATATAGAAATTCATTCAATTTTTATGGCTGCTTGGAGATCTGAATGTTTTTATGACAGAGTTCTGAATTATGTTTCAGATACAACTATGACAACACCATGGATGGGTTTTATATTGCTCCAGCTTTCATGGACAAGCTTGTGGTTCATATCACCAAAAACTTCATGAGCCTGCCTAACATTAAGGTACAGATGATGCTCCAAACACCAAAGTAAATCTCATATTTGGCCCATCTTGAAGCTTATTTATATATTTCTAACAGATAAGAAGTAAGATATTGTCATGTTGTCTGCCATACCATTCTCGCGTGACTAAAATTTGGGAAACTTTTGTTGCTTCAACTGTTAATGTCAGCTTAACTTTATCAGTAAAATTTTGTTCATGATTGTTGGTTTTGATTTAGATAATTTTATTTGAACTTGTATCAGGTTCCTCTCATTCTTGGTATATGGGGAGGCAAAGGTCAGGGTAAATCGTTCCAATGTGAGCTTGTGTTTGCCAAGATGGGAATTACGTGAGTTCGTGATGGTTTAGCTTGTTTTATAAAAGTTTTTTGGAGAACCACATAGAAATTAAGCAATATGATGGTACCCGAAAATCTTTGGTTTTTTTTTTCTTCATGCCTATATATGCAGACTTGGTTCCACTTGATGCAGCTGCATTCTTGACTAGCCTTAGTGCCAGTTGAGAATTTCATGCATCCATTTTGCTGTCATTAATTAATTTTAATAATCTGGTTATTACATTTCAGCCCTATCATGATGAGTGCTGGAGAATTAGAAAGTGGGAATGCAGGAGAGCCTGCAAAGTTGATCAGACAAAGGTACCGCGAGGCTGCAGACATCATCAGGAAAGGAAAAATGTGCGCCCTCTTCATCAATGATCTTGATGCAGGTGCTGGTAGGATGGGTGGAACTACACAGTACACTGTGAACAACCAGATGGTGAATGCTACTCTCATGAACATTGCTGATAACCCAACAAATGTGCAGCTTCCTGGTATGTATAACAAGGAGGACAATCCCAGAGTCCCCATTATAGTCACTGGTAACGACTTCTCCACATTGTATGCTCCTCTCATTCGTGACGGTCGTATGGAGAAATTTTACTGGGCTCCCACTAGGGAAGACCGGATCGGGGTTTGCACTGGAATCTTCAAGCCTGACAATGTTAGTGCGGATGATGTTGTTAAGATTGTTGACACGTTCCCTGGTCAATCTATTGGTAAGTATAGCTCAAAAGCTCGGTGTTTTGGAATTTTCCAACACTTTTCTTAATGAGAATTTTAAGTATAAAGCAGGAAAGGTCTTCAACAATCCTTAGAGACTCTTCTGTTGTAGTAGCTTTTGCATATAATTTGGGAATTATCAGTAAATATGACCCTATAGTATTACTCGATTAGCGACTTGGTTGAAAATACAATCATGCTAACTTGTTATATGCCACACTGCAGACTTCTTTGGTGCTCTAAGGGCTCGAGTTTACGATGATGAAGTGAGGAAGTGGGTATCAGGTGTTGGAGTAGATGGCATTGGGAAGAAGCTTGTGAACTCAAAAGAAGGTCCCCCAACTTTTGAACAGCCTAAAATGACAGTGGAGAAGCTCCTTCACTATGGTCAAATGCTGGTTCAGGAGCAGGACAATGTGAAGAGAGTTCAACTGGCTGACAAGTACTTGAGTGATGCAGCTCTTGGAGATGCAAACCAGGACGCCATTAAGAGAGGAGAATTCTATGGTTAGCACACTTTGTCTTAACACAACAACCCTAGAGGCACCAACTTGTGTCCCAACTTTTTAAATCTCAAGTGATGTGGCGGAATTTCATTCGTTTAAATTTGGGGCAGATTTTCCTTACCAAATCTGAACTATAGTAGTTTGTTCAAGTTTTCTGTAAATTTTTTTATGCAGGCAAGGCAGCCCAACAAATTAAAGTACCTGTCCCTGAAGGCTGTACTGATCCATCAGCTGCAAACTTTGACCCAACAGCTAGGAGTGACAATGGTAGTTGTCAATATGAGTAAATGGGGAGTTGGAAGAAATAATGATATTGCTTGCTTGCTGGATTCTTATCTTCTCTTATAATAAACACTTGTATTTGGGGATTAATGCCTTGTTTTTATTTAATGATTAAATTAGCTATTAATGCTATATTATTTATTCTCTCTCACTCACCCATTCATCCCATGCCACTCGACAAGGCTCGTAGACTTACTGTCATTGTTTTTTTTTTATACAATCGATATTCGAAAGGGGGGAATGGAACCTAAAACCTCAAGTGCAAGGGTAAATGCTCTTAACTACTGAGCTAAAAGCAACTTGCACCTAAATTCCATTGTTATCCTCAGACTTGTTTATCTCCACTCATTATCTAAATTATAGTTTGAGAATCATGAAATATAAAAATCTAACTAGAGCCCACACAACAAACATAAACAGAAAGAGAGGAAAGGGAAGGAAGATGAGAGGGTGTGATATATATTTTATTTATATTTTTGCTTTGATTTTTGAGTGGTACAATTGTTCAAATCGAATCATCCAGCTACACAAACAGAAAACAAGCCCATTGATCGTATGCAGCCAGAAACCAAAACAAGAAGAATTGTAAATTTAAGATTATCAGTGAAATTTTCTCTTCATCTCTTGTGCCCTATGTGATTGCTGACTTTCAAAAATGTAAATGTAAATTAGTATGGAAGATTGTTCACAGAGCTTCTGTGAAATTATTTTCAACAACACTTTTCAACTTCTGAAGCTAAAAAATTTGTTTATTGGCAACAATACAAAGCTTACACAAACATTGTAAATGATGTTTGGGAACCCTTATTGATGCGTAGAAACTTGTACAAAAGCCCAGAGGATTATTTCTTTATCAACAGTTGCTTTCCACTTTTCAGTTAGTCTGTAGTATTCTTCCCTTATTTTCTTCCTCGACGACTGCAATGCATAATAGATCTCCATGAGGATAAATCATTTCAAAAAGAAGAAAATAAAACAAACTACAAGATATAACTTAATACTGTGTCAAGTATAGAATCTATAGCTGGCCCTGAGGACCGTGGCCCTTCACAGATATACTTGGTCCGTCTATATGATTTTTGAACTGAATCACCATCAATCTCCATTTATTCATTAATCGAACTTTATAACTAAGGGAAATGTTCTTACCAGACAGTGTGACATGTTATTTGGACCGTTAATCAGAGATGGGTTCTTATTTTAATATGTGATGCCAGATTAACGGTTTTACAACATAACATGCCAAAGAATCATTATCCTTATAACTTAATTTATCACTTCGCACTTTGTAGAATTGATAAATGAAGGAAATACCATGGAAGTTACCTTCATATGCATTGGTAGAGACCGGAATGCGAGGTGATGAGGCCTTGGCTGATTGTGAGTGTTGTGATGATGAGGTCATGGCTGATTGTGAGCGTGGTGATGATGAGGTCATGGCTGGTTGTGAGCTTGGTGATGTCGTCATGGCTGATTGTGAGGTAGTAGTTTTGGGCGACTCATCGTTCCGAAGCAAGGAAGTTATAGCCCCTTTCACCTTTCCCACCATGCCAACATCACCACCGGGACTTGTCCTTGGACTCATTACATCAGATATCACTCTTGATAGTGCTCTCTCATCTTCCCCTGGCTCAAACTTTTGAGCCAAATACTCCTTCACAGAAACACCCTTATCCCATATTTGGTCACTGCTACCAGCATGCTTTCCACCTTGTGGAGCTGCTGGGGCTGACGAAGGTTGCGGAGCCTCTGAGGCTGCCAAGGTTTGTTGAGCTGCCTGGGATGAAGAGTTTTTTGGAGCTGATACTGCTAAAGAAGTGTGAGGAGCTTCCAGGGATTCATTGTTTTCTGAAGGTGTTGGGGCTGCAACAGTGAGACCAACTTTTGAGGCAATGGCGTGGGTTGCATCTGCTACTGCAGCAGGGGCTGAAACAGTGAGACCTTCTATCTTTGAGGCAATGGCATGGGTTGTATCTGATACTGTGGCATAGGCTGGTCCTAACTTCTCAGTGACAGTTTCAGTTATTGTCTTCTTAGGACTAGGAGGCTTTACAGTTTCAGCTACTGACTTGCTAGGACTAGGAGGCTTCTTGGCCACAGTTTCGGTGACTGTCTCGTTAGGACTAAGAGACTTCACGGCTGCAGTTTCGGTTACTGTCTTGTTAGGACTAAGAGGCTTCTCCTTATCTTGTTCAGCATCTTGATTGACACTACTTGGCAAAACATGCTTCTCAGAAATCACAGGAACTGCTCTGGGATGTAGCTTTGCGGTCTCCTTGTATCCCTCAGGTGCCAGCTCTGATTCATACACTGCAAATGAAATGAAACTATTAAAGCAGGGATCGGTGGACGATTTGGAAGCCACAAAGAAATGGTTGGCGTTACTCCCCAAAGGGAAAACACGCAGAGAAAATTTAGAAACAGATATGTTATGCATAATGAAATCTTGAAGATACTAATTATTACTTGGGGCTCCTAGATATTCAGCATCTTGTTCTTCGTCTTCATGCTCATTCATGCTTGCACCCAAAGTGGGGGTGCTGTTATCACCTTCCATATGCTTCTTCTTGTGACTGAGTGAGTGCCGCAGTTTCTTGGCCTTCTCTTTAACCTTAGTGAGAACAGATTTCTTGTGATGGTGTCCGTGATCGTCTTCTTGATCATGGTACCCAAGCGGAGATGATGAGGATGAGGATGCTGGTGACGACTTTAAAGCTTCACCTCCTGGACAGGAAAAATGGGTTAGAAGAATATTTGTAATTATCAGAAAAGAGTTTCAGACACATGTTCTGGCAAGGCATGTTGCCTTGGCCGATTGACATGTTCGACACATGGCTATATACAACCGGTTACACTTAATATTTTCTCATATCTTAGTGTGACCCTGCTACAATCCAAATATCTGTACCATGTTCACTGGTGGAGAATAAGTTACAGTAAGATGGCATCGGATACCTCGAAGATAATGTTCCATAGTTGGGCTTGTACTGGTAGTAAGTTTTTTTGGCTCATGGGTGGTAGTAGTTTCAGAGTCACCATGTCTTTGCAAGCGTTCGAGTTGAGCCATTGATCTGCAATTCACAATTGAGGGTCTCCTTAGGCTGCCTCTGTTGTTGAGACAACTCTGATATTTGTATGGGGTTCTTGCATTTTCTTCCGGGGTTCTTGCCAAGACAACGAACAGGGTTCACAGGTCAATTGGTTAATTTGTTAGTGGGCTCCATTTTTACACGTGGCAAGAGAAGGTAATAAGTTTAGCTTGCTGCTTGCAACTCAGTAATTATTATTTCCTGAAATAGCGATTGACTAGGCCAGGAGCAACCATCTTCCTCTTCCTTAGCCTTGTGTCTTGGGACAGTATTGGTATTGGAAGAGAATCATGTAACTGATTCCATCATAATTGGATTTTCTTTTTTGAGGCTCCTTAGAAATTGAAAATGAAAGAAAGAAATTGAAAATTGGATTTCCTTCCGTCAAAAGCTGAAAACATAAACATATCCTTTCTGTTGACTGTTTTTGCTATTGTCCTCTTTGTTGACTCAAATCCAACTATGACCAGGAGTTTTTCTAATTCCTCTATCATACATGAGCTTCCTCACTCCTGCTGCATCATCCCAGTAGCCTCCTGTCACCAACACATTCGATAGTAGTATGTAAGTTGCAGGGTCATTTGGGCACAGCTTTAGAAGCTTTTTTGCTGAACGAAGAGCGATTTCCTTATTTCCATGAACTTTGCAAGCACTAAGTAGAGCTTTGTATACGGAGGGTCCTGGCTCTATTGGCATGCTATCAACGAAGGCTTGTGCTTCATGAAGATTTCCAGCTCGACCAAAAAGATCAACAACCGTAGCATAATGTTCCATTCTGAGGGGTTCAAGCAAATCATCATTTCTCATCAAATCGAAATACATAAGTCCTTGGTGCACTAAACCAACATGGCTACAAGCAGTTAGTACAATGAGGAAGGTGGTATTATCTGGTTTGACCCCTGCTCTTCTCATTTGTTCAAACAATTCAACAGTCTCCAATCCAAATCCATGATGAGCATAACCTGCTAATAATGAATTCCAGGAGACCACATCATGTTCGTTCATCAAAGTAAACACCCACTTGAATCATGGATGGCACCGCATCTTGCATACATGGAAACAAGCCCATTCTGAACACAAAAATTTGAAGCTTGCCCACTCTTGAAAATGAGAGCATGGATTTTCTTTCCCGCTTCAAGGTCTGAAAGAGTTCCTACTGCTCTTAAAATGCTAGCAAATGTGAAGAAGTTCATAGCAACGCGGGCCTGCCTCATGTCAGAGAAACATTTCAAAGCTTCCTCACAACTTCCAATATTAGAAAAACCAGCGATTACTGCATTCCATGAGATTTGATCCCATATTGCAACACATGAGCAAAGCTTTTGAAAGTCCTCCAAGCTATTGCTACAATCTGAATATATGGTCAGAAGGGTAACAACTATATACACGTTAAACTCAAAACCTTCTTTCATTATCCGGCAATGAATTTGCCTGCAATGATCCCAAAAGTCTGGGCTAGAAAATGAGCTCAACAAACTATTATAAGTTACATAATTTGGTTTCAAACCCAACCGCAGCATTTCCCTTGCTAAAATCATCGCCTCATCAGATTGTCCATTCTGTGCATAGCCAGTAACCATGGAAGTCCAAGTTATAACATTCCTTTCTGGCATTTGATTAAACACCCGCCTTGAATCATTAACACTACAACACTTCGAATACATATCTATCAATCCTGTTCCCACAACAACATTATAGCAAAGCCCTGTTTTCAGGCTCAAACCATGAACCTGAGCACCAAGCTCTTCTGCTTCTAATTGTGAGCAACCCACCAAGGCCCCCGACAGACTGAACGGCGTTGGCACTACCCCCACTTTTAACATCTCCAGGAACAACCCAATTGCCCTTTTTGGCAACTCAGCTTGCAAATAACCAGAAATCAAAGAATTCCAAGTTACTACATTTCTGTCAGACATTTCATCAAACTGTTTCTGGGCATTCGCTAACGAGCCACATTTTCCATACAGATCAACGAGAGCACTGCATATATAGATATTAGAACAAAAACCCAACTTGATAACAACTGCGTGAAGCCTAATACCCAAGTCCAAAGAAGTCGATGTTGCGCAAGAGGATATGATTTTGTTGAGGGTTTGAGGGGTGGGTGAAGACCCTCCTTGTTGCAACTGAGCCAACAGCTCCAAACCAAAAGGCTTTGCTAGCTTCTGGATCATTGTCCTGGTGGAGATTTTGAGTCGTCATACCCGCGGAAAACTACTCCAAGGGCTATGCTTGTGGCTATTTTTGAGGTGAACCGTGATAAGCATGAGAATGACAAAGCGTTCTTTCTCATCATATTTGTTTTGCACTGAAACGAGTTACTACATTTTGTGTGTAATGCAATTTGTGATTAGTTCAACAATTAAGGAGAAATTATTTATAATATGATGAGCAAAATAAATTATTAATTGTCAAATGATTCCAACAAAAAAACAATTGTCACAATGAGTTGTTTAAAACCATAAATTTAGAGGTAAAGTATGGGTTACATTACGATTGAGAAGTACTACTAATTCACACATATCATAACAGGTACATATGTATTAGTTCTATACTCGTGAGACATAAATTAATAACATCATGTAACAATATGACGACATGAGAAGACAAAAATTTATCCTCCCATATGGATATCATCTTCTAGTTATTTTTTGTGAATGTGATTTTCTTATCATATACTTTTTTTTTGTTTTTGCATTATGATTTTGCCTAAAACTATGTTATGTTAGACTTCCTGTATAAAGTTTTCCAATGTAAACTTCAACGAAACACTCCAACAAAATAAAAACTTTTAAAAAACACCCAAAAGACTTTACCTTTAAACATAAGCAAGTGGTCGGTCGACATATAAGTGCAATACATGTACAAATATAGGTACATGGTCTTATTTCTTACCATACGATATGAAGAGTATTTTACAAATATAAAATTCAAATCACTTCTCTCCAAAATTACCACCATTAACGAAATAAATAGTAGTTAAATTTTTTAAAGGACTTGAGATTTATGTAATTTTTTAAAATCTGATGTACAAGATACTAATTAACCTAAATATTACATAAAAACGCAGATCAATTGATTTGGTACAAATCAAAGGAAAGAATTGGAGGAATAAGTAACATACATAAACAAACAAGTAAAAACAAATAAACATGTAAGCCAAAACCCCACTAGACTACAGTCCCACATGCTTTCACATTTAACAATAATCCCATTTGATAAACCAGCATTGTAGATCTCGCCCCGTTCCCAAATTTGCAATGCACTCCAATTCCCAATTCAATTTGACCAATTAACAATACCGCCCAAAAAGGGGCCAACATGTTTATTTGGTAGTTAAGAGCATTTAGATCTCGTATGGTTTGCGGAAAAGATTTGATGGGAAATAATTTCTCGGGTAATCTTTGGGGAAGTAATCAGGAAATACCATTTTATTTCCTTTCACATGTTTGGTTTGTGTGGGAATGTTAAACAAAATTTGTTTAATTTTTCAATTATACCCATATAAAATTAAATAAAAAAATAATGCATTTAATGCTATGCTGTAATTCTAAATCTGTAATGGTGACAAAATGGTCCTGAAAAATGTGAATTTAATGTTGGCTCATTTTCCCAAACTTTCCCATGAGAAGGAAAACAAAACCCAAAGGCCCCGTTTGGTTCACGGAATGGATTTGAGGGGAAATCATTTCCCATGTCATTTCCCAAGGAATGGGAACGAAAGATTCCTTTCCCATATTTGGTAATGTTGGGAAAGTAGCCGAGTGATTTCACTTTATTTCATTTCCCATGTTTGTTTTGAGTAGGAATGGAAAACAAAGTTTGTATAATTTTCCAATTATACCCATATTAAATCAAATAAAAAAAGAATGCATTTAATGATACGTTGTAATTATAAATTGTTCATAGGGACAAAATAGTCATGAAAATTGTGCATTGAATGTTGGCTCATTTTCCCAAACTCTCCTATGATGAGGGAAAACAAAACTCAAGTTAAGAGGAGGGCTTCACTTTCCCCCATATTTTCCCATGTGTCAGGCAACCATTTCTAATGCCTGGACTTACCAAATATGGGAAAGCAATTGAATTCTTATTCCCAAGCCTCCTTTCCCATGAACCAAACGGGGCCAAAGGGGAGGAAGGCTTCACATTCCCCTTACTTTCTCATGTGTCAGACAACCATTTCCCATGTATGAACTTATCAAACATGATAAAGCAATTGATTTCCCATTCCCAAGCCTCCTTTCCCATGAACCAATTGAGACCTTACTGTATCCAATGTCCTAGATTTGATTTTCATTCAGTATGTTTGCTTATTAGAAATGGATATTGAAATGATTGTAATTCCTACTTTTCATGTGTTTTCTAAAACATGGATATTGAATTACTTCTAATTCATTCCTTGAAATTGGTACTTAGGTAATGAGGGGTAAATTTAAATGATACTCAAGCAAAACACAACAATCTTCACACACATAAGACCTTAACCAAATATACTTATGACTAGTCAACTGCTAGCCAAGAATAACCATAACCAAGAACACACACAAAGCATACCAATATGTACCTGTAAGCCTAGAAGATTATTAATGACAACCTAGGCACTCAAAAGAACCCGTCAATCTAGGCATTTCTTGTGCTAGCAACAACTATGCTAAAAGTGTGTGAAGGTATCATAATCAAGTAAACACCAAACATCAAATAATGATAACTAGTCAATTGCAAAAACACAAACCCAGAAATACATGAACATCATGCGATGACTAGTCAACAATCAAAAACACAAACCCAAAAAATTAAAGAGAAGCAAACCAGAAATTGTTCACCTAGAAACCCACCATTGGGAAAAATTGGGGATTATCAACCGACCAGGCAATCCACTAAGGACAAAATATTATTACAAAGGAACACAAGCAAGCTCAAGAAATCCTAGATCTATTTAGGAAGATGAGCTATACCTCCTTTGTGCAATCTTCTTCTCCAGCTTAGCAAAACCAGCAACTTTGTCTTTCATGGCAAGGGCAGCTTCTTCTTCAGCTCTTTCATCCCATGGCACCAGCTAGCCAGCTCAAACTCAGACAGAAGCGAAATTTGGAATCAAGGAGAAATGACCAATCTCTTCAAGAAACCATACTCTTGAAGAAATCAATCTTGAATATGACCTAGATATATATGAGAGAGTGTTTGATCTAGCTAGATGCAGATTTCACATTTCAAATGCAGTTTTTGAAAAACCAATTTGGAAAACTCAAAACTGAAAAATATGATGGTTTACTCTTAAGGAAGAAGAAGAGAAAGTTTGCTAAGAAACTTTCCAAAACTTACCCATAAAATATACGGCTGCCAAATGAGGAATTCTTTGGCTTTTATCCAAAAATTTCTATGTGAGAATAGTACACATGACAGCTCAGAAAATTCGCAGAATAGGACCAAAAAGTTGGTTATGATCAAGCTAGAATCAATGAGCTGGAAATCCTACTGATGCAATGGTTGACTAGTAATACGAAAGAAAGATAACTAGTCATAATCTTAATAAATTTAGTGAATGCAATATGATGCAATGCAGAGATTACCTTTGTCAAACACATTGATTATCCATCATATTGTAGCTAGATAAGAACACCTAGAGAAGTAATTCTTAATCTAAACTAAAAATTGGGGAAATACAATGGTTGTCCTATTACAAAATTATCAAGGGAAGCCAAAAGAAAATCACAAAATGCATACACTTACATTCCTCACTTATCCTATATTTACTGACACATAATGAATAAAAAATTATGTGAGTTACATGCTAAAATCCGTAATCAAATACTCTCAAAATAAGGAATGAAATGAACTACTGATATGATTCCAATTCCTTGATTACCCTATTTAAGTATTGAGGAATTCTCCCATGTTTGGTAAGTAAATATTATCGCTTTTATAAAAATAAAAAATAAAAAAACTTGTTTACCCACTTGAAAATTGAGCGACTGTGTTAACTCGTTCTCCCCACCGAGGGGTCCAAAGTCCAAACCCAATAAACCCTCTTCTCTTCTGTAGGGGCCTTATCTCTTCTCGTCTTTCTTCCGCTGCAACCCGACACAATGTTCGCAGCGGCGCCCTCCTCCACCTACCTCAACCCCAAGCCCACCATCCTTCCCTCCTCTGCCCGCACCCTATCCCCACCGATCACCTCGGCCACCGCCTCCAGCAGCCGCCGCCCAATCGTCAAGTGCCACCTGTCATCGCCTTCTTCTTCCTCTTCCTCACCCCTTTCCCAAAACCCTAAACCCTCCTTCACCCACCTCAAAACCCTCTCCAAAGCCCTTGCAGCAGCGTCCACAGTCACCCTTATCTTCAATTTAGGATCTTTCAACGGTAACGGCAATTCTGGCGGCGGAGGAGGTGGGTTTGGGGGCGGAGGCGGTGATGGGTTCGGCGGTGGAGGCGGAGATGGGTTCGGTGGGTTCTGGAGGAGGCTTTTGTTTGGGTCGCAGACGGCCATGGCGGACGAGCCACAGTCCCAAGAGTGGGACTCGCATGGGTTACCAGCCAACATTGTTGTTCAGCTCAACAAGCTCAGTGGATTCAAGAAATACAAGGTCTCGGAGATCTTTTTCTTTGATCGGAGACGGTGGACCACAGTGGGCAGCGATGACTCGTTCTTCGAGATGGTGTCTTTGAGAGCCGGATCGGTTTACACCAAAGCTCAATTGCAGAAAGAGCTCGAGTCTTTAGCCAATTGCGGTATGTTCGAGAAGGTCGACTTGGAAGGCAAAACCAACCCAGATGGGACTCTGGGTGTGACGATTTCTTTTACAGAGAGTACATGGCAGTCGGCTGATAAGTTTCGATGCATCAATGTGGGTCTAATGCCGCAGTCCAAACCCAGTGAAATGGACCCGGATATGACTGATAAGGAAAAGCTCGAGTATTTTAGGAACCAAGAGAAGGATTATAAGAGAAGGATTGATAGGGCGAGGCCCTGTTTGTTGCCAGCTCCTGTACAGAGAGAGGTGTTGCTGATGTTGAGAGAACAAGGGAAAGTGAGTGCTAGGCTGTTGCAGAAGATAAGGGACCGGGTTCAGAAGTGGTACCAGGATGAAGGGTATGCATGCGCCCAGGTTGTGAATTTTGGGAACTTGAACACCAAGGAGGTGGTTTGTGAAGTTGTTGAAGGGGATATCACGCAGCTGCTTATTCAGTTCCAGGATAAACTTGGGAATTTTGTCGAAGGGAACACGCAGATCCCCGTGTTGAAGAGAGAATTGCCCAGACAGGTACTTATATTATGTATTGAGTGAAATGTCTTGACTTAAAGTATTTGGTTGTTTGCTGAATTACAATTTTGGTTTCAAGATGTAGACTTTAATCATGGGGTTATTGGTTAAAGGTGTATGTATATGCTTGGTGCTTAAGCTATATGTATGTTGGAAAGCTTCCAATGGGTGATTTATTGATTGGTTGAATTTCTGGTGAATGTTCAAAATTGTTTTGCAGCTTCGACCGGGTTATGTTTTTAACATAGAAGCTGGGAAACAAGCTCTGAGGAACATAAACTCCCTAGCTTTGTTTTCAAACATTGAAGTGAACCCACGGCCTGACGAGAAGAATGAAGGAGGGATAATTGTTGAAATAAAGCTTAAAGAACTAGAACAGAAGACAGCTGAAGTTAACACTGAGTGGAGCATTGTTCCTGGACGTGGAGGTTATCCCACTTTGGTATGTGTTAAATGATCTCTCTGCTCTGTCCATCAACCATGGAATTCTTGAAGGTATAAATGTGGAATTCTGATTGTTTTGTATTGTATTTTACGTATGTTGTGTGTTTAGGCTTCACTGCAGCCTGGTGGAACTGTTACATTTGAACATAGGAATCTCAATGGACTGAATAGATCTATTCTTGGGACAGTAAACACCACCAACTTCTGTAATCCTCAGGTAATCTTGCCTTAATCAATAATACACCTTCCTTGTTTAAGTTAACTGATGATTTAATACATTTCCATGAATTCTTGTGTCATGTATTTTCTGTGGTTTACTTTCCTCAGGACGATCTTGCTTTTAAGCTCGAGTACGTGCATCCATATCTGGATGGCGTGTACAATCCACGCAATCGTACTCTCCGTGTAAGCTGCTTCAACAGCCGAAAACTGAGTCCAGTCTTCACTGGTGGGCCAGGGGCTGATGAAGTTCCCCCTATATGGGTAGATCGAGCTGGCGTTAAGGCCAATATAACAGAGGTACTTGTCATCATTTTTAAATGTGTAATGTATGTAGTCCTTTATTTTTATTTTTTTTATTATGATGATGATTACATAACTTAATTGGCTGTGCCTACCAGAATTTCACCCGTCAAAGCAAATTCACTTATGGACTTGTAATGGAAGAGATAACTACACGCGATGAACGCAGTCATATCTGTTCAAATGGCCAAAGAGTGTTGCCCAGTGGAGGAGTCAGTGAAGATGGACCTCCCACAACTCTCAGCGGTACAGGCATTGACCGTGTGGCATTTTTACAATCAAATATCACTCGCGATAACACCAAGTTTGTGAATGGAGCTATAGTTGGTCAGAGGAATGTGTTTCAGGTGACCTCATTGTCTTGTACCTTGTTATATGGACTTGCTTCTGTTTAGTTTTTAGAACTAGTGAGGGAAAGAAAGAAAAATGTTTAAAAGGGAAGCCATCCTGGTCTTTCTTTACAATTTTCTGGAATTATGAACTTCATGAAATTTTGGTTCTGGTCGGAATATTATTTGGTAATGCATTTGATTATTGATACACAGGATTGCATGCTCAGTCTTGTAGAATTAAAGAAAAATTGGCCAGGCTTATATTTATTAAGGTTTTCATAGGTGCATCAAGGTGAAAATGTGTTTGTGTGTAGATGTATATAATTCCACCTTGATGTTATTTTGGATGACTGTTGCATTGTGAAATTTAAACTTCCAGTCATCCTTTTAAATTCTCAGTAGTATTAGGGTGTTGGGATCTCGTTCAGTGCTTTGAAATATAAGGTTGTTTTCCTTTTTACCTTTCTGTGTAACATGTTTTTGTCCTTAGCTAACTTGCATATTCTTTGTACTTATTACAGGTCGACCAAGGCCTTGGTGTCGGCAGCAAGTTTCCATTCTTCAACCGTCACCAGCTAACATTAACAAGATTTTTCCAGCTGAAGGAAGTCGAGGAAGGTGCTGGTAAACCACCACCACCTGTGCTTGTACTTCATGGGCACTACGGTGGCTGTGTGGGAGACCTCCCAAGTTATGATGCCTTTACCCTTGGGGGTCCATATTCTGTGAGGGGTTACAGCATGGGTGAGATAGGCGCAGCTAGAAACATCCTTGAGGTAGGAACTACTTTAGACAAGCATTAACACGATCTGATGTATGGTCACTCAAAAGTTATGATGACGATTAGCTAATGTCTTTCCCCATTGTTATCTCCAGCTTGCAGCCGAACTACGGATACCTGTGAAAGGAACGCATGTATATGCATTTGCAGAACATGGAAATGATCTAGGAAGTTCCAAGGACGTCAAGGGTAACCCAACAGAGGTATACAGGCGAATGGGTCATGGGTCAGCATATGGTGTTGGAGTCAAGATAGGTCTCGTAAGAGCTGAGTATGCTGTCGATCATAACTCCGGCTCAGGTGCAGTATTCTTCCGATTCGGTGAGAGATTTTGAGATGCGGCTACCGACTATTTTCTCAGTTTTGTTAATTTGGCCTTTAGTTTTCGGAAATAACATTTTTTCTTATTTAATTTATGTTGCAATTCATTTGGTATGGATGAAAAAACATAATTCAAATTCAGTGAGGATTGTACTTTTAAATAGAATAATACGATTAGGGCTCTATCTTTATGCTTGTATCCTGATTTTGTTATGTTTTATGAATTCTTTGAGATTAAATATCCTTTCCCCAAATGTCCATCTGATGGGAGATTTGTAACATCATTTCTGAGTGGAGCATCAAATTTATAACCCAATTTATAGGTTGTTGATTTTTCCACTCCTCTTTTGTCCACTTACACTCAATTTGTTGGAAATTGAGGAATTTCTCAAATAATCCTTGTAGGGTTCACGTTGCATTGTATTTTACCAATCCAAACCGTATATGTTTTAGATAATCATTCAAAAATCATTTTTACAAAAAATTACTTGAATCCGATATCATTTGACCACTTAATTATGTTATTGAAATTTTAGTGCTTTCTTGAAGCATCATATTCATTGATTTTGTAGGATACAATTGGACTTTGAAATGATTTTCAATTTGTCTAATTTTTTGCAACGATGATCTATGAATGTAGACTTAAAAAAATAGATGGTTTGGATCGTTGGAAAAGAAAAAAAAAATCATTGGATACCCTAAAAGGTATCTCTCAAATATATTCAATAGAATATATGTATATATATAAGAATTAATCAAACAATTGTGGCCAGTCTCCAATAATTTTTTTTCCCAACGGTTCTGAAAAGTAATAGTCATTATAAGTAATCATCCAATGGTTCTCAATTACCATTTACTGCAATCAAAATTTAATAGACTACCTTCCCTCCAAAATCCCAACTTGGGCACACCACTAGTGACAATGAGGCCTTCATGGTACTTACAGTTACAACTTACAAGCTCACACATTTGTTCTCAACCCGGTTTGGTAGCAAGGACAATATAATGAAGAATTTATGTAGGATGTTGCTACTTCAGCAATTATAAAATAATAAAATAATTATAAAAAAAAGAATATCAGAGGTTGCTGTATAACTGCAGAGAAATTAAATTATACAAGATAATACCATGAACCCAAGCCTTCAAGGCAACAAACCTTACAACAATACTTGATTTTCATTCATCCAAATCTGTTTGGTTTACAAGATGTAATCTCATTACAAGCTTCAATTTTTCAAATAGAAACACTAAAGACTCGTTACTAGAATCTTACTTGATATGATTATATCCTAATGATAAAATAACAAAAATGAAGTAATTTAACAACTTTCAGTTGAGATCCTTCCATCCATCAATATATCCAAAGATTGAAAGGATTGATTCGGTGAGCCCAGAGGGATCTCCTAAATCCTCATCCTCTACATCTCCTTTCTCCTTCACTCTTCCAGTCTCCCTCTAGCAAACAAAAAACACTCCATCAATCTCTTCCTTTTCCTTCCCTCCAACTTTGCTTTCTACCAAACTGCAGCAATGTGCATAACGCTTCACCTTTGATGCTTCCAGCAAAGAATTGGTGTGAAGCCATGTTTCTGTGCTATAATCCCAATTCCTTTTTTAACTGGGCAAGAGTAGCTTCTATCTCGTCAATATTCTCCTCGATGCTGCTCCCCTTACCGGCTTCATTTTGATTACCACTTCCAGTTCTCTGTGTCCCAGAACTTCTGAAAGGATTGCCTTCCTTATTGTTATTTTCTTCAACTTCTGGATCCGTTATGTTGAGTTCTTTCTCAAGAAATTCCACAAATTCTTCTCCTATCTCCTGCAAAGTGTAATCCAGAACATAAGTGAGGTTTCCTTGGCATAGCTCCACACTGAATCACTAGTATTTGTGAGCATATATATTATAATTCTAAATGGTGAAGATGGTTTAACGTAATTACGATTTCATGTAAAGTGTTCATAATGTCTTACCCCCAATTCCTCCCATAGACTCTTTGGTTTTCCTTGTGAAGAAGCGCTTGCTTCCCAGTTCTGGAATTCTTCTTGAAGGTCTTTAAAGAAGTCCTCTGTAACAGCAAAAAGACTTATGACACAACTATAACTTTATTTGCATTAAGAAAGGATACAAGAAATGGATGCTAGCTGAAATTTGGAGGGCAATGCAAAGCAAACATTATGGCCTGTATGATGTCTCACAGAGAGGACAAATCTACCTATTGTTATTTGAACATCCCTCAAAAAATTACCTGCACAACGAAGGGCTTAAGAATAAGAACGTGCTAAAATATACCTAATAGACTGGTCCAAGCTATCTCTTGGTTTATCTAGACACTTTATTCATCAGTGTCTGAAGAAGACAGTTATTTGGATAATCAGTTGAAAATTGGAATGGTCAATTGGACCAAAAGATCCTTCAGTAAAGGTTTCAAGTAAATGCATGTTGCCTGATTACTCATCAAAAAATAAAAAGATAAAACAAAAATGGTCATGGCTGAGACTCCAATGCCACAGGCAGCATGTCATCTTTATCCAAGAGGGTTATCATACACGCCATTGAAACATATTTAGCATTGGACTAGACTGATTCAGAGTGCAAAAAGTTCTGTAGAAGAGCAGAAAGGTTTCTTTGTATACTTGAGTTTACTAAGTTCTTACCGAATCCATAAAACTCTTCTTCATCTTGAGAGTTCTTACTTTGGCTTCTTTGAGAAGAAGAATAGGAATAGTCAGATCCGAAATTCGAGTCATATTTTCCCCGAGATTTAGAACTCAACAACGTATTATAGGCATGTTTAATCCTCATAAATTTCTCTTGAGCATTTGCCTATACAAAGAAAAAGTTACGACTAGTGAAACCATTACAAGAAGGCCAAACCACTTTAGAGAGAAGGCATAGGCTAAACAACAGATTCAGAAAACCAATTCATATCCCCTAAACCACCAGACAATACAAAACTGCAAAAGGGGGTGGGGGTAATTCGAAATCTAGAAGAGCATAAAGCACACTTTTAGCAGACAAAATACATGCTTAGACAGTTGGCACCATAAAATCACAAAATTTGATTTGGGTAATAGCATCCTTGGACCACCTGTTTGGGGAGTCATTTCTCTACAAGAAACGGAACTGCCTCCTCCAATGAATTGACGCTCTTCAAACTTGGTAAGCGGAAATTTAATGGAACAACAAACTATGACACAAAATCAAATTGAATACTTAAGAATTGGATACAAACATAAATAAATAAGGAAAACAAAACTACCCAGAAACTAAAAATCTTTAATTTGAAGTTAGAGCACTAGCAATCCCACAACTAACTATAACCAACAGAACAAAAACACACATAACTAAATTGGGTTGAGTGCAGAAACTATCAATCACCTCCTTATTAACATCAGGATGATACTTAAGAGCAAGTTTCCGATAAGCCCTTTTGATCTCATCGTTAGTTGCAGAAGGAGACACACCCAAAACTTGGAAAGGAGACTCTCTGCGGCTCGCTCTCAAAAGGGTAACAAAGCGCCCTCTTTTCCTATTGAAATTGGAGAAACTTGGAGTGGCAGACCGAGAAGAGAACACGAGGAGGTTCAAGTCAGCTTTTCCGAAAATGGGTATCGAAGATTTGGGTCGGTTTTGCAGGTAAAGCAGAGATCTTGAAGTCGAAGAGAGGTTGAAGAAGAAAAGGGTGTGTGGCTGTGGATGTGGTGTTAGAGGCAGAGCCAATCCATGCATATTCGAAGAACACTAATTTCTGAGAAGTTTGTTTATTACTTCCATGTCCCTAAAAATAGTGTGTTTGGGACTTGTTTAGCTTTGGAAGTTGGGTTGTGAGTTTGGCTTTTGTTGTGTGCATATCTTTGGTGGCTCTGTTTTGAGCTTCGAAGCTCCTGGAAAAATGGATGAAAAGACAAAGACGAGAAAGAAAAAATGAAAGAAAATCAACGGTTGGATTTCATTAGATCCAATTGTTTTCTTCTTTTTTTTCTTTCATATGGCATCAAGTATATTTTGTACAGAAAATAAAATGAAAAAGGATCTTATCCGGTTTAAACTAATCATAATATCTTTCGATTTGTATGTGGTCCCCGTATTAACTATGTTTTATTCTTTACTTCTCAATCTAATTCTCTAACCATTTTAGTTGTGAACAAACCTCAATTTTTGAACTCCTTAAAAAAATCCAACCCAAAAAAAACTCTTTTAAAATTCCAATAAAGCCAATGAGTTGGTTGAGTTGATAAGGATCGCTCTCTTCGCTAGCAAGGCCAAGAGGCCTTGGTATGCCTGACCATGGGATGAGGTACCCTCCCTCCCCTCCTTCTAAACTTTTTTACCTATAAAAATTAAAAAAAATAGGGCTTATTTAGTGTTTCACTCTCTTAAACGAATGCTCGGTCTCACTTTTCCCTCTTAAATTGAAATTTTCTCACTTAACCCCATGAATCTCTAAAATTTGTTGAAATTTTCTCACTTTACCATTTTCGTCTATTTCCATCCACAAAACCCTTAAGTGTGCTGACGTGGCATGAGCATTCTAGTAATTTTAACTCCGTATCTTCTCTCTTCTCTCTCCCTATGTTCTTTTGCCCTTCTCTTCCCTCCCCTCCTGAACCCAACCTCCATCACACCCCATCCCCACCCCTCCTCCATCTTCTCTTTTCTCTCTGCTTATTTCTCCTCTTTGCCTTTCTCTTCTCTCCCCTCCCTTCGCCAGACCCAACCTCTAGACAGACCTAACCCTCCATGGAATTACTCAACACACCAAACCACCACCACTCAAAATTTTAAATATATATATCCTCGACCCACTCCCCATTTTCTCTCTTGGCAGAGATAGTGAGAGTGAGAGAAAGAGAGAGAGCGGCATATATAAGAAAGAAGAGAAGGGGGGCGGGGGGGGGGTGATGTGTGTGATGGGGTTTGGGTTGGGGAAGGGAGAGAAGATAGAGGCAAAGGGAGGGGGAGTGGAAGGGGTGCGATGAAGGTGCGCTTGGGGTTGGGTCTAGGGAGCAAAGAGAGAGGCATATAGGAGAAAGAGGCAAGAGAAAAGAGAATATAGAAGAGGGAGGAGGGGAGGGGAGATAAGAGAGAGGCAGAGGGACATAGGGAGAGAGAGAGAGAGAGAGAGAGAGAGATAAGGAGCTAAAATTACTAGAATGTCCATGCCACGTTAGCCCACTTAACGATTTTGTGGATGGAAATGGACGGAAGTAGTAAAGTGAGAAAATTTCAACAATTTTTAGAGATTCAAAGGGTTAAGTAAGAAAATTTCAGTTTAAGGGGGTAAAGTGAGACCGAGCGTCCTTTTCAGGAGGTGAAACAGTAAATAAGCTAAAAAAATCCAATAAAAATATCAATTACAAATAACATATAGAAAAGGTTAAAGAAAAAAAAAACCATATAGAAAAGGTTGGATCTCTTCTCTTCAACTGTAATTAGTATCCTTTTGAATATAAATATAAGTCAATAACACTTTGCACTCTTGTAGTTTGGACTCAACACGACAATTTGGCTCCTATTATTTAAAAAGTGACAAAAATAACAAGTGAATTCCTACATCATTGACTTGTATATTAATTCAATCAAGTTGGTTTTTTGTTTACAGGGGCTTGAACCTAGGAAGCTTGGGCAATAACTAATACTCTACTGGTAATTCTATTCGGCTTTTGCAATCCACGTCAATGTGATTGTTATTGAGTGTTGTTTCTCATATGATCATATGATTTGGTTATCGTTTTGAAATGTTATTTATTAATTTATTTATTTAACACTATTAGAAAAGCTCCATATAATAAGCTACGGATACACTTGTGGCCAATCTTAGACTTACCACAGAGCACTTGCGGCCAATGAGTGTTGGCCACGGATTAGCCAAGGTTTGACTGTGACTTTGAGAAATAAAATCAATAAAGTATCCTATGGCCACCAAATCCGTGTCTAATTATTTTCCAGCCACAAATTGATCGTGGCTATGTCTTTGGTGGCACAGATGTACAGTAACTGCGGCTATTACATCAATAATGGCCACTGTTTGCATGTTGTGGCTATAAAAACTATGGCTTTTACCCTTTTTTTCTAGTAGTGTGGTGAGAAGATCAATGCCCTCATCTTTGATCTCGGTGGTGGTACTTTTGATGTTTCACTTGTCACAATTGAAGAGGGTACTTTTGAGGTCAAAGCAATTTGTGGAGACACCCACCTATGAGGTGAAGATTTTGACAACAGAATGGTGAGCCATTTCGTGGAGGAGTTGAAGATCAAACACAAAAGGACATGAGCAATGCCCCAGAGCATTGAGGAGATTGAGGACATGTTGTGAGAGAGCAAAGAGGACTCTTTCTTGCACAACTACTCAAACCACCACCATTGAGGTTGACTCTATTTGAGGGCATTGACTTTTGCTCCACAATAACCAAAGAAAGATTTGAGGAGCTCAACATGGACCTCTTCACAAAATGCATGGACATTGTGGACAAGTGTTTGATGGATGCTAAAGTGGAGGACAAAGGCACTATCCATGATGTTCTTGTTGTTCTACTAGAATTCCCAAGTTTGCAGGACTTGTTTGATGGTAAGGAGCTTTGCAAGAGCATCAATCCTTATGAAGCCGTTGCGTATGGCGCACAGTACAAGCCGCCATTTTGGGCAGCGCCCAGACTTCGCCCTGCACGATGTTGCCCCAATTTCCCTTGGATTTTATAATCCCAGAGGAGTGATGGATGTGTTTATTTCGAGAAACACTAGAATTCTGACCAACAAGGAACTGATTTTGTCAACCTTCATGGATAACCAGCCTTGTGTGTATACTCAAGTATTTGAGGGTGAAAATCCAAGAGCCCTAAAAAACAATGTGTTGGGTAAATTTGGGATCTGAGGCAGCCCTCCCGCTCCTAGCGGGTGCCTCAGGTCACCGTTTACTACGATGTCGATGCAGATGGAGTTTTCAATGTCTAACGACACTCATCAATCTTCTTCTTTTACTTTCTTATAAGTGTGATCTCTAGTTCAACTTTTGCGAGTTTTGCCAATTAATACAACAGAAATCTATCTGAATTTGGTCTTAACTCAAATAAAACTGTTTCTAAAATCAATTTACATTACAAGACCAAAATAAATAATAAAAATAGCCTAAATTACAAGGACGAGAATTGTAATTTAACCTTCACTTTAATCTTCTGACTGAGAGAAACGTGTTTGGTTCTTTCCCGCGCTTTGCCGTTGCTATTCTAATGTCAATGCGTCGTTTCAAAGGCCAGGTACTCCCAGCGGCTCGCCAGAACAACCCCATCATCCACCGTCCATTTCAATCAACACCTGATTACTACACAAAGCTGATCGAAACCTACGCTCGTGATCGAGAATTGCACCCGGCGAGACTACTCCACGCCCATTTAATCACCATTGGCTCTGCTCGCTCGACCCATTTGGCTTCCAAGCTCATCGCTTTGTACGCTGCCTGCGGCCAAATAGCCCATGCTCGTAAAGTGTTCGACAAAATTCCCCAAACGAACATACGACGCTGGTATGCTCTCATTGGAGCCTATGCTCGTTGTGGGTTTTATCAGCAGGCAATCGATGTGTTCTGGGAGATGCAAAGAAAGGTTTCAAGGCCCAGCAAGATTGTTATCCCCAGTGTTCTCAAAGCATGTGGACACCTCTCTGATCTTAAAACCGGTAAGAAAATACACGCCGTGGTGCTCCGCTTCTCGTTTGAATTTGATGCTTTTGTTAGCAGTGCGCTCATTGATATGTACTCAAAGAATGGGCGGGTGGAGAAGGCACAACAAGTTTTCGATATGATGGTGGAGAAAGATTTGGTGGCATTGAATGCTATGGTTTCGGGGTTTGCTCAACATGGTTTGGCTAGAGAAGCATTGGGTTTGGTGGAGAAAATGCAGCTACTGGGATTAAAGCCCAATTTGATAACTTGGAACACTTTGGTTTCTGGGTTTTCGCAGAAGGGTGATGAAGCATTGGCGTATCGAATTTTTAACCTAATGCGGGTTAACGGGATTGATCCTGATGTTGTATCTTGGACTTCGGTTATATCTGGGTTTGTGCAGAACTTTCAGAACAACAAAGCTTTTCATACATTCAAGCAAATGTTGAGTCATGGACTGTGTCCAACTTCGAATACTATTAGTAGCCTCTTGCCCGCTTGTGCAGCTGTGACGGATGTGAAGCATGGGAAGGAGATTCATGCCTACGCGTTGGCGATAGGAGTTGAAAAAGATGTATATGTGAGGAGTGCTCTTGTTGACATGTACGCAAAATGCGGATTTATATACGAAGCAAAGGCATTGTTTTGCAAGATGTCTCAAAAGAACACGGTGACATGGAATTCGATGATTTTTGGATATGCGAATCATGGGTATTGTAATGAAGCAATTGAGCTTTTCAACCAGATGAAGATGGAAGACGATAAGAAACTCGATTACCTAACTTTCATGGCAGTTCTCACGGCTTGTTGTCATGCCGGAATGGTCGAACTTGGAGAAAGCTTGTTCTATTTGATGCAGGAAAGGTATGGGATCGTGCCAAGACTAGAACATTATGCATGCATGGTTGACCTTCTAGGTCGAGCAGGGAAACTCACTGAGGCTTATGATATGATTAAGGCAATGCCTATGGAGCCAGATTTGTTTGTATGGGGAGCGTTACTGGGAGCATGTCGGAATTATGGAAATATAGATCTTGCTGAAGTAGCAGCGAAGCATTTGTCGGAGTTAGAACCGGAGAGTGCAGGAAACAATTTGCTGTTGTCAAGTCTGTATGCTGATTCTGGCAGTTGGGGGAATGTTGCAAGGTTGAAGAAAATGATGATGAAAAACAAGTTAAGGAAACTTCCAGGATGCAGTTGGATGGAAGCTGCCTGATATTATAGAATGGCCTTTCAAGGAAGATTTTGTAAACTAGCTGTTGCATAAGCTTATTTTATCGAACTTCTATCACAGCTGAGCACAGCAACATGATAATCTAACCAAATAGTAAAAGATCCGTGAGATTGAGAAGGAAAGAGAAGCCGGCTGACAGTGAAAATGAAATTATGGGATATAACATCAAGCTAGAATGCTATTAATTCTCACTCAAGTTTGTTCAGTATACAAGAAGTAGGCTTTCAATCAAGAGCAAGCAATTTCATATGAAAAAATAAAAAGAGCTCAATTCCAATCTGTAGAGAGGTACAGTATTAATTATTTTAGTTGACAACATAACCTTAAAAAATAATGGGTATCAGCCATTCAGCCTTTACTCCTGTTGGAGAGGACACGGCTTTTTTCGGATGAAGTCGATCTGAACAATCTGCAAGTGATGCAACGACATCAATTCGAAGTCCAAGGAAAATATCCTAACCTGAAGCTACAATGTATCCCAAATGAACTACAGGCACTGTTATGCAACAAATGTAAATTTAAAATAAAATAATAAAAGAAACTGTTGCGACACTATTATAACAAAAGAGTAGAGCAGAATGTATATGGTCCACTGAGGTAAAAGACATTTTCACCTAGAAGTGTTTGAACATAGCTTTCTAGTAAAAGTACTTAGGTAAAGCTTCTTCAGTCTTTCACCCTTTGCCCAAGTTCTTTAGATCATCTACATCCATCCCTGTCATCCTCTACTCCTGCAATAACTTGTCTTGACAAAACTGTGGTAACTGCTAATGATGTATACGAACGAGGCCCCTTAAATTTTGGAAAGGTTAGACGAATTTCCTTAACTTGTATACACATGGGGCCTCCTTGCTCTTCTTTAGGTTTTTAAGCGTCTTAAAACTTCCCCTCATACTATGTACTAGCAACAGATGAGATGTAGTTAAAGATGATAGAATGCAGATGCTAAACCATACGGATGAATCTTATAGTTAAAGATGACAGAATACAGATGAATTTGAAATTTTAATCGCCTCAACATCCACCGAGTTACAAAAAATGGCCATAAATTTTCTCTAGCATTACTAAACAATGCACAAATAACTCTTTAGATCGAAAGGAACCTTACAAATAATTACAGTTTTCACCAAAATCTGTACAAGAAATTATTACAGTTTTCATTATTCTGAAGAGCAGCAGACAAAGGAGAACACTCTTAAAAGGTTGATGGAAGCAATTGCAAAATTATTGTTGTACCAAATCCACATTCATATTTGCATAAACATACAGGAATCTCCATACATGACATAGGAGGTGACAAGGTGATAAAAGCAATATCGCAATGAAGGAAAGCTAACTGACATTTCTTTTCCATTGATTCTGGAAAGAAAAGGCTCAATACCTTATTTTCTCGGTTACAAAAGGCTTAATACCTTATTGATACAAAAAGAATATATTAACTAGAAACAGGTTAAGAATGTACTCAATGCCTCGGTGTCAACTACGTAGACTAGGAATGAACCTCCCGCTGTTAGGTAACTGGGAATACATGCATTTAATGAGGGAGATTTTGTTACATTGGCTGATTCATTCAAAACCCATATACCTCTAAAGTGTCTCCACATAATTCCTAAGAACCCTTCCCATGCCTGTCAGGTTCAACATTACCAATCAAGCAAGCATACAGGTTGAGTTCCAAGAGTTAGCTTCAACCAACTTGCTGAAACTTCTGAATCTACACAAAAACATACGATGAATAATCTGAAATTCTTGAGCAGTTATCAATAGAGAACTGCATCATATACACAAACTAACAGCAACTACAACAAACCCCAGGAGCTGCTATAAAGCCTTGATAAAGAAGAGCAAGCTTTAGAGCTAGAGTTCCATTATTTCTCCATGGCAAGACCATAGTCAACTTAACTACAGTGCAGTCTACATGGTAAGACCAGTGGTGTCAAATAGAATTAGAGCTTCACAGAGGAAATTCACACAGGTACACACTGTCTCCATCTAATCAACTTCAGGGAATAAAACTAGTTTCCAAGATGCCCTGTTACTTTGGGTACATACACATGCCAGCAAATTCTACTAAGGAACCATAATATAATATGGTAAGCAACAACCAGTCAAATAAACTAAGCAAATCATACAAATCAAATTCTAGTTTCCCAGCACAGAGCCAGAACAACAATCCAATAAAATAAAACCGCAATTAAAGCTAAAAAAATTAAATTCAGTGTAAGGTCAAGAAAACTCACTCACCTCAACTTAATGTGCAAAGATTTCTCATTTGTCATTTGGAGCACCATGTTGATACGAAACCATCGAACCCATGTTGTAATGGTGCGACTCGAACCCATGGTACCCACCACCCGGCATGCCCATGTGCCCGTGCCCATGGGTCAACCCGAGAACCGGCATGGACATCATGTTAGGGGGGTAAGGCATAGAAAACGAAAATTGCCCATTTCCATGCCCGTGGCTCTGACCCGCCTGACCCGACCCGCCACCCGACTCTTGATGCAAGCTCTGCGGCACCGGCGTCGACGCGAAAAGCTGGTCCGAAGACGACGGCCCAACGTCGCCCGATAACCCCTGCATCCTCTTCAAGTAGAGCCGATACTTCTGCAAGTGGCTCGCCACATTTTCTCGGGTCAAGCCTTCAACGTTCATCAGCTGCATAATCGTTTTGGGCACCGCGTTCTTGATCCCCAGATGGGCCACCACGTCCACGAACCGCTTGTGCAGCTGCGGGGTCCACACGAGCCTCGGCCGCTTCAGCGTCCGCGCCGAAGTGTCGTCGGCCGAGAAATTCTCGGTCCTCAGCGCCGAATCGGCCTCCTCCGTACAATCAATCTTCCGCGACTTTCTCGAATCGGATCCGGCGTTGCCGTACCGGTCGTTCTCGTCGACCTCGACGACCATCGGCTCGACGTCGTCGCTGCGGTTCTCGTCAAACGACTTGTAGTTCGAAGAGAAGCCCTGAGAGTGAGCGGCGCCGCGGAGCGTCGAGACCGTCTTCTGCGACGCGCGGTTGACATCGAGGGTTGTACGGCACGGCTCCGGCGAGATGCTGAAGGCCGAAGCGAGCTCGATTGGGATCAACGGCTGAGATAACGGAGTGAGATCGTCGGCGCTCGGCAGCCCCGCCTCCCACTCGAGAACTCGCGTCTCGTCGTCGCAGTCGTCGCCGCCACTGCCACCGCCTTCGTACTCGCTCATCCTCACCTCTTCACCCATTGCAACAACAGCTCAAGCTCTCTCTCTATCTTCTTCTTTTTTTTCTCTTTTTTTTTTTTTTTGGTTGCTTTTTTTAGGTTCTTGTCATCAGTGAGGTCAAATTGTTCGTGTCGGGATCGGATCGGATTGGGAGAAAAATCAGGAGAGAAACGAAGACTATTGAGAAGAAGAAGCAGATATATAATTCGGGAGACTCGGAGGGGTGTTTGGGAAGTGAGAAAACGAGGGAAAAATATAAAAAAGAAAAGAAAATTTATTTTTTTTCTGCGCTTTTTTGTTGGTAAAAGTGCAATATCTGATTCCATCTTGTGCCGACGTGGACGACTTAGCCAGATATTTTTGATCTTCCAAATATCTCATCCTTTGGGTTTACTTCCCCACTTGCTCCCTCAGATTTCACAGCTTACTCGCTGCACCGTTCAAACACGTGCGCAAATTGTGCACCCGTGTTCGAGTTTTGGTGCGGTTTTATCCGAATCCGAAATTACCAGAATAGCCGTCCCGGTTGGAGGCTTCCGAAAGTGTGTCTTTTGGTGGAAGTGCCAAGTTGGCAAAGTGCCTGCGCTTTTTAAGGGTGTTTTGGTAATTAAAGTGTGAATAAATTATTAAAGAACCGACTTTTGCGTTTTGGGGTCTTTTTGTATCTTTTTTATTAAAGTGTGGAGCATTTTATATGGTCTGGTTGAAAGGTACGTGGACCAATGGGAAGAGAGAGATGTTGGTGAACAGCTGGATTGTAATCTTTTATTTTATGCGGAATATCTGTACTTTCTGTGAGGGTGATGGTGATTTTTATTTTCTTGGTCGAGGTTGATGGTGATGATGGCATAACTTTAGAAGCACACGAATTCAAGGCCGGGCGAAAAACCAACTGTTTACATACAAAATAACCAACTAACAAAAGGTCCTCAAAACCTAACTTGAATTTGATCGTATGTGTTTTTAAAACAACATGTTATGACTTTTTTGGAATGTTAATAATATTTTTACGTAGGTTTAGAATGAAAAACTTGAGCGAGTTCGAATAAAATTTTACTAGTTGAAGTCCTAATTCAAACTAAATCAAAATTTGATCCAATCGTAATTTGTCAATCTAACCTCAAGCACTATACATAATGAACTATCAAAGAATGGCCCAAGGTGTTTTTTTTTTTTTTTTTTTTGTGCCACAGGAAGGGGAGGGTGAAATTCACACACACGAATACCATGAGGGTTTTAATCCAAGACAACTAAGGAGCACATCAAAAGTCTAAGTCAATTCAACAAACACTTCATTGATAAGAATGGCCCAAATCCAAGTCTCATGAATGAAAGTTGTTGAATAATCACTATTATTTTACAAAGGTTGGGTTAGGCTTGTGGTGTTTATTAAGCATGAGGGAGTTTTGACATTGTTCTAGGCCTAATGGGCTTTATGCCTATCCTGATATAGCATCTTTCCTGTCTTACCACTTCTAGTCCAAAAGCCAACCCATGGGCCAGAGAGCATTTAGGCCTTTTTCTTTTTTGGTCAAAAGGGAGCATTTAGGCCTTTGCTTTCAAGCACCATCCCAACAGAAATTTCCAAACACATTACTATGGTGTGATGGATTAGTACCATAGAGTTTCCCCTCATCCCCCACATTTACTGAGGCTGTTTTTGCCACAGCAGCAGAGAGAAGTGGTAGCAAATGGGCATGGCTACCACATCCATATCTCTATCCCCACCCACTTTTTCCCATTTTCTCAAGCCAAGCAATTGTCAATTTCTAAGAACCCAGAAACCATATTTGCCTTTTGCTTCCCCAACCAAAAAGAGCATAATTTTCCACAACCCACATGATAATTTCACCCACAGAAGCACCCCAATTTGGCAAATCTATGCAACCTCTGGTGAAGCTGTGCCTGCAGAAGCCATCCCACTTGAGACTTCCCAGCAGATAGTGTCCACTGGTGATGAGGATGGTGTTTCTATCACCATATCTGTTCTTCTTTTCATTGCCTTTGTTGGTCTATCTGTTCTCACCATTGGGGTAAACTCAAGAACCCATGTTCCTTTTTGAATTCCAATTTGTTTAAGTTACTAAATTTATGGTTTTGGGAAGTAGGTTTTGCTAAATTTGGGTTGTATTGGATTCAGGTTATCTACCTAGGTGTGACAGATTTTCTGCAGAAGAGGGAGAGAGAGAAGCTTGAGAAAGATGAGGCAACTAACAAGAAGAAGAGTGGAAAGAAGAGGAGGGTGAGAGCAAGGGCTGGGCCTAAAGGATTTGGGCAAAAGATTACTATTGATGATGATGATAATGATGATGACTGAAATGCAAATGCTCTTTTGATTTTTTTTTTATTTTTCTTTTTTTGGGTCTCTTATAAAATGTAATTTATGAAGTTTTCAGTGGTTTGTTGGTGACTGTCTTCCACTTGGAAATAGCATGAGTGATGATCAAAGAGGCACATTCCCTTGAACTTGATGCATGTAGATTTTACATTTATTGGCAGCAGACCTTGAATGGTTTCATTTTTTATCAACCTTTAATTAGATGCTGTAAATAGTGAGTTCTACCCTAAAGCCTAAAGCCTGTCTCTTAATCTGATGCATGAGGAAATGTTCTGTATGTGTTAGATGGATACAAAATTCTACCAACTGTACCGTAGATGCATGCAAACTCTATTATACTTATCAACGGTTGACAATCACACAACACAATTGCAACCCCATTACTCTATTATACTTATCAACGGTTGACAATCACACAACACAATTGCAACCCCATATATCGTTCAAGGATTTTTAGTTTCATTGCTCAATCCAATCCCTGATTAGCCCCATTGTATCAATCAGTAAGATTCGATTTTGTAATTTATTAATCATAATCTAACCACGGTTCCGGTTTTTCAATTTTTGGATTATGTAAAATGGGAGGGTTGACTGGCTTATTCATTGATCTTGTAATTTATTGATGTGAAAACATGTAAAGGTTAGTTTATGAGGCCATTCCAGCGTTTGGTTGAGAGCCGCAAAGCATAGGTTTAGGGGTCGAACTCTCGTTTAGTAAAGCAAACTTAATGTCTTTTTTTATTTTTTTGGGTCTGAAAGCAAACTTGATGTCTAAACTTAAGACAACAGGGTTTTAGGGTTTAGGGTTTAGGGCTTGGGCTACAATAACTGGCTCTAAAAGCAACTCCACTTATTTGCCCTTAGCCATGGCAAGGGGGGAGCTAGGGCAGCCACTATTCACGTGAATAGTAGTTGCCCTTGTAAATAGTATTTTTCGTTTCCACCCATTGCCATGGCAAAGGGCAATTACTATTCATTTTTTTATTTTTTTCACAACTTTTTTTACCTCAATAATTAATTTGGATAATACTTTCGGATAAGATTTTCGATTTCTTACGTGTCAATACTATTTATCTATATATATAAAGCAAAAGGTAGAGAATGGTGAAACATTCAAAATACCAGAAAATGTCCTTGGTTAATGTAAACATTAAGAATTTAAATTATTAATTAAATGAGGATAATATGGTAAATTCACACTTTTTCATATTTAAAAAATAAAAAATAAAATAAAATAAAGATAATTAATCTTATTTTTATGGAACACAACTACCCATTATCTTTTTTAATTCTAAAAATAAAATAAAACCAATTGGCACATGCGTGAGCATGTGCCAAAGGGCTAGTATCTCATAATCGGATAAAATTTTCAATTTCAAATTTCAGATAAATTAAAAAAATTTGGCTGGTATTTATAGAAAAAAATTCCTTAATTTTTGGGTATTTTTTAAAAAATTTCCGAAATTTTTTCCAATATTTTATTGCAAAAAAATTGGATGCCGTTGGATTGGAGGAAAAAATCAGATCGGAGAGCCCAGACGACGTCACGTGGCAACATAAATAAATAAATAAATCAAGGGGCACTGTAGCAGTGACATCAGCAGCCCTCGTTTTGGACCTCGGGCTGAAGCTGCCTTCGAGCCAGCCCGAATTGGTAGGTCCTACATGCTGCCCGGGCCTGGGCTGTCCGCTGGAAACGAGATTTGCAAAAAAAGTCCCCCAGCCCGAGACTAGGGGGCCTCGGTGGAAATGCTCTAAGAGAGTATATGAAAGCACAACTGGCTAAGGCTTCACGCTTTGGGACATGCTGACAAAATATTATCAGAACAGACACCACCATTTTCACAAGTTTTATAATCATTTTTAGGCATAATATAATTCTACAAGTTATCATTTCAAAAGATTTATTTCTTCAGATTCCTCTACCCCATCGAAAGTGATCAATTTATGCACAAAAGACAACAGAGATCCCTCTCCCCTCCCACATCCGTCCTTTTCTCATATTTTTACAAAAGACTTAAAATCTTCCTAGAAGTTGAATTGTTCAACTTGGGAGTTAATGTTTCAAAAATCGTCAAAATTAGACAATTATAGTTTTTGAGTTGTTGGAGCTGCTTTCTATTCACGGGTGGGATAGATAAAAATTCACTACCCAGATAAAGGGTTAAGGAGCTTGTATGCAGAGAAAATCAGCAATAAATACATGAGATACATAGCCTTGAACAATATACTTCCATAGAAAACTGTACTTCATGTGACTGAGAAAAAACAAAGTCATTACCATACATTTAAAAAAACTGCGGCCTCGCCTAATCATGAACAGCTCTCCACATGGCAACATTTGTACAGTCACGTCGACATATAAACTACCTCACCATTAATCATTTTTACACCCTTAAAAAACTTGTATAGTCATTTATCTCCTCTGCAGGGGCATCAGGTGTGTTCAACATCTGAACCTCAGCTAGCTCGACTCTATGTATAAACTTTAAACTACACAATGTACAGTTTTCCAGTACAAGCAACAACTTTATTTTCAATCTGCCTCATACCTGTCTTTCAAAGATAGGCAGAGCCAGTCATAGATATAGATACGAGGAAGAGAGACGACGACAAAGAGAGGGAAACACACACTAGCCTCAGTTAGCTGTACAAACAACTTTCTTTCCTACACCACCTAAGCAGGGTGCGAAGACTGAGCAGCAATTCTCCTTTCTGCACGCATCAAAGTACGCAGTAAGAAAGGTATCTCTAAGAATGAATCATGCTATATAGGCTATTTTGGAAGTTAATCAACTATAATTATGTACTATGTATTAAGATAATGCACTACATATTGCAGGGAGATGTGTCTTTACTAAGGTAGACAAACAATCAGGAAAAATCAAGTACATAGATGAATGCATCCACAGAATGATAAAGCGGTCCTTTCAGTTTGTTAAGTTTGGTCGCACATTCATATAGCAAAATGGGTTATAGGGCTGAAACTTGTACTTCTGTAAAAGGCAAAGAGTAAAACAAAAGGGAAACAAAAGCCAGGAATAACACTCAATGGCTTGCACGCCAGATAAAAGAAGCATGATCTTTTACCAAGCATAAAAGCCAGAAAATCACCCCAATTATAAATTAAAAAATTGGCATCCAAAGATACATACAGATATTTGTACATTCAGTCATACAGCAATACTCATTCATATATATCCATATACATACACATATACACATATGTGTGTGTGTGTGTGTGTGTGTGTGGTGATTCATGAACATATGCACTTTACAGACATAGATTTATAGAAAGGAGAAGGCAAAAAGAAGAATGAGTACCCCCGGCAGCAACAAGTTTTTCTACACGAGCAACAATATGCTTCCCATAAGTGTATTTCTTCAATGCATTCAAATGAACTTTAATTCGCGAAAGAATCAGTTCACGTTGTTGGTCATCACAAGTCTCCAACACTTTTTGTACAACATAGTTCGCAAATTGATCCTTCATCATTGCCTGTATATACAAGCAGTCAGTCAAACTAAATAAGTGGACAAAACGTTGGGGATGAGAGAATACAACTATAAGACATGCGGAAAGAAGAATGATATCACATATATTCATGCATAAGGATTTCAAAACATCTGAAGCCACAATATCCACAAAAACAATAGGGAAGAATGAAGAAATATAGGTCACTGTAATCCCCACAAAATGATCACTAATTTTCGTCATTTAAGGGCTATAATCCAAGCTCTTAACTTGGGTCCTTATTGCAACACCTGTGTGCAATGGCTGATATACAAATGTACAGAACATAATCTAAAATTGCTTCCAATCCATTTGATTTAACCAAAGGAAGTGCTAATACACATTGGTTATGAAGCACAAAAGGTCTAATCCATACCAAGGGATCCCTAGGATGATAACGTATACAAATGTAAAACATGTATCCTGTTCCACACAAAAAAATCCCACCCTCAGACCCAAAAAATAATGATGTTCCACCAAAAACAATGCCTCTACTTATGCCTGCTTGTTATGATTACACTTATCAGAAAAACAATGAGTCCATGACTTTATTTCGAATAAATTAAAGTGTGTAATAAGCACATAGAGATATGACAAACCTGAAGAGGCTCGTTTTCATCAGTGGTGCCAAGCATCTCATTCACTAGTAATTCACGTTCAGCAGGACCGCCAAAAGTTAAACACTTCTCAACTACATTGGAGGCAAACTTCTGTTGACTCATTTGGACTATCTTCCCAGCTAATTCTTTTATGATAGCAGAACGCTCATGAGGTTTTCCATGCTCGAGGACATGCTGTTTAAAAAAAGAAGGCAAGCAGATGACCAAAGAATAATTAAAAGTCTACATGTACATATAAATCAAAACTGGATGAAAACCCCAAGTTCTTTTCTTTTCAATAATGAAAAACTCAGTTGATAAGTAATAACACAGCAAAAAAGAAAGTATTCTCGTGTTTTCATGAAAAACTGAAATATATAGCAATAAAAAAGTGAAAAGAGCCCTAGAACTAGGCTTGCAAGTGAGCCAAGTAGTCCGCAAGCAGCTCAAAGCTTGACCTAGCCAAGGGGATTGTTTAGGTTTTCCATTAAGAAAACTTAATAATCAATATCCATGATAAGCAAGCACAAGCAATATCCTTTGAGCATGAATAAAACTCAAGCTCAGCTAGAATTCAATAAAAAAAAGTATTTTTTAAGCTAAACTGAAATCTTGAGCTTCTGTAAAATTAAAACAAGCTCAAGCTAGGCAAAGATTATCTCAGCTCAATTGCTGCCCTACCCAGAAGATCAAAGAAACAAGCATACGGTCCAATCTCAAACATATCAATCTAACTGTACTAGAATAGTTGCTCTTCATGTTCTTGGGCTAGCTGGACAAATGAACATCTAAAAAGGTGGTTTAAATGTTCCAAATACTAAAAACTGCTAAACCCCGAAAAATTTCCAACCCTGTGGTCTTCATGACAGAAATAAGTGACAAAGTGCGAATAACATGTTGACATGTTAAAACAAGCAATACGAGTTGCAGTTTCAAACTCAAGAAACACTGGGAAAAAAAATAAGAATAAAAAAATTCGAGGTTTTGTAATTAATCATTCTATGAATATAAACACCAAGAAACAGAGGAGCATCACCAGACATGTGAAAACAAAAAACAAAAGGCAGAGGAGCAGAAATTTTGTTGCAAATATGTCATTGAATATGGTAATGGAACAGAAGGCAGAAAGGCATTAGAGATAGATATTTAGGAGTAAGCCACTTGGCTGACTGATAAAAAGACAAACGTTACCAATATAAAAGTTCACAAAGGCGAATGTTTAAGCACAGAAGAGTCCATTAATTAGGAAAGATTATGAACCTGAACAACATAATTGCCATACTGATCTTGTGCCAACATGCTAACAGCTCCCAATATCTCGTCCATAACTTTACTCTGAGTATTCATATCATTGCAGTGCTCAAGCACTCTCTGCCAAATACACAAACATTATTATGGATTACACATTAATTGTTTGTTCAGAAGAAGTTATCAAAATCAAAGAACAAAAAGAAAAAGATGTATCTCAACCTGTATCACGCGGCAACCATATGGATGGGTGGAAAGGGTCACAACTTGATCAAAAAACGTTGAGACAATAAAATGAATAGCGTCTTCAGGAACACATTCAATACACTTCTGGATGACATGGTTCCCATTTTGATCACGTACACAGCGCATAACATGACCGTCAAGTTCTTCAACCATTTTGATCTTTTGGTCCAGATCAACAACTTCTATTGCCTGAACATAATAAAAGTATATTACTACTAGAACCAACTGTAGCAATCCTTGGATAAACAAATCGGGTCATTAGCATTGGCATACAGTTATTATTAAGCCTCCCTTGCTGCACAAAAGCATAATAATGGAAGCAATGGTTATAGCTTCCAAAAAGGCTAGGATTGTTTCTCGCAGTACTACCAGAACAAATGGTTGAATAATCAATCATATGTTGAAAGATGAACGAAAGATATCCATATTCCAAAGAAATACAGGACACAACCTAGTAGCAGAAAAAATTAATCCAGTCACAAGTTATTGGTACCTTCTGGATCACCCGACAACCATACATTTGAAGGCTAAGTGTCAGTACATGACCAAAAAGCTTGTTGGCCAATTCCCTTCTCTGAGATTGAAGTCCATGCTCAAAAAACTGAATACGAACACAAATTGTTACCATGTAATATATACTAACAAGTAGAAATCAAACTAAAGCATGTGTCCAGCGAATATAATTTACCTTTTGAATCACATAATTACCAAACACATCAGTCATTAGAGCAAGCGCTTGAGGCATAATTTCTTGATAAACCATGTTTTTCTCTTCTGTAGTGGCTGTTTCAAGTTTTTGTTGAATAAACCGACTCCCATACTGATCCGCACTGCACATACAAACACAAAATTATCATAACCAACTTATGATAAAATCATAAAGATGAATGACAAGAAAACTTCTAAGGATTTGATACCTGAATTCCACAACATGTCCACCAATTTCTGAAAGTTCAAAAGACTTTGCTTTATTGCTCTTAAACTCTTCTAAGAGTGAAGATGCAAAGCTTTCATCTATGTTACAGCCACCATCCAGGTGCCAGGGTCCCATGACACCCCCAGCCAAATTCCTCATCCCAGAAGGAAAACACATATTAAGCTCATTGTGCCTCATAGGACTACCTGGTCCAACTGGAGAGTTAGGAATAACAGGACTTGCCATGGGACTTCCAGGATAAGACATGCCTACACCAAATGCAGGATTCCCATAATAACCATGATGATTAGAACCAGCAGACTTGCCCCCTAACGGAACACCATACTGTGACTTCTGGGTGAAAGCAAGGCTCCAAGATACGCCTTTTGAAGTTCAAGTAAATTCATGTATGAATTACCTAAGTAGTTCCTATCCACGGAGGGGTCATTAAGAGCAGCAAGCTGTGCTGCAGCATACTCAGATGTCCTCAAGTATTGAAGATACATAGGATCGACAAAAGGAGCTTGAAGACCACTCCCTGCAATTGGACTCCCTAATCTACCAAGATTATGTGATTCAGATACAGCAGCTGCTAGGTTTGGTCCAGAAGCCATACCTCCTCCAAGCACTCTTGAATCCATTCCAGGGGATCCCATAGCTGATTCGAACAAGGGTGGAAGATTACCAGTGCCAAGTTGGCTAGCCACCATGGATGCCAATGCAGGATTCATAGAATACCCACTTAGACCATAGTTTGAAAATGACGAGTTTGCAGTATCTACTTGCTGATACTGAGGATGCAAGCTGCCACCACCATTATGATTGGATGTGGGGGATCCTTTTAAATACAAGTTATTAGAAGAAACTGCTGCTTTTTGTAGTTCAACTTGCCTATCAGATGATGAGTTACTAAAATCCGGCCCACCACCATTGCTCTTACCCAAATCCGAGTATGAACCTTTTGCTGAGTGTGGAACAGATGGCATATGCATATGCCCAGATTCAGACTTCTTTAGGTATGTTAGTTGCCTGGCATGACTCTCACCACCTTGCAAACCAAAGAGATAATTCTGGTGATCATCAACATCTTGTTTGATCTGTGATGGCAAATGGTTTTCATCATCTATTACACCATTTGCAGACAAGTTCATGCTGGAAAAAGGCACCACCAGATCTCCAGACTCACTGATGCCAGATGAGACAGCATTGAAGGAGCTCGGACTACTAATGCCTCTCTTTTCTGAAGTACCAACTCTTCCTCCTCCAATTGGTGTAAGACAAGGACTAGGAGCCCTAGCAACAAGTTGAGGATCAGGAGTGGTGCTTCTTGACAATGAAGCACCTAGAGCTGCAGCATACGAGTAAGAAGAAGGTGGGCCCATACTTTGGGCTGCAGATGAGCCCTGACCATTTGCACTAGATCGACCATCAGAAGCCATCACGTCACGGCGCAAATGAGCTAGATCAGCTTCAGCAGAACCATCTACATTTTCATCAAATGCATTACGGCTGGCTGGACGAGAAGGAAGCCCAGAAACAGGAGATGCACGCCCCAAGTCATCCTGAACAACAAAAATTTTAACTTGTCAGCAAATAAATATAGTAAACAGATCAAACTAATGATTGTGCACAAGCATAACAGTTGTGAACCAAAAATGAGGACTCGTAAGTAAGATTAGCATGCAACAACAAAGGCTCCATACAACTATAAAACTTTTTAGGTACTATTGATACAGAAAGATATAGGAAAAAATGGTTTAAACATATACAGGAATCTAAATTATGAATGCATAAAAGATGTTATCTTGATAGCTTTAGAATTTAAGAATAAAGTATCTAAATAAGAGCTTTTCTGTGCAGTGCTAATTACAACTCTGATTTTGAGGTTGCCACACAAGTGTATGGTATGGACTGAAAATTATCCGGATCATATTCAACCATACTATTGAGAAGAAAAAAAAAATTACAGTGTACCTGTGATGGCATAACCAATTTGAATTCAATCAGAATTTTAAAAATTAAAAAAAAAAGGGTTTAACCATACTCATCAAGTTCACTCATTTGAGTTAAATGCAAGAAGCAAGGAGGATTATCCAAATTCACTGATACTGGTGGTACTACTATGCTCTGTGGAGCATTACTTTGGTCAACTAAAGAATAGCATAATAACCTGGAAACTATAGCTGAAGAGAGATGTATGGCAATAAGGGATAGTTGCAAAACATTAGATTGCATTAGAAACCACGAGGACTGGCAACCTATCCCAGGAATCAGACCAAAAAAAGAAAACAAATGCAGTCCGTGCTAGTATGACTACAGACGAGCAGCCATAACCAAGATGACCAACGCAATCATGAAGAGGACTGTTAAGCTGAACAACTTGGTGCTACTTACAGCCATCAGAAAGAAGGGAAAACTAAACAAGATTAGATGCAGTTAAAAATTTCAATGTTTTTCAAAAGCTTCTAAAGGATGGATTGGACTTTCAAAGTTCCCAAAGCGAGTTCCTATAGAGAGTGTGATTATGACTGACTAAATGTCCTAAGTAGAAAACCTCCTCAATATCCAATATCTGAAAGAGTGGACCAGCTGTAGGTACACAATCAAGTTGTTAACATAAACGTAAAAGGTAGCATTCAGGATGAGGACATTTGGTCCAAGCCAAATGGGGCAAGGCACACATTTGCATTCTAAATACAAGAATCAAATACTCATATTTTCTATCCCATGAATCAATATTCTCCTAAGTTATACATTATGTCACTCTCAAATATCAATGGGAAGCATAAATGTAAGAACAGACAATTCAAGGAACAAATATTAAGTGATACTCAAAAGCGTTATCAACAAATGCAAGCAAACATTAAGAAAGCACGAACTTCAGTTACACGTGTACCAAATCGTACATTGAACATCGAACACAACCATAGAAACAAATCACCTGAAAGATTTCAGCTAGGCTCTTTTGTTTGTTACCAAGTCCTAAACCTGGCAAACCAATCAGTCCATCAACACCCCACTCTGCTGAGCCACGTACTTTGTCCGGCTCAACCTCGCTCTCTTGTTTCCTCGAGTTAAAACCTGGCGGCATCGAAAACAACGATCTTTGACTAGCATCATCAGCCCTATTCACTTTCCTCCTGTCTCCAATTCCACCCAATACAGAACTCCCTCCTCCTTTCATCCTTTGGGCAAACCTCCAATCCTCCTTTGACAGCAATGGAGGTGGAAGCCGCGGATTCAGATTCACATTCGAGTAATAGTATTGGAGATAAGCAGGATCGGACCTAAGCTCCTCTTCAGACGCAAACCCATTTTTAGCTCCAGGAAAATCCGAAAAGGCGGAGGCACCACCACCGCCGCCACCGCCACCGCCACCAGCAGCAAACAACCCTCCCACTGCATTCAAAGAACCCTCCACAGTTGGAGGTGCTGATCCACTTCTAAATATATTCAGCTCGCTTTCACGATCATCAACCTCTTGCCTACGCTGCTCCCTGAGCAACATACCTATCTCCTTCTCAAATTCGTCACCAAAGGACCCCTCGTTACCTGCAAGCATTGGTCTTCTTCCTATTTCAGACAACATTCTCGATGAAAAACACTAACCTACAATCAACCCTCCTCCAAAAACTCAAATTGATCACTACCCACTAGCAGTAACCTAACCCTAAACCCCTACAACAATCCCAAAATCAAGACTTAAACCTAAAAGCCCCATATTTACAACCTCAAAGTTGCTAACTTTAAACTGATCAAAACCCAAAATTTCTCCGAAGCCACTTCATGCCTCACCTAAAATATATATACCCCAAAACAACAATCAGAGCTCATAAAGTTATTATCTTTCCCTGAATTCAGTCCCATAAAATTATTCAAACCACTTTTTTTCCAGCATGTTCTCCATGAACAGCACAAAAACAAGAGCATAGACAAAAAGATTAAGTTTGTGAAGGAAAAAAATACAGAACACAAAATCAGTGAGAGAGCTGAAGAGTTGTGTCTAAGATCAAAGAGAGTTATAGAGAAACAAAGGGTAACTGACGGCTGAGATCAATAGGGCGGCGATTGGTTCTTACAAGAACCCTTGTTAGGGTTTTGTTGCAGTTCCAAGCAGCGGATTAAATACAGTGATACTTAGAAAGGAAGCAGGAAAGAAAGTAATAAAAAATGATAAATAAATTTATGGGAATATTTTTTTCTTCTTTTGTTATTTTTGGGTTATTGAAATATCTGGAAATAGCTAATTAACGTGCCTAAAAATTAGGGCTAATTGACCAAGTGATAACGGACTGATGTTTTAAAGGAAAAAATTTCACTAAATAAAAATTAATTATAATGATTAATGATAATGATGTTTGTTTAGTTTTTCTCGTCTCAAATAGGAAGAATCTCTGACTGCCACGTCAGCTCCTTAGATTCGCTGCCTCTTCCATGAACCCAACAAAAATTAGCAAGTGAGTTAAAAAATTAGGCAAGTACAGTTTCATTGCACAGTTAGAATTTTCTGGGTAAAAATCTCTCCCTTCCTTCCTTTTGGGTAAGTAGGTTGATTTTCCATTTCTAAAATTTATTTCCTCCTTTTGCCTTCTTTCTGTCATTTTTATGTCTGCATTTTGCCCAAATTTGGATTCTAATCTTTTATAATAAAAAAACGGTCACAATATAAACAAAAACAAATACAAATCAACTAAATTGCCGAATACGAATACATAGTGGGTCAAATTAGGAAAACACATTTATAGAAAAGGGTCTCCACCTATTAAAAAAAAACTTATATTAGTAAATTTATTATTGTATTTATTGTGTAATGCTAACAATTTTTACACAGACAATTATAGTTTTTTTTTTTAATAATTAGCTCATTAAATTGGGTCATCGAATTAAACCATTTTGTCATGAAGTTTATTAGACAAGACTTGAAACAAAATTGCTTGGAGGCTTGTAGGGCTTTTTGCTGTGTTGGGTCCAAAGAAGCAGCTTTTGGCCAGATTTTATTTTGCTTTTGTTTAGGAAGTTCTTTATGTATGTATCAAAATGAAATTATATAATTTAGACGAGTATATAGGAAATCAAATTAATTTAGAAAATGTGAAAGCAACTATTAATTTAGAAATTTAATTAAAGTAATAAAGATTTAAGAGAAATATAAATTTTTATTTAACAAAGAAACATAAGATTAATATATATATATATATATATATATATATACCAATCAACATTGTAGTCTTGAGTTGGCCTTCTTGTATAGTAATAAAAGCTTTCCATGATCGAAGGAAAATCTTGTGTGTGTGTTTCCCCGTCATAAATAATAAAAAAAAATTGTAGTCTTGCAGGAAGCTATGAATCGGGAAAGTGCGGAATGCTGGAGAGATTGAATAGGTATGAGATCAATTACTCCCCAAATCGATTATTTTATGCTTTTTCAAGTCTTTGGCTTGAGTATGTATTTTAATGTGGAACCCACATAATCTTTTATTTATGATAAATTAGAATCATTCCAATACTCATTTTAGGAAACTACAAATATTTACTAAAACATAATCAATCAAAAAAATATGTGAGTTCCACATTAAAATTTGTAACCGAATATCTTCCCAAACCAGAACTTAGATTAACTAAGAAGGCTAATTCCCCGATTCCTAAGTTCTCATATCCCTACATTACATGATTCCTTAGTTCTCATTTTCTTAAGTTTCCGATTTCTTACTTTCCTTATTTTAAGTGAGTAAATTGTAAAGGCCTTCAAGTCATATTGGGCCTCCATCCCTAATTCAAACTCTTATGTACGCAAAACCATCATTGTATGTGTAGTCTATACATTTCTTTTTAGTCAATGGATAGTATTATGAAGAGAAGAATATTAGAGCCCCTCCTTTAGTCATTATTTAAATTATTTAAATATAAATAAAATAAAATAAAAACTCCAAATTTTCTTTCCTGCCAGGAAATTTAACTTTATTTGTGATATTTCCTTGAGTAGCATATGAAGGGGTCTTAGTCACAAAAGAAAGTCAAAAGTACAAAATCTGGTTGGTGTTATCGGTGATCCACCATTTGTATTTGTCACATGCTTGCATAGTAGCAATTACACCGCATAAAAAGTGGGAGGGGTAAAAAAAAATTCAACAAGGTAAATAGTAAATACCACTCTTATTATCTAGTTAAAATCATGAATTTTTTTATTTTAAAGTTACAAAATGAAGCTGTCCGCATCTTGCAGATAAATACAGAAAAAAAAAATCAGAGATAGTTGATTGGTGAAAAAAAGAAGAAGCAAGAGAGAGGTGACATAAGCAAGTTTGGTATTGGATGCCAAATTGAGGAAAACCCTTCGGGGTAGGAAAGGCCTCTGACTCTCTCCATGTGTCAGCAAAATGGCAATTCGGTATTTTGCCTATATTTAGAACAAGGAGATCAGTGAGGAAGGTCTTCTGTTAAGCCCACCACCTGTTCGTGAAAATGCCTCTGAGAATCTCTTTCTCTGCTTCTGAAAGTCTTCAGTTTGAAGTTAATGGCCCGAGCACGTGGAAGCACTTTAATGACATTATCTCTTCTGGGTTTTCTGTTCTGCCTACTTCCTCAGTTATGTCGTGCATTGATAAGCTGCCGAGTGTAGGGTGGTGATTGAATCTTGAATGAGGAAGAGAACAGAAGCCATACCTTGCAGCAACCCCTTGGGTTTAAGTTGGGCCTCGGATTTTCTTCCATTTTACTTTATGCTTTTTTAATGTTCACAGCCCCAACAACTTAAGCCCCACCCAATACCAAATTGAGAGAAAACCCAAAATCCTAAATTTGGATTTCTTCTCTTGTAATAAAGAGTGACATACAAATTAGAGCATCTCCAAAGGAGATGTCAAATACCAAATATCAAATTTAAATTTGATGATTAATGTGGCAATTTGGCATTTATATAGTTTTTTACTTCACCCAATATGTCAAATAAATAATTATTATAACAGTCAAATCATTTAAGATAAAGAAGGAAAATAATAAATGAAAGTTAGAACCAGTTGTCTTTAAAAAATAATAAAATATTTATTTGACATCTTGCTTTTGGAATGTCAAAAATAACAGCTGAACTTCTAGCCTTCATTCCTCATCAGCTTTGACAATTCGGTTGGAGTGATGTGAGATGTTATTTCTAACCGTTAAATATTTATGTGGCACTTTTGACATATCGATTAGAGATGCTCTTAGGTTTATGATAAACTGGCCCCTACACATGAGCTTTAGCCCTCTAGAGTTTTCCACACAAAACTCATACCCAAAAACCAAGTCATAGATTTGGGTCTTGTTTAAGTGAAAAACTTAGTTGCAACGGGAATAACATTTTTTTGTTATCTCTGAATAATAATATTATGACATATAGAAGTGCTATCACGCGTGTCATGTCGTTAATACTTTAAGCAAAATTAAATTAGTAAAATCACATAATGAGTTTTCTCTTTGTCAAAAGAATATTATTTGCTTTTTGGCTTTTCCCCGAGACTGCGATGACAAAGCAAAAAAAATTCTTCCAACAAAGAAGTTTGCCTCTTTTCTTTGGAAAAGTGGTGCGAGAGTGACTCAACTCAAAGTAGCATAATGCTGTTAAAAAAAGAAAGGCTGGCACTGGGAAAGGTTTGAGAAACCACACAAGCATTGCTTTGTAAGCTTTTTGGGGTTTGAACCTTTTGCATTTGAGGACCAATCCGACAAGACGCTCCCCTATCTTTCTTAAACTAATTTGTGGCAATATTATCTTAACAGTATTCATATTTGAATCATGGATTTATTTACACAAAATGCTATTTATTCATATTATGGTTAATTTATACTTACATAAATATTTGGATGTGAAAGGAATGAAAAGAACTAAGAAGTTTTGACAACATGAATTTTGCTAGGTGAGTTGTGTGGGCGAAATCCGATCGTTCATGTATTGTTCGTCTCACATGCATCAACAGTCAAAAATTTCTCACATATGCGTGAACAACTGACCGTAGCATAAACTATTGTGAGCTAGTACCTAACATCTTCACTTAATTGCTTAAGCTTATTTTGGATGCACATATTGAAACAGTGATGCATTCAAGGGTTCCTATCTTTTTTCTTTGAATGGCATTATGGTGGGCTTGACCTAACGAATTTGCCTGAAGGTAAAATAAAAGCCCTTGCCATATAGAAGTTGTAATTCACACTTTTCACGCATGCAAACCGAACAGATCGAAAACTATGCGCCATGATTTTTGTGGACGGAAGCCAACAAGAGACAGACACAAAATAATTTTTCTTGATTGATGTGTCACCAAACTCATGGTATATAAATAAAAAAACATTATAGTACGATTTTTCATTAATCTTTTTTTTCTGAAAAATATTATTTAAAGGACAATATGGATATCCTGTCGTACCTCTTCATTAATTTCAGTTCTTAATTTTCATTTAAAAATAAATAAAAAATCAGCCCTTCTATTATTTGCCCCTTAAAGAAGGGGGAGCGTACCGCAGAACATGCATTCATAATTGCATTTAAATAAATAAATAAATAAAATGTGGTTAAATTCATAATCACTTTTCTGTCAAGATAATAATTATATACATCCATGATTAATTTACCATATTACCCAACGACCTATATTTTGTAATCTTCCTAGTTTCCTTGCCCATAGTAAGCAAATGCGATTTTTTCTTTAACTTATATATCAGCGTCATATCCCACAAGAATTGGTTACTAATAGACTCTCTACAGTTATCACAAAATTTCCCACTTAAGTGTGTGATGTCAACGTTTGGACCAATAATTAGATCCTTGACAACCTTGTTAGTATCTAAACTTGTTTTGTAATTGATAACATACAAAATGGTATAGCGTACAAAATGGTATCCCAAATCAGTCCACGCACAATCGATAGCATATTATCACACTCTAAATAAACTTATAATCACGTATATATCTTATATTTTGTATTAGTTAACTTTTGTAAATAAAAAACAGCATTAGAATGAGATATAATTATATTTTTCTTAAGGTTCGCTTGGGAGTGATTGTAGATATGTAAATAATCACTTTTATGGAGAATCACTTTAAATGGTTTTAAGTGATTTTATGAAGAAGTACATGGGAGATGTTTTTCCCCAAAAGTGATTATGGTTTATCTAGAATCATTCCCAAATGAGTCTTTACAAAGAAGATAATTATATCTCCTTCTAATGCTGTTGATTATTTATGAAACGTATAAAATATATACGTGATTCCAAGTTTATTTAGAGTGTGATAGTATGTTATCGATTATGCATAGATTGATTTAGGATACCATTTTGTACGCTTTACCTATCACTCCCAAGTAGTTTGATATCATGAGACTATTTTTCTAAATTTATTATGAGTTTTATAATATTATATGACCAATATATTGTCCCATCTAATACAGTTAGGCAAAAATAGATCGCTTTCTCTTATTTAAAAATAAAAAATAAAAAAAAACTTTTTGATATGAAACACATTTATATCGCTTTATTTGAATTGAGTCAAAACAGTAGAGAATACATACAGTTAGATTTGACCCAAAAAAATAAACAGTTGGGTGGGAATGGAACTCAGCACCTAATTAATAAAGCCAACACCACAAAATAATATAAAATTTATAATAAAAAAATCATGATTGAGAGGGAAATGGGGCCCAATTTGATTGAGGCCATTCCAATTTCCATGCCAGATATAGATGTGGTCTCTGTAGACGAGTGAAGCCAAGCAAGCCGAGCCAAGCCAAATTTACAGGACGCGCCTTTGCCTCTGCCTTTGCGTTGTTGTTAGGAATCTTCTTGCCGAGACCGGCGACCGATTTTAAATTTCAAACTCGGCGTCCCCTTCTCATTTCAAGTCAACGTCTCACACCTACGCGCGCCATCCAACCCCCCTAATTTCTCATACTTTCATATTTCCTTCCCTTGTCAATTAATCACATGTCCAATTTTATAATTTACCCACTTTAGCCTTTGAGTGACTCATCTTTTGGTGGACTCTTTTTGTAGCTTCCTCGAAATTCCTTAATCTAAAATTATTTAAAAGTTACTCTGATTTTTCCCAAAACATGATATATTTTTAATTATTCATGTTCATAATTTACTAATTTGAAATCTTTTTCTCTTGGAAAAATGATAACACTATTTGTATTTTATAAATTGAAGCGACATTGGCGGATGATGAATTCGAACATATAATTTCACGGACACAGTTGACTGAAATCGCTTGAGCTACAAGTTCTTTATAGTAAACACAATGTTTAAATAAAGACATTAAAAGATAAAAAAGTAAAGTAAAATAACGATTTTAAAACGCCAATAACAACACTATAAATACTTCTTTATCACTATATTCTTTGAATCCATAGGAAGAGAAGAAATACCCTTTTGCATCTTGGATTTATCATTCTTATCTAAAATATAAAAGTGGAAAAAATTCCCAAAAAATCATTTAGGATAGTGGAGCGGCTTGTGTTTACTGACAATTAGTCTTAATAATTGTTCTAATACTTTCTCTAATCAGAGTGCTCGGTGAAACTCCGCGTGAAATTACGCGCCAGGTAATAAGAACCCTATTTCGTCCTTTTTCGCCTCCCAAGCGTGCCTCCATAAAAGCCTTCTTCTTCCCCCTCCGCTTTTCATCTCTCCTCATTCTCCCGTCTCTCTAAAATTCTCTTTCTCTTCACCCTTCAGATCTCTAAACCTCTATGGCCACGTCATCGCCGTCGCCGACGACGTCGTATTGGTGCTACAGATGCACTCGCTTCGTCCGTGTCTGGGTCCAGGACTCTACCCTCTCATGCCCCCACTGCGAAACCGGTTTTCTGGAAGAGATCGAAACGACGCCGCACCCACCGCCACCGCCGATCCATCACCACCGTCGATTCCCGTCCTCCCACGTCCACGATCAAAACCCGGCTCCGACTTCCCGCCGAGTCCGTCGGGCCCCCGTAGACCGGTCCTCCCCCTTCAACCCGGTTATTGTCCTACGTGGCGGGGCCGAGTCAAATACTGAGCCCAACTCGTTCGAGCTTTACTACGACGACGCTGCAGGGTCGGGGCTCCAGCCCCTCCCGCCCACCATGTCGGAGATCTTAATGGGCTCGGGCTTCGACCGGTTGCTTGACCAGCTCTCCCAGATTGAAATCACCGGGCTGGGCCGACCCGAAAATCCGCCCGCGTCTAAATCAGCCGTGGACTCTATGCCCGTTGTTCAAATCGGCGAAACACACGTCGTGTCGGATGCGCACTGCGCGGTCTGCAAGGAAGCATTCGAACTCGGGTCGGAGGCGCGAGAAATGCCGTGCAAGCACATATACCACTCGGATTGCATCCTCCCCTGGCTTGCTATGCGAAACTCCTGCCCGGTTTGCCGGCACGAGCTGCCCGCCGACCGAAATGACCGAAATTCGGATCCGAGTCTCGACGAAGAGACCATGGGGCTGACCATCTGGAGATTACCGGGTGGTGGGTTCGCTGTGGGGAGATTCTCCGGGGGCAGACGACCCGGAGAGAGGGAATTGCCGGTTGTGTACACGGAAATGGATGGGCCATTCAACGGGAACGGGGCTCCGAGAAGGGTACTATGGTCATCGAGAAGTAGAGGAAGTGAGAGTCGTGGGATTCGCAGGGCTTTCCGTAATCTGGCGTCGTTTTGGGGTCGGTTTAGGTCCAATTCGTCTTCTTCGAGGTCCGGGTCCGAATCCGGGTCGGTTTTCAGCAGAAGTCAGAGTCACTCGAGTTCGGTGTTTGGCCGGTTCGTCCATAGGCGTAGCAGGGCTTGGGTGTTGGATGATTAAAAGGGCCGCAAATTTTGTTTCTTTTTGGGGTTTTATTTATTTATTTTTATATTCATCACTGTATATACTTTTATAGCATTGGAGTTTCGAAGAATTTCAAGTTTGCCGGATTTGGGTTCTGTGTTAATGACCAGAGCAACTGAGCTGAGAACTAGCAGGCCTCTGTTTTAAAGCAAAATTTGCTCAAAAGGTCGCATTTTACAGCAAATTCGAAATGTAGTTTAATCATCAACTTCTTCCGTTGATGATTAGTTCTTTACACTTAAGTTCGAATTCCCGTCCCGATAAATTAGAAAAAAAGGTTAGATTTTATTTATGAAGTGAGTGACAGCAGAAGTGTCAGCTCATAGTTCTGCTTTTATGTAGCTTGAGAATGTGACCGTGAATGAATGAATGTTATGTTTTGGCCTTTGTGGCTGGAAAGCACCAAATTTTGGCTCTCTCCTCTCAAATAATTGAAGCTACTTGTTAAGTTTACAGTGTTTATATCTCGTGAGTTGGGTTGTGATGGGTCATCTCACTTATAGCAAAAACAAAGGATTCATTATTCCTGAGCCCTAGCTGGCTGATTGGCACCAACAACGTGCCCACTGAGTGAGTTTCTAGGAGGAGCGGGAGCCCTTCCATGATTTATCAGGAAAATTCTTGGTGATATCTTCATCTTCATTTAAACACATGTGATAATAATTCAAATTGTCCATTTTTAAAATTACCATTTAAATTGGAGTTATGGATTTTCAGTTTATTGGGGGTAGTATGGGATCTGTAGTGGACGAACAAATCACATATCATTTCTAAAAAAATATATAAATCAATCGAATTGGAGATCCTTTAGTCATCTATATGTGCCAATTAAATGGACATTTCATCATGAGGATCTTATACATATGAATTACTAAATGATCTTCAATTTTATTTATTTATTTTTTATTCTTTTGCAAACATGATATTTAAACGATGATTTTGAAAATGAACGGTTTTGTTTATGACATGTGTATGGTGAAGATTCGTTAATCACAACGGAGTGGATAAAGAGGTGCATCCAAGATTTGCATTTAAGTATTGTCCTATGTATAATTAGAAAAATTCTTGAATACAAAGAATGTGTAGTGTGTATAGAGATATTTCACTAGGATGATTGCCGTTGCGTGATCATATAATCCAATTAAAAGATGATGCATAACTAATTTTTATTTCTTAAACACATGTCTCTTTTATAATTAGACACCACTGCTAGTTAGAAAGAACATAAAAATTTCTTTTGATTCATGTGCTTGTTCCATGATCAGTTATGTTATCAATTATTGTAAAAAGGACGTCCCAGGGGAAGCAATTTCCATATTAGCAGGTAAACTTGGTCATATAATTGTTTCTTGATATATCCTCAGATTGCAAGGAAGGGCAATAGAATATTAGAACAAAGGGAGCACGCAGATTTTAAATGGTCCCTGATTTGAAGTGATTACTGAATCAAAGTTAAAATAAATGTCCAAGTCAAGCAAGTCTACAACAAACCCTTGTAGACTAGATATAGATGTTGGCTTTGGCTTTTGGTTTTTGGCTTTTGACTTTTGGCTTTTTGCTGCAAGGAAAGTCCAGCCAACTCATATCTAGCTTGCACACATATGTATATATAGATATTATAACAAATATTGTTGAGCATTTTTGTGCTTGGCTGGACAGAAATTGCAAGTCGTTTCTTTTCTGCCAAGCAATTGGAAAGGAATATTCCCCATGGGATATTTTTTGCCTCTGCCCATCACAAAAAAGAAAAAAAGAAAAAAAGAAAAAAGAAAAATGCCTAGTTCAAGGAGGTCAGATCGTGGAAGCCCGAGTTAACTGAGGGGTTGAAATTAGGCCCAGTTCTTTTTTACTTTTGGTCCAGTTTGGCTGCTTGTACTTCTGTGCTTCATGGACGGTTGGCAAGAAGAATTCTACAGCGAGGGCCTTACATATGATTCTTAAGTGAAGTCTTATTTCTGAATTGTTGGATCAAATTGGTTAATCATTAGATTAAATTGATTAACATGATTCAACTGTTAAGAGATAAGGCATCACATAAGGGCCATATATAAGGCCTTCACTATAGAATGACTCCAGTTGGCAAATAACATCGTGAAAGAAAGAAAAAAAAAAAAACACATAACACATTAAATTTGGACCAGAATTTTGTGCAAGATGGCCATTTTTTAATTTAGATCAGATCTGTGCATGATGGAGATAATAATTTGTCAATATATTTTGTTGGCGATAATAATGTCGATGTTATATCTAAAAAACGAGATTATAAAAAATGTTTCGTATGTAGGCATGTAAAAAAAATAGGAACAAGTTATTGGTACATTTTCGATATATGATAGGAAAAAATGTAGCAACGATCCCTTAAGTAAGTCCCGACTTTACTTTTAGTCCCTCAGCTCCAAAAATTATTATGATGGTGCATCAACTATGCCTCGAATTTCAGAACTTCGACTTTCAAAACTCGTCCTTTCTGTCAGTCCTGTCAACTTGTCCGTGAAAAATACGGCTATATTTGTCTTTTCATGTGCTGGATCCTTAATAAGCACAACCCATCCTCAACAACCACCTCCCTCTCCTCCAGCCACCCTTTATCGACCAAACTCCACACACACGTTGCCGACCCACCCCCATAAACCGACCTCGACCCACTCTCTCATTCTCTCATTTTCTTCCTCTTTTTTTGTCAACCCCCTCCTCCTTCCAACCTTTTTCATCGATTAGTCTTCCTCTCAATCAATTGAACAATCTAAACAAAACCCAAAAGGATCATTTGGGGGGGGCGGGGGGCGGGGGGCGGGGGGGGGGGGAGAGAGAGAGAGAGAGAGAGAGAGTTGTTGTTGGGTTTGGGTAGAATGAGGTGGTGACTAAGTAAAAGTCTTATTTGTCCTTAAAATTTGATATGAATTTTCTAATTTACCCTTAATTTTGACATAAAATTTAACAGATAAGGATGACCATAACAATTTTTGGGATTGAGAGATGAAAAGTAAAGTAGGGTCTTATTTGAGGGACCATTGCTACAATTTGGCTTATATGATAAGGACTATCAATTGACTTTTTAGAGTGTAAATTAATATTTTTTGGGATTAATTGGCTGATTGATTATCAATTTGTAGTAGTTAGGTTTTTTATTTATTTTTAATCCAGAGATTGAAGTTTCAATGAAGTTATCTTTCTTTGATTTAAGAAAAAGAAAAGAATTTCCAATTTCTATTTTTATTTTTCACTTCACTGGTGTGATGTGGCAGATTCGGATAAGGAGCCCAAATCCTACGGCGTTGGCGCAACCTTGCATGCCGAGGAAGTCGTGGCAGCGGTTGGATCAAAGGCAAGTGGACGTGGCAGCCTCTAGAGCCTTCTCTAAATTAATAAATTAGTATTATTTTCACCAATATATACATTCCCTTTCAAAAAAAAAAAAAAAAAAAAAGAAAGAAGGAAGCAGAACTAACTGTTCAAACAGGAAGAGCGTTGCTCAATCTCTGTCGTTCCCTCCACTTCTCCAATCTCCGCTTCCACATTATCTCCCGCAACAAGATCTCTCCACCTGCTCTGTGTTTCGCTTCACATCTGTAAGTCCTTTTCCTTCTCATTCTGTGTGTTTCCGAGAAAATCTGATGGCAATTTTACTATTTGCTGCACTTGTCGTACAATCGCAGATTCTTTGCTTCTTCCACCAAATCTAAGGTTAAGCATTTCATTTTTCATCCTTGCATAAGTTGTAATTAATTTATATAATTTGTTAGATCTGTGTTTATGTTCATCATTTACATGTATAATGATGGAGTGTGCATGGGCGAATTAGCTAGCAATATGAAATTGGGAATGGAGTAAATGTAGGAGATTATCAAATGAATTGTACCTTTTACATTGTGAATCACAATATAGGCTGAAAAACAATAGTGGAATTGATAGCTTAATCAGAGAGATTTTAACCTTGCATTCAGAAGAATAACGGGAATCTCTCTGAATTTTGTGGTAGAAATGGGGTTGGATCTTTTAAGTTTGCTACACTAATTTTAGGGGTGAAATGTTAACCATGTGGTTGTGTAAAATAGGATATGAGAAATTTTATGGTAAAATTTTCCAGTTGGGAAACTTTTTAAAGATACTCGTTAGAGGAAAATATGATTTGTTGTGGAAAATTTTTATGAGGCATGTCAGCTTTTCCCCTGCTTCACAATTGAATTTTGTTTGTGTAGTAGTAACTGATGTACTTCGCAACTTTTGCAGCTGTTGCAGGTTTGGGAGATATATAAACTGTTATACTCGAATACTCGAGTACTTCACCATACTCATCTCTTTATTAATTTCTTGACAAGGGGAATTCTTTGAAATCTTTTGCAAGTGGCAACTATGAGTTTTGTTTTCCGAGGGGCTAGAGCAGATATTGAAAGTGGCTTTCCAGGATTTATTCCTGAACGACCAGCAATGGTATGTTCATTTACGTACATTTACATGTGGAATTATGCATGCTATGTTGTATACGTATCTATATGCATTCTGGTCATTTGTAACTCATACATGTCTTGATGAGTTTATCATGCCATTCTGCTGACTGCTGACACTTTTTCCTTTTTGCATCAGCGTATTCATGCTTCTCGACCAGTAAGCACGAATTCACTGGCTTTTCTTGTCACAGGTAATGCATTTGTTTCTGTATTTTTTGTTCATTGCATGCATTGTACTAGACCACATTTTTAATCCATAAGTTGCCTGTTTGCTTAACAGTTATCTTGCTATTCATGCTTTTAAACTCTCACCAGATGTCACCGAATTTTCTGGTATGTATTCACTGAGCGTCCAATCTAAGCATACTAGTGATTCACTTAGAAACTTTGGAAAATAGAACTTATATAACAATTAGAAGGAGGTAATCCTCTGTATCTGTGTATGCAGCTCTGGCTAGTTGTGGGTGTCTTTTTGATGGCCACAACCCTGAGGATGTTTGCAACTTGTCAGCAACTTCAAGCACAGGCTAGAGCACATGCTGCAGCTGCCAGTGGCTTGCTTAATCATACGGAACTGCGACTGCACATGCCACCTTCAATAGCTTTTGCAACCAGAGGACGATTACAAGGACTAAGACTCCAGTTGGCACTACTTGACCGGGAGTTTGATGATCTAGGTACTGTCTTTTTGTCTGAATTGTACTTCTTGGATAAGTTTTGTCATCAGAGTGGCTCCCTCTTTGAAGTTAAAGGTGCATTCAAAGATGTCCAAAGCAAGTCTAGATCTCTGGTTCTAGTTTAGTTGGATTTCGATCATGTGTGTATTGGCAAGATGAATTGTTCTGTACATTCAATTGCAGATTATGATACTTTGAGGGCTCTAGACTCTGATAATGCCTCTACAGCAACTTCAATGAGCGAGGAGGAGATTAATGCCTTACCTGTCCACAAGCACAAAGTCACTGACCCAGAGATCCTGTAAGATGGGAAAAAGCTTGCCTTACTTCTTGCATGATGTCACTTATATCTGCGACTCTTTCAATATATTCATATATAACAAATAGCAGGTTTCTTTTCTTTTTATTCGGATTTAACTTCACCAAATGTGACATTATTTGATAAGATGTCTTTTCTGTTCATAGGGATGGTTCATCACTACAACAGGCATCATCATCTTCAGCCCCAATTGAGGTATTCTCTTGAACCCTTAGTTTGCTTGCCTATTTAATAAGAATTTGCCTGGTGGTTGTTACTTTTTCTTGATTAAAACAGCTAGCTTGTCACTTAACTGTAGTGCATTGTAAATATATATTTGTGAGCTGTGTTCTGTTTCCAATGAGACTACGGAAAGGTACAATCAACTTTGAAATCTTATGAGAAGCTTATTAGCACATTTCATTTATTGGTTCTCAGTACACAGTTTTGTTCAGCCATGCGGCAGATGGAATTTGGCCCTGACCTGTTACCTTCTCATCCTTCTTTCAAGCTTTTGGTAATCTGTGGGTGGTGGCTTGGATTGCTGAGTCTGTTTACTTTTCGCATGATTTTCTAACAGTTGGTTGCATGACAAACCCATACCAACATATACATAGTAGTTGCATTACATCTCTCTATGTGTCTCTTTGTGGCTTTTCTTTTTCTCTTTGTGACTTTGTAGTTATGCTTACTTTCTATGGATAGCTTTCAATTTCTTGATTCCATTTTTTCTAGCTGAAAAAGCAAGACTCTAAAAGGGTGGATGGAGGTGTGAAGGATCCAGAAGATGAGTTGACATGCAGCATTTGCTTGGAGCAAGTTAACGGAGGGGACCTAGTGCGTAGCTTACCATGTTTGCATCAGGTACACCCTCTGCCTTCAGTCTTGATTTGTGGGTTATTATCATTAGCAGTACATAATGCGATTAGTAAGATTCATTAAATTGCAATCGTTTTCTTGTGCACACTTTCCTCCATCCTCCGTCTTTATTTTAAAAATTCTCATCAAGTTTGTCAATACTGGTTTCCTGACGTGGTACCTAACCAGAAAAAAAAAAAAAAAAAGAAGGAAAAAAGAAAAGAAAGTTGTGGTCATTCTTAATTGCTTATATCTGAGGTTTGAAACTTTGAACTACTCACTATGCTGCAAGTTGTAAAATTCGGAATTTTCCATTCTAATAATTCAGGCTGTGTGTTGTCCGTTATTTTTGGTTTGTACATTCAAATGCCAAGAGTATCATTTTCTTTGCAGTTCCATGCCAATTGCATAGATCCATGGCTCCGGCAGCAAGGCACATGCCCTGTGTGCAAATTTAGAGCTGGATCAAGATGGCCGGAGAGCAGGGAGAGCGAATCCGACGGTTCAGACATGGTGTAACGAGCCTTGTTACACAACCTGTATATGCAACGTAGTACATACATGCAATGTAGTACAAATACGCGATGAAGCACATATACTACTGCAATTTGCAAATAAGGAGGGGATCTTTTGCATAACTTGTATATAACCAATATGTTTGGGTTCATGATTATAGAATTATATGTTGATCAATGTGCGTAATGTTAGCGTGATCTCGACTATGAGAGATGTGACTTTCCATATTATAAAAGAAATAAAGTCTATAGAGATACAACATATTATTTTGAAGTTTATGCTATTGAATATTGTTTGATTTTGCATCTAACATCACTGAATATATCATGATTTGATGAGTCACATAAAAAAGTACTTGCCATCTTATTTTAGCCGGACCAAATAGAATATTGGTATAAGCTAAGCATAGGGGAACAAACAATCTTCTTGTGGAACTTGTGTAGTACATCAATGCTATACGATCTTCGAAAGTCAAACTTGTACTACAAAGAGAGAGAATTAATGCGAGCCAATATATGGCCAGTCGGCTTCTGTTTAATTATTGTTGTTTAACCATTAAACAAGGTTTAAATGTATAAGCAATCGAAGCCATTAGATAAATAACTTAGCACACACAAGCCATTGGGTTGAGAGGAGCTTCATCAAAACTCATCCATGGCTTCCATCCCTTTCATTAAGACTCTCAACTCAACCTGTGTTTTAGTTTCTTTGCTTTTCCTCCTGCGACCGTTACTAGTCAAGTGTCATGGCGGCGAAGAACACGACAGTGGTAGCGGCACTCAGGACGAACATAAAGTTCTGCATTCGAAAGGCTTGGTTTTGGTGAAAGTATGGTGTTTGATTATTCTACTGGTGAGCACTTTCGCCGGTGGGATCTCCCCCTACTTCTACCGATGGAACGAAAGCTTTCTTCTCTTGGGCACGCAATTTGCTGGTGGGGTTTTTCTTGGTACCTCTTTGATGCATTTCTTGAGTGACTCAGCTGAGACATTTGGTGACCTTACCACCAAAACATACCCTTTTGCATTCATGCTAGCATCGGCTGGGTATCTGCTAACCATGCTCGGGGATTGCATCGTGCTATTTGTGACAAGTTCCAGCGAAAAAGAAGCTAGAGTGGAAGTGGAGGAGGGAAGGACTGATGCAGAGCATGATCATAAGGAGGATGAAGACGGCGTCAGCCCGGTTTTCTTGAAGACATCGTCTTTCGGAGACACCATACTTCTCATCCTTGCCCTTTGTTTTCATTCGGTTTTTGAGGGTATTGCTGTTGGAGTTGCAGGTGTAGTTTGAGCTCTCATTAACTCTTATTGATTTCACATTAATTTCATATATATGGTATATATCTATAACTCTGCATGCTTTACTTATCCATCTAACTATAGGCAAATTTTCTTTTGCTGGTACATAGAAAATGACTAATTAATTTGAACCTTGTAGTTCGCGCGTCTACTCAATTAAGTCCCTATGGTTTTAGTTAGGTCGCTATAGTTGAGGTTAGTTTATAACTTCGTCAGATTGTTAGATGGTGCCTCAAATCAGTTCTCACAGCTTTGAGTCACAAAGAAGTAATAATTTTGTCTAACAAGTTGATAAATGAAGCAAAAATGATTCTATCTCACAATACAATATTTCAAATATTGATTTACTATAAAGATTATGTTAGGGACAATCGCCCTAAAAATTATGCTACGGTCAGTCGCTTACGCATGCATGAGAGATTTTTGATTGTTGGTGCATGTCAGGCCAACAATAGATAAACAGTTGGATTTCGCCCATACTTTTTCTATAGATTACCAAGATTGTAAACTAAGGACTTGATTGAAGAATTGAACGTATATGAACCTGATTGAAGAAAAAAAAAACTCCCAAACTATATATAGAGTCCAAATAGGTCATCTTTCCTATGTGTGTTAATATTTATGTATAGGTATTTAAATCTGATTCTTCAAATAAATCTATGCAATTTGAGGCGACGATCGAACGGTGCATATGATCATTTGAATGCATATAAATTTGCTAAAAGACACACATTCAAAGTTTAGAGTATAATATTGATTAACTTGGCAAGATCTAAACCCTAAACTTTAAGTTCCACAATCTGACTCTAGGAATTCGAACACCCGTTTACATATACCTATGCATTTAACTATATGTATATATATTGCAGATACAAAGGCAGATGCATGGAGGAATCTTTGGACTATATCATTGCACAAGATTTTTGCAGCCATTGCTATGGGGATTGCATTACTGAGAATGCTACCTAAGAGGGCATTGCTGGTGACTGCAGCTTACTCTTTCGCTTTTGCTGTTTCTAGCCCCATTGGAGTAGGCATAGGCATTGCCATTGATGCCACAACTCAAGGACGTGTAGCTGATTGGATTTATGCCATTTCCATGGGGCTTGCTTGTGGGGTTTTCATCTATGTTGCAATCAACCATCTCATTGCCAAAGGCTTCAAGCCACAAGCCAAATCTTACTTTGACACTCCAGCTTTCAAGTTCTTGCTGTGCTTCTTGGGGTGGGAGTGATAGCAGTTGTTATGATCTGGGATTAATTAATGAGCTAATTAAAATTACCACAAATGGATTTCAATAATTTGCGTTGTGTTTGTTTAAAACTAAGAATGTTCGAGTGTTTTCTGGAACTTGGAATTGGACAATGGTTATCCTGTTTTTCTTTTTCTTTTGTTGCTTTTTCTGCGTGAAAGGTTTATCATGTAAGGAATACCAAATCCACTCCTCTTAATAATGGCCCTAGAAAAGTTTAGCTTTGTGTTATCCTCATTTATTATATTGGATAAGCATCTACACTGCCGAGGTTTTGATCCCTCACTTTATCTTAGAGCATCTGCAATGATTAGGATCAATACAATTTTATTGCATGAAATTGAACTAAAATAGTAAAATCTCACTTGCAATGGCATGATTTAGTTCATTGCAATAGAGTGTGCTATGTGGTGAACCCTCTATTGAATTACAATAGGCTAACTATGAGACCCACATGCCAATAAATTGAAGCTATTGAATTGTACCATTGTAAGTAAATTGCAGTTCAATTCAATAGATCCCAAAATAGTATTGCACTATTGAACAACCATTGCGGATGCTCTTAGTTACAATCTCCACTTGTCGAAGCAAGTTCTGAATTCAAATCTCATAAACGACAGTTCTGAGTTCAGCCACTTATATTACATGTACTCCACATTCACAACAAGAGTTCGGCAAGATTCAAAATATTCGAATAATGCATGTGGAGTTTGGATTCACATCCTAATTCATAAATCACTAAAAGTGAAATTGTTCTTTCTTTAGTTACCATTTGCTTACTATGCGTTTTAAAAACCTGATTTCTACATTGGATCATTGGATCGCTGCTTCTTCCACATTCAATGAATTTAATTAAGAGTGAATATGCTTTAAACCTTTTTGGTTTCTTGCTCCCTTCTTTTAGTACACCATAAAAAAACTTGTCACCCTTCATGTGCTAATCATCTTCAACACCGGTTTCTTTGTCCACAATATCATCATTTCACAGACAGGCTGATCTTTCTCTTGCAGGTACTGGTACGTACGTATAACAACGTGGTCTCCACAGTTGAATTATTACTTACTTTTTCTTTTCCTTTTTTGGATGATAAAATTATGAGATGGGGGACTAAGTGTTGAACTACAATTAGGTGTAGTTAATTTTTCTTAATGTATTGTAGTTTTAGAGTAGATTATAAGGAGTGTAGTTGGTGCATCAACACATAGGGTAGGGTGAAAATCCAACAAGTTCTTGGTTCAATCCAAACTAGTTTTAAAGTTTAAGCTTGTGCTAAATGGGGTAAGCACAATTGAAACCAAACCTAATTCAATTGTTATCATTTCTCTTCTTGCTTGAAAGATTGGTGGTGGATCAAATGTCGTCCTCTTTGGAGTCTTTGGTATTAATTTCTGTTTGGCTGGCAGAGGCCCAACCTCAAGTGAGTCTTGCATGAAATGCATCAACATGATTGGACACAAAAATCATGACTTGAAATGTAATATTTCTCTCTTCTGTTTTTCGGTTCAGAAAAATATATTAATATTTCTTAGATAGATCATATCTCTTTGGGTTGGGCCACCAAAGTCTAAGGGACTGTTGGAATTTTGTGGAAATTGGTAATTTCCAAATTTACCAAAAGCTCAACCATTTCATAAAACCATAATTAATCATAAAGAGAATATTTTTGTTACATGAAATCAGAATTGCAAAAATTGTCGGTGTTCATGATGGCAAGTTATTGGTGGTGTATTGTCGTGCACAAGGCAAAATCATAGCTCATGGTGCAAGCTTTATGACGTATCATTTGTCATGTGGCCTTGAGTTAGCTAGGGTTTATGGGTTATGTACGTAGAGTTGGAGGTAGGGACGGAGTTAGAAATTTTTTTCTAGAGTGGTCAAAAAGTCCAAATATCTTAATTGGGGGGCATTGCATGAATTTTTTGTTTCAAAATTGTATACTAATTCTTAGAAGAGTACATAGAATTACATGTAGATTAGGAGAGCCAAGGCCATCTCACACCTACATGTGACTCCACCACTAAAAGAGACGAAAAAGATATCATATATATAGATCGTTAAAATTAAGGGTGAAATCGATTCGGTTACCGACTAAAAGTCACAAATCAACAACCGATCGACATCAGTTAGTACTACTAAAATCTCAACTAGCACCGACCCGACATATGTATATTGGTTTTTAAAGATAATTTTGCATGTGACGGTATATTTCAAATGTATTATAACTAATGGTTTTTGTGAGGGTCATAAGATAAACTACATGGCTACTTGTCATATAAGCAATATCTAAGTTGTGGAAAATTAGGTGAATAATTAAATAAGGCCCTAGAAATTTAATTTAACCTGCCAATAGTTATACAAACCTCCACATACCCCACTTGTAACTACACAATTAGTGGCTTTTTGAACTAGATCAAACGGGCTTTTGTGAAAAGATATAAAAAGAGTCCGTTGGCTTCTGTTGAGGATAATGATCGATGGACAAAATCTGGTAAATAAGAACAAAAATTAAGAGGCCAGCAGCGTGCACCAAATTGACAGACAGAAATAAATAAATCAACTTTACTTCATTGACCAACAAGTTCAGTTGGTAAATTCTCCCTTTGTCAAAAACCTGTAACATTCCATTACCTAATTGACCAAACACACTTTTTTTCATCTGTATATAAACTACTCTCACAAGCCTCAGTTCCTCGGACCTTTGCAGAGATATCTCAAAAGAAACACCAACTTTTAAAAAAAAATGGCTTCTGCTTTCCCTTTATCACCAGCATTTGTAGCTGCTTTTCTTCTTGCTCTGAGCTGCTTTTGGTCCCTTCCTGAGTTTTCTGCTGCTGCAGCAAGTGGTGTTACAAGGCACTACAGATTTGATGTAAGCACCATAAATATTTTATACTGCCACGATTGAGCTTATTATTATATATATATATTTTTTTTGAGCTGAAATTAATTATATCTTTGTGTAATTTTTGTGCAGATAAAGTTGAAAAATGTGACTAGGCTTTGCCAGACAAAGAGCATTGTGGCTGTGAATGGGAAGTTCCCTGGTCCTAGAATTATTGCTAGAGAGGGAGACAGGATTTTGGTTAAGGTGGTCAATCATGTTCAGAACAACATCAGCCTCCATTGGTATGACACAACTTACACATTATCCATATATAAAATTCAGATTTTCTAATTATCTATGTATAATTCTCTGTTTTTTTTTATAATTTAAAATTTTGTTTAAACACAGGCATGGGATCAGACAATTGCAGAGTGGATGGGCAGATGGGCCATCATATATCACACAGTGCCCTATTCAAACTAACCAGAGTTATGTGTACAACTTCACCATCACTGGCCAAAGGGGAACTCTCTTCTGGCATGCTCACATCTCATGGCTAAGAGCTACTGTCTATGGACCCCTCATTATCCTCCCTAAGCACAATGCTTCCTACCCTTTTCCCAAACCCCACAAAGAAGTTCCCATCATTTTTGGTAACTAAACCCACCAAATTTAATATAATTAATTAAGCGAGTAATTTTCATGTTATATTGTCAGACTGTTAATCTTGAATCACACATTAGATTCAGAATATATTTCGTCAAATTCGACAGTCTGACAACACAGATTCATGCCACAATTAATTTGCTAACTTGTTTTGACCAATTCATTGCAGGTGAGTGGTGGAAGGCTGATCCAGAGGCTGTTATTCGCCAGGCTCTTCAGACTGGAGCAGGTCCAAATGTCTCTGAAGCCTACACAATTAATGGACTTCCAGGGCCATTGTACAATTGTTCCAAAAAGGGTATATATATCTTGGTCATGTGAGCCTTATTGTCTATGGAGCACAAGTCTTGTCTCACTACAAATGAAGTTCTAATTCTTCTTGTTCTTGTGCTTTTCAGACACTTTCAGGCTAAAGGTGAAGCCAGGCAAGACCTACCTCTTGCGTTTGATCAACGCTGCAGTCAATGATGAACTGTTTTTCAGCATAGCAAACCACAGCCTGACAGTAGTGGAAGCAGATGCTCTTTATGTCAAGCCCTTCAAGACTGATATTTTGCTCATCACACCAGGCCAAACCACCAATGTGCTTCTCAGGACAAAGCCAAGCTACCCAAATGCCACTTTCCTCATGCTTGCCAGGCCCTATTTCACAGGCATGGGCACTTTTGACAATTCCACTGTGGCTGGAATCCTTGAATATAAAAACCCTTCAAATCCCTCTGCCTCCACTTCCCTCAAAAACACTCCTCTTTTAAAGCCAACCCTTCCCCAAATCAATGCCACCTCATTTGTTGCAAATTTTTCAGCAAAATTCAGGAGTTTGGCCAATTCCAAATTCCCAGCCAATGTTCCGAAAACTGTCCAAAAACGCTTCTTCTTCACAGTAGGCCTTGGAACCAACCCATGCCCCAAAAACCAGACATGCCAAGGGCCTAACAACAGCACCAAATTTGCAGCTTCTATTAACAACATTTCTTTTATTCTTCCCACAACAGCCCTCCTTCAATCTCATTTCTTTGGCAAATCCAATGGAGTTTTCACCACAGATTTTCCCACCAATCCTCTCCAGCCATTCAACTACACAGGCACTCCATCCAACAACACCAACACCAATGTGAGCAATGGGACAAAAGCGGTGGTGCTCAAGTTTAATACTAGTGTGGAAGTGGTGTTGCAGGGCACTGGCATTTTGGGTGCTGAGAGCCACCCTGTCCATCTTCATGGCTTCAACTTCTTTGTTGTTGGACAAGGTTTTGGAAACTTTAACCCTAACAAAGACCCTGCCAGCTTCAACCTTGTTGATCCTGTTGAAAGGAACACTATTGGAGTGCCCTCTGGGGGTTGGGTGGCTATCCGATTTCTGGCGGACAATCCAGGTAACTGCTGGTTTGTTTCACATAAGCATAATATCAACACATAATAAGAACAAAGCAAATAAATAATGTTAAGGCAGTGATTGGCTCGTGCCGGGTACTGATCTATATTTTTTTCGATGCTATCCATATATTAACACAATTTTAATAAATATTGACAATACATAAGTATTGTAGATTGGTACTCGATGATACGAACAATACTTTTCCTTTAATGTTTTTGGTATGACTGAAATTGCAGGGGTTTGGCTACTGCACTGCCACTTTGATGTCCATTTGAGTTGGGGACTAAGGATGGCATGGGTAGTCCAGGATGGGAAGCTCCCTAATCAGAAACTGCCTCCTCCACCGTCGGATCTTCCCAAGTGTTGACCGTTGATTCTTTTTTTCGGATACAATGAGGCACCTTATACATTTATCTCTCTGTCTTTTTTCTTTGGGTAACTTAAATTTTTTGTTTTCATTTGCGCCCTATAGAGTAGCCAAAGGCTTGCAACATTTGGCACCCTTCCCTGAAAATGGAAGGAAATTGTGGAGATTTTGTGTTAGTTGGAACATTGATGCGTTTGTTGGAAATAAATAATAATGCAATTTTACATTGATACTTCTTTCGGTGTTGGAAGATGTTTTAAGTTCAAATTCTTCCTTTCTATTCATTGAAAAAAAAAATATCGAATTTCTCCTTGTTAACACTAACAATAGAAGATCCACTGGTGCAAACTCAAACTCTTGATCGAATCAATTCCTACACGAGGTATATTTTTTGTCCACGACATTCACCCCTCTTATGAACGCACAATACCCTAACACGTCATAGCCCTCCATGTAGAACATAAAGAAAATGTGGGATTGAAATGGGCCTGTTTTGCCTCTCACTAGCTTCATACATGCACTCAATTCAAAAGACTAGCATGTTGTTAGGTGATGTTGCCTATCCATCCATAATTAACTCTTTATCGAACCTATTTTGATCCAATGTGGGACCAGAGATGGTCCTACGTCTAGGTTAACCTCGGCTATAGTTTAGGTGATTTGATTTTTTATAGCCCAAAGTTAATAAGTAGCCTAAGTGACTTGATTTTTTACACCCCATAGACACATACAACATTGTGGCTATATTCTTCAAATATATTCAAATATTTTAACAGTACAACCATGTGTCTATACTTTTAAAATATTCGAATATATTTGAACAATATAGATGCATAACTATACTCTTTAAATATTAATATATTTTAAAAGTATAGCTGCACGATTATACTGCACAACTTAGTTTTCTTTTTTGTAATTAAGTAATATCTTAGCCTTTTTCTATGGGTAGTGATTTTCTCATTACCCTTTTGTCCACTTACACTCCCTTTTGTTTTTTAATAATTTTTACTATAACAAAAAAGGGAGTGTAAGTGAACAAAAGAGGAGTGGGAAAATCAACTCATTTTTCTATTACTTTAATTAGTAATTATGTTTTAATTATTATTTATTTAGGAAATAATTAAAAATTAAATATTTTCATAATTTCATAAATTACTTAATTAATTATAATTAATTTTTTTGTAAGCTTCTTTTATTTTTATATAAATTAGTTTGTTTAGTTTAATATTTGAAATTAAGTAATATCTTAGTCTTATTTAATTATATTAATTATTCTTTATTTAATGAATAATTAGAATTTAAGTATTTTAATTAATTTCATAAATGAACCTGGTCTATAGCTTAGGTGACTTGATTTTTTTATAGCCCAAGGTTAATAGGCAGCCTTGATGACTTGTTTTTTTACACCCAACACGGACACACACCCCCATCCCACCCATAGAAAATCTTTTTTTTTTTTCTTTAGTTAACTAACCCCACAAGTCTTATAGAAAGAAAAACATAAACTAACCTCACACACGTGACATATACCGGTTTTAAGAAAACACTCATTTCATTCCCTCAGAGAAAATCCTTTACCTTGGCTTGAATACCATCTTTTCATTTTTATTTTCCAAGTTGGCTTGAATGGCTAGATGGACTAAAATGGTTCAGTTTTTTTCTTCTTCTTTTGTAATGGATAAATGCTTTCAATTTTTTTCCTTTCGAGGAGAAGTTTATTGTGTAATTGCCATAATTGACCATAAAATTCCTACTTCATTTTTTCTATATTTCTAGATTTACATAGGTTTAATTGAAATTACCTGTAGGATGACTAAAAAAGCCTATAAGAGAGTGAATAAGCCAATTTAAGATTATAATCAATAAACAAAAAAAAAAAAAAAAACTTTGGTAGCAGGATTGATATGGCTTATCAGTTCTGAAACGTGCTGAACATAAAACAAAGAAACATGTAGAGAATTATTTTACGTGGTAAAAGCCCACCTTTGGGAAAATCCACGGGACTCCTCAGTCCAACATAAATCCACTATAGAACGATAATTACAAGAAATACTCACACACTTATCCTAGACACATTCTAGACAATGTTTACCAACTTCTTCGTAACTCAACTTCTATCATGGGATGATCTTCGACACTCTTTATGTTGAATGAAACACTGGTCACGATTGCTTCAAGCTCACCGGAGGAAAATCATCACCACGGTCTTAGTGCCCTCAACCGTATGATTTATCGAACAATGCAAATGAATGCAATATGAATTATTAAAGTGTTTGATAAATCACGAATTAAACACGAAACACTTGATGATTTATCTCAAATATATGCACAATAGCTTTTGCTTAAGAATTCTATATGCTCAACACAAATATCAAAAGCTGTGTATTCCAAAAGAGATGCATACAATGATTTATGCAAAACTTATTCTCCACCTTCACGTGAAGGCCCACAGCCACTGTCACACCCTGGATCGACTATGTCATAGCATGATATTGTCTGCTTTGGCCCCTCTCTTGCCCTCACAGTTTTGTTTCTAGGAACTCACGAGCAACTTCCTAGTGGGTCACCCATCCTGGGATTGCTCTAGCCCAAACTCGCTTAACTTATGAGTTCCCATGACTTCGAAGCCAGTGAGCTCCCAAAAGGCATCGTGCTAGATGGAGGTGGACATGTACATATAAGGCACATCACTCCCTCTTTGTTGGTCAATATGGGATATTATAATCCACCCCCCTTAAGGACCCGACGTCCTCGTTGGCACACTCGCATCACAAGGCATAGTGGCTCTGATACCATTCTGTCGCACCCCGGATCGGCTCTGTCGTAGCACGATATTGTCTGCTTTGGGCCCCCCTCTCTGCCTTCACGGTTTTGTTTCTGGAATTCACGAGTAATTTCTCAGTGGGTCACCCATCCTGAGATTGCTCTATCCCAAATTTGCTTAATTTCGGAGTTCCCATGACTCCAAAACCAGTGAGCTCCCAAAAGGTCTCATGCTAGATAGAGGTGGGCATGTACATATAAGGCACATCACCCCCTCTCCGTTGGTTGATGTGGGATGTTACAGCCACCACTTAATATCTTGTCATTCATTCAATTTGATAGTCTTAGAATCCTATATGGTTTCGTCAGCTTATCATTTGCACTCCAATCAATTGTTTATCCAATGAAACAATGTATATCAAGATGTAAACAATGAAACCGAATAGGATATTAATTAAAACATATTTTCCAAGTCCAAGCTGATAAATAGAATATTTTAACTTAAATCAAAATAAAGTTCGACTAGGAAAGTAATCTCAAGAGATAAAATCTAATCCTATTAAAAATAGGACTAACATAAAAGTGCTTGAGTAAAAATAACTCAACTAGGAATCTTATAATGAATACATGATTATGTCATGATTTACCTGAAATCAGTTTCCTCATATCGATCACGTCTTTCTTCGAAAATCCGGGATTGAATGTGTTGCGCCAAAACTTCTAGTAAAAGATATTCACACCCTAATTCCCGACCTATGCTAAAGTCTAGGAAATGACAATACAATTTTCATACTAACATTAAATTTTTTTTTTAAAATTAGAAATTAGAAACTTCTTGTTATCAATGAAATTAACTTGTACCGTCGAGTTTTCTATCTTTTAGTAGGTCTGTATGTAAGATAAATTTAGCCCACCATATTTTCAAATTCTAGGTCCATCAATGCCTACCTATAGCACATTTTGCAAATGAAGTGGAATGTATACACATTCACGTATTGCCATGCATACGAAAAACTTATACACATATGTCACAATATTATTGATAAGAATGTAGAAGCTCCTACTTACTTTCACTATAATTTGTGTGTACTTGAAAATCAATTTCTTCAAGTATGATCCACACCCATAGTTGGCCTGCACGTTTTTCAGGATTGATTCCCCAAATAATTTCAAATCATCAATCGAGAACACCAATTTTCCACACAAAAATGAGCTAAACCTCTCATGTATCTCTTCCATTGTCAAATTGAAAACATTGGTCTTTCCATGTTGACAATTGAAAAGGTATCAAAATTTTAAGCAAGTTATTAATATATTCCAATTTTTTCAGCAGCGGCGTATGGCACAATTAGAATATAGGTAGGCATCGAGATTAGTGTATAAGGAGGATACATGGGAGAGAAGCTACATTCCTAGATTAAATCAAACTAAAGTATGATGTCACTTCTAAGAGAATTTTCACTCAAAATTTCTCATCAAAGCAACGAAAAGGTGTGGCTTGCATTTCCGAGGCAGATAGAAGTTACTTCTAATGTCTTATTATATTGGCAGCTCCCCCCAACATCCAAAGGGAATCTTTCTCTCCTCCAAACATTAAAAAAAATAATTAAAATAATTAAATAATTAAATAATTAAAATTGAAAATTAAATATTTAAAATTATGGATGTTGGGTTAGTCATGAGATTTGATTAACTTGAACATTGAATATGTATTTGATATATATGCTAATCTCTTCTCACAATGTACATATAAAAGACTTGGTAGCTCATCTCAATTGTAATTACAAATTATATATATAATTCTCTAATATAAACCAGGATTAAGAAAAGCAAAAAGTTAAAATTAAAAAACTAGAGAACTTTTGTGTTATCAGTCTCCTCTTGATCAGATGGGAGAAAATTTGATACATCTATGAGTCCCATCACACAGGAAGATGATATATATATTTATATTTATATATGAATGAAATAAAAGAGGGGAGATAGCTTATTTCTAGCACTAACACAATAATGGATTAATTTGGGAAATCCCATCAAGATTAATTAATCACCATGCTTATGCCAACAAACAAGCATAGCCACACATCTTCTCATGATGTAGAATCTAGCCTTCTGTTCCTTGGCAAGGCTGCTACACTTTCTGCTGATTTTAGAGCTTTTCTGTGACATACTTCTGGGAAGTGGACACTTGGAATTAGAGGCATTGCTCTTCTGTGAATAGCTCCTCATCAAAAGAGGAGCATTTGAAGACTGGCTTCTTGTTGATGAACTCCTTGTGAATGCAAACTTGGAAGAAGAAGAAGAAGAAGACGAAGTGCCTTCTTGGTGCTTCTTTGGCAGCTTCCATTTCTCATCCATAATAGTATGTAAATTTGCAATGCTCAAATTTGTGAGGTTGATCTTTGATCTCTTCTGGCCTCTGGTAGCTGGCACTTAACTTCTCATCAACTTGTTTGCTTTATAATGTCAATGTGTGTTTCTAGAGAGAGAGAGAGAGAGAGAGAGAGAGAGATGGGAGTATGGTCCTGTGGGTCGGTGGGTACAGTGGGGGTATTGGTGTTATTATATATAGTGGTGTAGTGAGTGTTTTGGTGGAGATGTTTTGTGAGTGCTTACGTATAGTGATGAAATTACTGACCACATATGAGTAGAACTTACTAGAAATTTTATTATTGAGCCCTTAGATTTTCATCCATTATTAAGATGGTTTTTATTTATTTATTTATACTAAACCCAAGTATTTAATCAGATTTGCTGCTCTTTTGTAACTTGTTAGTTTTGTGATACAATTAAAAGTGAGCATGTTTTAAATTCGATAACTGACACTCGTTAAATTAACGTTTCATCATTATTAGGCAAAAAAAATTAGTTTATTTGATTTGGTACATTATAATGATTATTCACAATACACTCATGAATATACCCAGAACAATGTATCTAGGTGTAATATATACTAAAATTCTAAAATTAAGATTTATTTTATGCTGTAATATGAAAATTTGATGGGTAAATTTTGGACAAGTAATTTTGTTGGTGCAGCATATCACCTCCTAATTCTGGAAAATTGATGACTGTCAGATGGCTCTATGTCATTGACCAATTGGCTGCTTTCTCCGCAGACTCAAAGTCTCTTTCCCATTGCATATCACCTCCTAATTCTGGAGGAGGAGAATATCCTCTCTTTTTCGTTTTTATTTATTTTGTTTTTTTAATGTATATTTTTCTTTTGAGACACCATTATTGTACGGTGCTGCAACGTTAAAATATATGGAGATCCACGCAAACCTTGGTCATTGGACAATGCTTGCTTCTGTTCTTCATGTGAAAGGTTTGTACCAATTATTTACATAACACATACAGTACCCCGCAGATTTTGAAAATTCAAATTTCTTTTCATTTTGTTTTTTGGCTACCCTGAGAATATCTTTTTGAAAATTTACAGGGCCCATCTGAACGAGAAAAATTTGTATATCACGGAGATAATACTGTTTTGCTATTCCCAATTAGTTACATTCCGCTACACGTGATAATTACCTTATATTGAAGAGAGAGAAAACAAACCCCCTCTTACCAATTAGTTTATGTAAGCAATCTTGTAATTAAGGAGTAACTGCATGCGCTTAAACTTGTTACTGTTTGACCATGCAATGCATGCTATTCTTCTTCTTTAAATTTCCTCAGCTTTATCTTGGATTCTTTTTCATGACGACTGTGAAAAGGAAGTCATTAATTATAAACATCTAGGCCCCTAATTATCTAATTAATCAAAGATACCTTCTATGTAATTGTAAAACATTGTACTAAGATAATCTTAACGGACCTAACTATATGCCACTAAACTAAATGCTACTAATATATATACCAATTGTAGCATATGCAAGTTTAAATAATTATGTACATATGTAAGAGGGTTAGGATTCTCATGCACATGCACCCTTTGGATCAACAGTCAGAGAGAGTCTGAAATCTTATGCAAGTATGGTTTCCGGTAACTATTAAAATAAATTCAAATCTGTGTCCATTGGTGCTGCTCCCTGCTGCATGTGCCTGATGAAATTGATTTGGGTTATGTTTCTTGTGTGTGTTGGCCAGCCTGCTGCAAGATTAATTGTTACACTCATCTGGAAAATAAATCTTGAACCATTTTATAACTTCTAGAAACGTACATTTATCATTACGAGGGGTTTATAGTTCAAATGATTAAGAGCAATTATTCTTTTACTCGATTCTAGTATTAAAAAAATAGCATTTACAACTCAAATAACCCCCAATATAAGAGAAAAATAAAAAAGGGGAATCTTATGATTGGGAATGTAATTAGCTAAACAAATTATGTTTTGCTAAAAGGTTTGACCAGTCAAAAGGTCTATTCTAAACTTTTTTGGTGCTTGCAGTTCCAGTTTAATTTGGTAATATGTGAACATATAATTAGTCTAGTTTAATTATAAAATTAAAATGTGTTAACATATTAGCAATTAAAGGCTTTTTCTCTCTGGAAAAAGAATAGTATTCCCATGTGACCTTCACAGAAGACTTGAATCATTGTTAGAGGAATATTGACCACAAAGCAGAATCAACTTCAGCTTAATAAAATTAGTAAAAGTACACATTAACGCAAACAAGTCCTTCAAAGAAATGGGTAAATAAACAGGTGCACGTGCTTTAGACACAGGCGGTGCCTTGTATGGTCATCTTGTGGTGTGGGCTCTTATTTAGATACTAATGTTTATAAACGTCGCCATTTTAGAGTTGAATTTTAGTATTCAATAGTTTTTCTTTTTAAAATCATTTGGGGAGAGATGGGAACGAACTTAAGATATCTTACACTATTGAGAAGAGAAGTCCGCATCATTAAATTAAGAGCTAGTTGATCGGAATTGAATAATCTGAGTGAATATTGACACGGTAGTTAAATCAAAATTCAAATACCATATTTATCATCACATGTGTCTTGAAATTAGATCAATCAATCAAGTCATTTAGTTGTATGGGCATGATTATATCTAGGTAGTTAAATCAAAATTCAAATACCATGATGATCATGTCTTGAATTGATGATCATGTCTTGAATTTAGATCAATGAATCAAGTTATTTAGTTGCATGGGTATGATTATATCTAAGTAATAGTGTTTAACCACTCGATCTAGGGAATTAAAGACAAAACTGAATTGGTCAATCAAACCAAAGTTTTGATGATGGGTCAAAATAAAGTCACATGGTATGTTGTGGTTGGTATACAATGCACCTTTTAAACTTTTCTATAGGAGTGTTTTTTTTTTTTTTTTGGTTTGTGATAAACGAAGTAATTGTTAAATTCTGGTTCATGATCATGTGGGTTTAAGAATATGAGCATCTGGGACATGAGAGAGCCCACATGCACACATGTGAGCAGCACAAGGGTGGCCAGGAGGACGTGGAACCATGGAAGGCGTGGACCCTGTCTACTGCACTCGAAAGAAAACTGTGTGTGCATGAAATAATAATAATAATAATGGTTTTCCAAGAGACAAAAATGTCAGAAGGACGTTTGAAATCGGGCTGTATAATTTGTGTATTATTATTCTTGGGGCGGAATTTACATTCCTCAAGCAAGCAAAGCATCATCAATCATAAATGGCTTCGGCTCTGTCCACAATTTCAATGGATACACACTTGCCTAAGCTATAAGCACACATAACATGACCGACTAAAAGTAGTGCCTTCTTGTTTAAGTATGTATCTTGATCAGAGATATGCATAAATATAAGACAATTGTTTTGTTTTTGCCCATAAGACTCATAATTTGCAGAAGCACAACAGAATATTCAATATGAAGTATTTATATTATTAATTGGTCATATTAAAATTTTGGAATATAAAATACATATTGAATTAGTTTTGTGGCATAATAAAAAGTAGAGGGACCATTTGAACAAAGAATTTAGTTAAGAGATCAAAATGCAACTCGTTATGAAGTTCAGAGACCATTTGAATCGAAAACTAATTAATTTATGTACTGAGATTATTATGTATAGCTTTGGATCCAACTTACAATAGGACTACAGCTTGGGTCCATTGCTTTGATGTCACTGCTAGAAATGGACCCAATAAAAACCCACTAAGAGATGCTTCAGGCTGTACGTACTTGACTAGGCCCCGACCCCCTCTTCCATATTGTCCTTTAGATTTTTGGTTTGCTATCCATTTTGTCCTTCTTTCTCACTTCACTTATTAGTATTCAAACGTTCCTGTTGGTAGTGTTGTTGGGTTAGATATGAATAAACCATCATCCATGTTGGCTGGAATGGTACGTTTGGAGGGATAGGGAGCGCCAGCTTGGAGCTAAGTAATCTCTAATCGCTTTCAGCAAGAAGAGGGTACGTACATATATGTAGGTTGCTTTGATAGTTCGATAATTGGATCTTAGTGTGTAGTTGTGCTCGTCTAATCATCAACTACCTCCCCAGAGTTCTCTAATATTGAAGCACATGAAGGAACTTAAGTCAAAGTGAGATGTAGACATTTAGAGTAATTTTGTAGCAAAGTGTGATATAAAATTAAATTGACTTAGTCACTCACTGCCATAAGCATGAACATTTAGATAAATGCATATGTTTGTCTAGCAGCATCTATCTGATTCTTGAAGGCGAATGAGTATGACTACATAATCCAAAGTTGAAGCTTGAAGTTAACAACAAGATTTGAGAGGAAAACAATATTTAATCTATATTATAATTAACGAAAGATTCAAAATGCTGTCAATGCCAGCAATGCCAATTAAGCTTGTTTCTTTATTCTTTTCCACAACGCAGGCCAAGGAATTCATAGAAAGTTGGAACTTCGGCATTGCTGTAAAAAGTTATTCCCATGCACAAACTCCTTATTGCTTAAGAAGGTATCGACTTTTGAAGAACTCCTTATATACTAAGCTGAATATCAACTTTTGAAGAACTCCTTCAACTTGAAGTAGTGTAAGATAGCATCAAAGTACGTCAAGTGCATATATCCATCTAAATAAGAATGTTTTGCGGCCAAAAAATGATGAAGAGGGTACTTATATTATTAATTGTACATTAGACAATCACTCGCTTCAAAAGATTAAACTTTTAGAGAATGAGTCAACTATGTGTATCAAACTAACACTCTTCCTCACACACTGTGCAAAACAACAAAGAAGTTGGAAACGAGGATCAAACTCAAGACCACTTGCAAACAAGACTATGGTATCATGTTAAACACTCGCCCTAAAATTTTAAGCTATCAAGAAATGAGCCAACAATGTATATCAAGCTTTAGACTGACCATTTAAAAACATAGATATAAACGGGCTTAAATTGCTTCAAAGAGAGTGATTGGCTAGTACCATCCATTGCATATCCGTATACTCATAATAAAAAATTAAAAAAAAAAACCATAAAGTCAGTTTTCGCCTTCTGTAAAAGTGAAGGCTTAACTAGCTTCCTACTAGTCCGAGGTATACCAATGCTTCTGTTTGAGATGATGAAAAGTTACTCTGTTTTCTTTAGCAAAAGTTGTTATTTTCCTTCCAACCAAGCCAGAAAACAGCATCTTAGTGCTTAGAAAAGGTGTTGCAATTGGATCACAAAATTAATGATCTTCTGTAATTTGGTCATTCAAAGCTTTCACAAGTAATAATACCAATCCAAAAATAATACAACACCCACACCCACACACACACATATATATATATATATTATTAAGCATATGTCATGAATCCGCATAGGACAGGACAGACTTCAAACTAAAAGCTGATTCCGATGTAAAACATAAAACATCAGATTCCTGACATTCTTGGGTATCCCGGCCCCTTATCAATAAAGAGCAAAGAGAATCAAACAAACATCAGAGCTCCAATTCCTAAACTACAGAAGAATATGTGATAACAGCAAAATGATAAGCCTCAATTTGACAAAAATAAGGATTAAAAAAAAGAAAAAAAGACAGTGAAGTATATATGAACTCGGTTGGTTAAGAAAAATTTGTAAACAAAAACCATGGATTTCATGCATAATTAACCTTAATCCCTCAAGAGAAAAAAAGCTGAAGAGAATGAAAATCATCGAAATATATATATGAAACAGTTTTTATCATAAAATATTACCTTTGCCTCTTGCATTTCTGGTGGCCAATCAGAAGATCCATCAGGTGCTCTGACATGTTTTTGGGTGGTGTTAAAATGCATAGAAAATTAATACATACAGCAAATAACTGAGCAAAGATGGTGCTTTGGATCATATCATCTTATGTTAGACCAGTCTTTTGAATCAAGGTAGCACTAGCAACACTTAAGCAAGGGCTAAAGTAAACAACTTATAACAATCAGGGTAATATTCTCTTACCAGACTTATATATTGCCGGCGAGATGCTTGATGTTAGATTGTGAATCTGAATATGCGGTTCAAGTAAGAATCAACATGATGAATGGTCATTATCTATAGTTTAGCAAGACAAGATAACAAAAAATGAGATCATCAAAATTCATATTCAAATTGAAATTGAAAGAACCCCAGAAATCATATGTTCTTCAAGAAGGGGCAACCTGTCATGTTTGAATCGGAGAATTGGCGCCGGTTCCGAATAGTCATGTACTTGCTGATGCAGCATCATCAAGATTCCCACTTCAAAGTTCAAAGGAACTACCTTTCGAGTACTAAAGGAAGTTCAAGTACTAAAATCAATTTGTGGTGTTAGTACTACCAATTAACTCGATCGATAAAGGTAGACCCCTCACTAAAGTATGTGAATCTTGATGATGCCGCACCCGCGAATACCGACTCACTACTGACTGATGATCATGACGGTCTTGAGATCTCCCCATGCAAATTTGCAGATAAAAGCAGAAACCCTAACCCTAAAGGGAAGACAATTAACCCATGGATACTAGACTCTATAAAGTTGGAGGAAAAGCGAAAAAGAACCAACCCATCTTATGGATATCATTATAGGAACTACAGAGGCTAATTAAGACCCATCCACCTGATTTAACAGAAAAAAATCAGAAGAGGAAAATTATTTCAAAAACTACAAGATATCTATAAAGAAGGCCATCAGAGCCACTTAGCTTGTGTAGATCACAGCAAACCAATAAGAATTGATAGCAAGATCTTTGACGAGTCCCATCTAAGGGGAAGAGAAAACATGGCTATGGTTGAAGAATAGAAAGAGAGAGAGAGCAATCAAAGATGCAGTTGCAGAAGAACATCCTAATTTATCAAAACCAGAATGACAACTCCTGAGAGAAGTACACAGGAGACCTAGCTAGCTAGGCCGCTGATACTTACAGGTATCCATCCCATATAAGGAGAAACTAAGTAGCTATCTTTTTATACTAAAAGATTTCGCTCCATTCTATCTATACAAAGCCAGATCCTCAGGCTTTTTTCATGTGGGAGGAATGGACATGCCTGACCCCAGATCGCATAAGCTTCCCAACTTTTCATGTTACACCACAGCCACCTAATATAATTTAGGAGAGGACCTTTGGCTCAAGAAAGTCACTAATTACGGGTAAATTAGTCCTCTAATAAGGAAGCCTTTAATTTTATTTTTCTATTCCTTTTCTTTTGAGGTTGGGAAAACCTCATTTTAGAGGTGTTTGGATTTTCTCTATTATGATGCTTGACTTCTCTCCACATGCCACATCATTTAAATTTCATCTAAGGGCCTTCAGAGCTAACACATCACCATTTAAAAAACAAAAAACAAAAAAATTTACCAGTTGCCGAAATAGGGTCTGATGCGGCATGTTGAGAGGAGGAGTCAAGCAAATCCTAGAAGTCTAAGCAAAAGATCCAAATTGTTTGGAACCATTTTAAAATAGGGTATGATGAACAGAAGTATTCATTATTTGGAGTATCATTTAAAAACATTCATGGGAAAAAAAATTCAAACAAATTACAAAAAATTAATAATTTTGATTGTCATAGTCATCATTTATTTTAGATTAGTAAAAAAGCCATATGTGACGATAATTAGATAATCAAAATAGTTTTGGATTTTATTGATTTTGTAGTGAAAATTATTGAAACTGAACCGAAAAACTAAGGGCTTATTTGTTAATCATTGCAGTTTTTAGTTTTTAGTTTTTAAAAAAGAAAAAAACAAATTTTTTTTTTTTGGGTAACTATATTAATTTTCAAATGAAAAAGAAATTTGAGAATTGTTTAAAAAAAAAAAATTTGTTTCATGTGATTTTCAAACAAGCTATTAAATGTGTTTTGACCCAGTGCCAGTTTGGACCCGACCATGTAATTGACTGGCCCGGTGATTGCTAGACCCAACCATGTTATTGATAGGCTCAATCAGTGATGACTACTCTCAACTCAGTGACGGTTGGATAAACCTATAATTTATCATAGTCCTAATCCATATAACATATGTACATTAAGTAATGATGTCGTGCAATCTACCAAAGCCTCGGAGGCAGTTGCAATCCAATATACAATTCCTTGTGTTCTGCTTTATTACATTGATTATGCAAAATAACATAAGCCACTATCAGTCCAACTAGAGAAAAAGAATCGCGCGGCTGCTTTAACTTTGATATATGGGCAAGTGCCATGTGACATATTCATCTTTTATAGTACAACAAATCATCATGATTGTAATTTGCAGCAAGCTAATTGTAATTGTACGAGTAATAGTAATAGACAGTGCCACGTGTGGTCACGTGTAAAGGCACCGCTCCACAAATCGGAAGTGATGGCCGGTATTTGCTAAGTCTATATTAATCAATAATCAATGGGATCGAACCACCTTAACTTGCGTTTGAGAATTATTTTACATATATATTAATCGTTCGGTGGAGGTCTCAATTATGTTCAACTCACGTGAATGTAAGAACGACACATATTTATAATGAGTTCGATATCTAATTGTGACTAACCATTTATAATGATGTAGCTTTGTAATAAGTAAGTTATCCCAAGTATAAAAATAACTTATGTATTATTGTTTGTCAAATGAAAACCCTATACATAATGCTTGTACTTAAGTTGAAGAGAATATTAACGTAATTTGAAACTGAAAGATATCAGAAAATGACAAAATAATTGGGTTCTTTTTATCTAATCAATAATTAAGCCTACTTTTAAGATTAGTGCACTCATAAAGAACAAAAAGAAAAAGAAGGATAACAGTTAATGGGAATATGACGCGTAGTGGTAACTTTTAGAATCACATTTTCTGTTCAACTTTTAAAGTCATATTAAAATTTGAAAGAAATCTTTTCAGTATCAGATAATAAAAGAATAATATTATTAGTTCATAGATTCCGCCGCGCCCAGTGAGCATAGTGCGGAGGACTAGGAGGATTATACCTTTTGGCCTTTTGGCTTGTATTGCTGCCCTTATCTGTCAAAGAAACATTTCTACTTTAAATATTAAAACGTCTTATCCATCAATTACAACGTTTAGCTTAAAATATTAGTGTCACTCGGGTTAGTCTAATGAAAAAAGAACTTCAATTTACAAATTAGTGGTCTATAATTCGAATTCTCATGACACGTATATTAGTGATAAAGATGCGCCTATCTATAATTCTGTAATGTTTGTTTCTTTTTCTTTTTCTTTTTAATGGAGAAGAGATGCTACATGTTTAAGAATATAAAATCCGACATAAAAAACTTGACTAAACTAAGCTATAACTTATAATAAGTAGTTTCACTCATGATAATATTGAGGTCTTTTGTGATAAAACTTCACACATTCTGAACTTTCTAAGTGATTAAATTGAAGACAATATTGAGGCCACTATTAGTGGATCATATGCCTTATCTCTATGAAATTTATAATAAAATATATTGTCGTCTTTACCACCTAATTTTTTTGCTTTTGATTTTATTTTTTTTTGCTTTTGATTTATCTGCTATGGATTGGGGCATTGATTTTGGAAGTCTTGTTCGTTCACACTCTAAACATGAATCTTTTAATTAAATATAGGAAGCATCGTGATCCAGAGATTTAACTAGCTATGCTATGGATGGGACGCTTAACTAGCTAGCTGTTGAACTTTGGGACAATCATACGTTAATTTCCTTTGTGATTCTTCCGGTGGCTTCAAATAAATTTTTTTATAAGCTACAACAAATAAATCAAGAGCAGCACTCGAGCACTCGAGAAGAGTTGAGTGGGAAAATCAGCTCCCTATAAGGGAGACGGGTACACAGAGGCAACTGCCGTATTGTATTGCTACCATAAAGTTCTAGCATTTGATTTTTTCAATTAGCCCCGGCCCAATTAGCAAATATTGGAATGGTAAAGCCCAACTTGGTTTTGGATTAGTGGACTGCATGCACTGGCTAATTACTATTCATGCAAAAAGTCCAAACTTCAAACTCCAAATCAAAGCCGAGATTACGTCGTGTGTATGTTAGCTACGTTTGCAGCAGAGCAGTTCCTTCTCTGGAACTGGAAGACGATGAAGAAGGACTGTGCACATGATGTCGATATCATTATCCATAACCAAAGTACAAACCCTACGCTTCAAGTTCTAGTGTACAAGAAAACAGAGCACAAAACAGAGTAGTTATGTTACATTAAAATTTACAAATAACCGCTTATCTTGTCCCAAACAAAACATGTCAATCAGGAAACACCTAGGAATTAATTTAATTTGATTAGTCCAAAGCTTGGCGTGTTGGAGTTACTGCAAACAGCAGCTCAAGCTCAGGCGGGTTGAAATACCCGTTCTTCGGCGGCTGCGGCTTCTTCTTCCCCCCCCAATACGCCTTCTTTTTCGGCGCGGGAGGCGGCGCCACCGACTCCGGTATCCGAAACTCGCAGCGTTTCGGCGTACAGCAACCATCGTTCTCTTCTTTAATCTCCATCATCATCATGTTCATCACCATCTTCACCTAATCTCGAACAGCAACAACAAAAATAATAAAAAGAAATTTAGTCGGTTTCAAGGCCGGCCTGCAGTAAATTGAAGATGTGGGAAACAGAGGATTTATAGGGTTTTGTTTTTCAAGTGGCGGGAGACTTGGAGGCACAGAGTGGCTTCTTCTGGAAGCACTGTTTTGGTAAAGCTTGTTCTGGAAGTCGCTACTTGCTAGCCGGTCGTTTTGGTGCCGCTTTTAATTGAACTTGTTGGGGCAGCCCATGGGACAGCTAGGCACGGTGTGACGTCTACGTGTCGCGCGAATTCGACGAGCGTGGCAGTGACACGTGGCTCGATTACGACCGTGCGTAATGCGCTCTTTTGGGTTTTCTAATGCAAGGCTCGAAATGTAGGTCGGTGGTGGAAAGCGCGGGAAACTACATTGTAAACCGAAAACGATATTGGGCGCAGGAGAAGTAGTTGGAGGCCCAATTAATTTTTGGGTTTTGGGCTTGTCCTGAAGTCTAGCAGTAAACATTAATACAAGCTTTATGCAAGAGCTTCTATACATTAACAATCAAGCACTGCCTACTCAAATCAACATTATACACAGCTTAAGAAGCCAACGGAGTGTAACCAACTCGAGTTCTCATGACATTTTGGTTGCGTGTGTGTGAGAAACTTTCTTTCCTCCTTATAGTTTAGAGTATCATTTGTTAAAAAAACTCACAAGTTAAGAAAAAATACAAGCACAAGCAATGTCTCACATTAAGCGAGAGCATTCTTTCAAATCGTTGTATATTTATGATCATCTCTTTGTCCATCCCGTTGTGATTAGGGAATCTTCAACATACACATGTCATAATCAAAATTTTTAATTTCTAAATCATATCTATATATGTACCACTTAAGGAAAGTCATGAGTTGGCAAAGAAATAGTCGAGCATCGTTTCAAAAACAATTTTCTATGCCTTTTTGCTGTTGTTCATATGGGAACAATCAGAAATCCAACATGGGAAATGTGGATGACATTCAACAACGAAGATAACACGTCATTGATTTATTCAATATGAATGAAAGAAAAATCAACCTGAAACATCTACGGCGAGAATTTGAATCCGTGAATTCTCCGACAAGCTAATGACTAAAGTCCACATGAAAAATATCTCGTTGGTAAAATAGTCAAATTTGATTAATATATACATACATTGATGTCCAGATACAAAAAAGAAACTATTCAAAGAGAGACAATCGAATACAAGTCCAAAAGGCAACTTCCATTTTTCATCATAAGAAACAATCATAACGTCAGCTACTTGTGTACGTGTAAGCCTTATTTACTTTTCTATAACTTTCTGTTATGTAATACAAAATGTTGGATTGACATAAATCAACAATTGTCATGCATTTATTGGCAATTTACTAATTTACGGCAAAACCAATAATTAATATTTTGTCGGACAAATACTGACCAAGAATTGATAATCATTCACGTATGCAAACCCACCACATACGAAGGTTATATATTTTTTATAACTTTTTATTATGTGAAACGGACGGTTCGATTCACACAAATTATTGATTCACGACAATACTTATAATCGGTCATGTAAGCTAGAAAGCAAAATCTAACAAGAACCCCATTGATACTGCCGAATCATGATGACTATATATGTATTAGATCAATGAGAATTGGACTAGACTTAAAAATAGCTTCTTTGTTCAGAAATAATGAAAAAAATAACATCAACCACTTTGATGCGTGATCGTTATGAAATTTCTATAACTTTCTAATACGTATAATAATTCGCAAGTTTGCTAACCCTAACTAGAGAGAGAGAGAGAGAGCTTCATATCTAGGGGATTTCCTTCGGATCCCATCGTGTTCTCCAACTTTTGGTTGACCTATGTCTTCTATTCTTCCTTTGGCAAAAAGCCTTTGATTCTGCCATCTTCATAACTATATATGTGGTAGGTCAATAAGGAGCACACCATTTTGATTTTTGATCTTTGAACATTGAGGCTTACCATAAAACTATAATTCAATGATTATGACGGATCATGGCCGTCCAGTCTGATGACTAAACTATCAAAAGACGATCTAAAAGATATTGTGGTCCCATCCAATACCGTAATATTTTTTATTTTTTTATTTGGTCCCAATATCCTAAGTTGACACTTGTAAACAGTGCATTTACAAATGCCCATATCCTCAAAAAACAAGCTTGCACGAAATTAATGTCTCAAAACGCACAGCTTAATATTATATTTATTTGTCATTCTGTTCACAAAGATGCCCATAACATCTCAAGTCAACGGTGAGGTGAACAGGGAGGGTAGAAAAGAAATGGGACCCATAAATGCTGCGTCGCCGTCACGCCGGCCGCGAGTGCATTGACATTTACGGTGCAATGGATGAAAAACCCGACAAGCAGCCACCGAGATTTAGGGGGGTGTATCCAATTCATACTTATAAAGACTTTTTTTAAGTGAGTGACTTTCATAGAGATGACAAATTCTTAAATACTTTCATAGAGTTGATAAAAGTCACTAGTAAATTTACAAGACTTTTGCTCTTAACAATTAGCCTTAAAAGTATGGAAAAGTCATTCATTTAATAAGCCTTTTAAAAGTCATTAACTTTTTGGATACCACCAAACTTTTAAATACTCTTTAAAAGTCATAACTGAATACTACCAAACTTTTAAATACTTTTTAAAAGTTACAATTGAATACCACTAGACTTTTATATACTCTTTAAAAGTCTAAATTGAATACCTCCAGACTTTTAAACTCTATAAAAGTCATTAAAAGTTTGAATCGGATACACCCCCCTTAGACTCGTAAAGGGAGCAGAGAATCAAAAGCTAGGCGATGATCTCAACGAGGGGGCAGGTGGGTAAATCATAGCCATCCAGATTTTGGAGAAATGAGGTCCTTTGGATAGTCCATCTTGGAGTAATGACGTGCTGGGATTTTCTTGCTGTCACCCGCCCGCATTGAATTTCCATGCATCGATCCATTCCAACAATCATCATATTTTATGAGTTGAACAAACAAGAGTCAAAAAGTCACATAAAACTAGATAGGCAATGAAACCTAATCAATAAGGCTTCAATTTGACCAAGGAAGATGATACTCAATCAATTTGCCTTAATTTTACTATTATTAGTCTTTAAATAATAGTTTAAAACACGTGTCATATACTAGAAGAAGATGTCAATGGGACCCTAGCTGGATGATATGACGATAAAACCTAATATCGTTTGCATAAAAATAAATAAAAATGAAATAAGAGTCAATGTCCAACAAAAATTCTCTATAAATAAGGATAAAACCTATTGTCATCCATCACATATGTATATCTCGTGTTTCTAGCCCGTTTGATATTGCTTATTTAGGATGATAAGTGATTTTAAAAAAAATTTGGAAAGCCCAACTTATTTGGTAAACTATGAGAAAATCACTTATTGTTAAAAATTGCTGTGAGAGAAAGCTATAAGGGAAAGAAACTAATGAGGTGCTTTTATTTTCTGATTATGCATGAATCAGTTTCGAAGAGGTGCTAGGTTTAATGATTATACGAGAATCATTTTTTGATTATGCAGAAATTAGTACCAACAATACTTATAACAAAAAATTTACCAAACGCCAAACTGTTTTATCTCACAGTTAATTTTTTTCACAATAAATCTAACAGTGATTATTCTCACAGTATAGTAATACCAAACTGATGGGAAAGAATGGATTTTGGCAAACTCACTCCTCCTGAAATATGAGGTAATATTTATTTTGATTATATCAGAAAAAAGAAACTTTTATTTTTAGTTTTATATGAATGTGGAGAGGAGGTGATGGCACACGTGTGGGTAGAGTAGCTGAGGCCAGCTGTGACGTGGCGGAAGACACGTGTGAACAGTGTCAAATTTTTGGAACAAGACTAACGTGAGCAATGAGCTAGCAATAAGCGGGCGGCACCCACAGGACAGTGGAGAGGGCCACAGCCCACAGCCCACAGCCCACAGCCATCTCTCTCTCTCTCTCTCTCTCTCTCTCTCTCTCTGAGTGTGACTCTGGTTACAAGGCAAGGCAGGCACTTGGTTTAAGGAAAACTGTAAACCAGACACCACCCACGTGAATTGCTTTGCTTGGATTAATTAGGTTACAAAACTTATCGTCTCACCCCCTGTTTTTTTTATCAACTTAATTAACACCGCCATTCCATCAAAATTAATATATAATTAGTGAAACGGTCAAATTATGACTTATCTGCGGAGACTTATCAACTGCTAACGGTTACTTACGAAATTCACTAACAATTAAAAACTACTTTTTTTCTTTTTAAAAATCTCGTTGCCGTTTCTCTCTGTTTTTTCTGGGTCAAGTCTTTTGCCTTTTCTGACGAGGAATGGAAATCGTGAGCTTTTGAATTGAGGTATATAAAAAGGAAATGTTTGGGTATCCTGTCAGCATGCCCATGTGTTGAAAGCTGTGCTTCATTACATGCACAAAATGGGGGTGTTTGTTGGTGTACGTGGAAGGCAATAAACAATGACTTGTCAATCGAGCGAGAGTGCAAGCAAATTAGCTTAGAGAATGGTTTTGCCTAAAATGGTATGAGATGAGAGAAAACAAGAGAAAAATAGAAACCCAGAAAAACAAAGAGGTGGGGAGGGCAAAGAGCCAAACATAAACTTAGAGGAGGACGAGAGAGAGAGAGAGAAAAAGAGGAAGGTGGCCCGCAGTTGGTGCTAAAATTTGTACGGACTGATGGCTCAGTCGCACGAACCAACCTGAGATTCTTCCACGTATGAGGCCACGAGTTGGCTAAACAAGATTTGTGGCTGCAACTTGGATCAGCCATTGTAGGTCTAGGTCTGTCCATTTGAAAATTACAAAGGTAAAAAAAATTGCTTGGTTTTCAAGCGATATTAGAGAAGACGGAAACCGAACATATTGATTGTAATGATATCTTAATCATTTGAATTACAAATTTTTTATCAAATCACGTGTTACATATACTGTAAATTAGTAGTCGGTATCCTATTTATAAGTGTCCCATCGATACGTATAGACAGGGTAGGGGTAAAGGAGGGTGGGGATGACCCTAAAAGAGGAAAATAAAAATAAAAAGGGGGGGCCATAGCAAGGTGTTCCCATAAAACTAGTGCCGTCTGTCCCAAAAACTTCCCCACCAACAACTCTCTCCACACATCATTATAAAAACCAACCCACCATTCCATTTATTCACCCTTCTTGCTTCACTGTCACCCCCACTATAGCTACTTGTTCAAGCCACCCAACGCCACCTCTTCATTTCCCTCTCAAACCCATCACCACTTCACCACCATGCAACTTTTCTGCTCATCATTATTAACACCACCTTTTTCACAGTCTGATTTTGTTCTTCTTTTAATTCCAGCCCTTCTGCTCTTAGGCCTGGTCCTCCAATGGCGCCACCCCAAACACAAGCGCCTGCCCCCTGGCTCAATGGGCTGGCCTTATATTGGAGAGACTCTCAGGCTTTACACTGAAAACCCAAATTCATTCTTCTCCAGCAGGCAAAAACGGTACTCAATTCAACCACCAGAACCCCCCCACTTTGCCTTGAAATTTTCTTCATTTCCTAGTTCATCCTAGCTAGCTTTTTTCTTCTCTTTTTTATCAAACACGTTTCTTATTTTAATTGTATCGTAGTTAGTGCATATATAATTCTTATATACAACAGTTGTATATAATCTCGCTACATGTAATGAGTTGATGTGAGAGAGGAATGGAAATATAGTTCATTGATTTATTTTTCATTTTATTTTTGTAGGTATGGAAATATATTTAAGACCCATGTTTTGGGGTGCCCGTGCGTGATGATTACAAGCCCAGAAGCAGCAAGAATGGTTCTTGTGAGCCGGGCGCATCTGTTCAAACCAACTTATCCAAGAAGCAAAGAGAGAATGATAGGACCAGAAGCCATATTTTTCCACCAAGGGGCCTACCATGCAAGTCTGAAGAAGCTGGTTCAGGCTGCCCTTTTGCCCTGTGCAATAAAAGGGTCAGTTTCAGAGATTGAGCAAATTGTTCTGAGGCTTCTACCCACTTGGGAAAACAGCAGCATCAACACTTTGCAAGAGATGAAGAGGGTAAAATATATATATATATATATATATATATATATCTGTCAGTTTTGTTGGTATAATTTATTTTGACTTTTCTTGCATGACTCTGAGTCATTTGGAATAATAAAGTTTGTTCCTTTTCTTGGCTTGGCCTGCCAGTTTGCTTTTGATGTGGCAATGATTTCAGCCTTCGGCAACAATAGGGACTTTGAAATGGAAGGAATTAAACATCTGTATCAATGCCTTGAGAAGGGCTATAATTCTATGCCTCTTGATCTACCTGGAACTCCTTTTCACAAAGCCATGAAGGTGATACATAAAAAAAATTATGTATATTTTATTTTTGTGGTCCACCCAATTTTCCAAATTCAATCAATATCATTGGACATTGGACGTTTTTAATTTCTTTACAACATCATTGGAATTTAAGACATGTCATAAGCTCACCTTAATTTGGTCTTAAAGCACATATATTGGATTGGAACAGCGCATACATGCTAGTAGACTGATTATCAAACGGGCCCTAAATAATTGAACTTTGGATTGGATCCGAGCATACACACTAGTAGACTAATTATCAAACGGGCCTTAAATAATTGAACTTTTAAATATATTTTTTGTGAATTTCGTGTTTTTGTGGAGTAGGCAAGGAAGCTTCTCAATGAGACGTTGAGGGGATTGATAGCGAAGAGAAGGAAGAGTGATGGGGAAGAAAGTGGTGGCTTGCTGAGAGTATTGTTGGGAAAGGACCAGAATAAGCCTAACCTGCAGCTTAGTGATTCTCAAATTGCTGACAATATCATTGGGGTTATCTTTGCTGCTCATGACACTACTGCAAGTATCCTAACATGGCTCATCAAATATCTGCACGATAATGCCGATCTCCTAGAAGCTGTCACTGTAATATTGATTTTCCCTTCTTAATTCTTTGAAAAAAAGAAAAACACACAGTGACTGACAAGTTGATATTTCAGAGAGAACAAGAAGGAATTCGACGCAAATTATCCGCTGAGAATCGCGGGCTTACGTGGGATGATACTAGACACATGCCCTTAACAAGTCGGGTATGTTGTTGTACATGTTATGTTATGTTGTTACACTGCCAACTCGAATCACATATGCAAATCAAAATTTATTCGATAAAAAATTCAGATTGATACGAACAGTCTAATAAACTAACATCCTCAAAAGATTTATGTTACAACTTACAAGTCAAATGCTTTATATTGCCGGGGAATTATGTTAATGAATTGAATTAATAAAATATTCTGACAAGAAATATATATATATAGGGCAGAATGATTGAAGTGAACTGATAAATATCTCAGGTGATTCAAGAAACTCTAAGAACAGCAAGTATACTGTCGTTCACATTCAGAGAAGCAGTGGAAGACGTGGAGTTTGAGGGTTATTTTATCCCTAAAGGTTGGAAGGTGCTGCCTCTATTCAGAAGCATTCATCACTGTGCTGATTTCTTCCCGCATCCCGAAAAATTTGACCCTTCAAGATTTGAGGTAAAACCTTAGCCAAAGAAATTATAATATTATTCATGATATGATATTAATAATATCCTCCCTTTCTCTCATCTCTGTGTGTGACCAGTACTGTGTCACTGGGCAAGATTCAACAAGTGGGTCATGCAGCACTGTTACATTTTATCTTGTTTTGGCAGAAACATAAGGTTATCAATCGCTGGATTATCTTGGTCCTGTCATTTTCATTGTTATATATATGAATCTTCCTCTACTTAAGAGGATCTGAGTCATGCATATCTTTCTAACTATCAAGTCATGTGACCTGGTTTTGTTTTTGTAGGCTAGTAATTTATTTATTTATTTATCAATAACTATCGTCCATAAATTACATATTTCAACGAACAATGAAATGAAGACTTTCTGTTACTAAACTAAATGATCATTTGTCTTGAGACACTAATATGTAACATATACATATATTTAATTGGTTGGGCTTTCTTAGCTAGAAAGTCTATAGAATTATACATATGTGGCAGACGAAATTCATGAGAACATAATCAAGGTTTGGTATAAATTAGTGATGGATGGTTGAAGTGATGTTTTAGCTGGGTTTGGTGACTAATTGTGTGATAGTGCAGGTGCCACCAAAACCAAACACTTTCATGCCCTTCGGGAATGGCGTGCATTCTTGTCCAGGCAATGAGCTGGCCAAGCTTGAGATGCTCATCCTCCTCCACCATCTCACCATTGCTTACAGGTTCTCTCTCTCTCTCTCTCTCTCTCTCTCTCTCTCTCACAAATAAAATATGCTATTAAGGGTGTAGTCTAGTGGAAAATGACCTTGATTTGCATACTAGTATAATTAGGTTTGAATCCCCGTGACACCTTTTGGTAGCGTGTGGTTGAGAAATCCCCTCATCTTTATAGTTTGGACTATCGCTTGTATTTAAATAAAAATAAAAACTATTAGTTACTGAAATTAAAGCACATTGTCAAAAAATTTCATTGGGTTACAATCCTGTTGATATTTATGCAATTATTTATTTTCTGTTTTGGTTTTGGGTAAAAGTCATTTGTCCCCCTCTTAGTTGACTAGAGGCTAGAGGTAGCGGGAAGTGGCCGGGGAATGATTGGTGGTCCAATGGTCCTTCCCTTAGGCTGTGGAAGTGGTCCTCAGTATCATCGACAATGAGGGCGAGTGGGCATTTTAGAGGGGTTCTTTCTTTTTCTCAGTGAGTGTGTGCTGAGTAGAAAACTGGGTCGCCATATGTTATATACACCCAAATGTAGATTTTCATTTGCATGCTAAAACACGTGGCATGCATGCGCCTATCATTAGTCAAGCATTATTTAATCCTGACCTCTCAAGTTTGCACGAGACATATGCACATGGACCTCTATTATCTTTACAAGGTCTCAAATTCAATGTCAACTATGAGAAATTGAAGCAAGCTTTAAAAATAAAAAGCCAAAACAGCTCAGCAACCCCACACCCGACAGCCCTCCTCCCTTCATTGCCAGTCGCAGTCGCGATCTGCGACTGGCATTAATCCGTGTGTGTATTCACATATATGTGCTTACAGATATACAGACACATATGTAGTCGCTCGATTAAGATTTCAACCAGTAGATTAAAATATTTTTCTTTCTACCAATTTACGCATATAAACCATGCACAAAGGGATATCTAGACAGTTCATTTTATGTCATGAGTAACAAACTTAACAGAAATATGATACTATCAATAATACGTATACAGTTTTGTGTAAAGCCTATACAATTTTGTCTGTACGAGGATCAAAAGCCTTTTTCTTTGGTCAAATTTCTAGTACACATCCATCAATTTTTTTCGTACATGTAGGACCTGCCCTTAACCCCCTAATCAATTATCATCAGGACAGACAGAGACAACCCTTTTAGTGATATTAGATTGTGAGACAGCTCTCCCAATCCCACCCCTGTTTCCCAAATCTCTACTCCCATCCAGGGACGGCGTCTAGCTAGCTAGGCCTCATATGGGGCATTAGCCTCTACAATTTTACCAATTGTTATACTCCATTCATGATATTTCACATCGAGAGTTTAATTATATGTAACATGTCAATTAAACTTCGAAAGTTTAGTTATATGTAACACGTTAATCAGACTGCCGAATAAGAGAATATTTCCGTACATACAATTCTATTCGAAAAAATCATACTGAGACAGACAATTAGCCAGCTGTGTGCTCAGTCTAGACGGAATGGCTATGAACATTTGGTTTGCCAGCTGTAGACATGGTGGTCACACCACAGCTCTTTCTTCTGCATGTTTTACACCACAACATCACAAGTTGTCCACATCAAGTACATATATCCTTATAGCCCCATGATTTTGTTAGCATCATAGCTACTACAGTACTTTTGTTGGGTTTGGCTAAACAAACTAAAAGTTTGACACTGTTATTGATTATAACGGTGATATTTGGCGATGTGATTGTTACCAACCAAGTGGTTGATGGCTTTTGCAGATTTTCTTTTTGGTATTATAATGAGGAAAGCTAAGCTCAGTTGCCCATGTATATGGACGATCTATGAGTTGTTGATGCATGTGAGTCTCATAGTGTACGAACGATTTATAGTCATATGCGTACCTCGGATGACTGACCCTGGCAAAATTGATAGCAGCGTATACATATAAGCTTTTATTTTGGCTAATTAAGTTTTGTATGATTGACATTGATCAGGTGGCACGTGACGGGAGATGAGGATGGGATACAATATGGCCCTTTCCCAGTACCCAAACAGGGATTACCAATAACAGTAGTCCCAAGGAGCAAGATTGTGAGTTGAACATGAAGCTAAGCGAAGCTAGCTTTTGGGTTCTTGACGACAACACAAACTTCTCCAATGGGGCAAAAGCAAGCATACCCCATCGAGCTCTTTTCTCTTTTAAACTTCGTTCCATGGTGTTTTTCTTTTCGAATTTTTCTTTGGGAATCCTATGTATCTTCTACGTCTCTTGGGTACGTGGATTTTGTCCAGTTTGTTAGCGTAGGATCAAAATGTCAGTGTCAAACTGTGAATGTAATGTGTGATAGAAATGAAATGGGTTTTGTGCAGAAACTAGCAATGCAAGGAAATGAAAATTTTCAAGATGAAATGAAGATGCCGTTTTTTCTTTTTCTTCTGTGGAATGTGTGAATAACAAAGGATCAGAAAGGAAGATCAAATGTGTGTGGTTTTGAATATTGATGAAGTAACTTTCAGCTTCTTAGATTTTTCTTCTGCTGTGGAAGAGGTATGGCCAGCGGCAGAGTCAGAAATTGATGCTAGAGGGGCCCTTTTCCAAAATATAAAAATAGAAGAATACTACAGGTTATTGTAGACCCCTGGACCAATATCCCCTAATCTAAAAATCAAGAAATAAGCTTTAAATTACAACTTTTACACATAAAGTTATGATTGTTGTATATAAAAAAACCGTTATATCCCCTTTTAATATTCTATTTAATTCATACACATAATATTAAATTATTTAGAGAGAGAGGAGGAGAGAGAGAAAGAAAAGGAGATTAAAATGGATTGAGAAGAGAGAGAAAGTTGAGTAGGGGCCTAGGACCCCTCTCGTCCTGCCACTAGTTCTGGCCCCATTTAACCTAACAAGTCACAAGGCAAGGCAAGGCAAACTGTGTGCATGGATAAATAGGGTGTGCACACTAGAAATCCACGTGGGGCAGTGCCAAAGCACAACATTGTAGCCTACGTGGATGCGTTTAACAGGTCCAGTTGAACCAGTGCTGGGAAAATGTTAGAATTAAGGAACTCTAGAGCTTGAGAGACAATGATGTTCAACCTAATTGAGTTGTTTTTCTGGTGATGTTGCCTTTCGGCTTGCGTGAGACTTTTGCTTTTTTAAACATACACAATAAAATGTGTGTACCAAAAAGATACCGATTTGACCAATCTTCTCCAAACTAGTCACATCAAGTGGGTTTGAACATTTTAAACCCCAGATTTTGGATAAAATAATTAAAATTTCAAAACTTGTTATGTGGCTTAATTGTTTGCGTAAGTAAGGGAGATGACAGTTACAACAACCATGGTGGTAGTAACGGTGGCAACGAAAGTGATGGCGGTGGTGGGAGTGGTAAGTGGTTGTGACGTATAGCAGTGGTGTGGCAATGACAATGACGATTGTAAGGAGGTGGTAGTGGTGGAGCGGTGGCAGCGACAATGACGGTGTTGGTAATGTCGGGGGGTCGTGTCGGCGGTGATGTTGACGATAATGGTATTTGTAAGATCTCTCTTCTAATTGATAATCATTTCTTATGTTTTTTTTTCTACAATAGTATGCGATTTTAAGTCCCTCACCAACCCCAAATTCCACCTTCAAACTAACTCATCCAGATGCTCTAAGCTGAATTCGTTCAGACAAGTAATCCCATTGTAAGTCTAGCTGCTCCAAGAAGAGAGTACTTACAAATAATGTAATTTTCACCGTAGCCAAGAAATAATATACCGCTTGTTTGATATGATAGTTCAATTCTACTCCACGACATGAAGAGGAACCAGAACAACACACTTTTGTTCCTACTACAAACAAAAAACATGGTGTAACATGTGATATTTGCAAGATTTCATCAGCCATTCAATAATCAAATCAAGTAAAAATTTCCATCACCCAAAATTCAGCATTGGAAAGGACAAGCATGTCCACAGGCCACATGATGTCGATTTCCGTTTGAAAAATGCGCCAAGAAATGCCAAAGAGTGTCTATCTAACATATGAACACAATGGTCAGATCCTAACTTGGCAACCATGACCTTTCAAGGAATAATAAAAACGAGTTAACTTTGTTCCATGTCCTAAACATGAAAAACGTCAAACAGTAAGTTTCAAAAACCTTAGTTAAAATTAGACGTGTAAAATGGGAATTTCCTGACCAGACCAAACACATGGACGCAGATTTTTCATCTAAAAGGATAGGGCAATAGATAATAAATTTACAACTAACATGAAACACAAGAGTAACATTATTCATACTAAGTGGCCCCCGCAAACATAAACTTACATGAATAAAAGACGGGGAAGAAAGAAAAGAGGAAACTGGACATCGTACACGAAAAACACAAGACACAAGAGTCAGAAAAAGGTCCAAGAATCTATCTTCTCGTGTGCATGAAATTGGAAATAGCATAGAAAGGATGTAAAATACAGTTGTTTGATTGCTAACAGAAGAAACAACCCGTACTAATGCCAGATACTAGGCAGTTTTCCTTTGCACCTGAGAAATCTGTGGTGCAAATCAAAGATGAGCCGATATATCTCACATTTAATGAGGTGTCCCTCATGTTCATGAGGTGGAGTTCCACGATGCCAGTCTATAGAACTTGTCAAACATTATAAGTTTGGCTCACCAGAGGGTCACAGAGACAGTGGGTGAATACCACAAAACTAGCTTACGTATGTCTGATCTAGAAGTAAGACCACATGTTATTGATCTCTCATGGAAAGCTAGGCTATTCTGGATTATAGCAGGATAATGCTCCTACAGATCAGCATGTTTTCAAATAGTTTACTCTTGCATTAGTTATTCAAAGACATGATTTTGTCATAATTTCAGAGATATGGCTTCAATTCAATCTCAGAGGAGATTTGTCTCCTGCTTATCTAATTTATACTGATCATCAGACACTAAAGCATGCCAATTCAAGCACGCAAATCAGAAATATTTCAAGCTCAAAGAGTCAAATGGTATTTAGAACATGGTTCAAGAGATAAGCTGAGTAACATGGCATATCAAACGAAGCAGTAAACCTACCTAATTAAGAAAGTCTTGGCATCTCACATGCATACATATGTATGAGCATGGTAACAAAGAACACTAATGGATAATCTTAATTCCATTATTGAAACCTATAATTGAAAGAAACTCTATTTCCAAAAAGACTAAATAGATTAAACACATGACTGAGAAAGGCTTCACCTACCCACAGTGATTCCAAACATGTGTACCCAAAAAAAAGAGTTATTTACGAATCGGACAAAAGACCAACATGCATTGCAGATATGTTCAAGCTCAATATCAATGCTCTCTTTCTTGAAGTTATGGATTAAACTGGAGAAGAGGAACTATGCAAAAGCGAAGTTGGCATTTCCTCATGCCCTTGCAATGTCTTCAGTTATGCTATCACCTGCTAAAGCCATTTTAAGTTTCCACATATGGATTCACTTCTAGCGACCTTTATTTTAGCTTTCTTCTTCAGATTGGTACATTTTTAACAATCTTGCAACATGCTCAACTTAATTTCCACTTCAGTTGCCCTAACTCTACACAGGTAGCAGAGTGTCTGCAATCTCTCAATCAAATATAGTGGCAAAATAACTTCATAACTTTATGATAAATCTTATAGTGGATTCTGTTCCTATGAACCAAAATGCGTACCAAAAAGGAGAATTATAGTGGAGTGTATAATCCTCCTGGGGTTAGATTTCTACCCAAATTTAGCAGTCATTAACTTTTGACTCTTTCAATCAACTACCAGTTTAGATGGATTATCTGCAAGCCCAAGCCCTTCTGAGCACAGCATGATTCAGTGCAGTTAAATCATGCCAACATGTTTGGTGGAGAATGGTCCAAATCAGGGTGGAGATTGAGCAAAGTGATTGCAGCAGCGTGTTGACCATATCTCTCCAACATTATTTCAGTACACACACATCATAGATACTTCAAGAAATCAGAAATCATTGTCATTTTTACCAAAAACAACTAAGACCTTGAGACAAACATAAAGTAGAGAACAAATTGTTTCTGCTTTATATATCGTAGCATGCACAGTTTTCCAACACATCATAGTGAAACAAAACCTCATTATTAAAGCCTAAATGGAAAACCACCAAGACAAGTGAACAAAAGGTGTTAGAATTTGGAGAGATTGGGGAGTCAAACCAAATGGGTCGTAACATATATGAACTGAACTTGATCCAAAAGCTTAAATTTGTTATGTTCTGGGTCTATCCATGTATATACAAATCAACAATTCGATGTTGACTTGCAATGAAAGATAACAAATCACACTTGTTTCTCCACAAATCTCCCTCTCAAGTGCGAATTTATCACATTTCTTCCCACACCTTTATTTGGACTTTCTTGGGTATTTCTGTGGTCTGGTACCTGCTCCCATACTCTATATTTATGGGGGGTGTTTTTTATTCAATGATCTGATACCAACTCCCATACTTTGCTCAAAAGAGTTGTCCAACCCAAGATCACTCAACAGACTAGGTACATACTTCAAGGAACATTATCCTACCCGAAATCTTCAGCCACTTGGGTTTGATGGTTCATTAGAATTTGGAGAGATTGAGGAGTTCAACTAAAAGGGCCTTAACATACATGTGGAACCCAACTTGACTCAAAAGTGAAACCATTAGGTTTTGGGTTCATCCCTGCATACTAATCCATATTCCATGTTAACTTTCCTATGGGTACAACCAATTAAGATTTTTCCCCAACAGAAGACATAAAACAAATGCAACAAAAACAATAGCCCAAAAAAAAAAAGAGCTCAGTAGAAATCACTCATACACTGATGCTGAACTTGTCTATAAATCTAACATTCTCATATTGATTTCAAAACTCAAGTACTCAAGTACAACACATTATATCCTTCAGAATACAGAATTAATAACTGCATACCTTGTGACCAACTAATAGATAAAAGGAATGAACTTGTACCTAACTTTACTCGCATACTCCACATACCTCTCCCCAAAAGTCTCAACCATCAAAGCCTCCTCCAGCTTTGCCTTCTGATCATAGTACAACGAACAAACTGCTACGATGAATAGCAAGCTCAAAGGTGCTCGAAGCGCAATGAAATATGTGACGAACAGAAGCATCGTAGATGAATATATTGGATGGCGTACCCAACGGTAAGGCCCAAACTGTACAACAGCAGTTGGCACCACCACCTTTTCTGAATACTTTGCAAGGTACAATGTTGAGTTATATTGCACTAGCAGAGTCACCAATATCAAAACCCAAATACATACATTGCTCCACCCGCCAGGAATGCGGTGAAGCTCTGGCCCTTCAAATGCGGCCAGCCAGTGACCAGCCATGACCCCGGCACAGAACAAAAGACGCAACCACTTTGGTGGGCTCACATCCCACTTGGGGTCATGCGGGCGAGCATAGTAATCTCCATATAACCGTTTCCTCACACTAACATTGAAGAAAAAGAAGTAATGGTAGACAAAGAAGAACACATAAGGCCAACCTTCAAGGAAGCCATTGAAATGGGCAGGTGGGACTATTGTGAGCCAAGAAAACACTGAAGTGACAATGGCAAGTTGCTCAAAGATGCTGGCTTCACCTTGTAAATGCTTCCGAAAGCAGTAGAAACCGTAAACCCCGATTGATAGAGCCAGAAACCAAGGCCAAAACATCCAAGTCCAGCTAAAGTACATCCAGAAAAAGGGGCTCAAGAGCAAATTGACAGTCCCTTTTGTGGCTGCAATTGCAATGGAAAAGATTCCAGACCACTTGATGACATCAAAAGGGGTTAATTTAAAAAGGGTATCTTTGAATGAATCAAAGGATATATTTTTGAGGAGTTTTAGCAATGGGGTTTGAGATTCTGAGCTTGAGGTGCTGGAGTATGAGCATTTAAGCGGAGGTAACAAATGGGTGCTTCTTCTTGTTCTTGTTGGTGATGATGAGAATGGGTTTTGTGAAAGACATAAATTTGATGGGTTCTTGAGGGGTTTAAGGCTATGGTGTAAGTGAGAGCTGTGGTTTATTGAATTGCCCTGCAGATGTTTACGAAAAGGTCTGAGAGAGAAGTTGGGTCTATCAGTGAAAAAAGAACAGAATGGGATTGTTTTGGAATGTAGGAATATTGACTTAGCTTCCATGGTTGGGTGTGAGAGGAAAGCAACGATTTTCGAGTCTACAAGAATTGGCTAATTCAAGCCAACGTTGGTCAACAGACTATCCAGAGAGACAGACATGGGAAAAATAGGGTTCTTCTGTCATTCTGTGTTTTCTGTCATGAAAACATATTTACTAGGATGGAGCCGAAGGTCTTATCTTATGAATTATTTTACGGGTTAATTGGGCCTACCCTGCTTTTCGAATGGCCCAAATATCATTTCATAGAAGATTGGCCAAAGTTAAATTTTGAATTTTTGGGTTGGGAAATGGGTTTTCTGGTTTATACAAAGTAAACATTCAAAGTACTTAGGCCTCGTTTAGTTCACAAAATGGATTTTAGGGGAAATCACTTCCCATGTCATTTATTAATGGATGGGAAATGGAAGATTCCCTTTGCACGTTTGGTAATGTTGGGAAAATAACCAAGAGATATCACTTTAATTCATTTCCCATGTTTGTTTTAAGTAGGAATGGAAAACAAAGTTTATATAATTTTTCAATTATACTCATATTAAAACAAATAAAAAGGAAGGAATTTAATTATAATTGTTAATATGGACAAAATGGTCATGAAAAATGTGTATTTAATGTTGGCTCATTTTCCCAAACTTCCTCATGAGGAGGGAAAACAAAATTCAAGTTAAGATGAGAGCTTCACTTTCCCCCTATTTTCCCATGTGGCAAGCAACGATTTCCCATGTTTGGACTTATCAAACATTGGAAAGCAATTGATTTTCCATCTCTAAGCCTCCTTTTCTACAAACTAAACGGGGCCTTAGAGCATTTCCACCCATTTGTTATGGCAAAAGGTTTGGGAGACAAGTGTTGTTACTATTCACATGAATAGTGCATGCCTTAGCAATTTTATTTATTGGCTTTCCATCCATTGCCATGGCAACCCAATGGCAACCACTATTCACATGAGATATGAGGAGAGGGATTTATATAGAGTTTTGGTATGGTAAGTGAAGAATATGGCTAGGTATTTTTATTTTTTTTTAAATCTGAAATTTTTGTTTTCCCAATTTTTTTGTTATATAAATTAGTTGTTGACGTCACAATGACATCAGCATTAAGGCATCTTGCCCAGGCAACCGCCCAAGCAAGCCTTGATCGCTAGAAACGGAATTGAGGGCCTAAGGGGTCTCTTGCTCGGGCTAACCCCTCTCGCTGGAAATGCTCTTAGAGCAGTTCCACCGTTGAGCCCGTGACAGGGCAGAAGGGGCCCCAATCCCCAAATTATAGTTCCAGCAGGCTAAAGCTGCCTGGGTAGCAGCTGGGTCCCACAAAACTAGGCCAGCTCAAAGGCAAAATGAGCCTGTACTTTAGCCTGGGTTTGCTGACGTCAACAACGAAAAACATTGAAAAAAGAAAACTTAAAATTTCATATTTTTAAAATATAAAAAAATTACTTAGTCATATTTTTCACTTCCCATGTCAAAACTCTATACAAATTCCTCTCATCATATCTCATGTGAATAGTAGTTGACACGGTAATGGGTGGAAACACCACAAGTCTTTTGCAAGGGCTGCCACTATTCACGTGAATAGTAATGTCCATTGCCCTATGCTTACCCTTTGTCATGACAAATAAGTGGAAGTGCTTTTACAACATTCGAAAGGAATATTAGAAAACTAATTCTTTTATCTAAAATTTACAAGTGTTAGAGACACACGTGAATGACTGTGACTATTGTATTTTATTAATTATAAAAATATACAGTTGACAATATCACACACATACAAACATGACTATTCCTAAAATTTATCAATTTACAAAATTGCATGCTTTGAACATGAAAAGAACAAGTTGAACTTGGTTTGTGAATCAATATTTTGAGCCAAGGACTTGCATCTCAATCTCACCTCACCTATCACACCTTAATAAGGCCCCTACAATATTTTAATTTGTTGGTTAAATAAAACATGGTATGTATCGTTTATCCTTTCTTTTAGTAATCAAAGGCGGAACTAGGAATTTATTAACGGATGGGCTAGCTATAGTTATTAGCTTAAAATTTAATCATCATTTTTATTTTACTTATAGTTTCTATAGTCTTTCTAGAGATAAAAGTATGCTTTGAATCTTATAAACCACTCTAATTTTCAATAAGCTTTAATATAAAACAAATACATATTAAAAATGCAAACACATATTATCAAAATGAAATTATATTCAACAATAGAATTCAAAGTGTACTTATTTTAAAGTGTATTTTTATTGTTCTCCTGCAACCAAGTTCATAAAAATTTGGTTATTATTATTATTATTATTTTTTTTATGGATATGTGGAGGTATTGAATAGATGCCAAAAAGGATAAACTTTGTTTTTTTTTTCTTTCTATTGTCCAAATATAAAATTTCCTCTTGGGTTTTCTAAATAATTAATATTAAGGAAAAACTTAAATGGGATAAATGTGGCACAATATGAACCTTTAAAATCCGAAGATTGGGAGTTGGAATGGCCAGGTATAATCATAGCTTGGTACTTTGAATAAACTGACCAATTGAAATGTAAATAAACTAGCACACTTCGAATTAAATTTTGTGAAGCGGTGATGCAATGTCCTAACTTGATTAGCTGGTCTTCAATTAAAGAACCAATTTCACTGCCAATCTATTAGATTTCCTCAAAACATCACTGGGCTGCAGTGGGAGTAGTTCCACCCTTGTTAGTAATAGTTGTCGTCATGTGGTTGAAATAATCTTTATATTCGACTGATACATATAGGATTTCATTTAATAATAATTTTCTCCATTTAATTGAAATAGTTTGATATTCGACTAATACAGATTTGAGTAAATATATATCTTTGTAAATATCATTTTGTTTACATGACCAAAAGAAGTATCAAACCACATTCCGAAAAACTGAAGTCGATAGCTGTGGGCGTGTATGGCTTGTTTGCCAAGCCAGTTATTGAAATAAATAATAAATCTACGTAGTGCATTTGCTGACCGCAAGGCCCCTCTCAATCTACCCATTATACACACAACACAGACCACCAAATATCTACAACCCAAAGTCACCTTTCGTATTTCTCTCTCTCTCTCTCTCTCTCTCTCAAGTGCCCTTTTTGAAGCACACAGCTGAAAATAGCCCCAACAGTTAATTATAAAAGAAAGAGGCAAACAAACAAACAAACCAAAAAAAAATAAAAAATCTAATTTTCCCAAATGGGTTCTTTGAATCAGCTTAAAAAATAAGGTGGTTTTCCATTGGCTCTCACCAATTCTCAGAAACGAAATTTCAATCTCATTTTCTGCCTGAGACAGCAAAGTTATGATTTTTTCTCGGATTGGTCGCTCCTTTTCTCGATCTTCTCGCTCCAGAGTAAGTTTCCCAATCTTGTTCTTCCCCTTTTCTTATTTAATTTGTGTGCTAAATATCTGGTTTTTGGTGTTAGAATTCGATATATGGAAGTGGGCGATCGGCGGCTCTGAATGGGAAAGAAGCGATTTTGGGTGTACCACGTCTTGGTTCGTATCTGGGTCGGGTAGATGGGGATTTAGGGTTTTTGAGGTCTTATTTTGCTTCATCAATAGCAGCCCACAAGGCCTGCGTTTCTGATTTCAGTTACATTCTTGGAAACCCTAAGCTTCGCAGACATTTTTCTAGTGAAGCCCCAAAGAAAAAGAGTAAGCAAGTTACAAAATTTGGTTGGTTAATCTTTTGTGGTTTGGTTAGCAGTTGGTAGTTCAGCTAAATGAATCAAAATGTGGAAAAAAGGGTGATTGCGCTAAGCATGTGCTTGTGTTGATCTTGCTGTTGCAGATTATGAGAACTTCTATCCCAAGGAAAAGAAAGAAATTCCCAAAGGAGATGAGCAGAAATCAGAGTCCAAAGGTTAAATTTCCATCTTTTCAGCTGGAACAATGCTTATTGTCAGTGCTATTTTTCCATTGAATTACATATGGTTCTATCAGGAATTGCCATTAGTATTTGTTTTAATTGAATGTTTATCATAGAAGTGGACAAAAGTAGGATTTTGTTATTACCAATTTATTTTAGATTAGTGTTTTTAAATCATCAGAACTTATGAGTGCTGGAATGTTGGATTAGTTCAAGTTGCCAGTTTATGACTACATAACTCAGGTTGTTGAGAAAAAAAGTGATGTGGTTTTTAAGAGTTGGGGTTTGCAGTGGCGCCTCTGTGATATTTTAGTTGTTGATTTAAATAAGTATTTTCAAGGGACACATGGCTCTAGTGGTAGAGCACATACCTGACACTCATTGTCAGAGTTTGACTCTTGCTCTTCCCTCTGCCGGGGAAGAGACATGTTTCATTGTAAAGTGGATGTTTTATGTAGGGGGTGCGTGAACTTACATTTAGATAAATGACTACAGTCGTATATATCTTGACTTGATCATATAAGACTCAAGTAGGTTTGATAGAAAGTAGTGTCAAATTAAGAATGCTAGGTTCTGTGTTATTATTTGATAATGAAAACTTTTGTGATTTAAGGCTGTCCAGTCTTCAGCGGGTGGGGTGAAGAGGAGGAGGTGTTAGAGAATATAAAATATCTCATGGGGATTTGTATTGGGTTGGGGCTTTGAATTTTTGGATTGAGTATTTACTTATGATCGTTTATATTTATTTATGGCTAATTATATTTTGGTTTTTGTATTCTGTTAATTTTTATTATTATTATGGATTGCCTGCATATAGGCCTTTTTAGTAGGTTTTGGAGATTTTGTCATATTGAGTAAGAATATTGGTTCATCTTATTTTCTCCTTGTTCTATTTCTTCTCTTTCTCTCTCTATTTTCTCTCCCTGTCCTAGATCATATGCTCCTTCATCACCCAGAATTTCAGGAATATGTTTTTAAGTCAATTCCTTGTTGAGTTTTGCATTTAAAATCTTTAACATTTATACTAACTTGAATGTTCATTCAATTTCAGATGACTCAAAGGCAGATGATCAGGGGAGTTTTCAGGAAACTTTCTTGAGGCAGTTTCAAAATTTAATCACCCCGTTATTGGTCATTGGGCTATTTCTTTCCTCCTTCTCCTTTGGTTCTCCTGATCAGCAACAGGTAAGTGCATCCATAAATATGTGATATATATATTTTTTGGGATAGATTTATGCAATTAGAGTATTATCATTTATTTATTTCATATGATATAAAGCCAAGTCAATTTTAGTTTATGCAATTAGAGTCGCATATTATATCATTTCGTTTTATTTTTTATTTTTATTTTTTATAATGATATAAAGCCAAGTCAATTCTACTTACAACTCACAAATTTAAATTGTGCACATTACTAAGGAAAATTCTTTGGAGTCCAACTTTTTTTTTTTTCTTTCCAGTTCTATTACATGAGGTGGCTGGAACCTCGTACACATGAGAGGAGAGAGTTGCAAAAGTAGTTTGGCCCTTTAACATCTTCTATAAAATAATAATGTAAAAATAAAAGAAGTTTGTCTCATTTTGATTTAGATTAGATTTGGCATGGGCAACGTCCTTGACTGAACTGAAGTTGGTCTTCAGCTAGATTCAGGCTACATGCTTTGTGACCCTAATTACTGAAAAATTATTCATTCACTTTCATATTAGTAAATTCGTTGAATTGGATCTGTAATATGTCAGGTTAAAGATCTGAGTCCTGCTCTTAATCTTTTGTGGTGATATTTATAAAATAAATTAATTTGCATGACCAGTGTAATTTTTTTTTTTCTTTCTATATCATTCTGTTTTATCTTGAAGGTAAGTTCTCTATTCCAGTGAAATAAAAAAGTTCTTTACTCATATGCTATGCAATTTTGTTCTCTCTGCAGATAAGTTTCCAAGAGTTCAAAAATAAACTTCTGGAACCAGGCTTAGTGGATCATATAGTTGTTTCTAACAAATCAGTTGCAAAAGTATATGTGCGTAGTTCACCACGCAGTCAAACAAGTGATGAAGTTGTCCAAGGACCCATTAATGGTAACCCTGCTCGTGCAAATGGGGGCCAGTACAAATACTATTTCAATATTGGAAGTGTTGAATCTTTTGAGGAGAAGTTGGAGGATGCACAGGAGGCATTGGGAATAGACCCTCATGATTATGTTCCTGTTACATATGTCTCTGAAATGGTTTGGTACCAAGAATTGATGAGATTTGCACCAACACTACTGCTTCTGGCATCCCTCTTGTTTATGGGGCGTAGAATGCAGGGTGGACTAGGCATTGGCGGTTCTGGTGGACGAAGTGGCCGTGGAATCTTCAACATAGGAAAGGCTCAAGTTACAAAAGTAGATAAAAATGCAAAGAATAAGGTCGGCTTTCTGTTTCCCAAGTCCATACTGGTGCTTTTTCGTGTGCATTCAAAATGTTTTCTTACCAATTTTCTTTCCAGTAGTTATAATACCTTTTCTTAAGCACTCTGTTGCAAAGTTTCATCAGTAACTTACATATTTAATTGGCCCAGATCTACTTTAACGATGTTGCCGGGTGCGATGAAGCAAAGCAGGAAATCATGGAATTTGTTCACTTCCTCAAGAACCCTAAGAAATATGAGGACTTGGGAGCCAAAATTCCCAAAGGCGCTCTATTAGTAGGCCCTCCAGGCACTGGAAAGACTCTTCTAGCGAAAGCAACTGCAGGGGAATCTGGTGTTCCGTTTCTATCTATATCTGGTTCAGACTTCATGGAGATGTTTGTTGGTGTCGGACCGTCTAGAGTTAGAAACTTGTTTCAGGAAGCAAGGCAATGTGCTCCTAGTATTATATTTATTGATGAGATTGATGCAATTGGTCGAGCAAGGGGGCGTGGGGGCTTCTCAGGTTCCAATGACGAGCGTGAAAGTACTCTAAATCAGTTGCTGGTAGAAATGGATGGCTTTGGAACAACTGCTGGAGTAGTTGTGCTTGCTGGCACCAATAGGCCTGATATTTTGGACAAAGCCTTATTAAGGCCTGGTCGATTTGATCGCCAAATTTCTATTGATAAACCTGATATTAAAGGTCGTGACCAGATATTTCAGATATACCTGAAAAAAATCAAACTTGATCATGAACCATCATACTACTCCCAAAGACTTGCAGCCTTGACTCCAGGGTTTGCTGGAGCAGACATTGCAAATGTTTGCAACGAAGGTGCTCTAATTGCTGCAAGGAATGAGAGTGCACTGGTCACGATGCAGCATTTTGAGGCGGCTATAGATAGGATTATTGGTGGTTTGGAGAAGAAGAACAAGGTAACTCATTTTTTGCTGGCTCCTTGTTAATTTCATGGTATATAATAACTTTGTTTCATTTCCTAGTACTCTTTACCATTCCCTCCCCGCTCCTCATCTTCCGGAAAAGAAAGACTGATGCTGCATAACATGGGGTTGGGACAACACTCTGTCCTCCCCCACTTAGGAGTCAGGTCATTTCTGTTACGGCTCTGATGATATGCACTATGTCTAGAGAGTTGATTGGAAATAATCATTACATACCGTGGAAGAAAATACACTCCTGCTATCCATCTTCCTAAACTATAGTATTGGGGTTGGAATTGCTCATCTTATATGACTCTTTGGGTGCTCCTTATGCTGGGTTAGAGATAATTTTTTCTTTTGATCTGGACCTTGTAGAACCCATTTTGACCTTCCACTAGGGAGGCAGCAATTGTTAATAAAGGCCCAGATCAAACTTTCAGGTAGCTAGAAGGAATTTATGCTTTAGCAGGGATTTATACTTTATAAGAAAATGTTTCGACTTTGAACCTTCAGTGTGTTTCTTTGTCTTTGTTCTTTTTAGAATGGAATTTTTGACATCTTTGCTTGTCAAACAGGTTATAAGCAAGCTTGAACGCCGCACAGTTGCCTACCATGAGTCAGGGCATGCTGTTACAGGCTGGTTCTTAGAATATGCAGAACCATTGTTGAAAGTGACCATTGTTCCTCGAGGTACTGCTGCACTTGGGTTCGCCCAGTATGTTCCGAACGAAAACCTCCTCATGACCAAGGAGCAGCTTTTTGATATGACCTGCATGACCCTTGGTGGTAGGGCAGCTGAACAGGTAGCTATCTATGAAACTTAATCTTACTTTTTGGATGAGGCTTATAATGCAAATTGTTTATATTACTTCTAGTAATTCTTCATTCTCAAGTCTTGGAACATTATTAGTCGTGTTATGATAGTGATGGTGAGCATATTCTGTGTTGCAGGTTCTGTTGGGAAAAATCTCGACCGGAGCCCAAAACGACTTGGAGAAAGTGACAAAGATGACCTATGCCCAAGTTGCAGTCTATGGTTTTAGTGACAAGGTGGGTCTCCTTTCTTTCCCTCAAAGGGACGATGGGTTTGAGATGGCAAAGCCCTACAGCAGCAAGACTGGGGCCATTATTGATAGTGAAGTGCGAGAATGGGTGGGTAAGGCGTATACACGCACAGTTGAAATCATAGAGGAACATAAAGAACAAGTAGCTCAAATTGCAGAACTGTTGCTTGAAAAGGAAGTTCTTCACCAAGATGACCTTCTCCGGGTGTTGGGGGAGCGACCATTTAAATCAAGCGAAGTCACCAACTATGATAGATTTAAGGAAGGTTTTGAAGAGAAAGACGATGAGAAAACAGTGGAGATTCCACTAGTTGGGTCCGAGGAAGATGGCTCTTCGCCCCTTGAGCCCCAGGTTCTGCCTACTTAGTAGTTATTGAGGAGGAAGTTGTTTGTAATTGTACATTAAAAAGGAAAATTTTCTTCAACTCTTGTGCTAACTATTTCACATATTTCTTGTATGAACGAAATCTGTATTATACGTTGATTGCTATTTTATTACTACAGCATTTTCTATGATGTCATAGACTAGTCTTGATATTTCAGATTCTCAACTCACAGTGCGATGTTGATTGTTTCCAAATACATTATTTGTTGGTGACCATGAAGTCAATGACCATGCGTTTTATAAGCATCATTATAGGATTAAGAAATTGGCACCAAAATGCTTGCATGCTTTTGCTTTTATGATTGTAAGTTGTACTTTAGTCGGTCAAAGATTTGATGATATAAACAAGATTTTCATGTTATGTTACCAACAAATCAATCATAATCTACCACCTTAAGAAAGCTAACAAAGATAAAAAGAAATGCACTTTGTTAAAATGATTTCTCGCAATTACTTAAAAGAATCGTTTGTTTATGAGTGTGGGGGTTAAGTTTCTATACTAAAGCTAGAAGCTCTTGCGCCTGTGATATCCCTAATGCTTTTTTATTTGTTTTCTTTTTCTTGTGAATCTTGTGAAACGGAATCCATCCTTTGACCTGATTTTCGCTACGCGTCTGACCACTTGAGCTAACCCCAAGGGCTTGTAGCTTGAAGGCTTGAAACGTTTTCAGATATGTCCTTTGCTATTTTTATAATGATGGTCAGGCACTGATGTTCCTCATGAGCGGCATATAAAAAGAAAGTCAAGAAGATGTTAGTTTGTGTTTTTGTTAATTTCTTTTCGCTGTTAAATTTTGAATTGTGAAGGGGTGACCAGTCGCATAACATATGTTTCTAGACGTTGAGTCTGGCTGGACCAATATCAAAGAGGGTGGTAGCTTTGACCTTCCCCCATTTCATTATTATACTTCAAGCCTCCTATATATATAGAGTTCTCTCAATTTAAGCCTGTCATCTGTATCCTCTTCTCTGCACACAACTTCTTCCTCATTCATTCAGTCCTTATTTACATATCTCTCTCTCTGAGGTGTTTTTTCTTCCCCATAATAGCTCTCAAATGTTGCATATTCATTGATGGTTTGGTGTTGAAAAATAAATAAATTAAGTTGGCATAATTGGTCTCTCTCTCTCTCTCTCTCTCTCTCTCTCTCTCTCTCTCTCTCTCTCTCCCTCTCCTTTTTCATATCTATGAATTAATGATGCTCCTTTCTTTTGAAGCTTTTAATTTGTAGAGTAGAATGGATTTCCAAAACCAGTATCAGCAGGCTGATCAGATGCCAAAATATGAGTGTCTTCTCTTTGGCAAGTCTTTTTTCCTTCATATTTTTATCCTTCTTTAAGTCATTATAACTAATAACTTGTGTCAGATTTCAATCAACATATTTCTGTGTTGTTCTTTGCATCTGCTACCTAGCTAGCCACTTCTCATTAGTACCAACAATAACATAAAACTATTTGTGTTGCAGATCTAGATGATACCCTTTATCCCTTGAGTTCTGGAATGTCTAAACAATGCACCAAGAATATTGAAGGTACAGTATATAATTCATCACCCTTCCATCCAATATCTAATAATTACCAGAAAAAATCAATCTGATTATTCTTGTATCTCTTTTCTCAGAATACATGGTTCAAAAACTAGGCATAGCCGAAACAACAGTCACTCAGCTTAATCAAGTGTTATACAAGAATTATGGGACATCAATGGCTGGTCTAAGGGTATGGCCACAGATTATAATATCCTAATTTTTTTTTATAATTTTTATATCATTAAACTTTCTTACAATTTTTTCTCCGGTCCAGGCCATTGGTTATAACTTTGACAATGATGACTACCATAGGTACCAAGTTTCCTCCTCCCTTTAACCTCTTTTATTTATCATTATATGATCTGGTGCATATCAGGAAGTATGAAATTATCTCACAAATTCCCCTTTTACAGTTTTGTTCATGGAAGATTGCCCTATGAGGTACTAAGACCTGACCATGTCCTTAGGACTTTGCTGCTGAGCCTGCCGTATCGAAAACTCGTAAGCTGCAAGTTACATATAGAAACAAGTTGATAGTGACTAAAAAATTTTGTTTCAAGATTTTGTTTCTCTGATGATGTTTTGGCTTCACGATATGAAACAGATTTTCTCAAATGGGGACAAGTTCCATGTGGCAAAAACTCTTAGCAAGCTTGGATTGAAGGACTGTTTTGAAGGAGTTATATGTTTTGAGACTCTGAATCCCATCATTGATAATGAAGACCCAAAGTCCACAGGCTGCAGAAAGGTTTTTGACCATTCTTGTTTATTTGATGCTGGATCAGCACTTCCAGTGACTCCAGTTGTTTGCAAACCATTTGCAAATGCATATGAACAAGCCTTTCAGAAAGCCAATATTAACCCTCAAACAACTGTAAGGCAGATCTGGCACTTCTAATAACCCTTCTTAATTGTTTTAAATTTTCTGTGAACTTTTACTTTTCCCCCTTCTTCGAGCATCTCCAATAGACTAGGAAAATGCGTCATTTGACTGACAACCTACACTTTACTCCAAAGGATGGGGCAAATAGTTAATATAAAAATAATGTGTCCCCAAATTGCCCCACGACTTTTCAACAAGGTATTTTGCCTTTGCCAGGAGGTGAGGAAAATTTTCCTTTGCTTCTAACCTTGAATATTTGGAGCTTAAGAATGTGGCAGGGCAATTTTAATTTGCCTTGCTCGATACCTAACCCCTTGAACATGCTCTTGTTTCTTACCATGCATTCCTCAACCAAAAAAACTTCAAAATGACCCTTTTTTATTTGTTTATTTATACATTTCATGTATAATTCAGTTGATGTAACAGTGAATTTACCACTTATTGCAGCTCTTCTTTGATGATAGCATCCGCAACATACAGGCTGGAAAGGATATGGGTCTTCATACTGTATTGGTAAGTTATAAAAGGAAGGGATTTTTCAGTTCTTGTTAAATACGGATCCTGAGTTCAAATCTTATAAATGAAAGTTTATTGTATCGTTGAATAAAATTTTTAATAACGCGTTCCCACCAAAATGAACAAATGATGTATGTATGTATAGGTGGGCACTTCCAACAGAACCAAGGGTGTGGATTATGCAACAGAGAGCATCCACAATATCAGAGAAGCACTGCCAGAGCTTTGGGAAATCAATAATAAGAAAGACATAAGCAGAAGCTTTTCTGGTAAGCTGGCAATGGAGACATCAGTGACTGCCTAACTATATATAGCTTCAAAGTCCTTTGAGTAAAACAAGCAGCATGCAGGCTGGAAGTCGGAGAAAATCTTAAATGTAACCAGTTTGTATACAATCATGTGTTTATCGCTCCAAATCTTTTCCTCCAACAATTGGCTTAGTATACATATTTACATGTTTATTCTAATAAATGTATGATCAATGAAAAAGAAATCTGCTTTTCTGATTTGTGATGATCAATCACACCCCTCTATTCCCCACAACCTCTCTTGATCTTTACAAGAAAGTACAAAAGATTAACTCCGACGAAATACAAATAACTGGAGCAAATTAAAATCCAGAAAGGGAAAAATGACAATTATACTGAAATTAATTAATTGTACAAGATAAAAAAATTGGTGCCTATTATTGATGAAAATTATTGAAAAGTTTGCTGGTATCCACCATGCTGTCACTCAATTATTGGACAGCTGTGCTTGAGCCTTTGAGGGTACCACAATGGATAACAACATGCACCGACGAAATTTAATATCAAAATTCTAGACAGCAATTGATATGATTTGTTCATAATATCGACCTTTCACCCCCTTCATTTCTAACAATCAAAGTATTCACATGAGCAATTGGTGTCTGCTCTGACAACTTTGGGTTTTCGTAATACCAATCTCATACTAAAAAAAATTGTCCTAACCTAAACAATGAATAATAAACATCATGATAAGATATCAATCTTTGAGTACTAACTAATGGGATCCTTTTTTTTTTTTTTTGGAGAGAACCTCGACGGAATGAGGGAAACTTTATTAATAAAATGAAAAATTACAACGAGGGACAACACACCTGACCCCGACTCAACAAATCATATAATAGGGCGTCCTGAATAGTCACCTCAAACCAAATAAAGTTGTTTACATTATGCGGATCGAATCGAACAAATCGGTGTACAACACTATTTGCTTCCCTATGAGTAAATTAAAAAAAAAGAGCCAGGAATCTATTTTTGAAGATGCTTTACATCTTCAATAATGAGTCGGTGTACTAACCAATGGGATCGTTGTTTTAGTAATTAAGATGTCATGTCATCCACTATATCAATTAAATATCTTCGGAAAATAAAAGTTCTCCACACGAAGGATTGACAATGATACCACCCAAAATCAAAATGTTTCGCTGTACGTAAATAGTAATTAAGATAAGTATCCAACAAACAGGATATCAGATAGTTTCGTGGAAGCGTAAATGAACAACATAAACACTAAGATCACCATATTACTATTTATATGTTTGAAAATAAGATATATTAAAGTTTAGGTAAATGAACGCAAAATACGATATATTTATAGAAAGTTGTTGGAGTATGCTCTTAAATAAGGAAAAATTCTTGAATCCGATTATCGCATTAGTCAGTCTGATTTTACGTTTGTCTTACATCTTTGAGTGTGTTGCCATATACAACAGACGAAGACAAAAAACTTATACTGAAAAGGAAGAATCCTGGGAAGAGAAAGCCTTCTATTGTTTGAGAATTTTTGAGTTAGATAAGGTGTTGCAACTTGCAATACCTAAATAAGAAAAGATTACTTGAGTAACAACTCTCCCATAAAAAAGGCGCAAAAAGTTGCTTTGTCATGAAGATTTTTTTGTTATTAAAAAAAAAAAGCATCAAATCAAAGTGAAGCTCGGGGACGTGGCTAACCGGGTACGTATAACGTATGCCACAAAAAAAAATACCAAAGGCTCCTGGCGATAACGACACGTGTCCTAATCAAACGCGATTTTTTTGCAGGCATCTCACGTAAAGCAGGCACGTGTCAGGCTCGCATAGGGCCACGTAATGCGGTCAAAAATGGGGTTATGACTTTGACGTTCGAAGAAATTGAAATCCAATATTAAAATGACGGGTGTGTGGCTATTTAAACACTTCTACGCTTCCTATTATTTTCTCTCTTTTTTCCCTTCTAAAAATCCTCTCCTTTTCTCTCCATCTCTCTCTCTCTCTAGTATCTACAACTGCTGCCATTTGGATCTGGTAACGCTCATTTTCTAGTCTTTGAATGCTTTTTTATTACTTTAGAAGTTTGGATCTTTTTCTTTATATTTTCAATCACAATGGTTTACGTGTGAGAAATCAAATACTGGGTTTTCTTTGTTCATTGTGATGAAGCATTGTTTTCTGATTTCTCGTTCACAATTGTTGAAGTTGTAGAAATCAAATATTGGGTCTTATTTTGTCCATTGTAATGTTTCTTCAATGTCTATACTTTCCGGGATTTGAGTGATCTTCTTGCTTTAATCGGGTGTGGGCTGTGAATGTTTTTGCACCTTTGATAACAGAAATGTAATGTGTAAGTTTGTTACCTTTTCTTTTGTGATATAGGCTTTTTAGTTTTGGATTTTTTTGATGGTTTGGAAATAAAAGATTGAACTTTTTGTGAGGTTTGGGTTTGAAGGCATTGTGTTTTTCCATCAAAATGAAGTTTTAAAATGTAAAACATTGGAAGTTTTATTACTACTTTAGCATTTAGGATTTTTTGGTTGAAGTTGTTTATATGCTTAATGCTTTTCTTCAATTCCTCTGGTTTGAAGCCTTCTAGATCAAGATGGAAAACGAGGATCAATATCAGCAATATGACTGCCTTCTATTTGGTAAGCCTTAATACACAGGTTTTGTCGATTTGAAATTTATGGTTCTCGAAGGCGGAATAACAACTAGGTGTTTTGATTTCCAGATCTAGATGACACCCTATATCCTCAGAGTTCAGGGATTTCTGTACAAATCACTAAGAATATTCAAGGTGAGGAATGCTTTATGATTATGGATTTTAAAGCTTTTATGTGAAATGTTCATTGTTTGAATAAAATTTCTATGAATTTTTCGCTGTAGAATATATGCTTCAAAAGCTTGGCATGAAGGAAAGTGAAGTTCCTGAATTGTGTACTTCATTATACAAGGATTACGGGACGACGATGGCTGGTCTTAAGGTAGGGTGATTATGATCCTTCCACTTTTAATTTTTGTTTCTAAAAGTATTTAAGGCAGAACAGAATGATAATGAACTTGGTTTTGCGTTTTTCCTTATTTCCAGGCTCAGGGCTATAACTTCGAGTATGATGACTTTCATAGGTACCAAATGCTTAACCTTAATTTTTGCTCCTATTGTTTACGACAATCATATGATCTTGGTTTGTCACAATAATCATTTTTGCAGTTTTGTTCATGGGAGGTTGCCCTACGATTCACTTAATCCTGACCCTATTCTCAGGAGTCTTTTACTTAGTCTACCTATCCGGAAAGTAGTAAGTTTTATTGATCAATCTATACTCTCAAATGTGGTCTTTGAAAAAAAAGGGGGATGTTTTAACAACAATGCTTTCTTCTCATGTCATGTTGGTCATTGTGTGTAGATTTTCACAAATTCAGACAAGGCACATGCCGCTAGTGTGCTCGGGAAGCTTGGAATAGAGGACTGTTTTGAGATGATTATATGCTTTGAGACTCTGAATCCCACCAACAATGCTGATGATTCTGTTGGTGCCGAAGAAACTGGAAATATTGAACAACCGAATACTGGTTCTGTAATTTCAAAGACCCCAGTTGTGTGCAAACCGTTTGAGCATGCATATGAAGAAACTTTTAAGATTGCAAACATCAACCCCAAAAGAACGGTAAGATTTTTTTATATATTTTGACTACGGCAATTGACTTAGCCATAGGTTAGGTCTCATAATTGGCAGGGTACTGTTTGAAATAATAAGGTGTATACTATTTCTTAGCACTGTTCAATTCATTTTGTATACTTTTACTTGTCTTCATCAACATTCTTCAATTCGTTTTGTGATTTCATTTTCGTTTCCAGTTATTCTTCGACGATAGCATTCGCAATTTGCAAACTGCAAAGGAGTTGGGGCTCCATACAGTAATGGTAAGTTACTAATACCAAATTCGGGCAAGTAAAATTTTGCTGTATCTGAGAAATGATGTAAGGATATCATTCTCACCAGTATGGTTTATGAAATTGTTGTGTAGATTGGCACATCTCACCGAACTAAAGGTGCGGATCATGCATTTGAGAGCATCCATAATATCAAGGAAGCATTGCCAGAACTCTGGGAAACCACTGAACAGTGTGAAAATGTTCGATATTCGCGAGAGATTGCAATCGAACAACCAGTACAAGCTTAGGCCATTTTTAAGTCATCTGAAATGTTGAGAGCTACATTCATCACAGGCAACCATATGGCTGATGTGTTTTCTTATTTGTTTATGTGATTTTCTCGTACTTTGGAATTGTAGAATTGTATTATATATGTGAGCTTAATCTAGCAATACTGTTTCTAACATGCTGGAAAGCCCCTTCTTTTAATGACAGTAAACTGTTTCTACCATATTTATTTTTCACAAAGTCATGTTCATGTTAAGTTTTCTCATACAAATTGGGTGACGGTTAAGATATGTCACATTCTACATATAGTTTGTTTTACGTTGCCTAGGCTTTTATATTCCTTTTCAACTTCCAATTTATTTTTTATATTAACTTCCAATTGGTATTTCTAAAGATAGGCTACTCATTGATTTGCTGGGAATATGATATTATTTGAGACCTAGCATCTACAATGGGCTTCTTAAACCACTTCTTTAGACAAATTTTAGGAAGGAAGTTGGAAAAATACAACTCTAATCATGCTCCTTATCCACCTACTAAAATAAAGAGATCTCTAGGAGCTCTTAAATATGAGGAGAGAGAAATTACTCATAGTGGCTTCTTAGAATTTAGTGTTGCTTTATTTAATGAGTATTTCAAACCTTTGATTAATGCTAATTATTTTTATATTATTTTTTTAATAGACATTGACCAATTAAAAAAGAGTTATGACATTTATGACTCCCAAAACTAGAGAGCATGATTGGAGTTTAAATTTTGAATAATACTAGTCTTACCACATTTTTATACCACAATTTCATACCACATGATGTGGCAGCTGATGTGTACATACCACATCATGTAAAATACTAGTTTCTGTTTTTCTAATTTTATTTATTAAAATACACTTCATTCATTTAATTGATGTGGCATATGATATAGACATGCCACATCATGTGGTATAGAAATGTGGGATAAAAATGTAGTATGTGTAGCATTACTTTAAATAGAGATGTCCTAAAATAACTTTTATATGTTTTTAGCTAAAATTTAATTAAAAAATAGAGAGCATGATTGTGGAATGCTCCTTAATTTTTTTAGTTAAAATTTAGCTAAAAGCACACACAAGCTATTTTAGGAGCACTGTATAAAATTTGAACTCCAATCATTTTAATTTAATATGATTGGTCCATCTCTATAAATAAATAAAAAAAAAGATAAAAAACTAGTTAGCATTAATTAAAAGTTAAAACTATGCATAAAACAAAACAACATTAAATTATAGAGAGCCATTAAGAGTATCTCTCTCTTCAAATTTAGGAGCTTCTAGAGGTCTTCCTGTTAGGGATGGACACGGTTCGATTTGGACCAATTTTTGTCGCTAATTATAACCAATTTGGTACTATTCATCCGGTTTGGTTTGGTTTTAATTAAAAAAATTCAAAAACTGTCTAGTTCGGGTTGAACCGATTTTGGTCTGGTTCGGTTGTGAACCAGATTATTAAAATTATTATTATTTAATTATTTTTTAATACAATTTTCAACTGAAATTTTATTTTTTTTACTTGAAAATTAATAAATTATTCAATTTCATATAAAAATAAATATTAAAGCTAGAAGAGAGATTTTGAAATTAAACTTGAATAAATATTAATTATGAGATTAAAAATATAGCATTGAATATAAATAAATATTGAAATTATATATATTTATATATTTTAATTTGGCTAGTTTGGTTCGGTCAGATCTAGTTTTTGAAGACATAGAACCGGAACCAAAACTAATCCAAACCAATCTGGTTCGGTTTTTGACCAGTTGTTGACTTTTTGGTCAACTTGGTTTTTTTTCGGTGCGGTGCGGCTCGGCTTTCCGATTTGCCAGTTTGAATGCCCACCCCTACTTCCTGTTTTAGGAGGTGGATAGTGAGCATGTCCAATTCCTCCCTAAAATTTGTCTAAGAATGTGATTTAGGGAGCCCATTATTGATGCTCTATTTATTTGATATCAGCAGCTTATCCTTTTTAAAAAATAGCTACTCCTCCAAAAAAGCAAAATGAAAAATGAAAATCGCTTGGAATTTTTTTTTTCATGAAGGACCTGAACCAACGTTGCATTGAGAAAGAATATTAAAAGCCTTCGTGAAGAAGCACACTGTATAAAAAAGACAAATTTATAAAAAAAAAATACACTCAAAACCCATTTATAAACACACCCAAAAAGTTGACTTTGGGGTTGATTTTGGGTGTGTTTCTAAGTTTAAATAGTGTTTGGGTTTTTTTATAATTTCAAGCCCCATTTTGGATTTTTTTATAAAAGCCCCATTTTGGATTTTTTTATAAAAGCCCCATTTTGGATTTTTTTATAAAAGCCCCATAAAAAAAATAGTTATTTCAAACCGTTTTTAAACTTAGATGCTCGTTATGTATCCAAAACTTTTTTTCAAAACAATACTGTCTCTCTTTTCTATGATCAATTTTAGAATAATTAATTTTTAGCATTCATCCTACAGTTTTCACTCCCAAAATAATGCAGACGTTAGGTTAGTTGGCTAGGGCAATGTACCCAACCCTTTGTACTCGAGTTCGATCATCTTCTCTATAGTTTAGAAAAGTCTAGACCATCACTAGCATAAAATTTAAATAAATAAAAAAATTTCCCGAAATGATTTTAAATCTTCTAAATTATGAAAACATGAGTGTATATCATTTATAGCCTAAACCTTTTATTTATTTATTTATAATAAATAACACTAACCTCCCTTCTCATATGGTAGATTTCAAATTACAACAAGTGTTGTTTCTCAAAATAAGAGGAAGGTTAATGTAAAGCTTACTGAACCTCAAGGAAGGTTACTCTATTTAAATTGATTGGCGCATAAATTTTGAGTTGAAGCAAAGCCCGATGAAGAGCAGGAAAGCACTCAGGAGAATATCCAACAATTCAAGAAAATAAAGATATATTATAAATTTATGAACAAAATTCCCCATAATCTGTGCGACATGGAAGGTATGTTTGAATTGGTCATTTCATACCAACTTCTGGTTCATATGGATATTTACACAGACAAAAAGCATCATTCATGTGCATAACACTTTCTAGGGTTGGACCTTCCATTGCCACAATCACTTGACTGTTTCATCTAAAAAAGAATTGACGGAATGAATGCCTCCTCTTTTTTCTTTTGCTTTGGATGAAGGATATGCCTTTAACTTCACCCTTTCAGTGAATACTTCTTCCCGGTGAATGCTTGGAACTTCGGCTCATCTGTCTTTTGAGAAGGATCTTCTGCCTTCTGAGAAGGCTCTTGCCTGCTGTTCTTTGGGGCAACCTGGGTTTACAAGTTCAAACCAAACAGATGAGATACTTTAAAGTTAATAAGAACAGATAATCAATTAAATTAGAAAAAAAAAAGGACGTACTTTTGGGGTTTCATTTGTGGGCTGGTTGACATTTGAACCAAACACAAGCTTTCCAGAGTGTTGACGTGCAGCACAAGTTGACGACTTCGAACCCTTGGTTCCATTTTCACTCTTCAGTTGTTGCTGCTTGAGTGTGGGAGAGGAAACTTGTGCAACTGATTGTGTCAAGGGTTTCCCATCCAATCGTTTTCCTGAACCAGTAAAGGGACTGAATTTTGCTATCTTTTCAGGTGGTTCTTCTTCGGCTGAAAGATACATGTTAAAAATGGAAAATTGATGTCATCCGTTAAAAAGGAATTCTATCATCTTATAAGCAAAAAATTAAGGTCAAACGTTAGAACTGAACCATCTTTCAAAATTATTTAAACAGAATAACATAACTACCTTCTAGTAGTCTCTTCTTTGACGAAGTAATAGGTGCTGGTTTCTCGGGTTCCACATAATCAAGAGGAGGGGCAAAATCAACCTCACAGTCCGTCTCAATTATACTGATTGCAGAGGAGGGTTTTGTTTCAACTATGTTAATGTAATACTTCTTATTATTATAAGGAACCATGATAGTGTCACCAGTTGTTAAACAAGAGTAGCTCCTCAATGTAGTCTCCAAACTGAAGGAAGAAAAGTGAGGATATAAATATTTTATTATTACACTCAAAGTGCAATGCAATTACCCAAATGAAGATATCAAAGTGATTAACTAACATGGCTTTGGGATTTGAGATATCAAGAAAGTCCTTGGTGTGGGGCTGCAACTTCACATACGTTCCCTTTACAAGGCTTTTGTTTTTCACTTGACAAATGTCTCCCTCTTGAAGGAGCATGTTCTCCATCATCTACAAAGAAACAAAAGAACATAAATGAGTAAGCATCACCATATCTGGACTGCTGCTGCAACAAATTCCAAGAAAGATATGTGTACCCAGTAAGGTAAATAGATTAGGCCCTCATCAGCAACAAATTCCAAAACCCCACAATGAGTAACTCGGTCAACAGTAGGATTGTTAAGTTCAAACAACATAGGGTAGTCGATCTGTAAAGATGCTGGAGAAGAAAAGCTCGTGTTTAGTTGGCATATCATATATCAGGACCCAGGGTTACATAAGTTGAAAATCCAATTGGCAACAGCAGGACAAATAAGAGAGAAAATTATCAATTTACCGAGGCGGTCAAGAGCTGAGGGAGGCATTATAACTGGAAGGACAAAGAAAACAAACAAATAATTAAGTAAGTATTTAATACTATCAAGCAAATGAGCAAAGAGGATGCCATGGATGGTATAAAAGAACCAGTCAGGCAGATAAACATACTTTTATCACCCTTTTCCAGATGTGACTGCAAAAGATCAAAAGTAAGAGGAATCAGTATAAACAATTAGGAAGCTGGCCAAAGAATAAGTTCACTTATAACTTGGAGGGCATAGGGAAAACTTTCAACTTAATTAGCGAAATTTTTTTGTGAGAACTTAATTAGTAAATTTTCCAGGTTCAGAATTCAAACCTTGTCAATAAACGAGACAGGGTAACAACGATAACTCTGCTCAAAAGCAGAAATGCGATAGTTTTCATGAGCCTGTAACACAAAAATAATCAGAATAGTGAATAACATTTTTCAGCCAAACAAGTTCAAAACAATTAGATCAATGGATACAATGTGAAATAGAAGCAAGCAACACTCAAAATGGCAATCTAAGCTCATTAACTGATATCCATCACTGTTTTAAACAGTCAGATTGTCAAAATCTGATGCCAAATTGTTACCCAATCGCATAAACATATTACTCCCAAACTAAAACCTCCTCTATCCTACAGACATGCATTAAACCGTTCCTCTTTATCCCATGATTTCCATTCAAGATAACCCATTAGAAACTATACTGCCAACACAATCAAGTCCTTAACTTTATGTTGAATTTCAATTTAAGAAAACACAAACTACAAGGAAAATAAAAGAACGTACCATTTTCACTCGGTCCCAGAACTGATTGCCTGTCAAATAAGCAAACAATGAGAAAACATCAAAAAAAGAAAAAAGAAAAACCCAATTATCAATCTAAATCCAAACTTCAGAATATCAGTCAACCCATATAGATTCTAGATATACAGTTACAAGCAAAAGAAACCCACTCTGTTCAAAAAATGAAACAAAGAGAACAAGAAGAAACCTACTATCTGACTACCAACAAAAGCATTGAAGATAAAAGACCCAGAAGAAAATAGACGCCAAAACTTACTGAATTTTGATGCTGTTAAAACAGAAAGAAGGGATTTTGATGAAGAGCTGGGCACCTTTTTGTTTGTAATGGATGATGGTTGAGTTGAGGTGCTGGGTTTTCTTGCTGCTTAAGGAGAGCCAGCTGGGTCTGAGGCTCTGAGTCTCTGAGTCTGAGCAGTGAATTTTATGAGATGGTGGGTTCCCAGGTTTTTATAGGTTAAGAGAGAGTCTTGGATTCGGATGGAAAAACTAAAGCGGGTCCTCGTGGGTTTGTGGCTCGTGGAATACGAGGAGTGGTTCAATTTATTTATTTTTTAATTTTTACTACTGTTGTTTTCTTCTTCTTCAATTTTGTTTTTTTGTACTGCATTTTCTTTTCTTTTATATCAATTTGCAAGCAATCACATCCCAACAAAATTCCTCGGTTTTTGTTTTTTTAACAAAAGATTTGATATATACAAGATACTTTCATAACCGGTTAATACACTACATAATTAGGTCTCGTACTCTTAACAAATATTTGTTATTGACATCTATGTGAGTCAAACATGATATCTTCTTCAATTAATTGAAGATAAATACCACTAAACTAAAGTTAATTACCATAAAATTGTAATCCAAAAGAAACGAAAAGTTATGAAAAATAGCCCAATTTGAGAGTTTTAAAGAATTTTGCCTCTTTTTACTTTTTAAATTTAACCAAGCTGCAAAGTATGAACGAGCATTATTCTATGGGACCCATATGATACTTTAAAAACAAAGTTATTTAGGGTGTTCGTGGATTCAAATATTTTAATATTTAGAATATAATCCAATGTACATTAGATTTCTAATATTACAATTTAATTAAATCCAATCCAATTTGTTTCAATTCACATGGGTGATGGTTGGTTCTTTCTTAATAACCAAAAAGAACTATTAAATCATTAAACAATTATCTCAAACTTGATCAAATCACAACCTTAAAAATTTAGGGTGCAAGTTTGTAATTAACCTTTCAACAACAAAAAACCTTACTTGAATTCAACTCTCTCTCTCTCTCTCTCTCTCTCTCTCTCTCTCAAGTATTTTGAGGCGAAATTCTATAGTGATGGTGCTATATATGGACTCCTCATGTGGACATTCATGTTAGTCACATGATTATTTAATTAAAATTAAGTGAAGTTACTATTTAGATGAATCCTGTAGCTAATATAAAAGTTCACATATATGGTACATATATATATGACACTCTCACCATAGAATGACTCGTATTTTGAGACTGATTTGGGCCTTTACAGTCCAGATCTAAGCCAGTAACATTTGGTACTCTGATTGGCCCAAAGGCTAGCCTAAAGGAAGCCCATCACTAGCGAGGGATAAATTTGTCTTTTTGTTCTGTAATTTACCATTCTTCCCCAAAACAAAACCCTTGTTCCTCCTCTTCGTCCCCTCCTGAAGTTGGAGAACAAATAAAGGAAGCTTCTTTCCGTCACTGCGAGACAAAACTGAGCCTTTGCAGAGAAATCAAGCTTAAAGTTACCGCCTTGAGCTTTCAATTGGATTTCAGAAGAAAAACTACGACGCCGATATGGCGAAGCGAGAGCTTTCCAGCACGCTTAGGAACTTAAAGGTAAAAGAATTGAAGAAAACAGCTACACGAAACAGTCCTTTTTCTTTTTGTTGTTTTTTTAATTAATGTTCAGTGTTAGTTTCTGTTTGAAGTAATTTTTTTTTTATAAACCCACGTGAAATTTGATAAGGGGCTTGCTTAAATTCATCTTGGTGTTCTTTAATTTTGAATTTTTTTAACTTTCTGGTAAACCCATAATTACTTTTTCAAATACATTAATGCATATGGGTTGATTTTTTTTGTTTTGGGTTATTACCATAGTTCATGCAAAGAGCAACTCAGAGAGAGGAGAAGAAAGAAGAAGATGTCAAACCTGCTGTCGATTTTACTTTCCCTGCCAGCCAAATAAGGAAGTGGTAGCTTTTCTTTCTGTTTATTCCTTGTTCTGATATTTCTCGAAGTATCTGAGCTGTTTTTCTTCTTGGGTTACATTAATGAAAGAATATATAATTTTAAGGTTCAGTGTGGATTATTAGAATTTCGTTATCGTTTTATGTCCACCTCCGGCATAAGCATATATTATTGTCTTTTGCAGTACTTCGCTTCTTGAACTTTATTTGTTGAATTGCCACAGGGAAAAATTATTTTGTTGCAGTATCTAAAAAGTTGAAGAAATTTTGGATTCATTAGAATTGCAATATTGTCTGGATTGTGATAGATGATTTTTTGGAGAATCAGTTTGTAGCGCTTAACCGTAAGCTACTACTTTGAAGGGCTAATTTTACATAATTAGCTTTCATAAGGTTACCCTTTTCGGAAGCCTTTAGTATGTTGATGCAAAGGCATTAATGACTCAACATAGATGCCCTAAGGCGTCAATTAAGATAACTCTGTGCATTGAACCAGAGATGATAGCAATTACCTGCTATAGTTATTCATTAGTTACATTAATCCACCTTCTTTCTTCAAATTTGACTTACTTCATGTGGATGGCTGTGCTCATGCTGCAGTATGGTCATAATGGAAGGTGACCCCCATCCTGGAGCAATTAAAGGGCGGATGTCGTTTCAAAGTTTCAATCCATCGATTGATGTGAGTATAAGGTTCATGGACCTTAAGATTTCCAATGACTATTAATTTCTTGTGTACTTCTTGATTGGCTTTTGTTCACCTTACATAAAAGTGTTTCCATGGTAGATACTGAATGAAGCATCGGCAAACCCTTGTCAGCCTGCTGCCACTTCTTCTGGTATCCAAAGTGAAAAAGGGTCATTTAGGTGGGTGATTGGACATTTTAGTCTTTTAATTATTTGTTTTATTTATAAGAATGTATTGTCTCGGTAAATGAATTTTTTTGCTCCAATGGGTTGAGACTAAGAAATATACGTTGCCTAAATTTTTTCCAAAAATTTTGGTTTCTGCTCTCCTATCTTCTTTCTCCTATTTGCATTTCCACAGAGAAAATGGTTCCTCAACGGAAGAAGCAGAATGCTCAAATGCTGATAAGTCGAATTGTGAGCGTGATGGAGACCATAAAAGAAAACCGTCTGAAGTAGTTTGTGGAAAACAATATCCGAACAAGTCTCCCAAAGTTGATCAAGGTGATCAGCTGTCATCGCCAAATAAAAGTAGAGGCTCGTTCAAGAAACCAAAGGCTGAAAAGCTGGACTGGAACATTCTTAGACCGACAAAAAATCAAAACAAAAGAGGTTGAACATAACTAGGTGATTCACTTGCGGTTGTGTGAATTTTATTTTTGAATGGCTTTCAGGCCCTATAATTTGTATCTGTAATCTTGCTGCCAAATTATCGACGCCCAGTTTTCGTAACTGCCATTTAAAGTTGTTAGCTTTCATGCTGAACTGGTTTCTCTATTTCCGACCCGAAAAAAAACATAAAGACATCTAGCTAGTGCTGCTAGGATAATTCAAACTGGGTTATGTTTGAAAGTTGTGGTTATTTGTTACCCTCTAGTGCCAAAGGCTATTTCTCCCGAACTTCTTGCACTATTTGGAAAAGATGAATGCATAAAGTTGTACTAGTTTTTGCATTATTTATTCCAATCAAACTTTTAGAAAACATTTATTACTTTATTATGAGCTACACTTTTGGCATATATGTTGCTTTTAACATCACAAGACCCATCCTAAAGTCTGATTTTTCCTAAAGAAAATTTTGAATGTCAAAGGCCACTGATTTATGTGCCTTTCTGGGTTCTGTATAAACATGAAGGAATTTTCAGGATGCCGTAGTTGTAAAAATATGCACGGATCTGAAGAGTGGCCCTTGTCCAGCCCTCTTTGTCTGCGTCACTGTCCAAAATAGGGATTGTGCATTACATTTATCTGTTAGTATTTGGATTGTGAATGTTGGTTAGTTATGATTTACTGGCACACTAGTATAAAGGGAAAGGTATATTTTGCAACGACCTATGCTGATATTATGTTTCAAATTCCTAATTGTTTTTAGCCAGTTGATTGATGAGAAATAATCCCTTATTTCTTTCACTCCTTATTTCCAACCCATAGTAGACGTGTGCGAGCGCTAGTATATCAGTGTTTGATAAGCATGTGTGAGCTTGTAAATCAATGACTTTGAACATTGACATTCTCTTTATTGTTCTGGCTGGAGCCTGCAAGATGAGTATCTCGATTTGAGGTGGTGGAGTGTTGCACGGCTTGAAAGTGTATGCTATTGGATATTATGATTGATTCAAATTCGGAATTTGTCTACATCAGTACTGTAAAGACGTTAGTATTTTTCAATCAGTCATTTGGATAATAAAATAGTTGTTTTCTTTTCAAGTAAGTAACAAATCATGACGATGTTATAAATATGCTGTTAACCAGCAATTAGTGCTATGAGACAGATCATGATACCAAGAAATTTAAGAACTATGAGAGTCTATAGACTACATAACTCTCTGTTTATCAGAAAAAAACTTTCATTAAGCTGAATTATGTAGTACATGCAAATCAGTATGTAATAGAGGACACAGCTAACCTTGCCCCCTTTATAGCTAGTACATATACATCATGCTCTAAGCAGCTCTAGCTAATCTCTGCCAGGCTGAATGCTAGCACGAAACACATCGGGCAACGCTTTCGATTCGATGCCAGAGAAGCCAAAGAAGAATGTAACATGGATAGCAACCCTTGAAAGTTCTTGTTACATTGATTATAACTGTGGGAACAAAGATGAAAGAGAAATTTCTCATGGTATGAGGTCTCCTTCTGTAAGTCTCAAACAGGTTTCCAGTAAGATATAGCATGAATTATTCTGCCTTTCCATCCCTGCAAGACCCACATGCCATCCTCGTCAACAACGAAATCTTTATGGTATTCTGACGTTACCATACTCCTGACTTTCTTCAAGATCTCCTGGTCCAGTGGTAACTGCCTAAACCCAGCTCTCTTGTTTCTAAACTGCCACTGCTTGTATGTCTCAGGCCTTTCAAACCTCCTTGAACCCTCACATGCTATTACATTGATAACATCCCTACCATATACTTCTTTTTCAAAGAGTAGCCTCTGTTGATCTTCTCGGGGCAGAGTCTCCTCGAACATGTCGAACAGTGAAGAGAAATGGAAGAGTGCTTCCCGGAAGCGTGTGTCGAAGAAGGGTGCATTATAGGACCCATTGACTACACCATGGATAAATATATCTGGGTTAATTCTCCTGATCAACTTCAAAACTGTATCCCTTGGACTGTCTGTCACTGTTTCATCAGGCAGGTTCTTCAACCGGTACAAGCAGTTGACAACAATCAACTCATCTCTGTCAATTTTGATATCCTCATACTGAATAGTTTCCCAATTCTTTGCTATGACATTATACTCAAATGGGACTTTAAATCTCTCGCAGTAATTTGCCAGGCGTCGCCCTGTCGCTTCAACCCTTTCTGAAGGCCGAAAACCTGGTTGGGGAAACTCAACTCCAGTAATGCGAAGTGTGGGAGGTCCACCATGTCTGTTGGAGAGGCCTTGGATCAAGCAAGGCCATTGGTATCCATAGAGAACGCCAAAATCAATGATGTGAAGCCTTGTTGCTTTCTCTGCTAGTTTTGCAATTGTTCGGTTAGCATAGAAATTTGACATCTTCTGGAAGGGGCATGCTGTAATGTAAGTCTGGTAAGCTCTCAAGAGATCAGCAGCTGACATCTCTGGGTTCGAGGGAACTCCTGCAGCCAAGCGTAGTTCAAGGCCATTGGCTAAGTAATGAGCTAATCTCTGGGTTCCATCACCATAGGGAGAAGAGTGCTGCCTTATCTGCCTGAGTTGCTCATTTGCAGTCCTTATGTCATAGCTCGCAACAGCTTGTGCACATTGAGTTAGCAGTGTCCATAAATCAACCCCTCCTGTATTGTCATCCGGTTTTTTCTTGCGTGTTTTTTTGCCTTTGGATCCTCTTGACTTCCTGTTAAGCTGCAACTTTCCGCTCCCCTCTTTGTGCTCAGATTCCTGAGGACAACATGATTGAGACTCTTGCTTTTCACCTTGACAGAGCAGTACCTTATCAAACAGTTCAGGTAGCTCAAATTCATCAGCGTAAACAGCTGATTGCTTGTTGCTCCTCCCTTCATCAAGATCATCGCCGTCTTCCCGCTGACGATTTTTCTTGCTCCTTGATCCACGTGGTGAGCTACTCCCATCTTGGACTGAATTGAAACTCACATCCTTAGCCAGCTCCCTTGGTTCTATAGGAAATGATGAGCTGCTTTCTACAGCTATGATTTCACCCTGTCCATTTGAAAGTAAAGGATTTGGAACTGAAAGGGTATATGCAGGAGATTCAGTAGCAGAAATTTGGATATGAGAGGATTGGAAAACATCTTGAACACAATCCCAATCTGAGCCAACCCAGTTGCTAGCAGCAACAGAGCCATTACTGCTGTGGTTACTGCCCTCATCTGGGTTCTCAACATTTTGGTGAACTGAAGTAAGAAGTGAATTGGCTGAAGAGGGATAGTCTTGAACCAGGACATCATGTAAGGATTTTTCAGCAGCTTGGAGGGCCAAACAGTCCTGCAGCATGCAGGGCTTATTCTCCAGCTCTTCCTCCATAAGCATCTCACTTATGTACTTGAGAATAGCATTGGAGGATTGACTGTCTGGAGAATCCACCTCTGAGCTGAAGCCCGACAATGAGGAGAAATCACTAGAAGGGTCTGGATTGACTAGAAAGAAACTGGGATCTGTGAAATCATGATCGGCTTCAAACTCAGTAACAATATTCTGATTCGAATAGGCCGGGACGGAGCCTTGATCAAATATGAATTTGTTCATGGAACTGGGAATTTCATCCAGAAAGGTATCCATCAAGGCCACCAATCTAACAGGATTCAAGAAAAGTTAAATCTTACAAGAGGTGCAAATGGAAAAAAAAAAAAAAAAACAAGATTCAGGTGAAAATGTTCAATATCAAACCTTGGATATCACTATGAGAATAGGAAATAACCAAAGTGTACAAACAAAATCTTCAGATATGAAAGGCTTAGACTTGCAGGGTGCAATGAGAAATCACAGTAAATGAAGAGGGTAGGGAAGTGTTTATAAAAGTTTATATGTTACTGTATATTCTTTTCATTCAAGTAGCCGCCAACTTAGAAAAATTCAGGCCTACAAAACCAGTCAAGTTGGACTTCAGTGCTCAATATCTTAAACTATGAAAACAAGAATGGTGATGATTCTGATGAACAGAGAATTTTGACCCTCAGTTTTAAGAGACCACACCTTCCAGGAAATGAGAACGCAAATCTTTATCCTGAAAATGGATCAATGTTGTTGGAGGAAATTTTATAAAAAAAGAAAATATAAAGCGTCATATTCTCTTTCCAACATTGAATAATTCTTTAATACATGCATTAATATAAAAAGCAATTAATTATCAGATTACTTGAATCTGCCTCATAAGTCAGCCAACTTAGTGCCAAATCTACCCTCAATTGCTTGTATTTTATGGTCATTATCTCCACCTCCTTTAACTTTTGCTTTCATTATTGTATAACGTTTGGATTGTCATTACCGGAAACAAAGGCTAATTTGCTGCCGCCATTGTTTATTACTAAATGAATCAATAATGTAGTCTCCGTCATGATGAGCACAGAGAGATTATAGTAAACAATGAACAAGAGAAGAATCTTGGACTGTTCTGATAAGATATTTTCACCCCTTGGGAACCAAAAGCGCCACATCCATCTGTGTGTGAAGTGCAAAAGGGAAGGGAACCAAGATTGCATGAGACTCTTTTTTTTTTTTGTCTGTTGGATTCTTGTATAGGGCAGCCCTCTCATGGAGTGGGGTGGGACTCACATGTTGGGTTTGCATGTGAGTTCCATTATTTTATGAGAGGGCTGCTATATAGGACTGCCCTATCAAAGAGCATAAGACAAAAATCAAACACTTACTGAGTAACTGACATTAATATAGAGTATATACTTTACCACTAGATCTACAGGCCCACTAAGTGCATGAGACACATTACACAACCTGAAACAACACAAACAAAATTAAGTTCTAAACTTTCTGCATTATATTTAAGGAAAGAAAAACCCTTGGAATGGTGTAGTGGGCTGCCGCCTTTAATATATTCAAATCGTTCAATCATAAAAGGGGAAAAGTATTATTCAAGGGGGTCCAATTTTGTCTGACATTTTATGATGATGGGTCAGATTCATCCAATTTGATATGTATCTCTGCCTAGACACATTAAATTATTTGACTCCCACCCAACTTTAGTTGTATCATTTATCAATAAGATATGGTGGGGGTTTTCAACCAAAACAGTCCTTTGAATTTCCCAGAGAAAGGCTTTGACTTTTGATTGTTTCTCCATGTGGTTTGACTCATGCATTGAGGTTTCTTATGTGGCACACAAAATGATGTCATTTGCTTCTTTATTCATTTTCATATTTATTTTCTTTGTTTGCTCAACAAGAGAAGGGAAACAAACAAGAATGACATAGAGAAGGAACAATACAACAGAGCAAAGCAAACCAGACAAGACTACTGAAGTATTGCACCAGCATACCTAGCACCCACTTGCTAGTATTGACTGAGTCCAGTCCACCTTGTTCCTCATGCATTTAACCCACATTCCAACCAAATTCCCAAAAAAAAAAAAACAAATCTCATTTGAATGGAATTTATAAATATATATATATATATTCATTTTCAGTCCCCTTCTATTGAGGGATTCTTTAAATAATTTTATTTGAGGAACACCTTTTAGGGTACCCTACAAATTTTTTTTCAACGATCCAAACTGTCTATTTTTCAAGTCTTTATTTATAGATCATCCGTGCAAAAAATTAGACAAATTGAAAATCATTAAGGCATCTAATTGAGACCAATCAAATCAATAAACATGGTGCTTCAAAAAATTACTCAAATTTCAATAATTTAATTGAGTGGTCAAATGATATTGGATTCAAGTGTTTTTTTGTATAGATGATCTTTGAATGAATATCTACAAACTATACGGTTTGGATTAGTGAAATACAATGCGTAATGGACCCTACAAGGGTGTCCCACAAATAATTTATTTGAGGATCCCTCAACAAAAGCTACATATATATATATATGTATTGTCTGGCTGCCATGGTTTACCCACTAATTATTGGTGGAGGATGAAATCTTTATAGGTACTTTGGTGTTAGAATATAAAATGATTGATGGTCCATATTCTCAATCATTGCTATTAGGTAAACTTTTTCAAGAATATCTGAATATTAGAGTAAGAGAATTCTGACTTTGAGCCTTAAATAGATGAAAGACTGTCGATGAGGCCTAGCAGTTAAATTAAATGGCACTGTAAATCTTTGGATATTTTGGCCTTTGGATATCCTAGAAGAACAAGTTCTTTGGCAAGAGAGTAAGTTTGTAACTAGAGATGCATAGAAATTAACTTGTTTATGAAAACAGAGTAAGTACCAAGAGGAAGAGACACACTCATCATCATTAACCTAATGGTTAAGTAATTTGCTGTTTAGATTAACCCTCATTTCGATTATTTCTTTTACTGTGTAAATTTCAATTTCGATTTCATCGCTGTGATTTTGATTGATCCGTTTAAGTCATTAAATCTGTTAAGCAATAGCAAAAAAATATCATTAAGTTTATTCCACATTACCTATGTAATTATTGATCTAGAGTTATATTTGCGCATGCAATCTGCGCTGAGGCTCCGGGAGCCAAGTGACTGCACTTAAAGACCATAGTATTGCAGAAGTTTCCAGGCTAAAATATTTTGGCCGCATTTTAATCATCCAAGAGTTTCGTTTGTCAAGAAGCTGAGATGAATAAATGCAAATTTACAATCAACTCATAAACCATAGCTACATTTTACATATAATACATAGGATACGACACAAAACATCAAGAACAAAATGAATACAGCTTGTAATAGTTGTATATTACTCTTAAAAACTCTCTCCTAGGACAGCCTGACACAGAAGGCCATTGTGAAACTCTCAAGCAGGCTTCCAAAAAGCAAGACCCATGATAATTCTTCCTTTCCATCCCTGCAGCATCCAGTGGCCATCTTCATCGATTCTAAAATCATTGTGATAACCCATCACCTTCAACATAGTTTTCACTGTCTTCAAGAGCTCCTGGTCTAATGGGAGCTGCTTGAAGCCAGCCCTCTGATACCTAACCTGCCACTGCTTGTATGTCTCAGGCCTTTCAACTCTTTCCAGTCCCTCACACGCTATGACATTCATTATGTCTTTACCAAATACGGCCTTTTCAAACATCAGCCGCTGTTCATCTTCTCGGGGAATGGTGGCCTCAAACATATCAAACTGTGAAGAGAAGTGAAAGAGTGCCTCTCTGAACCGTGTGAGAAAGAAGGGTGAATTGTATGCCCCATTGATAACTCCATGAATGTACAGGTCTGGATTAATTCTCTTGATCAACTTTAGGACAGTATCTCTCGGACTGCTGGCCATCACTGTTTCATCAGGTATGTGCTTTAACCGGTGCATACAATTAACCACAATCAGCTCATCCCTGTCAATTTTAAGATCCTCAAACTGGATAGTTTCCCATTTCTGAGCAATGACTTTGTACTGAAATGGGACATTGAATCTCTTAGCATATTTATCCAAGCGGCGCCCCGTCTCTTCAACCCTCTCTGTAGGTCGAAAACCTGGTTGGGGAAGCTCAATTGCTGTCATCCGAATATTAGGAGGTCCAACAGGTCTCTTGGAGAGACGTTGGATAAAGCAGGGCCATTGGAAACCATAAGAAATACCAAAATCAATAATGTGAAGCCTTGTTGCATTTTCTGCTAGTTTCATAATTGTTCTGTTGGAAAAGAAGTGTAACATCTTCTTGTAAGGGCAGTGAGTAACATACAACTGGTAAGCTTTTAAGATTTCAGCAGCCGGTGTCTGTATACTTAAAAGAGGCGAATACGATGGGGTTCTTGTGCCAGCCAAGCGTGCCTCTAGGCCATCAGCAAAGTAGTGAGCTAATCTCTCGGCTGCATCACCATAAGGGGAAGAGTGCTTCCTTATCTGCTTGAGTAGTTCACTTGCAGTTCGTTGGTCATAGCTTGCAACAGCTTGTGCACATTGAGTTAGCAGGGTGCTAAAATCTACTACTTCTCGTTTGTTATTCTGTTTCTTTGAACGCGCTGTTTTAGACCCTTTTGACTGCTTGTTAGGCTTCAACTTCCCACTTCCCTCATTTTTCAAAGGTTCATCATGAGAACAAGACTCAGACTCATGATTCACAGAACAGAGTAGCACCTTATCAAACATTTCTTGTGGCTCAGAGTCATCAGCAGAAGCAGCTGACTGCTTATTGCTTCTCCCTTCTTCTGCATAATCACCATCCTCCCTTTCATGATTTTTCTTTTCCTTCGATCTATTTGTTGAGTTGTAGCCATCATTTTCTCTCTTAGATGCTAAATTCCTGAACAGTGTGTTAGGACCTTGGGACATTAATTGGTACTTCTCCAAATCAATAATTCCAAAATTTTCATTTGGAAGGAGCTTTCTAGCTTCCCCTACCCCTCCAAAATTCCCATAAAGTGAATCTGAAGCCAAAAAGGTATCAGGTGGAGACTCAACAAGAGAAGATTGGACTTGAGAGGTTTCTGAAGAATCAAAAACCCAGTCTGTTTTTTCAGCCCTATAATCATTACTCCTGTGACAACTATGTGTTGAATCATCATCTGAATTCTCAAAGCTTTGGTGGTCAGAGAGAGGGGGTTGGTTGGGTGAAGGAGGATCCTTCTGGTTAAGGACATCATAAAAGGATTTTTCAGCAGCTTGGAGGGCCAAACAGTCCTGTAACATACAGGGCTTACCCTCCAGGTCTTCTTCCAGAAGAATATCACTTATGTACTTGAGCACAGGCTGACTACAGTCACTAATGTCAAAAGTATCTCCATCTGAACCAGAGCTCAAAGAAGTACTTGAATCACTTGGATGGTCTGAGTTGGTTGGAAGGAAAGGTGGATTGGCGGGTTCATGATTTACTTGGAACCCATTTACAAGATTCTGATTAGAATGGACTGGAATTGAGCCATGGCCAAAGTGGAATTTTTCCTTGGAGACAGACAATCTTTCAAGAAGGGTATCCATAAAAACCACCACTTTAGCAGAAACTGTCAAGAAACTCAACAGTGATATTGAAATTTTGGAAATGAAGTGAAATTAAAGTTTGAATCTTATCCTATAATTCACAAACCAAATAAGAACTGGAGCCAATTGGGTAAGTGAGAAACACCCAGAAAATTGGAGAGAGAGAGAGAGAGAGAGAGAGATTCAGATCTGAAGAATATCAGCAAACATGTTATGAAAAGAAACAAGATTGAACAAACAAAAAGTTGAATGAAAGCTGAAACTCCTTAAAGATAAGAATAACTAGCAAATATAGCACCGTACCTCTGTGTCTGTGATGTTGCAGAGTTACCTCATACCTGAGGAGAAAAAATACTGATCAGACAAAGTGACTGGATATATATAAAAATAAATTTTATATCTCCTCCTTTTGTTTTTCATTTTTAAACCAGCTATATACATGAACCTGCCTTCTGGGAAGGTCTTTAACTCTTAAAGTAGGACAAAGTCAGCAGCCATCTTCTGGTAAAAATTGCAAACCAAAATATAGGATGGCCAATCAGTTTTGGACATCAGCATCTTTAGTGTGTGTGAATGAAGAGGACATAAACGTAATTATGAAGTGCACATGGGCTAACCAACAAATGTCTAAATCCACGCGTGATTAATTTTGTTTTCCTGGCTGTGGTTGGTCGATTCCAATTTTGGGAGAAGGGCAGACTCAACCATGTTACTTTTTGAGATATTTAGTCAAATACCCATTCTTGGCACTAAAATTATAAATAAATCCTACACTATTTAATTTCTATAAACATATCCAAAAAATGCCCAAAAAATGATAGCTAACCCTATTGAATTTAATTTTAATTATTAAATTACTTTGATGCCCCATTAATTGTTTTGGGTTTTTTTATGAGGTTTTTGGGTTGGGTTTGTTTTAAGAAATCAATGGCAGTTTTGTAATTTAAAAGAAATTACAAGCCTTTTTGTTATGTTGTAAATGAATTTTGGGTGTATTTCTAAAGTCCATTTCATATAGGGCTTTTTTATAATATGGGCTCCTATATTGGGTTTTATAGTGAATCTCCCTTAATTTTTTAAGCTAACCACAAATTATATATAACATTATTTATATAGTGTAGACTTGTAACTCAAGTGATTAAATTACATTTAAGTATCGTAGGATGTGTACATGTCATGTCAATTAATAAATCAGTTTATTAGATGTTGATTGTATGCATCACTTGTCACATTACATGGTACTCAAATATGGTCTCCCTAACATTACTTGAGCATTTAACCATGCATTCGAAGTCACCTGAATCTCATTAAGCCACCATTTTTAAGTCTTCTCTTCAAAAGGGAAAAAGGTGACAAATGAATCTCATTAAGCCATCTTCTTTGAGTCTTCTCTTTGAAACGTTTTATCTTTTATCTTTTTTTTTCTTTTTCCTCTTAAGATAATCACATGTGACAGGTCCATTAGAGTACAATTACCTAACATGTTACCCTTCTTTTATAAAATAAAAATAAAAATAAAAGCGTTGAATCATGAAGTTACAAGCCTAGCAGTGGAAGAAGTGGTTTTAGGTGACTAAATTTATTCATGGAACTATAATGAACATTGCACCAAGTGCATTCCATTCCTCATATAGTTGAGGTTAAATGAAGTCATTGCTGGAGGCAGGATAACACATTCATCATCATCATTATCAAATTTAACAATGGAATAACAATCTTAAATTTTAGGTTGCATTATTCTTCATTGCTCTCACAAGATTTAGGTTTGTTCCTCATTTGCAGTTAAATATAATTGAAAATTTCTTTTACTGCGTATCATTCTTTTGATTTCAAGTTCATCTGCTTGCATTTTGATTGCTTGGTTCAAAAGATACATATCATAGATCAAGCTCCCATTGGCAGATTGACAAAAAATTGAAAATTTAACATTGAAAAAAAAAAAAGAAAGAGGTACAGGAAACATTGAAGATCAAAGAGAATACAAATTGTGAAGTGGCTATTTGCTCTTAAAACATTCTCCTAGGACATGACCCTGCAGTTAGGTATCAAATTGTGAAACTCCTATGCAGGCTTCAAAGCAGAAAGGGCTATGATAATCCTTCCTTTCCATCCCTGCAGCATCCACTCACCATCATCTTCAATTCCAAATTCCTTATGATACCCCATCATCTTCGACATAGTCTTCATCTTCTTCAAGAGCTCCCGGTCTAATGGGAGCTGCTTGAACCCAGCCCTCACATACCTAGCCTGCCACTGCTTGTATGTCTCAGGCCTTTCAACTCTTTCCAGTCCCTCACACGCTATGACATTCACTATGTCCTTGCCAAATATTGCTCTTTCGAACAACAACCGATGTTCATTGTCGCGAGGGACAGTGGCCTCATACATATCGAAGAGCGCATGGAAGTGGAAGAGCAACTGTTTGAACCGTGTGACAAAGGCAGGTGCATTGTATGTCCCATTGACAACCCCATGCATGAAAAGGTCTGGATTAATTCTCTTAATCAAATTTAAGACAGCGTCTCTTGGATTGTTCATCATTACTGTCTCATCAGGAATTTGCTTTAACCGGTGCATACAGTTAACCACGATCACTTCATTTCTGTCAATTTGAAGTTCCTCCAGTCGAATGGTTTCCCATTTCTTAGCAATGACATTATACTCAAATGGGACACCATACCTCTTAGAATATTTAGCTAAGCGGCGCCCTGTCTCTTCAATTCTTTCGGCTGGTCGAAAACCTGGTTGGGGAAGCTCAATTGCTGTGATACGAAGATTAGGAGGTCCACCAGTTTTCTCTGAGAGACTTTGGATAAGGCAGGCCCATTGTAAACCATAAGAAATACCAAAATCAATAATGTGAAGCCTCGTTGCCTTCTCTGTTTGTTTCATAATTGTTCTGTTGGCAAAGAAGTGAAACATCTTCTTGAAAGGGCATGCAGAAACATACACCTGATACGCTTTTAAGAATTCGGTAGTTGATGTGTGCATAAATAGAAGAGGTTGATTTGATAGGGATCTCACACCAGACAAGCGTGCCTCTAGGCCTTCGGCAAAGTAATGAGCTAATCTCTGGGTTGCATAACCATAGGGGGAAGAATGCTGTCTTATCTGCTTGAGAAGTTCACTTGCAGATTGTTGGTCATAGCTTCCCACAGCTTGTGCGCATTCAGTTAGCAGTTTGCACAAGTCTACTACTTGCCGGTTGCTGTTCGGTTTCTTTGAACATGTTGTCTTAGATCCTTTTGACTGCTTGTTGTGCTGCAACTTCCTAGTTCCCTCAGCGTTTAAAGATTCATCATGAAAACAGGACACAGATTCAGGATTCATACCCTGTAATACTTTATCAAACATTTCTTGGGGATCAGAATCGTCAGCAAAAGCAGCTGACTGCTTGTTGCCTCTCCCTTCTTCTGTGTAATGACCGTCCTCCCTTTGACGATTCTTCTTTCCCTTTGATCCATTTGTTGAGTTGTAGCCATAATTCTCTGGCACGGATGCCAAATTCCTGTACAGTGTGTTAGGACCTGGAGGCATACACTGGTACCCCTCAAGGTCAATGATTTCATTTCCTTCTCCTACACCTCTAGAATTCCCAAGACTTTGCATATCAGAAAATGAATCTGAAACCGAAGTGATATCAGATAGAGACTCAAGAGGAGAAGTCTGGACATGAGATGTTTCTGAAAAATCCCAAACGCTGCCTGTCTTAGCAGCAATAGAGCCATTACTGCTTTGAAAACCAGAAATAGAGCCATTACTGCTCTGAAAACCACCATCTGAGTTCTCAAAGCTTTGGTACACAGAGAAAGAGGGTTGGTTGGGTAAAGGAGGATCCTTCTGATTAAGGGCATCATAGAAAGATTTTTCAGCAGCTTGGAGGCCCAAAATGTCCTCCAACATGCAGGGCTTACCCTCCAGGTCTTCTTCTAGAAGAATATCACTTATGTACTTGAGACCAGGAAGGTTGCAGTCAGTACTGTCAACAGTATCACCCTCTGAAGAAGTGCTTGAATCATTAGGACGGTCTAAGTTGGCTGGAAGGAGAAGTTTATTGGTGGGTTCATGATTTACTTGGAGCCCATTTACAAGGTTTTGATCAGAAGAGACTGAATTTGAGCCATGGCCGAAATTAAGTTCTTCCATGAGAACAGAAAAAGCAACCTTAGCAGGATTTGGTCACAATTTTTATTTTTCAAGAAACTCAACTGTAATATGAAATTTTGGTGCTGATGACCAAGAAGCTTTGGAAAAGAAAAAAAAGCGAAGTATGAAACTTATGTCATAATTCACTCACCAAATAAAACTAGAGCCAATGGAACAGGGAGAAATAGCCAGAAAGAGAGTGCAAGATTCAGCAAAAAACAGAAAACAGCTTATGAACAGGAATAAGATTGATCAGACAATAATGGAATAAAATCTGAAACTCATTCAAGAAGGAAACTAAGAAATATTGCAGAGTACCTGATATATTTCTGGGACATTAAAATTATCAGACAGATGCTTGGTTTCTTTTTTTGTGAATAAAATCTGGAGAACCATCTTCAAAGCAATGAACCTTCTGAGAAAGTCTTAACTAAAAAGTATGACAAAGTCAGTCGTCAACTTATAAGAAAAAGGCAGTCCATATAGGAAGGCAATTTTAGAATTCAGAGTCTTGGTGTGTGAAAGAAAAAAGAGCCAATATTTCTTGGGTTCCCACCATATACAGCCATCTATTGAAATTTTTGGCAGCAGTGAAATCTGAAAATGTTAATTTTTAAGGTAACAAAAGAATAAAAGTTAGCACTCCCAACTGATCATCTCTTTTATCAAAAATAAAAAGTAAAACATCAAATTCAAAAAAGCCGTCTTCTTTTGCACTGTTTTGTTTTGTCCTTTTCTGTTTGTTCAAATGTGTAAAGATATGAAAAGGGTCTTGTGGGTGAAAGATCAACACACAATCTTTTATTAGAAATGAAGTTGGAATTATGTGCTACTACATGCGAGAGGCACTGTATGAACAATGCAGTCTTCCACAACCTTGCTGACCATCTTCAATCGTTTATTTTTCATTGCTCTCAAAGATTTGAGGTTGTTAAGCATCTTCTAGCTTAACTACATGGCTCTTTTATTTTGGGTTCATAGCTTGAATTTTTATAAACTGTTTCAAGTCTTTTAAGGCATAACAAGATTTAGAAGTTAAATATGTGCATTAGCCAAGAAACCCTACTTAGAACCGCTAATAGTGTAAATGTATGCGGACTACAACAAATTGCATTTGAGCTTCCTCAAATAGTGCTCTGCTCCAGCTTAGATCAAAATATTGCAAATCCCAGATCAAGCTCCCATTACAACATGACAAAACGTAAACACAACTTCGTAAATGGAAGGAAGATTAAAGGAAAAATTCAAGAGCAAAGAGACTAAAGATTTTAATAGTGGTCTAGGCTTTTTTCCAAAAGGAAAGAGCCATAATGGTTCTTCCTTTCCATCCCTGCAGAATCCAATGGCCCTCTTCATCAATCCTAAAATCATTATGATAACCCATAAACTTCAACATTCTCTTCACTTTCTTCAAAATCTCTTGGTCTAGTGGGAGTTGCTTGAACCCAGCCCTCACATTCCTAACCTGCCACTGCTTGTATGTCTCAGGCCTTTCAACTCTTTCCAGTCCCTCGCACGCTACGACATTCAATATGTCCTTACCATAAACAGCTTTTTCGAACATTAGCCGCCGTTCATCTTCACGAGGAACACTGGCCTCAAACACATCAAACAGTGCAGAGAAGTGGAAGAGTGCCTCTCTGAACCGTGTGACAAAGAAGGGTGAATTGTATGTCCCATTGACAACCCCATGAATGAATAGGTCTGGATTAATTTTCTTGATCAATTTTAGGACAATGTCTCTAGGACTGTTCACCATCACTGTCTCATCAGGTATGTGCCTTAGCCGGTTCATACAATTCACAACAATCACCTCATTTCTGTCAATTTTAAGATCCTCAAATTGGATTGTTTCCCACTTCTGAGCAATGACATTGTACTCAAATGGGACATTAAATCTCTCAGCATATTTTTTCAGGCGACGCCCTGTCTCTTCAACCCTTTCTGTAGGCCGGAAACCTGGTTGGGGAACCTCAATTGCTGTGATACGAAGCTTAGGAGGTCCACCCGGTCTCTTGGAGAGACGTTGGATGAAGCAGGGCCATTGGAAACCATAAGAAATGCCAAAATCAATAACGTGAAGCCTTGTTTCTTTTTCTGCTAGTTTCAGAATTGTTCTGTTGGCCAAGAAATTTGACACCGTCCTGAAAGGGGATGAAGTAACAAATACCTCATAAGCTTTTAAGATTTCAGCAGCTGATATCTGCATACTAATAAGGGGAGAGTATGATGGAGTTCTGGCTCCAGCCAAGCGTGCCTCTAGGCCATCCGCAAAGTAATGAGCTAATCTCTGGGTAGCATCACCATAGGGGGAAGAATGCTGCCTTATGTGCTTGAGTAGTTCACTTGCAGTTCTTTGGTCATAGCTTGCCACAGCTTGTGCACATTGAGTTAACAGTGTGCTCAAATCCACCAGTTCCCTGTTGTTATTCTGCTTCTTTGAACCCTCTGTTTTAGACCCTTTTGACTGCTTGTTGTGCTGCAACTTCCCACTTCCCTCAGTTATCAAAGATTCATCATTAGAACACGATTCAAATTCATGATTCCCAAGACAAAGTAAAACTTCATCAAACATTTCTTGTGGCTCAGAGTCGTCAGCAAAAGCAACTGGCTGCTTGTTGCTTCTGCCTTCTTCTGGATAATCACCATCGTCCCTTTGATGATTTTTCTTTCCCTTTGATCCATTTGTTGAACTGTAGTCATCATTGTCTGGCCTCCTCATCAGTGTGTTAGTAGCTGGAGGCCACCGATCAAGACCCGGAGGCATTAACTGGCACCCCTTTAGATCAATAGTTTCAAATTTTACATTTGGAAGAAACTTGCTTGCTTCCCTTAACCCTCCAAAATACTCAAGCCTTTGCATCTCAGAAGTTGAATCTGAATCCAAAGCAGCATCTGGTAGAGACTGAACAAGAGAAGATTGGACATGTGAGGTTTCAGAAGGATCAAAAACCCAATTCGTCTTTGCAGCAATAGAGGCATTACTGCTATGACAACTACGTGGGGAATCATCATCTGAGTTCTCAAAGCTTTGGTGCACTGAAAGAGGGGGTTGCTTGGGTGAAAGAGGGTCCTTTTGATTAAGGACATCATAGAAAGATTTTTCAGCAGCTTGGAGGGCCAAACAGTCCTGCAACATGCAGGGCTTACCCTCCAGGTCTTCTTCTAGAAGAATATCACTTATGTACTTAATCACAGGGCAATTGTAATCACTAATGTCAGTAGTATCTCCATCTGAACCAGAGCTCAAAGAAGTATGTGAATCACTAGGGTGGTCCAAATTGGTTGAAAGGCAAATTTGACTGGTGGATTCTTGATTTACTTGGAACCCATTCACAAGATTCTGATTACAATGGAGTGAAGCTGAGTCATGCCCAAAATTGAATCTTTCCAAGGAAAGAGAATATCTTTCAAGAAGGGAATCCATAAAAATAATCTATCAACCAATTTACCTGGTCAGATTTTTAATTTTTCAAGAAACCCAACTGTGATATGAAATTTTGGAATAGAAAGGAAGGGAAATGAATATTGGAATCTCAAGTGATGAGACTCACCAAATAAGAACTTGACCCAATTGGGCAAGTGAGAGATACCCAGAACACAGACAGATAGCAAGATTCAAATTTGCACAATATCAGCAAACTGGTTTAGGTTATGAACAAGATAAAGATTGAACAAACAAAAATTGAATAAAATGATGAAACTTCTGGAATAACTAAGAAATATAGCAGATTACCTCACACCTGAAGAAAATCATAATTACCAGACAGCTATAATGTACTCTGGACGTGTATATATACATGGGAGAATATGCTTATCCTCTGAGAAAAACAGAAGCTGGAAGATCCATCTTCATAGCAATGAACCTTCTGGGAAAGCCTCATGAACCAGCCGCAACTTTTCTATATTATTACCAGCCAACGTACCACATAGGATAGGTTTTGACATAAAAGTGTTTTCAAGCTTGTGGAACAGTCAAGAGGACCATCCATTAAAGATATACACCACCCAGAGCAAATCCAAAAAGTTCTCAAAGTCGAATCTAGGCGTGATTGACAATTAACTAAGTTTTTGACTTCTAATTATAGTTTTCTGTTCAAATTAATAGAATAGAAGAATAGAAGATTGACTCTCCGAATTTTTAAGGTAACTGATGGATCACGGTCTGGACATAGGTTACCAACAACACACCCGAACCCTCAAATTTATGGCTAGTACAAAGTCATATATATCATAGTAAAATCATGCTACAAAATAAACTATTTCATTAATCATCAACCAAAATACCTCTACAAATATTACATTAGTCTTATTTATAGGCCTTACAAGACTTGGGCACCAGGGCTACTTGGTCCAAAAGTAAACTAGTCAATTATAAAAGAGTGTTGCTAAACGAACCCTAAAATTAATTTAGTACACCATATGATCTAAGTACTTCATAATATTTTAATTAAAACATAAAATTAACTATGTACACCCTATAGAACTACCAAAAATACCCCTAGTATACCCTAATACTTGTAGTTTTAATAGTGTTTATAAATTTTTTACTTTTCATATGGATTTGTGCTTCTATTAATGTTAGTATTATCTTTGCTGATGATCCTATTAATGTTGCTTTTATTTTGATATATGCTACATAAAACTGGAATAATATCTCTGCAATGTACTAATAAGAGGCCAATTCATTTGTGTCCTTCCAAAACTGTTTTCTAATGGCTTGTTCTAAGCCCCACATTGAGGTGGACGTACACAAATAACAAGACTTTTTCTCCCAAAGCTAGTGCTCTAAGGTAGACCTGACAATATTGCACACGACCCGTTAACACGACACGAATTCGCACGAAATTATCAGTATTTGGGTTGAGCTTAATGGGTCGGGTTGAAAACGGGTGAACCCGTTAGCCACCCGTTAAGCTAACGGGTTGGGTTGGGTCAATTCGCGAATATTCGCATCCACCCGTTAAGGAGGGTAATTTGGTAGTTTTGCAAAATATTTTTTCTTTTCTTTTCTTCTTCCCCTTTTCCTCTTTAGTTTCCTTCTTTCCGTGTCTGTTTCTTCTTTCATTTTTTTACTTTTCTTCTTTCTTTTTCGTCTTTTTCCTCTTTCCCCTTTTCCTTTTCTTCTTCCTCCCGTTATTCTCTTCTTCTCTTCTTCTTTGCTTCTCTGCTTCTTTGCTCTTTTTTGGTCAAGATTCTCTTATGCTCTTCTTCTCTCCACTCAATAGACTCCGGTAGCCCATCCATCACGGATCAAGAAGGAGGTTGTTGGTTTTGGTTCTCTCAGTCAATTTTGAATTTTCTTTCTTCCTTAGTTTATGCAGTTGTTGGGTTTTTAATATATCTGTGTGAGAGAGATATACTATTTTGGGGTGAGAAGACTAAAATAAAGAGGGAAAGAGGGAAGAAAAATTAGGGTTGGGGTTTGGGGAAAAAAGACAGAAGGTGTGTCGGGTAGAGAAGCTGTGATAGTTTTTTTTTTTTTTTTTTTCTGGTTTATTCTTAACGGGTTAACGGGTCGTGTCGGATATTCACGAATTGTAACGGGTCGTGTTTAGGTCTAGTATTTGTCACCCGTTAACTTAACGGGTCGTGTCGTGTTAACCCGTTAACTTAATGGGTTGACACGAACACGACCCGAAACCCGTTAATACGACCCGTTTGCCAGGTCTACTCTAAGGTGTGCTGTTGGTTCATTAAAATTGATAAAGTTTTCTGTTTTTCACTTATAAGAACATAATTTATTGTAATGCCTCTATTCTTCGCTCTTCAAAAGTAACCCAATTTGCAAATCTGCATAATTTCAGAAGTACAACAGAGGCTTTGAAACTCCTTAGGATAGGAATCCAAATACATAAATAAATAAATAAATAATTGGATTCTAAAGTGTACAGAATAGATTGAAACTCATATGTTATTTACTCACATCAAGAAACAACAAGAAGCTTTCCAATCAATATGCAAAACTAGTCAACATTGACAATAGCCAAGTCAAAAGCACCCTTCTAAAAGTTGTCTAGTAGATGTGTCGAACTGAAGGTTGCTTTTTAAGTTGTCTAATCCAAGTTGCAAAGAAATAGTTCTAAGAAGAAAGAAGGAAGGCTTCATCTGCTCCAAGCCATTTTGACTCGCGGATCACAAAGATGGGAACCAAGTAATCTCTTGATTAAGGTTGAATATGGTTAGTAGGGTATACTTATTAAAATTATATTTGTTTCGCAATTCCATGTATCTTTTTTAGTCATTTTATATTAGGGTAAATCAGTAATTCAATATATACTTTTGTAATATGGTGTACTCAGTTAATTTTAGGGTTCGTTTAGCAACACTCTTATAAAATCACACATAAATAATGAAAGATATCCTAAAACTATCTAAATAAGAAAATAACAATATCTCATGAAATAACTAATTAAATGGCAAATATATGTCTTGATCCACCCCCTACGCTCCTACATCAAACTCCCCCAATTGGAAAGAATTCATCCTCGAATTCAAGCCTTTTATTGAGGAAAAATCCGAATAAAATCTTCAATTGCTTCATATTGATTCTGGATCTTTTAGCACCCAATTGAAACCTTCCTTCCCAAATAAAAAGATATTTAGAATATTTCGTTATTCTTGGCTTCTTTTTACTCCCTCTAACAATGCAAATGTTTCTCTTTAGAACCTTCAACCGATGGACAAAATCAATCAGATTCTTGGCAACTTTCTGAGTGAAAACATTAATGCCCATAAAATCAATAATATCTTTGGAAATTTTCTCAATTCCCATTTCTTCACTGTCTTGCTCAATAAATTGCTTATCAAATTGCTTTGAATGCCCAAACAATTTTCATTGCAATTTTCACACTTGCAATTATCAAATATTGGAGGTAAATATAAATTTAATAAATTTGGCGAAGAACAAGATGTACCAAAATTACTAAATCCATTTGTACCTTCAAAGACACAATGAGAATCAATGTGCCCCTATTCACTTGACTTACACAGCGGAGCGCAACAATGAAAAGGGCTATCTCCCTTGTACTCTCCATCGAGACTCCCACATCTTAGAGTGTCGATGCGAGCTACTCGATTCAAATAAAGGTTAATCCATCCCCGTTAGAACTCTTATCTATCTGGGTTGGAGCTTCAATGCGAGCAATGCATTCCGTAAGTTGATGTAGCATCCTCGTAATTTCCTCCATGTTGTTGTACTTGTCGACACGACTCTCCATCCAAAAACCTACCCGTGAAAGCAGATCTTGAGTCGTAGCTCTTATATCAATAGCCAAACAAGTTAAGTTGATTGGTTAATTCAATAAGAAATGGGCTTTAACGCTTGATTTCTTTGGTACCATCCAATTGAATCCAATTCAATTGTTTACTTATTCAATTTCAGTGAATTATCCCGCCAATTAACTCTAGATTTTTGCATCCACAATAACTCTTCTTGATCCATGATTTGGCAGAATTCATCTTGCAGATCCCTCTCAAGATTCACTAAAAATGGGTTAGCTTTATTCCAATTTTGATTTGCCACCTACTTGTTTTATGGCTTTAATTTGAGCTGCGGATCCTGTAAGTCTTTACTAAGCTTTTAAACTATAATACTAACCTTGTTCAGCCATGGTAGCAGTAAAGTTTCTCAATTTCTTGTAGAGAGTCTTCTTCCCTTTTGCAGCACCTTAATTTCTCTTTCTCTTAGATAGGGTGAGATCTGATTTTGAGAGTGTATTTGCTGCAAGGGAAGGGACCTCTATATATAGATGCATCACAACGAAAGCCTTGCCTATCAAGAAGCATTCGAGTGTCCTTTTTGCATTAGAATAGGTTTGTTTCAATCCATGTTGAATTAGGAATCCTGATAACACTTGTGTTTGATTATAATAAGCTCTGTACAAGCATTATCTAATAGGGATTGAGTTCTATCTCCTGATCAGACCAAAACTTGAGTCCTCTTAGGATTAGAAGATCACCTTTTCGTGGTTTAAGACAATAAATTGTCTTACATTCTCCCACTTGATCGATTAATCCCAAAGTTTTGTGTTGATCACTTAAGGCCTTTGTGAAATATAACTCAATCTGATTCCATCAAGCAATTGTCAATTTTAAAGAATGAAAAGGAACCATCAAGACTTCACTGAATATATAAGGATCCGGGGTCTTTATAATCACATTGATCATTCTTTAAAACCACATAAGCTTCCATCAAGATTAAACAGAAAAATAAACATGTTTCACTGTAAAGCTTTATGAACATGTCTATTCAATGTCCCTTAATTTGACTACTAAGGTCTTATCATTTAAAATGATATCCTGTCATGAACGAAAATCATATGCAGACATCTTTAGCTAGCTCTCTGCTCAATTCATTCAAGTGTTCATGAGTATATATATGCACATAACAATTAAACATGTAAACTGTTTAACTAGAAAACTTTATTTATGAATCAGAAACTGAAATCAACATCCATCGAAAACCATAACCAACTGTAAAATAGGACTACAGCAGAAAATTACTCTAAACTTAACAAGGCTCCCACTGATTTAAGCATTCAAATCATCCCTTAATCCCATGCTCATAACATGCCTATGGAACACTGCATTTGGGACTCCTTTTGTGAGAGGGTCTGCTATCATTTTGTCTGTACCAATATGACTTATATTAGTATAGCCTTGAGCAATTTTCTCCTTCACTATTATGAACTTTACATCCAATAGTCTTGAACCCTTTGTCCTTTTGTTTCCTTTAGCAAATAAAACAGCCGCACTGTTATCATTCCATATTTGAATTGGTCTGTGAATTGATTCAACCACATTCAAGCTGATAATGAAATTTCTTAACCATATGGCTTGGGAGATGGCCTCATAACATGCTAGAAACTCTGCAAGCATAGTTGAACCTGCTGTCAGAGGTTGTTTTACACTTCTCCACGACACTGCACCTCCTCCAAACATGAATACAAAACCTGATGTTGATTCCAATGAGTCTTGACATCCTGCAAAATCAGCATCTACATAACCTTGTAATTCCAGCGTGTCACTTCTTTTGAATGTCAGTTTATAATCTTTTGTCCTTTGCAAGTATCTTAACACTCTTTTCCCTGCAATCCAGTGAGCTTGTCCAGGATTGGACTGAAATCTTCCTAGCACACTGACTGCAAAGGCCAAGTCAGGTCTGGTACAAACCTGCGCATACATTAGGCTTCCTACCAGTGAAGCATATGGTTTGTCAACCATTTCCAGCTTTTCTTGCTCAGTCTTAGGTGCTTGTTCAGTGCTTAGTTTATCCCCTTTTGCAATAGGAATGTCACTTCCTATGCAATTTTGCATATTGAATCTCTTGAGCACCTTTTCTATGTAGGATTTTTGTGATAGTCCAAGTACCCCATTCTTTCGATCTCTGCTTATATCAATGCCTAAAACATATGATGCCTCAGCTAGATCAGTCATTTCAAAGTTCTTAGATAGGAAATTCTTGCAGTCATGTAACATGGTGAGATTTGTGCAGGCTAGTAAAATGTCATCCACGTACAAAACTAGTATAATGAAGTGTCTCCCACTCATCTTCATGTATATGCATTCATCTAAAACATTTTCAACAAAACCAAAGTCTTTCACTACCTTTTTGAACTTTAGGTACCACTGTCTAGAAGCTTGCTTTAGTCCGTAGATTGACTTGTTTAGCTTGCAGACTAAGTCATTTCCCCCTTCTTGAACAAAACCTTCAGGTTGTGCCATGTATATGTCTTCTTCCAAATCTCCATTCAGGAAAGCTGTATTGACATCAATTTGGTGCAAATGGAGGTCAAAATGTGCTACAAGGGCCATGATAACCCTTAATGAATCCTTGGTTGAGACTGGTGAGAAAGTCTCATTAAAATCTATTCCTTCTTTCTGAGTGAATCCCTTTGCAACCAATCTTGCCTTATACCTGTCTATCTTTCCTTTTGAGTCCAGTTTCTTTTTATATACCCACTTACAACCAATTGGTTTGCAACCTTGAGGTAAGGTCACAAGCTTCCAGACTCCATTTTTCTCCATTGAATTCAATTCTGATTTTATTGCTGCAAACCAATTTTCTTTCTTTTCACTTGTCATGGCCTGTTTGAATGTTGCAGGATCTTCCATGGTATTCACATCATGTTCTGCTCCTTGCAGGTATACAAAATAATCATCTCCTAAGGCAGGTTTTCTTTGCCTTTGTGATCTTCTTAGTTCCAAGTTTGGTTCTGGATTTCCTGCTTCTTGTACTTGAGCCATGTCTTGATTTTCTGCTGGTGGTGCTTGATTGTCATTTAATTCCATTGGTTCTGCAGTTTCAGGTCCATTGTCATTGGTCTCTTCAGTGTGTTCCAGCTGAGTGTTGATTGAATCCATTTGAGGTAATCTAACAATTTCTTCACTTGGATTCTGTGGTATGTCATGGTTCAAGGTTATTTCTTCAAAACTGAAATCTTCTTCCTCATCTAATTCTTGGTCAGTTTCTATGAAGACTGCTCTTGAGGTTTCTATGAATCTGGTAGTGTGTTTAGGACAATAAAACCTGTATCCCTTTGTTCTTTCAGGATAGCCAACAAAATAGCCACTTATGGTTTTCGGGTCCAACTTCTTTTCTGCTGGATTGTAAGGTTTTGCTTCTAATTTACAGCCCCATACTTTCAGATGTTTAATGCTAGGCTTCCTTCCATTCCACACTTCATAGGGAATTCTATTTATTCTTTTGGTTGGAATTCTATTTAGAATATAGTTGGCTGTTTTTAAGGCTTCTCCCCAAAGAAAAATTGGCAGATTTGTACAGTTCATCATACTCCTTATCATGTCTTTCAAGGTCCTATTTCTTCTTTCTGAAATCCCATTTTGCTGAGGTGTTCCTGGGTTGGTGTACTGAGCTATAATTCCTTCTTCTTGAAGAAATTTAGCAAAGGGTCCAGGATTCCTTCCAGTCTCATCAAACCTTCCATAGTACTCTCCTCCTCTATCCGATCTAACCACCTTTATTTTCAAGTTCAACTGGTTTTCTACTTCAGCCTTATAAATTTTGAATTTGTCCAATGCACTGGATTTTTCTTTAATGAGATAGATATAACCATATCTTGAAAAATCATCTGTAAAGGTTATAAAGTAGTTAAATCCCTCATGAGTTGGATTTGGAAAAGGCCCACATATATCCGTGTGAATGAGTTCCAGTAAACCTTTGCTTCCCAATGCTCATTTCTTTCTTAGGTTGGTTAATTTCCCTTTGATACATGGAATGCAAACTTCATCTTCGTTTTCATGATTCAATGGTGGTAAGACAGATTCCTTGCACAGTTGTGTTATCCTTTCTTTTGAAATATGTCCAAGTCTTTTATGCCATAATTTGAAGGAAATCTCATTTGTTTTAGTTTGCACAGTGTTAATTTCCATTTCAGTTCTTTTGCAGTTTAATCGAAACATTCCATCAATGAGACTTGCTTTGCCAACTAAACCTTTATTTTTGAAAATAGAACAACCAGTTCCATCAAAATTCAAACTGAACTTTGATTTTACAAGTCTAGTAACTGAAATCAAACTCTTCTTCATAGAGGGAACATAAACTACTTCATCTAATTCCAAAACAAAACCAAATTCTAACTTAATTCTAACTGTCCCTATGTAATTAACTTGGACTTCTTCTCCATTTCCCACGAACACCTTCACTTCATCCTTGCTTGGCAGCCTCTTGCTTGTAAACTCCTGCAAGGAATTAGCCACATGAATAGAAGCACCACTATCCAACCACCATGAATCACATGAGAAATTAACCAAATTAGATTCGAAACAGACCAAAATCAGATTGTTATTACCTTTTCCCTTCTTCTTTTCCAGCCACTTTTTGTATTTCCTGCAATTTCTCTTCATGTGTCCTGCTTTCTTGCAAAAGAAACAACCCAATCCAGTTGTAAGCTTCAAAGCCTTATCTGTACTGTTCTCCTTTTCTTTCCCAGCAGCAGGCTTAAACTTGTTTTCCTTGTTTTGTTTAGTCTGAACCATGTTGACCATTTTGGCTCCCCTTTCTCTTATGATATTGTGCTCTTGTTGGACAGAAATAGTAATAAGATCATTCAAGCTCCAAGTCTCCTTCTGAGCAATATAAGTTTCCTTGAGAGATTTAAACTCTTTAGGCAATGAATTCAGTGCAAAATGGACCATCATGTCCTCATCTACTGTCATATCCAGCTCTTGTAATTTCGTTCCTATGTCAATCAAGTTCATGATATGAGCTCTCACACAACCCTGTCCATCATACTTCATATCAATCAATTGATTCAGCAGGGAACTCTTGACAGCCTTTTCAGATTCCTTGAACCTTTGTGCAATTGACTCATAGTATTGCTGTGCATTCTTAGATTTAGGAATGCTTCCTTTCACTGATGAAGACATGGCCCTTTGCATGATTAACATAGCCATCTTGTTTGCCTTTTCCCATTTGGCAAACTTAGTCTTAGTTTCTGCAGAAGCGTCTGCAGCTGGTTCCTGGGGAGGTTTCTCTCTGAGCACAAAATCATAATCTAGAAAACCTAGAGATATTTCCAGATCTTGTTTCCACTTGCTATAATTTGATCCAGTCAAGGTTTCGATGGAGTTGTGATTCACTGTAGAATTTTCAATACAAAATTAAATGAAACTGTCCCTAAAACTTTACTTAAACATGTCATCTCATACATGTGGGTTTAAGTCTAACATGTTCCAAAACCCTAGACAGTTAATTGTACAAGCCTCCTGCGCAAGTAACTCACATCTGTGGATATGAAGATACTCACAAGCCAGTGCAATCAACTGTCCAGATTGTTCCATAAGTGCTGTGATCAATCTGTACAACTTTCCATCTGTGGATGGAGAATCATATAGAAGGCTACGAACACTGATGCAATTTTCTGACCAAACTGTCAAATTCAAGAACTCCTACACAGCCTGAGCAGCTGTGGCTTACTCATTCTGCATAGCAGTTTTCAAATTCTTGGTCAAAACTTTATGAGCAGATATAACCTTATGCTCTTTACAATTAAGATTTGCAAACAAAAGAAAAACTGCATACTTTATAGCTTACGATCAATTAGTCAAATTAAAGAACAAAAGCCTAGAGCTCTGATACCACATGTAAGTCTTTACTAAGCTTTTAAACTATATACTAACCTTGTTCAGCCATGGTAGCAGTAGAGTTTCTCAATTTCTTGTAGAGAGTCTTCTTCCCTTTTGCAGCACCTTAATTTCTCTTTCTCTTAGATAGGGTGAGATCTGATTTTGAGAGTGTATTTGCTGCAAGGGAAGGGACCTCTATATATAGATGCATCACAACGAAAGCCTTGCCTATCAAGAAGCATTCGAGTGTCCTTTTTGCATTAGAATAGGTTTGTTTCAATCCATGTTGAATTAGGAATCCTGATAACACTTGTGTTTGATTATAATAAGCTCTGTACAAGCATTATCTAATAGGGATTGAGTTCTATCTCCTGATCAGACCAAAACTTGAGTCCTCTTAGGATTAGAAGATCACCTTTTCGTGGTTTAAGACAATAAATTGTCTTACAGATCCTACCCTAGAAACAAAAATACCCACATTAATGGTCATTGAATTGCATGTTTGTTGCATATTAAATCTACCAACACATCTAATGAATACAATTCAATGAGATTAGAAATATATAACTAATCCTTAACATGCTTATCTCCTACATCAAACTACTGATTAGGTACTAAATAAAAGTAAAACCTCACATGTTGGTTCTATGACAACTTTGACAAGTCCCATGGTTCTTTGAAAGTCAAAACCTCACATGTTCTTTTTCTTTTCATTCCTGTTAAGATACACTGACCAATATTATTCTATGTATAGAATAATATAGAATTTCAAGGTCAACTCAACTCATTTTCTTATATCATTGCGTTATGTTATTAATCAACTCAACTCATTCTATTATACCATCGCGTTATGTTATTAATCAACTCATATTATAATATATGTTTTATAAAGTCATTCACACTACATAGTGATGTAATGGTCAAACCCAAATCCTTTTTCTAGATGACTAGTTTTTGGTGAATGCATGACCATCATTTATTTGAAATCATAGTCTTCCTCTTAATCTACTTTTGTAATTTTCATCACATAAGGATGAGCATATATATAGAATTTACCTGCGGGGAGGTCCAAATAAGACCATCTTTAAGATTGAGACGGTTACCCAAATTCGTTGTCCAAGGAAATTGGTTTTATACAGAGAGCATGGTCATTGAAATTCTCAAAGGACAAGAGCACCAGTTTGTTTACTTGTACATAAAGATAAAGCATCCCGAAGAACAAAGACAAAAGCAGAAGCAGCTCTCTGATGGCAATATACAAATCAATTTAAATCAAGTTTAATAAAATTCTCATAGTGGATAGGAATTGATATGTATCAAATGTGTATTGATGGCGAAATAAGATGTGTGATGTTGTTTGGACAGTGACTGGCGGCTCAATTCAGAATACATATCATCAAACCTTAGCTTCAATTAAATACATAAAAGTTTATATATGCCTTTTTTTTCTTCTTTTTGGTCAATAAATGTTCATTAGACAACTGCGAAAAGCCAACAAAACAAGAACAGAACACCTAAGAAAATTAATGAATTTTTAACGTTTAATCCCTGATATTTTAAAGAATTAGCACTAATTTTTATTTTGAGTTAGACACCTAATTATGAAAATTTACATATATATATATATATATAGCGTGCCATGGCCGTCACCCTCAGGGCCATGCCCACCGATCATCCCTTTGATCAAAACTACTATCAGATTCAAAAAAATAAAAGTAAAACATCAAATTCAAAAAAGCCGTCTTGCTTACTCTTTTCTTTTGCACTGTTTTGTTTTGTCTTTTTCGTTTGTTTGTTCAAATGTGTAAAGAAGATATGAAACGGGTCTTTTGGTGAGAGATCAATACACACAATCTTTTATTGGAAATGAAGTTGGATATATAAATTTTCATTATAAACACATATGAAAAACAACTAAACCAAACACAAGTCAAAGAATCATAAAAGCAAATTTACCAACAAAGAGACAGAACCATAAAAGCAAAGCCTTTAGAAATAACGCACAACAAGATTTAGAAGCTAAATATGGGCATTAGCCAAGAAACCCTACTTAGAGCCGCTAATAGTGTAAATGTATGTACCACAAACTGCATTTGATCATCCATATCAATTAGTGCTCTGCTTCAACTTGGATCAAAATATTACAAATCCTAGATCAAGCTCCCATTGGAAAGATGAATGAATAAAATTAACAATCAACTCATTACAATATGACAATGCGGTAAACACAACTTCGTCAATGGAAGGAAGATTAAAGGACAAATTCAAGAGCAAATAGACTAAAGATTTAATAGTGATCTAGGCTTTTTTCCAAAAGGAAAGAGCTAAAATGGTTCTTCCTTTCCATCCCTGCAGAATCCAATGGCCATCTTCATCAATCCTAAAATCATTATGATAACCCATAAACTTCAACATTTTCCTCATTTTCTTCAAAAGCTCTTGGTCTACTGGGAGTTGCTTGAACCCAGCCCTCACATTCCTAACCTGCCACTGCTTGTATGTCTCAGGCCTTTCAACTCTTTCCAGTCCCTCACACGCTACGACATTCAATATGTCCTTGCCATATACATATTTTTCGAACATCAGCCGCCGTTCATCTTCACAAGGAACACTGGCCTCAAACACATCAAACAGTGCAGAGAAGTGGAAGAGTGCCTCTCTGAACCGTGTGACAAAGAAGGGTGAATTGTATGTCCCATTGACAACCCCATGAATGAATAGGTCTGGATTAATTTTCTTGATCAACTTTAGGACAATGTCTCTTGGACTGTTCACCATCACTGTCTCATCAGGTATGTGCTTTAGCCGGTTCATACAGTTGACCACAATCATCTCATTTCTATCAATTTTAAGATCCTCAAATTGGATTGTTTCCCACTTCTGAGCAATGACATTGTACTCAAATGGGACATTAAATCTCTCAGCATATTTTTTCAGGCGACGCCCCGTCTCTTCAACCCTTTCTGTAGGTCGGAAACCTGGTTGGGGAAGCTCAATTGCTGTGATACGAAGCTTAGGAGGTCCACCCGGTCTCTTGGTTAGATGTTGGATAAAGCAGGGCCATTGGAAACCATAAGAAATGCCAAAATCAATAACATGAAGCCTAGTCGCTTTTTCTGCTAGTTTCAGAATTGTTCTGTTCGCCAAGAAATGTGACACCGTCTTGAAAGGGGATGAAGTAACAAATACCTCATGAGCTTTTAAGATTTCAGCAGTTGATATCTGCATACCAAAAAGGAAAGAGTATGATGGAGTTCTGGCTCCAGCCAAGCGTGCCTCTAGGCCATCCGCAAAGTAATGAGCTAATCTCTGGTTAGCATCACCATAGGGGGAAGAATGCTGCCTTATCTGCTTGAGTAGTTCACTTGCAGTTCTTTGGTCATAGCTTGCCACAGCTTGTGCACATTGAGTTAACAGTGTGCTCAAATCTACTAGTTCCCAGTTGTTATTCTGTTTCTTTGAACGCGCGGTTTTAGACCCTTTTGACTGCTTGTTGCGCTGCAACTTCCCACTTCCCTCAGTTATCAAAGATTCATCAGGAGAACAAGACTCAAACTCATGATTCCCATGACAAAGTAATACCTCATCAAACATTTCTTGCGGCTCAGAGTCGTCAGCAAAAGCAACTGGCTGCTTGTTGCTTCTGCCTTCTTCTGGATAATCAGCATCCTCCCTTTGATGATTTTTCTTTCCCTTTGATCCATTTGTTGAGTTGTAGCCATCATTGTCTGGCGTTGTCATCAGTATGTTAGTATTTGAAGGCCACTGATCAAGACCCGGAGGCATTAACCGGTACCCCTCCAGTGTTACATTTGGAAGGAACTTGCTTGCTTCCCCTAACCCTCCAAAATGCCCAAGACTTTGCATCTCAGAAAGTGAATCTGAAACCAAACCAGCATCTGATAGAGACTGAACAAGAGAAGATTGGACATGTGAAGCTTCTGAAGGATCAAAAACCCAGTCTGTCTTCGCAGCAATAGAGCCATTACTGCTATGACAACTATGTGGGGAATCATCATCTGAGTTCTCAAAGCTTTGGTGCACAGAAAGAGGGGGTTGCTTGGGTGAAGGATGGTCATTCTGATTAAGGACATCATAGAAAGATTTTTCAGCAGCTTGGAGGGCCAAACAGTCCTGCAACATGCAGGGCTTACCCTCCAGGTCTTCTTCTAGAAGAATATCACTTATGTACTTAATCACAGGGCGATTGTACTCGCTAATGTCAATAGTATCTCCATCTGAACCAGAGCTCAAAGAAGTATTTGAATCACTAGGGTGGTCCAAATTGGTTGAAAGGCAAACTGGACTGGTGGATTCTTGATTTACTTGGAACCCATTTACCAGATTCTGATTAGAATAGAATGAAGCTGAGCCATGCCCAAAATTGAATCTTTCCATGGAAAGAGAGTATCTTTTAAGAAGGGTATCCATAAAAACAATCTACCAACCAATCTACCTGGTCAGATTTTTAATTTTTCAAGAAACCCAACTGTGATATGAAATTCTGGAATAGAAAGGAATTGAAATGAATATTGGAATCTCAAGTGATGAGACTCACCAAATAAGAACTGGACCCAATTGGACGAGTGAGATATACCCAGAACACAAACAGATAGCAAGATTCAGATTTGCACAATATCAGCAAACTGGTTTATGTTATGAACATGAAAATGATTGAACAAACAAAAATTGAATAAAATGCAGAAACTTCTGGAATAACTAAGAAATATAGCAGAGTACCTCACACCTGAAGAAAATCACAATTACCAGACAGCTTTAATGGACTCTGGAATATATACATAGGAGAATATACTTATCCTCTGCGAAAAAAAACAGAAGCTGGAAGATCCATCTTCATAGCAAAGCAATGAACCTTCTGGGAAGGCCTCGTTGAACCAGCCGCCACTTTTGTATATTATCTTTCAGTTGTAGACCACATAGGATAGCCAATGAGGTTTTGACATCAAGTGTTTTCACGTTTCTGGGAGAGTCGAGGACGATACATTAAAGTCAAATCCATGCGTGATTGACAATTAACAAATTAACGTTGGAAAGACTGAAGATTGAGTATGTGAATTTTTAAGTGGTTGGTTTATGCGAAATGGAAAAATATATAATATATAATATAATTATAGCAGTTCCTCCCTTCTCATGCTTATCTCCTAAATCAAACTACTGTTTAGGTACTAAATAAAAGTAAAACATCACACGTCGGTTCTAATTTGACAAGTCCCCATCTTGTTTTAGTCTCCCCTTTGCAATTTTTATTTTTTATTTTCATTTTTTTATTCTTGTGAAGATTCACTGACCAATATTATTTTATACGACAAGTATGTTTTATTATAATTAATTAACATTTTAGCTTTAGATTAGTTATCGTTGCTTGATGAAAATTTTCGGTGTGATGTGAAATACATAGAATTTCAAGGTCAACTCAACTCATTCTCTCTTTTTTTTTTTTTTTTTTTTTTAGTACAAACGATAATCTAAACTAAAAGGAATGGAGATTTCTCACACACACATAACTATAATGTCGTGGAAATTCGAACTTGAGACATTTCGCAATCTCCTTTTGATTTTCATCACATAAGGATAAGCATATATTTTTTGTTGACCCAAAAATATATAATATAGAATTTTCCCGCTGGGAGTTCCAAATAAGACCATCTTTAAGATTGAGACGGTTACCTGCATTTGTTGTCCAAGGAAGTTGGTTTAGCATGGTCATTGAAACTCTCAAAGGACAAGAGCACCAATTTTTTTATTTTTTATTTTTATTTTTGTTACATTGGAGGAAAGAATCCACCAACACTGTGGTGGGAATGCATTGGCAAAACACCAAGGACGGTCCTTAGAAGGGACTAACTTGGGCTATAGCCTAGGTGAGTTGTTATTTTATCAACCTAAAATTTAATTTAGCTCACCCATGCCTACTAATGAAAATCATGCCACGCTCACATCCAAATACTCGCAAGTTCATCGTTCATCCAACAATACACTCAAGGAAAAGAAGATGAGACAAACTAATGAATTGAATTCTCTTCAACTATTCAAAGACATGCTTGTGTAGGACATCTCTATAAAGTTCTCTCTAAAATGAAAAGTATTTCTGTCTTGTTATTACTTTTTTAGCCTACTGCCAACTTTTTTTTATATTTATTTATTTATTTTTTTTATGAACAGTCTATTGCTAATTTTCCCTTCACTCATAACCCTCTTCACACATAATCCCTTTAAGTGAAAAAAAAAATTAAATAAATAAAAGAACGAATTGGTACGTTGCAGTAGCTGCATCTTTATGTTCCACTCTCTAGTGTAAATTTAACCCATCCCATTTTAAAATCCTGGACCCATCCTTATAGCACCAATTTATTTACTTGTACATAAAACATCAATTAAAATCAAGTTTTATTAAATTCTTATGTAGGATGGGAATTGATATCTTGTATCAAATGTATAATGATAGCAAACAAAAATGTGTGATGTTGTTTGGACAGTGACTGGCGGCTCAATTAGTCAAAAGTGACCAAAATATATAGAACCATGAAACTAAAACATTGTAATTCTCCAACTCCAACAACAATAAAAAGAATCAATATGTTGGAGAATTGTCTTACAATTTTAAACAACAAAAGTTGGTTCCACCACAACATTGATGAGACTTTCTATATTGGGGGCTATTTGTTCTTTTTTTTTATGGGAGGAAATTTAAAGTCATCACTTTTTTTTTTTGGGGGAAATAATTTAAACTCATTAGAGCATCTACCCTCACTACTTTAATCCATGTGTACTCTTGTCATCCTTCTTAATATTTAATACGTGTTCATGAGCATAATTATAGTTAACTCTTTACTTCGTATTTGTAGAACTATGGTTAGGCCTATGGACACATGTCAAGTATTGAGAAGGGTGGTGATTGTACACCTTGGGTTAAAGTGGTGAGCCAATATTTTTTTTTATAGTTAAAATTTAGCTAAAAATACACATAAACTATTTTAGGAGCTCTCTGTAAATTTTCAACTTCAATCATACTCTTTAGTTTATGGAATCATTAATGCTATAATTCTTTTTTAATTCAACATAAATGGTTCATCTCAATAAATATATATATATATAATAGGCAATATTTAAAATATTTATTAAATTAGGGAACATTAAATTATAGGGAGCCACTAGGAGTTCATTCTCGCTCCTTAGATTTAGGAGCTCCTAGAGGTCTTCCTATTTTAGGAGATGGATAGGGAGCATGGTTGGAGGTGAGTTTTCCCACTTCCTCCCTAAATTTTACCTAAGAAAGTGGTTTAGGGAATTCATTGCGGATGCTCTTACTAAACTTGGGATTTTGACAAAAGTCATAATTTCTAAATTAACATAATCTAATTCCCGTGTTTGGATGAAAAAATAAAGAAATCTAGAAATTTCATGTGGGAAAAAAAAAAATGGAATTTGGAGGTCATAAATCTCAACTTTAAATTCTATCTAAATAGTTGTCATCGAGAAACTTTCCAAATTCTAGAACATTAATTTTCGTTATTTTAAATTCTAGAACATTTATGAATTCCTTAGTACTTTTAAATTTCCTCATCCAAACGCAACATTAGTTCTATATTGGGGGTATTAATTCTATTTTTCTTATGACTAAAAGGATCAACAGTGCTCAAAGGCAGAAAAATACTAACATTTGCTGCTAATACTACAAGAAAATAACATTATAGTTCATGACATCCATGGTATAGGATAAGGTGGCTAAAAGCACTATTAATACCTAATAGCACAATGTACACGAATAAACATGGTTGTTAACTATTAGGGTTTGAGGCTTGCGAAAGGTTTGACACTTGGATTTAGGGTTTGCAGGGTCAAATTATAACACCATGTCCTGACTAATTATTTTATTTTGCAAAGTTACAGTTTTTTTCCCTTGAAGTACGGTATTTTTGGTCACTTTTTGTTCAGAATTAGTTTTGGGAGTTAGAGTTGCACCATTGCGTAAAGCTCGCTCTCACAAGTTCGTAGACACGTAGTGAGCTCAAATTGGAATTTTAACGAGGAAGTTGTGATCTACGGAAGCGCAATAGCATAATCATAATTTTGGAGAAGTTAAAATTTAAAAACCAAGGTCAGAGCATCCCACGCCTGCCTCTTTTAGTTCCCAAGTCTGGTCAGTTTTATAATTCCCACAAACCAAAGTCTTGACCAGCTCATGTTTTCCCCATTCCCCAAAGACTTCTCTCCTAAACTCATCATAGCTTCCAAACCCGTCAGTTTTGTTCCATGCTTCGAAACCCCTCTCTCCTGAACCCAAAATGAAATATCTTCTTCTTCAAATTTGTTCATCTGGTTGTCTAGTAGAACATATCCAAAAATTAGCCCTATCAAAAAAAATATAAACACCTTCAAAACACAATTTGAGGACGAACAGCTCATCTTTGCCTGGTAGTGTGTGTTATGTACGGATTTGTCTTTGCATGAAAGTTTATATTGCAAGTTTCACCTCTATTCCTTTACAAACGTTGTTGTTGAGGTCGAAAGCTACAACATATCCAAAACAAGGCAATTGGATATGTCTGTCTACCTTAAATTGTGTTCAATGTGAGACTAGTCTTCTCTTACTTCTTGTCTGCTGGTTCCACACTAGTGTGAACTTATTCACTCTTGCATGCAACCTTCCTCTATTGCTTGATGAGATGACTCGTCGGGGGCTACTACAACCCGCTTGATAAATATAATGTAGTCTTTGTTTTTGCTTTTTGGGGTTTTCACCCCCCTATTTTATCCACACACAAAAATTGTTTATCTATGTCGTGGCTATTATCTGTCAAACATTGAGCTTCATCCAAGAAGTATAGTCATCTCAAGACGTATCGAGGTGTAACATGTTCATCCTTATATGCTATGTTGATGTAGGCTTGGATTCCATCTTGCATGTAGATTTCCCTTGCTCATATGAGAAAGGTTCCTTGACGAAAGTTGTTGAGAATTCTGTAATCTACAACATATCCAAAATTCGTAGTCATCCAACAAGTTTAGCCCTTTCGGAAGTGGTACAAACTGAAATAAGCTTCTTTGTTTCCAAGTGCTGTTTTGGTGGTTGTTCACATTGGGAGGTGAATTGAGGATTTTAGACCAATTTAGAGGAGTGAGGTAAATATTTAAGATGTTTGATTTCTGGAAATCTATTTTAGAGGTTATATTCTTGAGGTTTTGTAGATTGTTGAGTTGTTTCAAAGTTAAATAGAATTGTGAACCGGATCGAAGATCGGAGTTCGTGGGCCCCGTAGGCCCTATGGGCCTGGTTGACTAGATGTCTTCCGAAAATATTATTGGCCCTTAAAACACGTGACACGACCTTGAAACGTTTTCCTTAAGGTTGTGCACACACTTTGAATCCCCAGAACTAGGGTTTTGAATTAAAGTTCGTGGTTGGGTACTTTTATTGATTACATCCCTATGTTATATCAAATAGGTACTCAAGCACCACGTACTCCACAGGAGGGACCCTCTTAGGGTCGGACAGCTCTGGACTTGTTGTGAGTGGACATTGTTTTAAATTAGCATTATTTTTCGAATATGGAATTGCATGTATATATAAATGAGATTTGATTTAGAACTTGGTTTATTTGGTTTATTGGGATTATGTGATTTGATATATGTTTTAACTATGACTTTATAGTATCTTATGTGATTACTAGAACTTATTGTTAGTTATAAAGTATATAGATTTTGGATTTTGGATTATGATTTTATCGAGATGCGTATGGATTTGATTATTGTGAATTTGAGAATATGGATTTTAGAGATGATTATTGGAAATTGGATTTTTTATTTTTTTATTTTTTTGGTTTGGGAATTGGTACATATTGTTGGGCTATGATTTTGGAATATTGGTTTTGGCATATTGGGTATTGATTGCACCATTATATGTACCTCCCTTGTTACTGGATACTTGGATATATTTGACACGCGGTAACTCTTCGGAGGTGTGTCGGGACCCTGGCACCTTTAGCGGGGTATGCCGTAGGCCCTTGATAGGGCAGTCTGCACGCCTATGAAGGGATTCAGCCTCACAGTAATGCGATTTTGCCGTGTGTGTTGGGAAGCAATAGTCCCCAGGTTGGACTGCTCGTCCCTAGTCATAGGGTAATGAATTTCTACCATATGTCTAGTCAAAACAATCCCTGTGTTGGATTGTTTCCCCCAGTACTTGTCAATGGTGTAGTGATTACATATATATATTTTTATACTTATATATTTATAAGGATATTTCTTTGCATATTGTGTTTTTACAAGAATATGTCTCGGAAAGGGGTTGGTTAAAGGAAAAAGGTCCAATTTGATTATTATATTATGCTACATCTTGTTTATGGGATTACTATGGTTTAAAAATTCAATGGATTTCATTGCATGATTTGGCATCTTTTTTCTAGAACGGTGGGGTTAGTACGTTCGATTATCACTATGTTCAAACTTTATTTTTGTCCACTCATAATTTCTGCTTTGCACCCTCCCAAGCCATAGCTTGACATGACTAATGAATCCAAGCCAAGCCATTCTTCTCGCGCTTCCCACTTTAATAGTAGGACTTTTATGTTGTTTATTTCCTTTGAAAACTATTTTGGTTGTGTAACTAAAGAATTTCTTAGATTGCTCTGATATTGCGCATGAAGGGTTGAAATTGAGGCTGGATGCCTATTTTGTGAACTGTGTACTTTAGCATTGTGTGTGCTGCTAGTTGGGATGTTTAATGTGTTGTTTTTACAGGTGGAAAATATTGGGATTTATTGATTTTCAGGGGGGCGACTTTGTCGAAATTTGGGTAGAACTCTCGACCCTTTTTCTGTTATTGTTCAAGGAAAAGGGTTATTTTAGCAAATGGGCCAAGCATCAGTTGAATGTCGGATGGAAACATGGTCTGTCACATATTCCAAGGAGGAATCTGAGGCGGGTCTTGTTACAAATCTATTTTTGGAATAATAAAATAATTTTCTAATAATTGAAACTATTTTTAAAATATATTCAAAAATTAAAAATACTTTTAATCAAATCCATTTTTGGAATACTAAAAACAATTTCTAATAATTCAAACTATTTTAAAAATATATTTGGAAAATAAAAATAATTTTAAAGTCCACAAAATTATTTAAGATAAGTCAATATAATCAATAAGTAATTTATGAAATTAATTAAATACTTAAATAATAATTATTCAAATATATTTAAAGAGTATAGCCAGGCGGCTATAAGTTTAAAATATTTGTATATATTTAAAGAGTATACCCGCGCGGCTATACTCTTTAAATATATATATATATATAATTTTTTTTTTAAGTGTAGCCGCACGGTTATGCTTTCAAAATATTCATTTAAATATTAATATATTTTAGAGGTATAGTACCGTAGTTATACCATTAAAATATTTGAATATATTTAACGAGTGTAGCCGCCCGGCTATACTCTTAAAATATTTGCATATATCTTTAAATATTAATATATTTTAAAAGTATAGTGCGGCTATACTCTTTAAAGAAAAATAAGGAGGAATTGCAACCCCTATAATACCAAGAGAATGGTTGATAATGGAGAAGATGAACCAAATTCATATGTGGATCAATAACCAAAACAAAGAGATCACTTAACCAATAGGTCTTCCGACAACAAACGACTTGTTAAAATCTACCTCAAGGCACACTCAACTAATTAGGTTTAGGTCTGGTTATGTTGTACTAACTGTATATTACGATCGAAACTCTAATCGTAAAACATACACTTTGAAAATATATTAATATTGAAAGAGTATAGCCGTGCAACTGTACTCGTTAAATATATTCGAATATTTTAAGGGTATAGCCCTGCGGCTATACTGTTTAAATATAATAATACTTTAAGGATATATACCCCCAGATTGAAGAAACCCACTCCACTGCACAAATCTAGCCCCAGCAGATGGTGGGCTCCACGAAGATTGGGCAGGCCTAAAGGCAAGAACAACCCGAGCTATTGCTTGAGGGCGCTGACATCAACAAGAAGTTTTTTATAAAAAAAATCAAAACAAATTCTGAAAAATTACCAAAAAATTCATAATCCCTTTTTATACATACCTAGCAATTTGTATTTATTATTAATCTCATACATAAAAATAAAATTAATCTCATGTGAAGAGTAATTACCCTTGGGTTGCCATGGCAATGGGTTAAAAAAAAACCAAAAAAATATTGCTAGGGCAGGCACTATTCATGTGAATAGTATCTGCCCTTACTTGCCATTGCCATTTGCCATGGCACCATGGGTGGAAGTGCTCTTATCTTTATGTATGTGGTTGCATCCCTCTAAGGCTGAGGGATTTACAGCCCAAAAAGTGGACTATTCGGGTTGGATTTTTGGCTTAGGTTGCTACGTCTTAGCTGCTAATAGTGTAAATGTATGTACAACAAACTGCATTTGATCATCCTTATCAATTAGTGCTCTGTTTCAACTTGGATCAAAATATTACAAATCCTAGACCAAGTTCCCATTGGAAAGATGAATGAATAAAATTTACAATCAACTCATTACAACATGACAATACGGTAAACACAACTTCGCCAATGGAAGGAAGATTAAAGGAAAAATTCAAGAGCGAAGAGACTAAAGATTTTAATAGTCGTCTAGGCCTTTTTCCAAAAGGAAAGAGCCCTAGTGATTTTTCCTTTCCATCCCTGCAGCATCCAATGGCCATCTTCATCAATCCTAAAATCATTATGATAACCCATAAACTTCAACATTCTCTTCACTCTCTTCAAAAGCTCTTGGTCTAGTGGGAGCTGCTTGAACCCAGCCCTCACATTCCTAACCTGCCACTGCTTGTATGTCTCAGGCCTTTCAACTCTTTCCAGTCCCTCACACGCTACGACATTCAATATGTCCTTACCATATACAGCTTTTTCGAATAGCAGCCGCCGTTCATCTTCACGAGGAACACAGGCCTCAAACATATCAAACAGTGCAGAGAAGTGGAAGAGTGCCTCTTTGAACCGTGTGACAAAGAAGGGTGAATTGTATGTCCCATTGACAACCCCATGAACGAATAGGTCTGGATTAATTTTCTTGATCAACTTTAGGACAATGTCTCTTGGACTGTTCACCATCACTGTCTCATCAGGTATGTGCTTTAGCCGGTTCATACAATTGACCACAATCAACTCATTTCTGTCAATTTTAAGATCCTCAAATTGGATTGTTTCCCACTTCTGAGCAATGACATTGTACTCAAATGGGACATTAAATCTCTCAGCATATTTTTCCAGGCGACGCCCCGTCTCTTCAACCCTTTCTGTAGGTCGGAAACCTGGTTGGGGAAGCTCAATTGCTGTGATACGAAGCTTAGGAGGTCCAACCGGTCTCTCGGAGAGACGGTGGATAAAGCAGGGCCATTGGAAACCATAAGAAATGCCAAAATCAATAACGTGAAGCCTTGTTGCTTTTTCTGCTAGTTTCAGAATTGTTCTGTTTGCCAAGAAATTAGACATCGTCTTGAAAGGGGATGAAGTAACATATACCTCATGAGCTTTTAAGATTTCAGCAGCTGATATCTGCATACTAACAAGGGGAGAGTATGATGGAGTTCTGGCTCCAGCCAAGCGTGCCTCTAGGCCATCCGCAAAGTAATGAGCTGATCTCTGGGTAGCATCACCATACGGGGAAGAATGCTGCCTAATCTGCTTGAGTAGTTCACTTGCAGTTCTTTGGTCATAGCTTGCCACAGCTTGTGCACATTGAGTTAACAGTGCGCTCAAATCTACTAGTTCCCAGTTGTTATTCTGTTTCTTTGAACGCGCCGTTTTAGACCCCTTTTGCTTGTTGTGCTGCAACTTCCCACTTCCCTCAGTTATCAAAGATTCATCAGGAGAACAAGACTCAAACTCATGATTCCCATGACAAAGTAATACCTCATCAAACATTTCTTGCGGCTCAGAGTCGTCAGCAAAAGTAACTGGCTGCTTGTTGCTTCTGCCTTCTTCTGGATAATCAGCATCCTCTCTTTGATGATTTTTCTTTCCCTTTGATCCATTTGTTGAGTTGTAGCCATCATTGTCTGGCGTTGTCATCAGTATGTTAGTACTTGAAGGCCACGGATCAAGACCCGGAGGCATTAACCGGTTCCCCTCCAGTTTTACATTTGGAAGGAAGTTGCTGGCTTCCCCTAACCCTCCAGAATGCCCAAGACTATGCATCTCAGAAAGTGAATCTGAAACCAAACCAGCATCTGATAGAGACTGAACAAGAGAAGATTGGACATTTGAGGTTTCTGAAGGATCAAAAACCAAGTCTGTGTTTGCAGCAATAGAGCCATTACTTCTATGACAACTATGTGGGGAATCGTCATCTGAGTTCTCAAAGCTTTGGTGCACAGAAAGAGGGAGTTGGTTGGGTGAAGGAGGGTCCTCCTGATTAAGGACATCATAGAAAGATTTTTCAGCAGCTTGGAGGGCCAAACAGTCCTGCAACATGCAGGTCTTACCCTCCAGGTCTTCTTCTAGAAGAATATCACTTACGTACTTAAGCACAGGGTGATTGTAATCACTAAAGTCAATAGTATCTCCATCTGAACCGGAGCTCAAAGAAGTACTTGAATCACTAGGGTGGTCCAAATTGGTTGAAAGGCGAACTGGACTGGTGGATTCTTGATTTACTTGGAACCCATTTACAAGATTCTGATTAGAATCGAGTGAAGCTGAGCCATGCCCAAAATTAAATCTTTCCATGGAAAGATAATATCTTTCACGAAGGGAATACATGAAAACAATCTATCAACCAATTTACCTGATCAGATTTTTAATTTTTCAAGACACCCAACTGTGATATGAAACTTTGGAGTAGAAAGCAAATTGAAATGAATATTGGAATCTCATGTGATGACTATTGAAAATGATTGAACAAAATGCAGAAACCTCTGGAATAATTAAGAAATATAGCAGAGTACCTCAGACCTGAAGAAAATCATAATTACCAGACAGCTTTAATGAATGGACTCTGGACGTGTATATGCATGGGAGAATATGCTTTTCCTCTGAGAAAAACAGAAGCTGGAGGAGATCCATCTTCATATCAATGAACCTTCTGGGAAGGCCTTGTTGAAGTGGGCCAAAGCCAGTCGCCACTTTTCTATTACATACCACATAGGATTATGACAAAAAGAAAAACTACATAGGATAACCAATGGAGTTTTGACATCTAGTGTTTTCAAGTTTGTGGAATAGTCAAGAGGGCCATCCATTCAAGATGTACACACCGACAAAGTTCTTAACTATTTTTCTGCGTTTCCATTATAGGTATCTGTTCAAATTAATGTCGGTAAGACTGAAGATTGACAAGTTGGTTTATGTGAAATGGAAAATATAATTTTATATATATATATATAATTATAGCAGTTCCTCTCTTCTCATGCTTATCTCCTAAATCAAACATCACATGTTGGTTCTATTATAACTTTGACAAGTCCCCATCTTGTTTTAGTCTTCCCTTTGCAATTATGGTTTTCTTTTTCTTTTTCTTTTTCTTTTTATTCTTGCTGCTAAGATACACTGACCAATATTATTCTATACGACAAGTTTATTTTATTATAATTAATTAACATTTTAGGTTTAGATTAGTTGTTTTGCTTGATGAAATTTTTTTCAATGTGATGTTCATTGCATAGAATTTCAAGGTCAACTCAACTCTTTCTCAAACCCAAATCGTTTTTCTAGATTACTATTTTTTAGTGAATGTGTGACGATCATTTGTAATTTTCATCATATAAGGATGAGCACATATATATTATATTAGGAGGAAAGACAACCCACCGAATTTCGATCTTGGATGTCATGGGGAAGGAGAAGCCGCCACCACCACTACCGTGGTGATGTGGTAGACGTGGAATCTGCCCATTGGCAGGATGAGCATATATATTGAATCACCTTCCATTTGAATTTTCCTGCTGGGAGGTCCAAATAAGACCATCTTTAAGATTGAGACGTTTACCCAAATTTGTTGTCCAAGGGAGTTGGTTATATACAGAGAGCATGGTTACCAAAAAATATTCTCGAAGGACAAGAGCACCAGATTCTTTACTTGGGCAGAAAGCATCCCGAGGACAAAGACAAAAGCAGGAGCAGCTATCTAAATTAAATGCAATTAAAATAAAGTTTTATAATGATAGCTAACAAAAATGGGTGATGTTGTTTGGACAGTGACTGGCGGCTAAATTAGTCAAAAAATTGACCAAAATATATACAACTACGAAACTAAAACATTGTATTTCTCCAACAACAATAAAAAGAGAATTGTCTTATGGTGGACCAAGATTCATCGAACTTCACAATTTTAAACGACAAAAGTTGGATCCACCACAACATTGACGAGACTTTCTATATTGGGGGCTATTTGTTCTGTTTTGCTTATGGAAGGAAATTTATACTCATCACTTTTTTGTGTGGAAATAATCTAAACTCATTAGAGCATCTACCATCACTACTATAATCAAAGTATACCCTCACCATCCTTCTTAAAATATATTCAAATTCATTTTTGGAATACTTTTAAAAAAAATCTAATAATTGATACTATTTTTAAGGAAATTGAAAATAATTTTAAAGTCCATAAATTTATTTAAGATAAGTAAATATAATTAATTATGATTATTTATGAAATTAATTTAAATATTTAAATACTAATTATTTTTAAATAAAAACTCATGAATATAATTAAATCAGGCTAAGATATTACTTAATTGCAAATATTAAACTAAACAAACTAATTTTATATATAAAAAAATTAAAAACAAAGTCTATAAAATACGTAATTACTATTTATTAAGTAATTTAGAAAATTAGAACAATATTTAAATACTAATTTCTAGCCCATTGGCACATGCTCATGCATGTGCCAATTGGTTTTATTTTTTATTTTATTTTTAGAATTAAGAAAAGATAACATGGATAGTTATGTTCCATAAAAGTAGAACCTATTATCTGATTTTATTTTTAATTTTAATTTTTTTTAAATATGAATTTGTTTGAATTTACCATATTATCCTCATCTAATTAATAATTTTAATTCTTAATATTTGAATTAACCAAGGACATTTTCTGGTATTTTGAATGTTTCACCATTCTCTGCCTTTTGCTTTATATATATAGATTCACTAAAGCAATAATAATTAAAATATAATTACTAATTAAAGTAATTAAAAAAGGCTATAATAAAAAAAAGGCTTAAATATTAATATATTTAGTATAGCTGCCCGGCTATATACTTTAACAGTATAGTCACGCGGCTATATTAAATATATTAATATTTAAAGAATACAACCGCACGACTATACTTGTTAAATATTAATATATTTTTAAAAGTATAGGTTTTATGATTAGAATTTCGATCTCAATATACGGTTAGTATGACATAACCAGACCTAAACCTAGCTAGTTGAATGCGCCTTGAGGTAGATTTTAACAGGTGGTTTGTTGTCAGAAGACCTATTGGTTAAGTGATCTCCTTGTTTTGCTTATTGATCCACATATGAATTTGGTTCATCTTCTTCATTATCTATCATTCTCCTATTACAAAATTAGTTTGTTTAGTTAAAAATTTGCAGTTAAGTAATATCTTAGTCTTATTTAATTATATTAATTATTATTTATATTTTAATTATACTTTATGGAATGAATAATTAGTATTTAAGTATTTTAATTAATTTCATAAATTACTTAATTAATTATATTTACTTATCTTAAATAATTTTGTGGACTTAATCTTGGGTTGTATATTAATTAAACACCTCCAGAAGGCAGTGGAGAACATGCATGCAGAGTATTCTGCAAGAGCCATTAACGGGAAAGTATTGTTAGAGCATCTCCAACCGATGTGTCAAACGTGCCACATAGATGTTTAACAGATAGAAATAACATATCACATCACTCCAACCGATATGTCAAAGCTGATGTGGAATGAAGGCTAGAGGTTGAGATGTTATTTTTGACATCCCAAAAGCAAGATGTCAAATGAATATTTTATTATTTTTTAAAAACAGCTGGCTATTACTTTCATTTATTTTTTTCCTTTTTTATTTTTTTTCTTCTTTATCTTAAATGATTTGACTATTACAATAATTATTTATTTGACATATCGGGTGGAGTGTAAAAGTACGTAAATGTCAAATTGCCACATCAACCATCAAATTTAAATTTGATGTTTGGTATTTGACATCTCCCTTGGAGATGCTCTTACATGCAATTTTTATAGAAAGCACCTGTCATTTCCATGCAAGTCATTTTCTGAGAAAATGGAAGCTGAATTAGGCATCAGAGCATTCATATTCTAGCAATAATCTTTACCTATATGTTTGCTTATTTTCCTTCTGAGAAACTAATGAGCTAGAAGTTTAGAAAGTTACCTGTTGAGGGTACCCACGGGTCTCCATCCGAGACGAGATTAACAGCTTCGCAGCGCGGTGGAGAGGCACGGAGTCTCTTTCTGCCTGCTACATTTTTTCTTTTAAGAAAGAAGTGAGAATGCAAGATGAATGAAATTAACTCAGAAAGTTTTTTTAAATCATGAACTGACCTGTTGAGCATGTAATAAACCCATTAAAGCCCATGCAGTTTGGACTAAGTTTGATCTTCCTTCAAGTGGTGTATATTTCTGCATAACAAAAGACCAGCTGCTTAGAGAAGAAACAGATTCCTATGCCAAGAGACGTTTTTTAGACAAAACTATATCTTAGAGGAGAAAGCTCTTTCATGGACCAATTAATACCAGTTCCATTTTTACTTGTTTCAACAAAGATTGGCTATACAGGTTTCATATTAATGTGGCTAACAGATACATATACGAAAACCAACACGATTTTAGTTAAAGAGCATCATTGAGCTGGTCCCTTGAAAATGTTATTAGCAATGCACAAGAAGAGTTTTACACTGTTATTAGAATCAGAAGAGAATGTTTTGTATGGAAGTCTCCCACTGCACAAGCAAATAAACATGCGTTGGTGAACACTGAACATCATCATCTCCGTAGGTTTGGGTCATCTCAGTTCTCTCTCAGAAAAAATTGCTTTCTCATAATGATGTAGCTTTCTCAGAAAATATATAGCTTTTTCTTAATCTTCGGTTGAGCTTGAATTAATTGTCAATCAGAAAAGACAATATGCCATTTCTTTTTTACCGACTTTATAGTACAGGTGGGGGCAACCTATCTCCAAGTTGCCAAGAAAATATTTCCCATAACCAACAACAAACGACAGAAAATGACAGTCCGGGCTCCTACGGAGGAGGGCCTAAATCATCACTCACACATATCTTATCTAGAGCAGCCAATGCACCTGCAGCATCCATTAAAACTAGAAGAGAGGAGGACGACAGTAAGTAGAGTGACAAAATTACCCTCTTAAAAATCGCACGATATGAATTTTGACAGAAAATTTGACAAAATTGACGGTACGCCTAATGCTGCAACATTTTGAAACAATGACCAAAAGGTTAAAAGAAAAGAGGGGCAAATGCTCAGTGAGTTTCAGTGAGAAGATTTTAGTATGAAAGTGAAAACAAGAACAGAGACCAATAAATCAGAGCCACAACTGTCTGTAACAAACATCCGAGAAAATTTCACAAGGATTATGAGCCCCCATTCAAAGATGGTCAGAGAGTCAGTAGCTTTGGAAGTAATTCAGAAATTCTGGAAGTAATTTTATGCATTAGCACAATAAAGTAGAGATGCTATTCATACCCAAAAAAAAACTATGAGCAACACAAAAGAAAACTTGTGAACAAAACAATGATCAATAGAAGACAAATGAACATGCAATATATAATGAATTCCGTAATGCCACATCTTGAAACATCTGATAAAACAAACACAAGACTTCCCAAAAGACTGTACAAGATTCAGAATGAAAATTTCCCCTTATTACAACTACTGATGGAAAGCAAATCAAGAAAGGCGGAATTTCATTTGATTACAAATCCAACAAGAAAGGCGGAATGTCATTTTATCAGACACCCTTGCATCACAATTCTCAAAGAACTTCAAACAGGCATGCTTTACAAGATTCCTATGCTGGAACCCAACAAGAAGAAGCATAGACAATTCGACCCTTCCATCCTTGAAGCATCCAATCACTGTCTTGATCAATTACAAAATCTTTGTGGTACCATGCCCTCACCTTATCCTTAAAGATCTTCAGCATATCTTGGTCCAATGGCAGCGGCCGCAAACCAGCCCTTGTACAACGAAGCTGCCACTGCTTGTATGTCTCAGGCCTCTCAACCCTTTCTAAGCCCTCACATGCTATTACATTCATAGCCTCCCGGCCATAGAACTCTCTCTCAAACTTCAACCTCTCTTCATTGTCACGGGCTATATTAATATCAAATGCATCATACAGGGCAGAGAAGTGGAAGAGAGCCTCCCGAAATCGAGTGACAAAGAAAGGAGCATTGTAGGAACCATTGACAATGGTATGTACAAAAATATCTGGTTTCATCCTTCTGATTAGTTTTAGAACGGAATCCCTTGGACAGTTCACTTCAACTGTCTCATCAAGTAGGTTCTTGAAGCGCAACATACAATTCACAGCAAGCACCTCGTTCCTTTCAGTTTTGAGATCCTCTAGTTTGATAGATTCCCAATTCTGTGATGCTATGGCATTATACTCAAAAGGTACATTAAAACGCTCACAATATTTTGCCAGGCGGCGTCCAGTCTCTTCAATCCAATCTGCTGGACGAAACCCAGGTTGGGGAACCTCTATCCCCGTTATGCGTAGCTTGGGAGGTCCACCAGGTCTCTTCGAGAGATGCTGGATAAGGATTGGCCACTGAAAACCATAGAGGATACCAAAATCCACAATATGAAGGGTTGTTGCTTTCTCAGCCATCTTCAAAATCATCTTGTTTTTGAAGAAAGTTGATATTCTCTTGAAAGGGCAAGCTGAAAGACTAACTTGGTAAGCTTTCAAAGTATCAACCACTGATGTCCTTTTGGAAGCAAGGGAAACATAAAACATCCGTGTTCCAGTGCCAGTGCCAGCCATACGAGCCTCAAGAGCATTTGCAAAAAAGTGAGCCAACCTTTGAGATCCATCACCATCAGGAGAAGAGTGCTGCCTAACCTGCTTTAGTAGTTCACTAGTGGTCCTAAAATCATTGCTAGACACAGCCTGTGCACATAAAATCAGGAGATTCCTTAAATCGACAGTTTCCTTCTTCTTTCCCTGTTTCTTAGCACGAGCTTTCCCACCATTACCATTAGACTCTTGTGGATGTCCATTTGGCTGCCAAGCCTGGCTTGCTTCATTCTGAAGAGCAACATTGTCACATGGAGACTCATTATTTCCTCCAGTGCAAAGCAACACCCTGTCAAACATCTCAGATAATTCACTCTCTTGTATATAAACTGCAGACTGCTTGCTACTCCTCTCTTCTTCAGGAGCAACATCTCCCCGCTCATGATTCTTCCTTCCCCATGACCCATTAGGTGAGTTCTTCCTCTCACTCTTTTCCTTCTTCCTCTCACTCTTTTCCTTCTTGACAATAACTGTCGGAGCATGTCGTTTCACTTTTGGATACGTTGTGTTGCTTTCCAGATTAATAACCAACTGATTATCTTTTGGAAGGAACTTACTAGCTTCCTCTAACCCTCTATTGAACTGCAAGATAGATTCACTATCTGTAAATATATTCTGAGCCAGAAACTCATTTACAGAAGAGCCCTGCAGTGCATTGTCAACATGCAGCTCGTCTCCAACACTAGTCAGGTCATTTGTCAGAGGAACAGACAACTGTGAATTGGGATGTGAATTAAACTGGAAAGTGTGGTCATTGGGAAGGGAAGTTTGTGACAAAAAGGGTTTTTGGTCTACCGGATCGCCAAGCCATGGAGGATCAACCGAGTTGCTAGTACCAGGACTAGCACTACTATTACTATTACTACCACTACAATCACTACAGTTTCCAGAAAAATTACCATCGGGACTCTCAACATTTTGATCAATATAAAGGGGTTGCTGATTAGGTGAAGAAGGGTACTTTTGACCAAGAGCATCATAGAACGATTTCTCAGTCAACGAAGACCCAATGGATCATAGAACATGCAGGGTTTTTTCTCTATGTTCTCTTCCATAAGAATCTGGTTTATGAACTTGAAAACAGTTTCAGAGTAGTCATTGTCATCAGAGGAAGAGTCTCCTCCAGGGCTCACTGTAGTCATGGGAGGAGCAAATGAGACTCCATCTGGACTCAAACTAGTATGGAACAAATGACTCTCCATCTGAGCTCACACTAATTGAAGGAACAAATTACCAGGTTCTAAATCAGGTGATGGAAGTGAAAAATGATTATCCAAAAAGTTAAGATCCGGAGAGAGCTGGTTAAATTGGTATTCATTTATGAGATTTGGGAATGAGTTGAATTGGGTAAGAAGGGCTCGGCATCAATATTGAAACCATTCGTGTAATCAGGGACTCCATTGATAGTTGGATCCATAATCACAAGGAAACTCTAACTCTAAAAATTCTAAACCCTTCTTAAACTTAAAAACACCACCAAAAAGAAAGGGGTGACGAAAATTCAAGCTAAAATCTCAGACGCAACATGAGAAGGAAAGAATTAAACGAAGTAGATTAAAGAAGCTCAAAAACGCATCAGATTTTTGCTCAGGAAGAAGCAAAGGGTTATAAGTTCAAGCTACAAGATTAAGCAAAGAACGAACCTTTACTGAAAGGAAGACAAACAAGTTGAACGGAGAAGGGGTGTGGCGTACCTTGAAGAAGAGCGTAGAGATTTGGTTTGGGACTGAAAAGGGTCAACCTTGGGAAAACTAGAACTTGAAGGAGGGGTTTTGTGCCTTATATAAGCAAGGCAGAGAGAGAGTCACGAACTTTCTGGGAACGCCGCTTTATGAGATGAAATGGGATGGGACTTGGGCATGTGTCAGTCAGGAGTCCTGAGGTTCTTTTGTTACCGGGTAAACCAATCTGCTGTCTGCCATCTGGTCGTGCACGTGTTTGACTATGCAACCGTCGATTTTGTCCCTTCTTTCTCTGTTTCATTTTCATCTTTTCTTTTCATATGTAATGATACAGATGAAAGAAAAACGAAAAAGAATTACAATCAGTCCTAGCCATAGTGGGAAACCTCTTTCCTCTTCCACAGCTGAGTGGTCGTTTGATGTTGTCGTGCCATGCTCCTTGATTACATCTCCATCTGCAGGATTTTCCTCAGCTATGTTTTTCACAACAACAGTCAAGCTGCTCCATTTTGGTTCTTTCTTTGCTAAATTCTTAAGGGATTTTCAAATAAAAGTAAGTTTAATGATCGTTATTGGGACAGTAAATTGAAAATTGTTAATGACTTTGTTGAATAATCATCTCTTAGAGGAATTTTTTATTATTAATAACTTAATTTTGATGGATTAGTGTAGTGTGATGGAGTTTATTAGGGTATATCAAGGGTATTTTTGGAAGTTAAGTAGGGTGTACTTAGTTAATTTTACATTTTAATTTAAATATTATGGTGTACTTAGATCATAGAGTGTACTCAGTTAATTTTAAGATTCGTTTAATAATACTCAAAAAATTTACAATCAGTCAATCAATACATCTTAAATAATCATATATAAAAAATTCACATCTTAAATAATATCAAGCGATACTTCAAATTAAGTACAAGAGTCACGAATATGAAGAACAAAAACATGCAATGATCAATTATATTAGTATGGTTTTCATATCATGGTAATCGGGTTCATTGAGAAAATTTCCCCAATCTTGCTCCGCCAAAAGATGATTTAGTAGAAATGAAATCTAAATTATGAAACTGTGAACATTTAGTTTAGTGACACTCCATCTTCATTTTGGGTGTAACACTAGAACAAATCTTCCAAACTCCAGACACCCGGAGAGGCTGAGGTTGACTTTCACGCGTTGAAGAATATCCAACATGAGACTCTTTTTCTTTTAGGTTGGAACTTTCCCAAATTGACATGGTCAAACTAGCTCAAGTCTACCGGGCATCTGAAAAGCCACCGGTTGCTCAACATTACTTGAGAACCAAGCCTCTATCTCTACAAGTCCATGTGGATGTGGTTGGTATTCTTGAAGAGGAAGAATGTAATAGTCTACTTAATTAAGTAATCAATTTTCTTAAATAACATTAAAATTAGTGATCAGTGTGAGCTAATCAAGTGGAAAACACTGGATCAATAATACAAAACAGTGGGGGTCCACATCATGCATTGATTAACGTTGCCACTAATTATTTTAAGATAATAAAAAACAGATTTCGCTTCTTTATCCATCTGCTCATGTTTTGCTTGGGCCACAAGAATTTGATCAAAACTCGTGCCACTAGATTCTTTTTTTATTCACAGATGTCGTTTCTTTTTTCCTTTTTTTGGCCAGCATGTCTGGATTGGATGTACCGTCACATAATTGAGAGGTTAAAGGTCAATTTGTATTAGGTTTTGTCTGGTAAAGTTTCTATACGTTCGTGAATAATTCTTGCTTACATATCATGCCAAATGTAATTGGTTTCTCTCTTTGTCTTAGCATTTCTCGACTTTTAACTAAAATCGTATATTGAGAATCTGATAATATTTTTAATGATTTTCGGTTGAATAATAAAACTAAAGATATATAATAAATGTTCTACTTGTAAGAAATACAAACATCAAAATTTAAGGGTCCGTTTGATAATTATTTTATCTATAAAAAAAAATTTAAACTAGATTATAGAGGAAAATAATAATAGGAGTGAGGATGAGACTAAGAGAGAGGGTGAGAGGGGAGGATGAGATGGAGGCGTAACAAAAGTGAAAACAATTTGAAATTGATTTTCAGTTTTTAGTTTTTGTTTTCACTTTTGTTACTTATCCTTCCCATCCTCTCATCTCATATTCCCTCTCAATCTCATCTCCACTCTCATTATCATTTATATTCTCCCTCTTTTTCCTCTATACTCTAGCACAAAAAATTAAAATTAAAAACTAAAATTGAAATGGTTATCAAACAGATCCTAAAATGTTTTGTTTTCCTTTAGTTGATAGCATAAATCTTGGCCTTTATTTTACATACTTTTTGGGTATGATAGTACATTCCATGTTTTGAATGGTCCCTCTAATTTTTTTATACTAAATGGGAAATTGAACTCGAGTCCAATAAGATGTATACACTGCCTTATCCAACCCTTGGATTTTCTTTATTTAGGCTAGTTTATTACTACTTAAGGGAAAAGAAAAGACTCAATTAATTTGGTATCTTGTGTGAAGTGATTGGACCTCAAGACAACTTGCAATTTGCAAACAAGAGGGGACCGCAAGCATTCTAGACGTTCTAGTTTCTTCTCACTGTCGCTTTCACTCTCTCGCATTCAAGCACCCGCATTTTAAAAGTATTCTCAAAGCAAACCATGATTAATTAACAAATAGCACAAAATTATTGTGTTAATGACAAATACATTGAACACCGTTCAAACTGTCTCACTAGCATATTTCCTGTCAGATCAGTTGTCCACGCGCGTCCAAGATTGACCACATGAACGACTAACATTCATTCAACACTAGAGTGAGCAGTTGATAAGCATAACTCTTATGTCAGAGTCCTATTGAGGGGGTAGGATCTTTGGGAGGACGGTCTGCGCCTCTTTGTTTTGTTATTGCATTGCTCTGTTCAGCTGCTCTGTTTGTATGCAGTGTTGCTTTATTTATCGGAGCTATTCTGCTCAGTCACGTTGTTGGGCTGTGTTGTATCTGTTTTGTCCTATAAAAATTTTCTGTCTTTTAGAAATGGTTTGTTAAACTATTTTGATGAGATGACCTATTGAGATTATCTCATCATTTTGGTCTGCGTGCAGTCCAGTCCAAAATATGCAGATTTTCTGCTCTGCTGTTCATATACCAGTCAACCTTCTTGGAAAGTTCAAAGGCCTGCGTTCATCATAACTTTCTCTATGTGCCTGAAAGACAAAGGAGCTGACGGATACAAATTACATTGCCAATTTTACATTGGTCATCGCCTAATCTTTCTTTCCCTTTGATTTTCAAATTTTGTCCTCTTTTTCTCTTTTCAAGTTGATGAAGCTGGCATTGCAAAAAATTAAAAGTTGTGTTCAGACTTCAGTCGAAGGAAAGTTTCAACTTTTCATATATATGAAAAGAAAACTAGAAAGTTCAACATTACAATAGTTCACGAACCATCTTTCTAATAGAGTTATGGCAGTGCAAGCTCATTACATCAACTCTCTTTTTTCATCGACTACATATAAGCTACATAGAAGGCGCCTGCTGATCTACCCCGAACAGTCTATATACAGTGGAGGATTCTGACTCCAGGCAAGTCCAGGTGAAACTAACAGACTAGAAATTACGAAAACCTAGCCAGCACAATGTCACCTAGACAGTGGTGGTGCAAAATGCAATACTATCTACCTGTCTAAATAGAACTACAGCAGTTAAATTTCTGGTTGTCCAAGCTCCCAAACATGCATGGTTACATTTAAGGTTGGACAGTACTGGTACCTGCCTATTTGTGTATGTCAGTTCTAACAAACATGCATTTCAAGTCCTAGATGGTACCCAACAGGAGGAACAGTACATAATCCTGCCCTTCCATCCTTGCAGCATCCAGTTACCATCTTCATCAACCACAAAATCACGGTGGTATCCCAGTTTCACTTTCATCCTTAATTTGTTCATGAGTTCACGGTCCAATGGCAGCTGTTTGAACCCAGCCCTCATGTTCCGAACCTGCCACTGCTTATATGTCTCAGGCCTCACAACTCTCTCAGAACCCTCGCAAGCTATTGTGTTCACAACCTCACGTCCAAGGAACTCTTCCTCAAACATCGATCTCATCGGATCTTCACGAGGTAAATTGGTATCAAACATATCAAACAATGCAGAGAAGTGGAACAGTGCCTCCCTGAAGCGTGTGACGAAGAAGGGGGCATGGTAGGATCCATTAATAATGGCATGGACAAAAATATCAGGATTCATCCTCCTAATTAAATTTAGAACAGCATCCCTTGGACTATTGACAGCAACTGTCTCATCAAGTAGGTTCTTAAACCGGAACAGACAATTCACAGCAAGCACTTCATTTCTTTTAACTTTGAGTTCCTCAATTTGGATGGTTTCCCATTTCTTTGCTATGGCAGTGTACTCAAAAGGAACATTATATCGCTCACAATACTTTGCCAACCGATGCCCTGTCTCTTGGACTCTTTCTTCAGGCCGAAAACCGCTTTGGGGAAGCTCTATTCCAGTAATGCGTAGCTTTGGAGGCCCCCCAGTTCTTCTTGAGAGGCAATGGATGAGAGCAGGCCATTGAAAACCATAAAGGATGCCGAAATCTATAATATGAAGTGTTTCTGCTTTGTCAGCTAATTTCGAAATCATATGGTTTGCAAAGATTATCGCAACCTTCATGAAGGGGCAGGCTGCAATATAAGTTTGGTAAGCCTTCAGCATATCAGCAGCTGACGTTCTTTTAGAAGATAGAGCAGTATATATCTGAGTTCCAGTGCCAGCCAACCGTGCTTCAAGGCCATTTGCAAAGCAATGAGCCAACCTCTGAGAGCCATCACCAAATGGGGAAGAGTGCTGCCTAATCTGCTTTAGTAGCTCATTAGCAGTCCTACGATCATCAGCAGAAACAGCTTGCGCACATAAGATCAGAAGAGTCCTTAAGTCAACCACTTCCTTCTTATCGCCCTTTTTCTTGGCACGAGTCTTCCCATTGCCAGTTCCAACAGATTGCCCATTCTGCTGCAGGGCCTTGTTTGCTTCATCCTGACATACTTCTTCACCTCCACACACAAAAGGCTCTGCTTTCCCCCCACCACAGAGCAGCACCTTATCAAAAATCTCTGATAGCTCAGCCTCCGTATCCTCCATATAAACTGCAGATTGCTTGTTGCTCCTCCCATCCTCCAAATCTGTATCCTCCCTCTCATGACTTTTCTTTCCTCTTGAACTTGTAGCCAAAAGCTCGATATCATCCTTCTCAGTCTTAACCACCACATCTTCAGCCTTTCCACTTGCCACTGAATAGGGCTTGTTCTTCTCTACATCAACAATAAACTGACCTCTAGGAAGAAACTTACTGGCCTCCTCTACCCCTCTGTTAAATTGCAAAACCAATTCACTCTCACTAAACAAATTAGAAACCATAAGCTCACTCATGTAAGAACCCACCAACCCATTTCCATTCCCATTCGACGACAATTGAGACCTAGGTTTTGAAGTGGACTGGAAAACAAAGTTATCAGGAATCGGGGTTTCCAATATAGAGGGCTTATTCTCAATAACATCAGCATTACTCCACCGAGAATCGACCGAATGGCTATTACTAGAACTAGAACTGTTAATGGCACTAAAGTCGCTGAAAGTTACAGAAAAAGGACAATCTGGGCTCTCAATATTAAGAGGGTGTTGGTCTGGGGAAGGTGGGTACTTTTCACCAAGAACCTCATAAAGAGATTTCTCAGCGGCTTGGACAGCCAAAGGGTCATGGAACATACAAGGTTTTGTCACCATGTCCTCCTCCATAAGCACCTGGTTTATGTACTTGAGCACACTATCAGAGTAATCACTGTCATCTCCCTCGGGGCTCAAACTCGGTGACAGAGCAGAGTTACTGGGGTTTTGGTCCAAAAAGCTAAGATCTACAAAAGGGTCACTACTTGGGTACTCATTGAAATTGGGTGAAAGGGTCTGGTCACCAGAACTGAGACTTGAACTGGGTAATTGAGAAAAACCCGGATCCATGGTATTGAAATTCAGAAAATTGAAGAAACCCAATTGGATTATGGTGAAAATTGAGGAAATAAAGACTGAAACTTTGGGAATTTGAGTTGAAGAATCTGTTTACCTGGGAAAGAATAGAGAAACCCTATTCCATTATTTGGTCGAGGTCATGGGCAGCAGACATGGGTTTGGAGAGAGAGACGAAGACCAAAGCAAGCAGAGCATGCAGACAGGTTGTGGAAGTCAAAAGCGGGAGCTGATGAGCAACGACACACTGCGTGGTTTCATGGCATTTTTTAACCAGAGATCACGCAGCTCGGCCAATCAGTGGGCTCTGCAAGTGTTAAAAGTTGGCCAATGATTTTTAACCCAAGCACCTTTCCTTTTGTACTTTATTTTTCAAGAGGCCAAAAAAAATAGAATAACGAGTGATGGGTGATGATGGCCAATGATATTTATCAAGTTTCTTCTTTTTTTTTATCTAATTCAAGTGGCTAATTCATTCCAATGTGTTCACTGAGATATGGATATTGGAATTATTTCAATTTTTTTTTTCTTTTTTATGTTTATTTAGAGTATTCACAATCATGCTCTTTATTTTTTAGTTAAATTTTAGCTTAAAACATATAAAGGTTATTTTAGGAGCTCTCTATAAAATTTAAACTCCAATCATACTCTCTAGTTTATAGAGTCATAAATGCTATAACTCTTTTTCAATTGGTTCGTCTCTATTAAAAAAATAATATAACAAATAATAAACATTAATTAAAGGTTTGAAATACTCATTAAATAAAGCAGCATTAAATTATCGGGAGTCACTAGAGTCCTTTCTCTCTCCTCATATTTAAGAACTCCTAGAGGTCTCCCTATTTTAGGAGGTAGATAGGGAGCATGGTTGGAATTGTATTTTTCCAAATCCTCCCTAAAATTTTTCTAAGGAGGTGGTTTAGGGAGCCCATTGTGGATGCTCTTAGTATTTTAAAATTTAAGCAATTTTTACATTAAATTTATAATCCAATACCCTGAAAAATCATGAATTAAATTCATCAGGGAGTAGTTGGTCTCATTTTCATTCATCTCTTTTAACTTCTATGATTTATGACTTCCTCCCCCTAATAACTAAACATGCTAAATGTCAACGTACCAAATAGCCAAGTTCAATTTAATTGAATTTGAATAAATTTCCGTTATGTTGGTGAAATATTGGATAATCGAACCATATAGCATGCTACATATGTTTTTTCTTTCACAATCAGATTTGTGTAAGGAAAATATTAGAGGCACCAACTTTGGGCACCAACTCTCTAATAGAGCGCGGGACTCGTTGTGCTGGCGGGCTCCACCTCTATTAGAGAGTTGGTGCCCAAAGTTGGTGCCTCTAGCACCACCCTTTGTGTAAATGCGTAACACGACGTGAGCATGCACATCATCTAATGAAATCCTCACAGATTTTTTGTGACTAAATCATACCAAGTTCTTTATTTTTTTCCTAGATCTCCTAGATCCGGCTTGGCATGTGCTAACATGTTTAAATTGAGCGAATCTAATTTGATTTTGCCTACTTGATTTACTCCATGGTTTTCTTTTCCATCTTCAAGATTTGACTTTATTTTTTAAAATTCAACAATCCAAATCTTGGATTGTTTATATTTTAGTCCTATGACCTAGTATTAAATACGCGTCAAAGGCAAAAAAATCTAGCTCAAACACTTATTTTTTAAAATACAAATAATAATTTAAATTATAAGAAGAGGGAGATTTCTTACCAGTCCCGATCTCTTGGACCACAGGAGTCCAAGAAATTGTGGTCATCCACCGTTGGATATTAATCAAATGATTCAAAAAAAGTTTCTTAAAAGGAGTGCAAGAGTGAGTGAACCATTGAATTTACATCCAACGGTGAGTGACCACAAATCTCTTGGACCCTTATAGTCCAAGAGATCAGGACTGGATTTCTTACATAAACATTACCAAGATGTTATGAAATTTGAACCTGAAACCACTGATCTATATAAATCAACCGCTTATTCTAGATAGAACTTATTGAATATCAGATTTAAAAAGAAATAATGCAAATGACTTTTGGGTGGGTGGAGATAAATTTAATAGTTCAACCCCGTGATTCCGTGAGTGTGAACTGTGACTTTTTCCAAGTATAGTAAACTACCAGGAAACATCCCTAGTAGCCCGAGTTTTCAAAACATATCTTCATCTCTATATATGCTTATGTATTCCAAATTACTTGTCCGACAAGTATTATTAGCTTACTTGACCTTAATTGATCGAGTTTATTAGTCTTCTGTTCGGTAAATAATTTTTCTTGTTTGGTTGAATAAGATATTAATCATTCATCTTAGCAATTAAGCTTTCTCTCTGTTGGTCTCTTTTTTCTTTATAAATATATATACGTATTAATTCAAGATTCAAACTTCAAAAGCTAGCTATAGGCTATAGCTGAGGAGATGGTACAAAATTAGGAAACAAAAAAATTGTTGATGCTGTCAAGGAGTAGAGAATCTTGAAGATAATTTCGTCCCATGTGCAGTGTGCACCAGAAGCAATGTTATAGTGATATATCAACAAGCACATGCATGTCTAACATCAACATCAACATCAACATCAAATCAACAGTAACATGCATGCATCATAGAATACAAATTATACAATCTCATCATGTCATGGTGGGTTGGCTTGGGTTGGGTTAGGTTGCATTTCCAGTGTCCCTTTTTTTCTCAAACTTGAAATGATGATCAGAAAAATGAGATATGTATGACAGTTTAAGGATACGGGAGTAGTAAGACCTCATTTCTGTAAATCGCGATTTAACACAAATGCAAAAATAATTCGTACTAAATTAATTCGTGGTCGATGCATATTCCAAATAAATTTGATGTTCGAAATAGCACCCCTTGTTTTTTTTAAGGACAATGCAGGCCAAAAATGAATTGCATGGTCCCCATTTTCAACTCCCACCTTCAAATTTTATCGTCTAGTTTCTTGAGTTGGACTGCCTTTATGAGAATCCTGTTTTAAAATGGAAATAATATCCAAACACGCTTTTTCTTGTCTCCTCCCAATTCCCAAAAGCAGGCTAATCATGTTTTGTCTAGACCCCACCACTTGTATTTATCCCTTGAATGTAATCAAGTTTTGAGTCATTGGTGTCCCCATTAGTCTTTGTCTTCTCTCAGCTCAAAAAATATTCTGGGGCCTGATCATTTTCTACCCTAAAATTTCTTTCTTTATTTCCTATACTATGTTTTGATTTTTCTTTCTCTTTTTTACTTTTACTTTTTCTTGATTTACAGATTTCTAGCACTTGTTAATTGCAACAAATCAAAAGTACCTATTCATTGTAATGTGGAAAAACTTTTACAATCCCTTGTCTTATCCTAATTTTCAGATACATACAAATATCAGTACTATATACTATATCGCTTTTGCTTTAAATTAAGCACGAGGATAAAACTTTTTTCTAATCCGTGCGAGAATAATTCCTCTCATTCTTTTCTTTAGTCAACTTATAATATCACATTGTTATCTTGTCCACATTATACCTAAAATTATTTTTCTTTTCTGAAACAAAAAGACAAAATCGAAAAAAATAAATTTAAAAACTAGGTCTTTTCTGTGACAAAATATTAACTAGAAATGGAGAAATTATAGAATAGTACGGATATACCACGTCAGTGTATGATACTTCCATTCAAATTTTAACACATGTCCATTTTTTGAAAAGAAATTAATTACTTTATTACAGCTGGACTTACTTAAGTTTTATCTTTTAAAATAAAATTAGAAAAGTCTTAAAAAAGAAAATTAAAGAATTTTCCAACCCTCCATCTCCAACTCTAACCTGCGGCACCCCTCTCCCTTGCTCTTCCTGTCAAATTCCTAGGGTGGCATCTGTAGCACGTTTCATAGTATGCTTCAACTCAATCCACATCGTCTGTGCCTTCCGTTGATTTTTTGTTGCAAAGTGAGAGTGTACTAGAGAGAGTTTGTAGCAAATTCAATGGTGCAAGTGAACAAAGATGTGTTGTGTTTGGGATTTGTGGATGCTGGGCTGTGCCCAAGTAACCCAAGGTGCTACTATTGTGATCAGAGCGCATCAATTGGAGGATAATCTTCTTCAATTTGATTTGGCTAATAAAGGACCTGGGTTCAAAATAGATTCTATGGTGAATTGTCTGCTGAGCATCCGATTTTGAAGAGGAAGAGCAAGGAGAGGGGTAGCACAGGTTGGGGGTTATGGGTGTTTGGGTTGGGGACGAAGGGTTGTTGGAAATTCTCTCTTTCTTTCTTTTTTAATTTTCTAATTTTATTTTAAAAAATAAAGATTAAGTAAGTCCAACTGTAATACGCTGACATGATACATTCGTATTATTCTATAATTTCCTAGAGATGAGTACCAATGGAATGGATCAAATGTCGTGGTGGTATTTGTTAAACTTTTGGCTCCAATGACGTCCCATATGTTGAACTTGACCCATTATTTTGGGATTTTTTTGGTCGATATATTTCCTTGGGCTTGATACTTTTGTCCACAAGGTCAGAAAGGTCTTAACACTTATTATATTAGAAGCTCTAGTTGGATTAGGCAACTAGAACTTGGGAGTAAAGTCCAGACCAAGAAAAAAAGAACTTGGGCTAAAGTCAAGCCAGCCTATATCATGCACAAGGCAGGCCATGGTCCTTGGCTATACTTAGGCTCAAATCTATAAGCCCCTCAACTCAAGTAATTGTTTTTTCACTCATGACCTAGCTATTAAAAGTATATATATAATATATATATATATATATAATCTTGATCTAGATTTTCAATTTTTATCTACCAAAAATATTCAATTTGCCACATAAATTATTGTGACGTTTTCCCTTAAAACGTAAGAAAAGTCGAAACAAAAAAGTAAAAAATCGTGTCAATTGGTTCATCTAATCATCAACATAAATACTGAGATATCTAAGTTATAGCAGTAAAAACATCTATTCATTGATAAGAAAAAGAAACAAGCGCAGTTTTCGTGTAGCTAGCGTCCATGATGGTGACCTACCCCAAAGTGGCCGTGCACGAGAGGCAATTGCGACCGGACACATTTTTCTCGAAATTATTTTATTTTTCAACTTTTAAGAAAGAAGGAAGAAAAATGAAAATTATTATTGGCCATTTATAGTAAGGATATGACCAAAGAGACAGCCCATTTATTAGTAGCCACCGAAACCTCTTTCACCTATATTATCCAATGTTGTCCCGTTTTCAATTAAGACACTGTAAATTAGAGGAAAGGGATTGATCGATAGGTATGGGCATGGACTGTGGACGTAACAGCGACAATGTTTGTGGAAGGAAGGGAGGGGACCATATTTTCCCAGTGTTTTTGAATGACATATGAACGAATGAATGAATGAAGAAACTTCAACAATCCAAACTTGATCTTGAAAGGCCTCTCTCGACTCAATTATTCACATGGCATTGGCATATATTATGTTAAGCAAAGCATATTCTCATGTTCTTCTCCCTGCGCTGCGTTGCCCGATCTGTCAACTTGTTCTTCTATCTTTAGCTTTTCTAAGGAAATAGACACCACCATGTCTATTAGCTTAGAGGGGAAAACATAAAATAAACAACAAGAAAGCTGCCAAAAGTTTAATAAAAGCGATACTGGGGATGTGGGGAATGAAACTCTAAGTGCATGATTTGATGCTTTAATTACTTGAACTACAAATTATTTGTAGACCCGCGAAATTTTGGTTATATTTTATAAATTGTGTGGATTGAAAAAAAATCCGCATCAATCAATCCTACCCTGAAATAATAATAGAAAAAAATTCCTAATAAATCAAATCAAATCAAGATTAACCTGGTCGGCAAAGTGGATTGAAAGAAACCCTCATGATGCAAAAAGTAGTTTCAAATTAAAAATTGAAGACTTTTAATCATTGTTCTTCCTCATAGGTAAGCAAACTCCAATCTCAAACCTATAATATTCTACTTCCAATTGATTCCAATCTGACTACCGCTGGAAGTCCCACAATGACAACCAATGAGGTAATGCCATCTATAATATAATATTATACATGTGGATCCAATTCTAATCCCATAAGATTTGTAAGGGCATATTGGCCCATTCGCATTGAATGAATAACATGGTTTACAGCAGGGAAAGAAAAAGAGTAGACACCATGTTTATAATATTCACAGTAAAATTTTGAATTGATGGAAGGCCAAGTTGACCTTCAGATGATATTATCTATTGATAAGCAACATGGAAAATTACAAGAATTGCATTGGCATTAATGCTAAATTTAACTAATGGAACATTACATTATAAAAAATAAATAAAAATAAAAAGAGCTGCACAACCACCACCAGCTTCAATTTCCCTATATCTTCTTCTTCAACCACCCAAAACATACAGAAAAATAAAAAAAAAGATCAGGAAACACCAACAACTACTTTGGGTTTCAAAAGAATTCTGTCAGCAATCTCTCTTCTTATTCAGTCAACCATTTACAGGGGCCAGCTTCCCCTAGCAGGGAAAGTATCGTGGCCGAGAGCATCAGACCGATATTACATAAACTTTCTTCAACTTGTGCTTCTTGTCATACTTTTTACATCATTAACAAAGATACAAAAAGAAGAAAAAAAATCAGACATCTAGACATACCCCCTCTAAAAACCAATAAATCTATTTTTGTTCAACTTGCGACCTCCTTTTTCGAGCTCTATTTCAGACGAGAAGGCAAGTCTCGGGCTGTTTGAGCTGTTGTTTGGCTTGCTGCTGGGACCAGTATGCATGGGCTGTTAGGACCCTGTCCAAGAGCTCTTGGGGGACAGGCTCTCCCCTCCTTTGTTGAGGAGATATTCTTGCCGTGTGTACGAGTGTTTTCCACTTATCCTATACACACCCCAAGAAGAAAACACCATCAACAACCAAACCCACATCACATGCCTCACTTTTTAAGCCCACAAACAGAAAACGCAAAAGGCAATATAGCAGCAAAAGTTATGTAGATAAGGCAACGGTGGGCACTTGGTATTGTGAAACATGTTGAAGGGTTAGATTTAGAAGAAGCGTGTAAGGTTAGAATATAAGAGATTCCTTGAGACAGTTGTATATAACAAATAAAGTTACGCAGACCAACAAAGCTATAAAGACAGTCAATCATTTGCCTCTGTTACAAGCAACCAATTTGACAGACAGATCAAACTAAGTACGCTTGTGGGCCTTAGCCATAAAAAGGACTTTCAAATGAGGAAACAAGCAAACAATTGCGTGAAAGTAAAACATACTGTGAAATTCAAATTTGAAAAACTTTACCACCACTAGCTCTACAGGGATTCAATTAGATAACAAATAAAACAATAAACCCAATTGCACTGGATTTATCATGGCCAAATAGACTCCTTACCTTCAAATCCACATATGTTCGATGCTTAGCATTATCAAAAGCTCGTAGTTTAACATCACGCCACCTGTAAATAACAAAAACTATTAAACTCATTGCAGTTAAAGGGCCCGTTTCCTCACCCACAAGGCAAGGCGGACGGGCCTGATAAAAGTAGGGTTTAACTGAGCAAGTCATGGTGGACCAAATAAAACTTTCGAAAATGCTAAATCAAAAGTTATGCTCATGGATCATTAAAGTACCTTCCAGTGCCAAGTTTCTCAACCGCTTGGACAAGTGCTTCCACTTCAGCAACAGAGAATGGTCGACGGATTCGGCGCTGCCCAATATCAAACCGCTTTGATTTCCTGTGCCCAGGAACCACAGCTAGTGCCTCTACACTCATATCTGGCACAGCAATCAGGGCTTTAGAATCTGTTGTGCTTTTCTCAGCAGACATATCAGTTGGAGAGGGTGCTGAATCATGATCACTTTCGATGAAGTTCCCTAAACTGGCCGTATGAGGCTCAGGTGAGGCTTCACTGGTAGGACCGGATGGATACCTGGTGCAAAATCATTATGAGCTCAATGGAAATCAACTTTCTAGTCTTGCTCTGAAAGCCAACCAAGGAGATTGAGCTGGCATCACAACTATATCAGACTAACATCCAGTTCTTACATTATTAAATCTTCATGAAAGCATTCCAGGACTCACAAAATTTTTAAAAATAAAAGAAAAAGAAGCATCACCATACATAATCAACTAGTATAATGCATTACCTTGTTAAAGGCTGAAGTACATCGCAAGGAAGCATATGGGGAGAATCCCCAGAACATAGAGGTGGAGGGGTTTGGGAAGAGTTAGGCTCCAAGGTAAATCCCAAGGAATCTAGCTGGTTATCTTGAGAAATTCCTGTCTGCAGTAAAGTTTTATTGTCATCTCTCACTTTCTTTCCCTGAAGAAGTACACCAACGCATAGTCCACCTCCAAGTACTGCTGTCACTGCGTCCATAACCGTCTTCTGCAGAGCAACCACACATCATCAGAATCCAAACTAAGACCGCGTGAAAGGTGAGTAAGACGGACTGTTTCAGTAAATTGCAACAGCTTGCTTTGATAATATGAACACTCATGTATATGCATACTCATTTACACCAATACAGTATACTTCATAGCTGAAAATGAGGGAAAAGCACAATCAAAAGAAGTCCCAAAGTACCTTCAATGAACCAACAGTTGCAGTGTCCGGGATCTCTATGAATAGCTCGGGCACCCTAAAAGACTTGATCCTGAGCTTCACTGAGTAAAAGGAACCTCTTGGAATGTTAGACACCAATCAAGTAAAAATTGTACATATTAATCACTCTGTCAAAGTTTCTCATACCATGAGAACTCCTTGATTGGAATGAAGAATGTTGACCTGCTAGCGAAGAAGATTTCATAGCGGCTGCATAATTTTTTCAAACTGCTTAGTTAAAAACTGGAGTGCATACATCTCAAAACACTTGAGATGATCAAATTCAGATTGAATAGCATGTGGTTTGGAAAATAACCTCCTTGCATCTTTGAACATGAAGCATCTCCAGTGATTCCCTTACCACGCGAGTCAAAGAAGCCCTCTCTACTAATACCTTCATCAATATTCAGAACTGCACTACGGTCGAAAAGCTTCCTCTTCTTAAAAGGAATATTCATTTGAGATCTTTGACGTTTGTAACAATTCTTCCTATTGTGGTAATTTGGTTTCTGATCCCTATCTGAAGATTCCACAAAGAAAAATTCTATTAGAAAACAGATCACCATAATTATGCAGCATTGCTAATAAAACTTTACATGAAGCTCGAGAAACTCACACATTCTTTTAGTACAAGGCAGCCACTTACAGGAATTAGAATGATCATCCTTCAACTTCGGAGCCACTTTCCAATATTTCGAAGCCAATATTTTCCTTATTCTTCGATCTCCAATACGCGATGGCGCTGGCCTTGAATACTTTATTGAGGTAACAGGGTGAGTACACCCAGAGGAGTTTTCGTCATCATCTCTACTAACTACTTTTACATCATCCGGCTAGTGGGGAAAGATCGCTGAGGAATATGGTCTACATATATAGGCACCTTGGTACTACTATCTGAACTAACTAGTGCAGGAGGTTCCCCTTCCCAGACCACTGGATCCTCTAAACCGCACATATCAGGCCCAGTACCAATTAGCACCTTTGCACTCTTATTGGTCTCATCTTTTATTAATGTTTTAACTTCACCATCTAACTTAAATTCACCAGCCTCCCTGCAGCCAGAAGAGCCTGCTTCTATTTTGCTAGTAAAACTTCCCGTCTCATTCTTGCATTTTCCACTCACCAACATATCAGAAGCAAACCTCTCTGAGCAATTGGAAGTTGTCATAACAGAACTTTCATTCTGATGAACAGGAGACTCCTTGGAGCATGAACTTTGATTCGGACCTTGTGAGATATGATCAGATGCAGGGATTCTCCTATCACAGCTGCCTTGATCGCAAGGTTCCACTTTCAATGGTTTGTCACCATCCAGACAATTTTCCTTCGTACCTGCACACTGATCTTTTGACGTATGACTGGAAGCCGGAGAACTCTCTCCCTCGAGCAATAACTTGCCAGCTATGGTGGCCAACAAGTCAAAGGCACCCATTGAATTGTCGTCAACTCTCTTTCTAATTGCACCTCTCCTCTGGAAATCATTATGAAAATTAAACATTTGGATCATAAACATAAAATGCAAATCACAAAGAGTCGCTGGATATATATACCCTTGCTGATCTGGTAGCTCGAGGAGTGGCAGGCACCTGATAGCCATTAAATCCATAGTCCAACCTCTTCTGCAACACCATATCTCAAAAATCATACCCCGATGATTACATAAACCACAAAGAACGAGGAACAATTCCTTTCAATAAATATACACTTCACCAGCTGCCAACTCTCAGAATCCAAGAATAAGAACTCCTGACAACAGATGAACGCAAGCAATTGTTGGATCACAGAAAATAAACTCAGATAATTGACTATGTCATCCAACATTTAGTGAGAAACAAAAGTTCCAAATATTCCTCATAACACACTTTGCACAGGAAAGATAAACCCATCAATCACCAAATTGTTTATCGACGAAGGCAGCAAAAAAATCCAGGGGATAACAGAAACATTATTAGCTAATAGCCATTGCATTTAGTTTCAAAGAAACCACAATTGGTCAACAAAAACTCCCAAAACATACAATGAAATATCAGTCATAAATTCATGCCAGCAACTCCCATCAGATCCACATGATCTGACTACAAGGACATTAACATAGCAGCCCGGGAAAGAACAAGGCACCCAACCCACGTCGCACCGAACCAAAAACTAACGGAAAAATAGAGACTTGATAACATGAAAGACCTTCTCCACAGTTTCTGTAAATTCAGACAGGGTAGCATAATTTTCCATTTTTGACGGAAAAAACAGAAGCGGGAAAAGGAAAAAGGAGAAAGGAAAAAAAATAAAAAATAAATAAGGGCCTTAAACCACAGCAAAACCTTACATAAAAAAATCCAAGATATAGATCTGAATAAAACTTCCGGCCATCAAAAAGGAAAATTGGGACCAACTGAGGCAATTTGATTCTCAGGGAACCATCCAAAAAACTTGAAAATCAAGAGGTCTAAACCCTCAGCCAAGATCGACCTTGCAGAACACATAATTCAGATTGTGTGTCCGCAACAGACAAAAATAAACAGAGAAACTTCATTTCTCGAAGTTTTGAGAGAATTTAAGATTTTTTGAACCAAAATTACGATGGAAATAATGAATTACCACCAGAACACCCAGATCGAATCCATTAAACCCAAACTTCGGAAACAAAACAGATCATCCATGACAATCAATGAAAAAAAATCAACCCAGGTTTTTTTAAAGACCCAATTGATTGCTCAGAATTTACGAGCGGAAAAACCCATAATTTGGAGCATAAAAGGCTTTTGGGTTGAATTACACGTGAAAAAAAACCCGAACAATTCTCTCCCCTTTCCCGCACTTTCTCATCAACCAAACGTACTGTTCAGGAAAGGCTCATCGAAGCCGTAAAACCCACATCACATAAACGGAAGCTTTTGCAATTTTCACGAAACAAAACCACGAAAACACAACATGCTCACCTCTGCACAACGATTTTTCGCTAAAAGTTCAAAGCTTTACACCGGGAAATCAAATTCTGGAGAACTTTCAGGCGAATGCAAGATCGGTAATTGTCGGAGAATTCAAACAAGAATCTGGAATTTATCTTTCTATCACCACATCCACACTTTTTCCTCTCCCATTTTCTCTCTATCCCATATTTTCCCTGAATTTATTTAAAAAAATTCTTTTGCTTCAAACAAAACCCATTTTCTCTCTCAGAAAACAAAAACCAAAAACTCGTCTTTCTCTCTCCCTCTGATCGCCAAAACCCTCTGAAAACCACCAACCATTGCTTAAACCCCCAGCTCTTATACCATTGACTCCGCTTACCGAACCTATCGGTAATTCCTGTGGGCTTACCGGCTATAGTAGGTGTGTGGAAACCACTAAAAGGACCGGTTCTTCGCGCTTGGGTGACCCACTTTCCAAGCGCCTAGTGATCGTGACACGTGGAGGGCTCTGGGATTATGTGGCTGCTTGCGGTCCGCCTGATCGAGAAAAACGTTGGGTCACGAAGACAACGAGTCTATGTTTTTTATTTTTTTTGTGGGTTATAAATTTGGTAGGCAGTCCGGGAAAAAATATTTGGTTGCCATATATATGGGGTAATTTTGGTCATCTCACATGAAAATTGAACAGATGGTGTTTGGTTACCAAGAAACAAGATACCAAATGGTATTAACAATTTACATGATTCTTCTTTCTCTTTTTTTCAAATGGGTTAACTACTTCCCAACTTGGGAATATTAACATTAATTGTGTGAAAAAGTGTAATTCTTAAGTGAGCATTGTGGGAGATGAATGAAATCATTCAATTAAAACCTAACTTCAGTATCGAAAGGATTTTCGCAAGCATCACATGAGTCGTTGGTCTTTAGAAATGTTTGTTTGATAGTAGGATTTCAGAAAGAGATTCAATTTTTCAACATCAAACATATTTTGCTAGTTGTCAATTGCTTGTGTAATGGTAGATTAGTTCGATTGTGATTGCAAATTTTTGATTAGTTTGAAACTCGTACAAACATTCTCGATCATCATAATGAAAACAAATCCATCCAAAATAAACACAATTTCTAATAAAATGAATCGTGATCTTTGAAGTATTCTCAATATTAATTAAATGTGATATGGAATTAACTATCCTTTAGCACAATGAATTCACTTTAAATCCTATGAAAATAGGTTATTAATAAATGTAGTACCAAACAAATCACGTGCAATTTGTGAGAGTGAATTTGGTCAAAGTGGATTACATAATGACTAAGATATTCTCTGAACGTGTCAAGAATTGGATCACTTTAGAGTGTAACGTAAAAAAATTTAAACTCTTTCAATATTTTGTGAGATAAATACCACTAGTCCAAGAGCAAGTCAACGATAACAAAGAAGTATTATTATTTATTATTTTATGGTAGCTAAAGTGAAAACATTATTTCATTAGGCCAAAATTATAAGAAAGAAAATAAGAACCAATTTTAACGTACTTACTAAATTGAGATAAATAAAACATGAATATTTACCACCACAAGTCATTCTTGCCGTACTTAGGAAAAGTAGCTGACTGTAAAGGGAGAAAAAAGAAGAAGAGAAAAAAGGTAGAATCAAGCAGTTTCCCAGTTACGTATCAAACTTAAAAAAGATTCACGCGGGGTAGACCGTAGACAAGTAGAGATCTAGTCGTCCAGGACACCTCCCATTATTTTATTTTATGCCTTGCTTCCTTCCTTCTCTCTCTCTTTCTCTGTCTCTCTCCTCAGCGTCATCCTCAGATCTAAAAATAGTACTTTTTTCTAACACGGATCCGATCGTCCCGACGGGGACAAACTCGTCATTTCAGACGTACGTCAATTGTTAAGTTTTAACCTTAAAACATTTTGTTGTATTCGTCCCTGCAGTTATCCCGATAAGCATGTTGCGCACCTTTTTCAGCGTTGCTCAAATTTATTTAAAATAAATAAAACAGAAGAAAAATATATTTTTATTTTATTTTATTTTATGCAACGTTTTGCTTTTTGTTTTGGATTTAAGCGGGGGAGTGGAGACGGAGATCGGAATCCGACGTGGCGAAAAGGGAGGTCCCAATTGGTCGCTTTTTGGTGAGTGTTGTTATCTCTATCAGTAGAGGAGAAGGACGACAAGGAGCATGAGCATATGCAAATAAATTTTAAAATTTTCGAACCTGGTGGGCCCCGCGGGTGGGATGTGACGGGGAGGAATCTCCGTTACAGATAACGGGAGGACGCGAGTGGTGGTGGAGAGCCGAGATAGCAAACGCCGTTTAATTCGGGGATAAAGGAGTGGTGGTGGTGGACCCCACTGCCACGTGTTTTTAATTTTTGATAAAAGCGGTGAGAAAGTTGGGGCGTGGGGGGAGAGTTTGAAGAAGTTTGACGATTGAGAAAGAGGTCGTGTGGAGTGGACACGTGTCGGGCGAGAAGAGCGGTTTGCCAGGCAGTGAAGAAGAACATGGAGAGAGAGGCTAGCTTGCTTGTAAGGGAACGTGGGGCTTATCGCTACACGTGGCAATGAGGGAGTGGCTGTCACAAACTCGAAGAGAGAAACAGGGGCTTCTATTTCCTCGCTCTTTGTTTAGAAAGTGGTAGTTACGCACACTAGGTGAAGAGAGTTTGGTTGCAAACTAATGCTTCAAAGATTGCAGCTTTTTTCTTCCTTTTTAAAGAGCTTATAAAGCAATGGCTCCAAACTCATTTCTCAAAATGTTAACTATACTTTTTTTTTTACCCACCAACAAAAAAAAAAAAAAAATCATGTCCCGAATGTTGCACTATTATCTTAGTCTTGTGTCTCGTCTCATGCAACCTATTATGTGAGAATCTAGATAGGAAAAGTAGATGGTAAATTTGGGCATATATGACATCATCCATCCAAAATTTATCACATAAAAAAAAAGGTGAGCGTTTAAAAGTGTTTTGGAAAGTCTTGGTGGATGAATTAAGTAATATCATTTTGTTTTTCACATTGTAACAAGTGGTGATAAACTATGTTGATGGAAGGAGCATTTTGTTGTGATAAAGAAAGACAATTGACATTAGAATGCAACACATCAAATGTTGCTCCCATCCTTTCCTCGCAAAACTTGCCCTCCTCCCCTCCCCTAACACCCCCGACCCCTACCCTTCCTCATCCGGCCGGCCTCCTTCACTGCAATCTACCTTTCCCCTCCCTTGTCTCCTTTTGCCCCTTATCCTCTCAGGGTTATGGCAATGAAATCTGGTGGTCTATGGTCCAATAATTTATTTATTTTTGTATATTAAATTTGAATTTTAAAAAAAAGGGTGATGATGGTTGATTGAGGATAAAGCTAGCAAACGTGATAAGTTTGTGAGCAAGAGGCTTCGAAAACCCTTCCAACCATAAAAATTAGTTTGGACAACAAATAGGTTCAAAATAAGAAAACATTGGAGAGGTCATGCAATGCAAGAAGCTTTACCTTCTAGCTAGCGGCAATGAATATGGTCCTTCCTTGTGTATAATTTTGTACTTTGCCTTGTGTAGTTGCGCGGATATACTCCCAATTGCAAAAGACAAATTTATCTGTTTAAAATATATATATATATATATATATATTGATGGTCATGAACTCCAATTCAAGTGGCATGGAGATAGAGTGGATAAACAAAACGATATGGATATGTAAAATACAGATTTCCAATAATAGCAAGACATGAGAGAAACAGATACTTAATTTAAAATGAGTAAATATAGATACATATAGAATTCTATAGAATCCTAATAAGCAGCTGAAATTCTTAATCCGTACGTTAAAAGAATACTAATTGATGTTTATTGAATAATCTAGGGAAACAGCTTTTTTTTTTTGTGGTTGTGTGACTAATCTGCTGAATGAGGGATTATCAAGACATGTTTTTCACCTATAATTAGTGTTGATTTTATTGAATGATGATGACGTTTGGCTGGATGTTATGTCAACTACTTTATAATCCCACCAAATTTTCATGCAATTAATAATTAATGAAATAAACAAGGAAAAATAAAAGTTGACATCTCAAAATTCCGTCCAAGTTTGGTGATATTTCCAATCGTAAGTTATGAACAAAGGAATATATTTATTGATGGTCAATTGAAACAAAACTATAAACCCCTCATAATTACAAAGAAAATATTTTGACTTGAATTTTAACACACTTAAACCGAACGCTAAACCCTATTATTACCCGACTAAGTAATGACGTAATTAATGTTTTAATTAAAAGTATTTATGTTTGTGTTTTTCTTTTTCCTGTAGATCTGATAGAACAAGAAAGAAAGTACATGTTAATCCAGCTTTTCTGCCCTGACCCTGAGAGTCCGAGTCACATGAGGGGGCGGTGTAAAAGGCACATGACCAGTGAGATGGGTGGGTTTGGCAGCTAGCTAAGCTGCCTGGCCCATGCATAGAGAGAGAGAGAGAGAGAGAGAGAGAGAGAGAGAGAGAGTTGGGCAGGGTTAAAATAAAAAGGCAGCCCCAAGAAAGCTGGAAAAAGTGCAGCAAAATGTAGGTTATTGGATAAAATCTGTGGACAGCAAATAAATGTATGTATGCGATTCCATCGAACCGCAAGAAAACTAAGCGTCGGGAGATCTGTCTATCCGTCTGCAGCAGCTACAACTTGCAAGAGAATTAACAGAACCAAACCCAACTCATACATAGCAATCTAATCTCATCTATACATGTATGGCATTGGCATATAATTATAATTTGGTAGGCCTTTATTTTAAAAAAAAAAATGCCAACATTGTTCTCAGCCTTGTTCAACTGCTGCCAGCTGAAATTTTGATTGGATTTTGGATTTCCCAACAATGGGACCACAACTTGGTTGTCGGTTTTATGCCATTGGCTTTATTCTTTTTTTTTAAAAAAAAATTTGGTTTGGTGTGTCAACGTCTTCATAAATTTTAGTTATAGGGTTGAGTATACCGGTGCTAGTATATATATATTTTTGTTGGTATTTGGTTACATCGCATAACCTTGAGTATAATGCTAGAGGGTTAATATTTCCTGATCGGGAAATGCTAAAGAGATCATATTTATAAACCACATTTTTTATAGAGGCAAGACTCATATTTTTCAACTTTATTAGAGACGTGTATATAAGATGATCTACAAATGTGGTCTCCTTAGCATTACTCTTTTTGATCACGTTAACAGTTACAAAATGTTACAGTTATGTATTATTGAGTACTTTGTCATGATAATTGATGTAGCAAGTGATGTTAGTTGATGTGAAAATCGATTATAGTGTCCATATTTATCAATGATTGTTAATTAGTTATACGTACATGAGTGACTAATACGAACATTTGTTTTCTTGTAAATAATGTTAAGAACAACAGTCAAGAACTCTCATCATCAATATTTTATGGAAACAGAAACAGAGAAAGAGAAAGAAAAAGAAAAAGAAAAGTCTTGTTTATATTTGTCTTTTTAAACCTAAAGTTTGGAGGAAGTTAAATTGAAGTTCACGTAACATGAAGATTTCTTGACGTAAAAGGGACAAACAGATCTCATTCATTGAGATGTGGTTGTGGCAGTTGAGAAAACTCTTTGCTGCTTTTCTGTTCCATGGAGCCTTTCAACACAGACTTTGTAACCCAACAAACAGCCAGTAGAGAAATTAAAACGTATATAAATAAAATAAATAAATAATAAATCAGTGTTAATATATATGTGGCAGCAGATGCTTATTCGTCAACAGTAAATCACAAGAATATCATAAAGAACAAACTAAACCACTTTTTAAAGATCAATGCATTGGGTTCGGTTCACACGTTACTTATAAACTGTTGACTTCATCTTGGTCTTTTTTTTTTTTTTGGCACAAGTTGTTGTTGTGAGACTTGAATGACAATTATGGCAAGATAAACTTATGATAAAATTGATATATATCATCCCATTATTTAAAGGCGATAGTTTTTTTAATTTTATTTTCAATGAAGAGGGAATCAAGTTCGAGACTTATTGTGAGAAAAAATACCACTAGATTAATAGTTAGTTGGTCAGCCACGACATGTTTTACCGTTTGACGATTCATTTTTGTTCTCTCATAAAAATCACATAAAAATCAAACTCATTAATTTGTTGATATTTGTAGAAAAATTATTAATTTTTAGCATGATGATGTAGATTGTTTTCTTGTTATGCAGTCGACGGCGTAGACCAAAAACCAAAAGAAGTAAAAAGGAAAATGAGTTAGCCAAAGACAACAACATGGACAAAATGGCAAGAGAGATATTAATAAGCAAATCTAGTTTAGGACCGTTCTTAGCCTTTAAAATAGTGTAGGAGTTAATTACCAATTCCTACCAAGCAAGCATGGCATAATTGACTATGATAAGTCATTGACCAATGACTCATCCAATCCAAGCGAGGGAGAATGGCAGTTTCAAACTTTCTTTTTCCTATAATAATCCCCAATAATTATTCCCACCGACTCACATTCAAAATGAAAATGGAGAACATATTCGGATTACCCTTCGGTTTTCAACAGAATACACTACCCAACCCATTAAAGGCAAGGATCATTTGCTGTGGAGGTAGAACAAGAGCCAAGTTGCCTATAGAATTTTAACCAAAGTAGGGTGGGTGACCTTAAATTATTTCTTTAAAACTTACTTTCGAAATACAGCGTTACCTTCACCGTCCACGTACGTGTGAACGCTTAAAATTATTCTTTAATACTAGTCTAATAGTGAAATTCTAGAAAATTTATTATTATATGACGATAACACCACATGGTATGCTGATGTGATAATATTAAATCACTCAAATTATAATACATGCTTGTGATATGTTTATGGGTCAGAGAGTGCAGTGCAGGAATAGTAAATGGAAAATGTTAACACACAATTTATAATTTGGTGGAAATAAAGAAATTAATAGGAACCCTGAAAACCCAAAATATAAGTTATTTTAGGCAGCTAGCTAGGCGTGGGCTCATTATAACTGCACCTTGAAAAGATGTTTTGTTGGGATATTCTATTGGATATATATTACAAGCACAGCAAGCAAAGTAAAGTTAATTTTTTCCAGGAAGAATCTGATAGGGTATATCCGGAGTAAAGGAAAGAAATCGGTCTTCTCCAAATACCATTTGAAGTTTTAAATTGAAAGAGCGGAAAAGCTTGTTAATCATGAAGCCGTCAAAGTTGTTTAATTAGGGAATCTTTCTTCACCCGGGGTCCATAATGATAGTGACACTACAGGTAACTCTGGGCCATTGATTTGAAGTAGAGGTGGATATTGGACCAAGCAGCTGCCATTGCAATATTGGATTTGCACAAGCTTTTAAGGCATTTTGAATATAAAAACGCAGGTCATGGATTCGGTTAGGGATGACAACAAGGCGGTTCGGACTGAATTTGGTAACTATTTTACTTAAATTACTTTCCTTAATAAAATGATTAAAAATTTATAATTTAATGCATGTATAAGTGCGATAACACATAGAAATTCTAAAGGCGAAGCCTGTGGGGCTAGCGGGGATCGGAAAAAATTGTCATCCCTAGATTTGGTAAGTTATATGGAGAGAGGTCATGACATTATGTTGTGGACAAATGGAGCACTTGTGTTTTCTTTGTTTTCGTAACTTAGATTATCTGTCTGAATTCTTTAGGAGGTTTGTGATGCGAACCATATATTGAAGACATCCTGTTCCTCCTTTCATTTGTGGGATTTAAATAGTTGGTTGGAAAAGGATGGTATGATGTATATCAGCAAGATGAAGAAAATGCTGAAGATTATCAAAATTATGCAACCATATTTACTGGTCAAGATGATATATACGGTACCGCACCTGAGATGAAAAGTAACCGCTTATGTATTAACCACCATGTATAAATGGGAAACAAAAAATCCATATTTTGTACAAAAGACTATTTTTTTTAAAATCCCAGCTCCGGCATCCGTGAAGTTATACATCAACTTGATGAAGAGAGAAGAAACATGTCCATGTTTAGAAGGGTGAAACCACTAACCAGTAAGTTTAGCATGACACCATATGGGAAGTCTTATTCAGAGCAGAGATGTTGCCCCATGCACATAGCTGCTTCTACCACACATCGAAGGAGCTGGCAAGGCAAGGCATCACCCGAGTATCATAGCGTTAACCAAAGACACTTACATAACCTTTCTTCTACTTCTTTCCGTCTCTCTTTCATACACTAGGAGATATCAGTAACAAACAGGAAAACAAAACCAAAATAGGATTATGGAATGGGGGTACAATGTACACATGCCAACAGCCGACAAACTGCTTCCACAAGCTAAAAGTTCCAATGAACTAACAGCACAATCCAACAAGGTAACACAAAGGTAGGTATACCTCATTCTGCAGAAAAATTACCATACTTCCATGGGTTGAATTCAATTAGTTTAACATCAACCTCATCAATAGAGTCAGAGCTATCAACTGCTGCTCGGTGTTCATTGTATTTATTGTTATATTGATAGACTTCCAAGTCACCCCAAGGTGTAGGTGTAACTTCCTCAGTCAAGTCAAACCATTGTGGTGTAAACTGATGATGCTTGGCCTCTCGTTCTCTCTTTTCGGCTCTCTGCCTCTCCTCCAATCTGAAAGAAAGAAAGGGTAATTAAAGGAACAATCATCTTTGTGAGGGGACAAAGACTCAATGCAAGCATGAACTTAATGCCTTTGCGACAGCTAAGAAACCTCAATCTGTACCTAAATCATCACAAGGACATCGTAACAGAAAAAAAACCAATTATTTAAATATAAAAAAGATGCAAGTCTGTTAGAAATTTCCAACGAATTCAGCAATTTGGTTCCCTACTGAAAACAATACAAATTACTTGAGAGAGAGACAGATACCTGCTCTTTTCTGCACCTGATTTGGATAGATCACCTTTCTCAAGTGCATATCTATCAGGCCGCAAACGAGAGTCTGATGCCAACAACCTTTTAGGAGCGGTGTCAAAGCTATTTATTTTATGTGCAAAATATGTGTACTGAAATTTGTCATTTTTTGGAGCATCAGCAATATGCCAAACCTGCAGCACAGATTATCTTTCGTAAATGTAAGAAGCCAGACTATTGAGGTATCTTTTCCCAGCAAATATAATGGAAATCAATGTCATACAAGGTGTGATCCAGTTAAAACAATGTGTCAGAACAGAGAGACTAGAAAATAAACTATTCATCATCTTCTTGAAACTTTTGTTTCTGTACCAAAGAAAGCAACTGAATCCTGACAAATACTAGTGAAGAGTTCCACTAGGCAGGAATAAATAAGTTAAAGTAACAAGCCATTGCCACACTCTGGTGGGACACTATTTGTCTTTAATTAATCACGCACTATAATGGGTTCATCAAAGAAACTAATCCCATAAAAATTCTCTTAAATTAAAATCATATATGTGATTTAACTCCATGAAAGTAAATGCACATATTGTATATTAAACTTGACTGACTCTAAAAAAAAAGGATATAATTGTCAAGCTCACAGATTCTACCCTTTTCACAGCACCAACTAGAAATATTAGAGCAACATTTCAATAACATACAAAATTATACAAGAAAGATTCTATGAGTAACCTCTTTTAATTCTGTGCCTGGAAGGGGTTCCCCTTCCATATCACATGGTTGATAACTCATTGACTCATTCCATTTCCCAGTCATCAATATCTGAGGTTCCTCAGCAGCATTGTAAACATATCCATCCACTTCATAGCGGCCAGCTCTGCAACCAAATACAGCTTTTAATTGGACACCAGTACGATGTGGCAAGTAGCATAAAAGAACACGTATAACTACTACGATGGTTGTATAAACTAAATCTGGAACTACCAAGAGAAGTTATAAAAGAGTAACAAATCTTTTCAAAACTCAGTTTATAGTACTGGAATAGTTTATTTACAGCAGGATCCAGTGAACCATTTAGAATGAAGCAGTCTTCTTGACTTCTTTTATTTATAGAGACACTTTAGCCATATATTAAGAAAGAAACATGGGGTCAGGAATCTATTTGAGTTCTAATCTCATTATACCACAGAATGCACCAGTAAAAACTAACAAGGCTCACAGTTGAGGAATTCATAGACAGGAGTAGATGTTTCATGGAATTGAAATAAGAAGAAAAGATACCCAAACCAGCCACATGGCTGAAAATATAACACAGCTTTGTCCCCAGTCGTCAGATTGGTCATGATCATCTCCCCTGGTGAATCAACCCACGTCCGGCCGAATATTAAGTTGTTTACCTTTGTGGGAGGTGGCACTAAGTCTAAGACTACACCATCTCTTTTAAGAGTAACGCGTGTTCTGTGAACAAACCAATAGTACATAAACATAAATGTTCTTTCTAAAATTCCCATCTAAAAAAATGAACAAGAGAAAAAACACGATGATAAATAAAAAAAAGCACTTGATAGTAATACTAGTTTAAAAAGTTAACACAAACCAACAAAATTGAATCGAAATAACAAATATACATAATAGTTCATCTAATCAAAGTAGCCATATAGAGATGCAACTCTTATAAAAATGAAGCGAAAGCAGGTCAAGCCCTCACAAAGGATTAGCTTCAGAATCCACTAAAAACCAAAAAAACCGGAGGGGTTAGAAAAAAAAAAAAAACTATCTACTCACACAAGCTAATGGCATCCAAAATAAATTTATATCGTCGGGCGAACATAAAATACATACACAACTAAATTTATGATTATAGAAACAAGCAATCAGTGTATTATTACCTTCCAACAGGGTAAACATCAACAGAGTTGCCTAAAAATTTAGTTTTCAGCTTTGATGTCACATCATAAGCAAAATGCTCATTTTCAGCATGCCCAGCACTCATTGGTGGATGATGACTCACCTGGAATAATGATATATGATGAATCATTTCAGCTTACTTACGATTTTAAATGGAAGACAGAAGACAGAAGAACATGAAAGAAAACCTAATGAGGATGCAATTGAAAGACACTACAAAATTACTAGATGTAATATAGCTTTAGGGTCAGTCATTTCTAGAGGCTTCCCCTAAAAGATCTTTTGCAAAGTTCTCAGAGAAAGGATGCTTTTGAAGAAGCTCCAAAATAAAGCTTATCCAAGAAGATGATACTTTTGCTTATTAAGTAGGACAAAAGGTTTAACGACCTCAAAATTGTCAGAAGCATTTTCTGTTTAAAAAAGTATGCATCCCTCCCCAGAAGCAGTGTCAAACGAACACCAGGATAGGTAATCCCTCAAAAACTCTCAAAAGCTCATACTCAGGACGGTCATAGCCCTCAAAAGCTCACCTGCTCTGCAATAAATGTAACCCCTGAGTGATTAACCATTTCATAAGTTTCCCCAAGGATAGGATTGAATGGCTTCCATGTTCGCTGGTAGGCATAGTAGACGGATATAGCCCATGATGCTGCAATGATTAATATGAATTACATGATTCAAAAAATGATACTTGCAGTGCATCACAAGAAAACTTCAGAGGAAAGGCATACTCACTGGCTAACACCAACCGCAAATAAGGATCCTCACATTCGTCTGCGCGATCCAACAAGTTTGAATACTCCATTAACTGTCACAGACATTGCACAATTTATATAATAATCAAGTATATATACAATGTGCACAACAACAGTGCACAGATATTAAGTAGCACAAACCTCGGCCATTTTCTGCAGCATTGTCATGGGCTCAAAAATAAGTACAGGAAGAGTCACCATTGATGTTACATCTGAACCTATATACTTCTGCATCATCCTCCAGTAACTATCTCGTTCCTTAAACATAAAAATTGCAGAGAACTCAATATGTCAGGATGTATAAGCAATGCAGGTTAAGAATGACAAATAAATTTCACATTTGAAGTAGAAAATAAGAAGGTTAAGGGATGCAGTTTATGAGTTAATGTTAGGATGCTATCACAATGGCAATACCACCTTAGATTCCAAGCATTGCACTTTAATTGCTGGAATTAAACATGAAAAATGTCATATTACAACATCTACACATATATTAATCAAGAAACAATAAGGACAACATGCCTTTCTGAACACATAACCTCCCTCATATAAAAACACAGTTGAAACACTACACTAAATATAGACAATACTCTTACTCCTAATAGCCAACTTATCATCAAGCATATGATAACTAAGAGCAGCACATCCCTTGAAAGATCAAATGTCCAAATGGAAAAAACAGCACACCTCCTGCTTCCATCTTCCTCTATGAGCTTCCTCCTCTGCATCTTCTTTGCCTCCCTCTGGATTTATGACTTCCACCCCTTCATAACCAAGCAACCTAAAAGCAACAGGAGAGCCAGATTCTCAACTGACAGATCTCACTCCTTAATAACATATCATAAGGGCCAGGGCATAGTTTCTCAATAACTGGTACACAAGAAAATGAATGTAGTGCAAGAAAAGTACACCAAAAGTGCCCTTGTATGCGGAGAGTACAAGAACAGTGAACATGAAAGTTATGCATAAATGAAACTAATGGCCTCAACTAGAGATTCAGCAGACATGAAAATCACCTCCCTAAAGAGAACCAATCTATTTGGGCTGTCTGAAAAATTCTTTATATTTTTTTTAAATTTTAAAAAATAAATAAAAGTAAGGGCGAGTTTACACCAATATCCATATTAAATTAAGAATTGCATTCCAAGTCATAGGACTGCCTACAAATTACTGGACTACTATCCAAGGCACCATTGCTTAGATGCTAATAAGCATGTCTTTGTTCGAATATTTATAGAAAAATAAAATATTGATGATAATCATATGGCAAGAACCTCTAATACTGATTCCAGACAATCTGCACATTAATTTTCAATTTAAATGACTCAATGATTTATTCAAATGGAAAGTGGTAGGACCGCATTCATCTTCTATAAGTACACAAACACACACTTGTAAGTGTCCTCATTATAAACACCAACATAATCCGCCTCATCGGCTGATTAAAACACTAGCTCAAGTTAAGAATCCAACTTGCATCGTAATTCAGGAACTGATATAAAGGCCGCATTGTGTCTTACAACTAACCTAAAACCCTTCCAAACCCAAATTCAGCATCCTCATCCTAATAGGGAACTCTAAATTCAGCAACTCACTCACAATGTTGCGCAAAGGAAACCCAAATATCCAACAAATCATAGTCGTTTCAATGCAGTACATAAACGTGTAAGAAAACAGACACATTTCGAGGAGAAAGAGTCTGATAAGAATCCGATCACAAGCAAGATCAAAATGTCACAGCTCAAGGCGAATTACGGAAGCCAAATCAAGAAGTGATTAAGAGTAGTACATCTACAGAGAAAGAGCACAATTAGGGTTCTCGATGACGCCAAGAGTTAACCTCCAGAGAAGAAGAAATGAAGTGAAAGATTGAATTATGAGGAAGAGAGAAAAAGCTAACCCGCCAACAGATCGGTGCATGGCGTTGCTGAACACGGAGAGGCCAGAATTCATGGCTGCGAAGAAGCCGTTGCTCTGTTCCTTCTTTGGGCTACCCATTTCTCTCTCAGTCTCTGTGAAAGCTAAAAACCCTAATTTGATAATTGCAAGATCAACACTACGAAAAACAGAGAAGCGTTTGCCACCAAATAAGAAGGAAATGAAGAAACTAGGAAGACAGAAGGGAAGAGAAAATAGTTAGGTGAGGGGTAGGGATTGTAATTTCAGATACCAAAGAGGACATGACGTGGAATTCGTTGGCGGTTAGTTTCTTGCGCTGGCGCGTGTGTTCTTCTGCTTTGATGACGTCCTGGCACGCGTTCATTATTATTTGAAACGTTTTCTTTTTATATTGAAAAAAGGAAATTCAAGAAGATGGAAGAGTTTAATTATTTTTTCCCACAAATTTTGTTTAATTATTATTTTTTTATGGAGAGGAGTATTCGAATTGATTCTAAGGGCATCTGCAATGGTAAGGATCAATGCAATTTTATTGTATGAAATTGAACTAAAATAGTAAAATCTCACTTATAATTGTGTGATTTAGTTCATCGCAATAGTTGCAACTCCTTGCAAGAGAATGTGCTATGTGATGAATCCTTTATTGCAATTGCAATAGACTAATTATGGGACCTACATGCAGTGGCGGAGCTACAGCCAGGCCTGCCATGGCCCTGGCCCCCCCACTTAATTATTAATCTCTTGTAATATATTATAAAATATATGATATAGTAATACAAAAACTGCAATTAGATTAATGATGGCCCTCCCAGTTGAAGATTAAAAGCCTAGTATAAGTGATTTTGAAATTTTGGCCCCTCCATACTAAGAATCTGAGCTCCGCCACTGCCTACATGCCAATTAAAAATAGAAAAAAAAGTACATCAATTGATGAATTATGCCACAAAAGCAATTAAAGATCTCTCTCTCATTTTTTTTTTAAATTTTAGAAAAAGCAATAGTAATTATTGATGAAACATATCAAAGTACAAAGCCACAAAAGAGCCAAAATGGGTACGACATCTCCAATGACCAAACACAACAATATGTTAATTTGATATGGAGAGAATTAAGCCTAACAGGAATACCGCTCCACATTTTCTCCAGCAACCAAAGAAATCCATAACACCATACCGATTAAACCTCAACCCACACAAACCGGTAACTTTCATTATTATAACTCCAAACACTTAATTGGAGCCAAAATCATGTATATGTTGGCCAAAAGAAGCAACTAAATCATGATGACAATGGTGTTTCGCGGTGTCTGCTTCCACATCACATACAAACCAACATTGCAACCGTTACTACCTCTATCGACGTTGACGTTGTTGCCTCTGTCGGGATAGATAGCACCACTGGTAACTCTTATTATAGCCAAGCAAAAAACACCCAAACCAAAAAACCATGCAACCAAACTTGTAGCCATAAACAACAAAAACAAAAAACAAAACCAAGATCCACGGGAAAGGAAAGTGAAGGAAAGAGGAGAAGGAAAGAAAAAAGGGATACATAAAAAGAGATGGGTTGAGAGGGAAGAGAGAGGAGGAAGATAGGGGTGAGATGGGGGGTTAGGGGAGAAGAGGCAGAGGCCACCCTTCCCCACCCTCCTCTGTGCGGTGCTGAAGGATGAGGGGCTAGGGTTTTTTGGTTTATGAGAGGAGTCTCAAAAAAAGAAAGAAAGGAGGGATGAATATTTCAATGGTATAATTTTTAATTTTATTAAAATTTTCCATTTTATTTATTTGAGTATGTAAAAAAAAAACATTTAAGTATATATAAATATTGTCTCTCAAAAAAAATAAAAAATAAAAAATGAAATGAAGCTATTCAACTGTAACATTACAAGTAAAACTACAGTTCAATTCAATAGATGCCAAGGTAGTTCAAGGTAGTTCAATTTATTGAACTATTGCATTGAACTATTGAACAACCATTGTGGATGCTCTTAGTAGCAATTCTCATGGAGCAAAAGATACATATGATCCAAAATTAATCTTATCTTTACTAACTTGGAATCAAAATGAGCACCTGATAAAAGATTACACGAACAATCACAAATATTGATAAAAATATTTTGGTGTGCAATTGTTTTTATTTTTATTTTTTTGGAAAGATGATATTCTAAATTAACACATTTATTGACAAGTGATGGGAATGATTTCCATTCCTAAGGAATCATTAAATACACGAGTCCCACCTAAAAATCCTTAATCAAATACCCCAATAGGAATCAGATCAACTACCTTCTCCTAGTTGATCTGATTCCCATAGCATGTTTATCATATTTCATTTATTCCCATATTTAAACGCCATAACTAAGTTATGAAGAGAAATCAAACTTGGGTGGTGGGTGGTGGGCACATTGCCATAACTAAGTGATCCAATCTATTCGATATTGTGTTGCTAGGGTGTTTTTTTTTGGGGGCACCAATGCTAGAGTGCATTTTGATTATTGTAATCCTTATTATTACATGTGACATTAGTATAATTTTCCCTTGATTTTATGAGAAAAATATATTTCAAAATACAAAAATGAAATTGGGCCGTCTAAGTCCGTTAAGTCCAAGCCCAGCAAAGGTCTTTTCTACTGCTTACAGTTTGGGAGAATCGCAGTCGCATTGGTTGCGTTATGGTTTTGGTTTTTTGGAACAATTTGGACTCTGTGATCACGTGGGAAGCAAAAGAAGCAGCAGCAGCAATATATTTACAACACAATCAAATCTCAGACAAATCCAAATCGTCTCAGATCTCCAGCGAAGTTCCTTCAGTTTTCTATAGAATAATTTACTGATATACTTTTCAAATTTAATTACTGTCAACCCTCTCTCTCTCTCTCTCTCTCTCTCTCTCCGCCCAATCCCAAAACCCTAACGAGCTCTGATCTTCACGCAAAAGCCACCTACCACGTCACTCTGCAACTCCGGAAGCGCGCACACACTCAATTTAGTCAAGATTTGCGTCGATTGTTATTGTTTTGAATACAAATTTGTGATCCTTTAAAGCATGAAAGAAGGGAAATCAGTGAAATTGAACGGTCAACTGCAGCAGCAGCAGCAGCAGCACCAGAATGGTCACTTGTCTCCGTTCAAATTCGCCAAGTTGTTGGATCCAGAAGCCTCATGGGACAAGGTACTTCACCTTCCCCTTATTTGATCACTGTGATTTGTTTGGTTGCCGAGAAAGTATAACAACAAATCTTGGGTTCCTTCCGATTGCTTGTTTCTTTGTTTGGGTATATAATGTAGCAGTGGAAGTTGTAATGGGGTGTCGAGATTTTTGGAATTGAAAGGGAAATATTGAAGCAGAAACTGTTACGGTGACTTAGAAGCATCTGATTGGTTCATTAACTCTTTTTCTTCACTCATTTTATATTTTAGCTTAAGTTGTTTTATTGTCTTGTTAGTTGTTAGGTAGTAATTTGGATTTACGTTGTGTATGTGTGTAGGATCAATTGGGAGATGTCTTGCATTGGATTCGACAAGCAATGGCCCTTGTATGTGGGCTACTATGGGGTGCGATACCGTTGGTCGGAGGCATATGGTTCATCATGTAAGTTGATGGTTCGACACCTTCTTCATTGCTTGACATCGTTGCCATTTGCTTGAACCATCATCAGTTCATGTTTCTAATCACTAATCAGCTCTTTTGACGAATCTTTGATGCAAATGCTATTACCTGGGTGTAAATTATTATTGTATTTTTGTTGTCAAATTTCGTAGGCTCAAAACCAGAGTTTTTATGTGGCATAGCCTATAAGTTTTCTGTTTGAAGTCTTAGACCCAACGAATACCACCTCAAGTTTTCATTTAAATAGTAGAGGAATTCGTTTGGTGCATTTCTTATGTGGTGAGTGAGTCAGAATCTGATTCTAGCTCAAAACAGAGATGAGGATTGGAATATTATATCTGGGCATGCCCTTTAAGGAGCATCTTTAGAAGATGTTTTAAAAGCTTGTCAAATAAGTTAACAGAAGAGTGTTATGTATTTAAATATAACTTGAAAAGAGAGTAGGCATAGTACTCAATCTCCTGTGGAAAGCAGGGCATTGTTGCAAGCCAATATTTGATAACCAAGAAACTTTAAGGTCTGTTTTAGAAAGTCAAAATCAAATATGTGAATAAAAGAAGGAAAGCACCAAGCATTCCATTAGGAACTTTCCCCAATAGAATTATTATTGTTAAGATAATATTTAGAAATCAGTATTGAATGGACTTTAAAACTCGTTTGGGGATGCCCAGTCTTTGAATTGTCAAAGATATCAGAAATTATACTGAAACTTATATTCGTTAGGTGCTACTTTCAAACCATAAAACAATTCATTCAAGTTTCCTGTTGAATCATAAGGGTGTATAGCTTCAGTGACTTATCATTCTCTGGAATCTTAATTGTCTATATAAACACTGGTGGATTCTATTTTTGTAAAGTTTTCTTTCCATACATATTAAAAGTGAAACTGATTAACTATTGAAGTCTTACCTGCTTTGGGGATGTCTGAAGAAGGCACATGATGTCACATAGCAGTTACAGCTGCTACTGTATTGAAATAAAGGCTAGGAGAGTTACCTAATTAAACAAAGTTTTAAATTAAAAATCACATTGCTTGACATGGTCTTGACCCTACCGAGTTCAACTGCAAAGATGGATCATTCCTTGAATTGCTTTTGTAATATTGTAGTTCTCTAAGAGAAATGGATGCCTATACTTTAAAGGGAGTCGGTGCAGACAGTTTTCAATTTACTGTTACCAACTTGATGGCTTTTTGCAGTCATGTAATCATACTATTTAGATTTATGTGGCAACTAGCGGCTGAGTTTCAGGCCAAGAGAAAAGAACTTATGCCTGAGTTGGATGTCTTTGCTTCCTACCTACTGTTTTTAGAAGTATTATTTGATGGTTTTGTATTTTCATTAGCTATTGCTTCCAATGTCTTATAGCATTACTGTAAAATATTTTGTTCATCTCTAGTGGTGTGGACATTTTTTCACAGTTTTCTGGTCATATCTACCGGAATTATATATGGCTATTACGCAATGATACTAAATGTTGATGAAGAAGACTTTGGTGGCCATGGAGCTCTCCTCCAAGAGGGGCTTTTCGCTTCTATAACTCTTTTTCTGGTAATTTGACATCTTTTTATTGCCCTCTTTTCCCCTTGAGAAATCACCTTTTCATATAAATCAAGATTTATGGGGTTTCTTTTGGTCTTTGACCTTATACTCATTTCCTCTCTTTCTGTTTTGTAGCTTGCCTGGATTCTAGTGTACAGCTTGGGACACTTCTGATTGGATATTTATTCAATTCCGCTATCATTTCTATCCCCAGTGGTGTTCAGCAATAGGACTTGGTTGCATGAAGAGTGATAACCTTGGATACGATTAAAGTTTACTTAGAAGTTTGCTCGTTTCTTTATGGTTAACATTATGAATATGAGCATGAACATTCTAGCATCTTATTATGATGAATGGATGTTTCAGTCAGTGTTCCTTCATAAACATCCACGCAATGTAGCAATGTATGGCCTGCAAAACTGATGATAATCAAAATTGTTTTTGGTAGCCTCTAATAAAATTACCTGCAAGCCTTGTTCTTGTAGACTAAGCGCACAATAATTTTTGGCTGTCAAGCAAGATATTCTGTTTCTGCAACGCATAATTTAGGGTCCCAGGTGAATTTTTGAGTGTGACCCCACATGAATGGAATGTATTACCAGTTAATACCCTTCGTTTTAAAGGTTTACAGGATTTTTGAGCTTCCATTTACTGCAGCAAGTTGTGATGTAATAGTGCAAATGAATGCATTTCTCTTTGAGAATCGGATCAGTCATTTTCTGAATTGCTTCACAAATAGTATTTACTTGTAACACCATTTTGAAATTTGAAAGGCAGCACGCATATGCCTTTGAACGCGTATTTGGGTGTGAAATTTTGGGTCTTTCTTTTGAACATAGAGACTCGTACATGACCTTGTGCCCCAACCACAACCCTAATTAGATGTAGGTTATGTCATGTTGTTAATTCGGACTACATATCCAAATAAGATTTTAGCCAAAGAATAATTCAGATTGACAATTTGACAACGTAATATTCGAGATTGTACTCAAATAAACATTTCCATAGTATAGAACTCTATACTTAACTGTCCAATGAAGAATGACAATAACTCGTAAGAAATACATTTCCTTGACATAGAGAGAACCTATAGAACTGATCCTATTGAGGTGAGACTGAGCTAGTTTTATTACAATAAAATTTGGAAAAAGGAGGACAGGAAAGAATTGTCCTACTGTACATAAGCTTTGAAATGCATTTGCATTGGGATTTGGGACTTGGGAGACATATTATAGCCGTCTTTGCAATCTGCTTCTGCCTCGTGAAACCAGATAGATACTACCATATACCCATCTTCTACCTAGTGGTGAAATGGATTTCTGCACAAAAATTACTCCAATGTGAGGCAAAATTCGTATTTTAAAAGATTATATTCTATCAAATAGCAACGGAACATGTAACTTTTGATCCTCCTATATTCATTCAGTAACCAGAGAGCCTATAATCAATTCATAAAGTTAAGAAAGAGGAAATGTGAACAGAGCAATGGTTTGATTTGAGCAGTTTTAACACCATAACAAGGGGAAGGTGACAATTTGCAGAAAATGAGAAAGTGAGGCCATTTACAACAATAGCTCACAGCACGTAAGATAAGCAAACGTGATAAGAGCAATGCTATATATACCACATTGCTTACATAAGTGGGAAACGTGTCGATCATATTTCACTACAAAGGGTAGTTTCCAATCCAGTTCAACTACCTCTTACAGAACCCATTTCGTAATAAGGTTCTGGATGAGTAAATCAATGGTACTTCCTTTGGCATTGTAATATTTGCTTCTAGATCTTTATAAAATAAGAACAAATTTAAACATAGGGATTTTATGGTGAGAGAGAGAGAGAGAGAGAGAGAGAGAGAGAGAGAGAGAAGAAATTAAGTTACCTCAACCTTGGTACGGAACTCTAACAAGCATTCGCATACATGACAATTTGCTCTATGTGGGGAGTTAGATTGATTGGATTTCACAAATGCAAACACCTGCAGAGAGATGCTATTGAAATCCGTAAAAGTGGATAAATCACAAATTATAATTAAAAAAACAGTTATTAGAATTCTCAGACTGATAAAATCTGTCATGATCAACTGACCTCCTCCCCACAATTTGGGCATGCCCCTTTTAGAGCCACCAAGTCATTCCTCCACAAGCCTTCAAGTACTTTAACTGTGAGAAAGACCACTTATAAAAACGCTGACATTTGAATAAATCATAATAACATAGAAAAATTACACATTTTCCTAATGATGATTTTCAATTTCCTAGACTTAACATAGAGAGCTTACAAGAATTTGACATTATATCCAATATTCCATTTGGAAGAAAAGAAAAACAAAAAAAAACAAAAAATCCCAAAACAATTGAAATTCTTAAAATACTTCAGAGGAGAATGGATGCAGTTTAACTTACCAGAAGCTGATGCAATTGGATAACCGATGACAGAACCCAATGCCATGAAGAGAATGGAATTTAGCATGGAAAAAGCAAACGCTTGGTTTATATAAGAAAATCCTGGATTAAAAGCCTCTTGATAAGCTAGGCCAACAGTGTAAACCATGGGCACAAGACACGCTGAACTGCCAAAAGCAAGAAAGAGGATCCATATGCTTGCTAATGCAAAAACCTGTGATAAATCTTCCTGCCCTACATCCATGTCACTCAATATTCAGGCAGAGAAAGAAAGAAAGAAACCAGTTTTCCTATTCAATAAATAACATAGTATAATAGATGGTAGCATTAAAGACTGCATTTTGGTTTACAAACAAATGTGGCAGTTAGTGATTGAGTTGCCTGTCCTATAAACACAGAACACAATGGTGATGCTAGCAATAGTCGCCCATGCATCAGTGGACGGTTGTCAACCATTGATGTATTCGGGTTCCACAGTGGGTCTCGTGGACATACATCAATGCTGACGATCGTCCAAACATGTGAGCAACTAAAAAAAAAGGCTCAACTAAAATTCATAGAACTTATTAAAGAAATAGCACTACTCAAGATGGTGAAATACGAACACCCTGAATCCCATAACATATCACTAGCTAACAGATTTTATGCTTATTTAACCAAATGACTGAGAAGCCCAATTACCCAAGCATCTTTTAGAGCATAGTTTCACCTACATCTCCTCTATATTTTCTGGTTTCTAAGCAATAAGCCTGAATTTTGATATGGGTCTCACTGACAAGCAGCACTGAAAAGGTCAATAAAAATGAATTACCTCAGCATCGGCATAAGTTGACTGTCGCCTCAGACTGCAACGAGGGTATTTCACAACGCATTTCGATCCATACCATCTTAGCTTCAGCTGTTTTCCAATCAATTGTAAGATTTGCATACAAATTCCGGAAATGAAACTATGAACTTATACGTGCAACATACCTCTACTCTATCAAACATATCATCAACTATCAAAGGGTCACCACTGTAATACGCATCACGTGCCTGCCACATGTACCAACCCAATTTGACATTTTCATTCAAAAAGAAATGATCTTTATTTTTACTGAAGAACAAAGAGAGGAGAGAGGGCTTACTTGACGGTAGAGGGCTTCAAGGGTTTCTTTGCTGGCGGTTTCAATTGGGCCGACGTAGATACAGTATGGCCCTTCGGCGAGCTCATCGCGAGTCGTTGGATAGTTACTGCTCGAAGAGATTCGAACGGAAAATAGAGCTCCGTTTCTAGGGTTCCTGGAAAGTTCGGGTACTGTGGACCCGATTATGTGCGGAGTGAAGGAGGAGCTCGCGGCCGCCATGAAACTCAAGTGTGAAGGGTACAAGCTCAAGTAAGCGGTTAGGAGACACCAAGGGAGAGAGAGTGTGTGTTTCGTCCACGGAAATGGTTTTGGCGCGTAAATATCTAGTTGGTTGATTGGTTGTGGTTTGTCAGAATGAGGAAGGGAATAACCTGACTACCTCTCTTCCTCAGAATATCAGGAGATATGCGACGTCGTTTTCACACAAGAAAATAACAAATTAAAATGTTAAAATGAAAAAATTGTTTGCGTCTGCCGGGAGTCGAACCCGGGTCTATTGCTTGGAAGGCAATTATCCTAACCGTTGGACTACAAACGCTGGCTTATGAGTGTTATTTCAGAAACAATATATTAACAATGTGTATTGTTACATGTTACACCTTATGTGAACAGTACCTCATAGAATTTGAACCTACACCTTGTATGATCTATATAAAGAATCTTACGTACTTAGGGGGGGTTAATAAATATATATTTTTGTGTGTCTACAATACTCATCTTGTGAATCTTACCTAAAACCGAGAATGTACTTTATGTCCACAACACTCACGTGATGGGTATTATAGATACAAGAGGTAATACTCTTGATGACACAACATATTCTCTCATTACCTATAGTGTGTTTTGGTATATTCTATAATAATCAAGATAATAGTTTGGATGAAATGGTCATCAATGACCATGAAAATCCACTAGATCAAATCATGGATTTGAATATCATGTATGGTCACAGGTAATCATGTGATCAATGATAATTAGGACCCTTCCCTTATAAGGACTTCGCAAAATGATTCCATCAATGGAGGGTAAACAATGATGAGAATTTCAAAGTTGATGCCCACACCAATAATTTTGTGAGAGAGAAGAAATGCCCCTACAAAAGAAAGGAAAAGAAAAAGTCTGTTTGCATAGCACAACAAACTAGTTTACCTTTTTACTTTTTCTTTGTCTACAACTACAAATTAATCCTGCATCTTTTTTCTGCTGTCTAAGGCATTTACATTTTACCCCTTTCAAAGAAAGGATCCCATTCATGTTCCTCCACTGTCCCAAACAGATTGTATTTCCAGCTCACTTTTTCTGCATAATCAAAACTTGTGTTCTTCCCCTCTCTCATGTCCCTCCTGATTGTGTCTACTCTTTCGAGAACCCCATTAATTACAATATCAAATGCATCCTCAAGAGTCTCCAATCTAGAACTTGGGTCTGCATATATCACTTTCGGTATCAGTTTTATAACGCCTTCTCTCATTTCCACAACTTTTTGTCTTGGAATTCTTTGCAGGATGCTCTCGATGCTGACCCTCCCATTCTTTATGTCAAATGCCGGTATAAACACTGAGTATTTGGTGTAGTCTCTTGGTAAATGCCACAGATATTGAACGTAGGCTGAACCGGGATGAAAGAACACCGGAATACAACCAGCCAGAATCGAATCGAAAATTGATCTCCTAGTTAAAGAATCACCAGGAGGCTGTAAGCAGAACACAGAACCTTGAAACATTTTCATCACAAACACCGGCTTGTGGCACTTGTCTGGACCAGAAGTGCATTCAAGCAACTTGCATTTCCTCCTTGCAGCCCTACACTGGTCAATGATTTCGTTTCGGATTGAGCTTGGAAGATTAGGCCTGGGGCCACCAGCAAATGAGAACAGTATGCGCCTTCTCTGCCTCCTCATTCTGTTCTGCCATTGAAACACCTCATTGTCCTTTGAAGGGTGAAAATATGTTGGATATGGTATGGCAAAGTCATTACTATTCCAAGGGCTTGATTCAATTGTCAACATGGTCATGTTCTTTGATTCAGGTAAGAGCATGAGCTTGTTACCCCACTCCGAATCAGTGTCGGTCCATCTCCTAAAATCCCAAGTAATTCTTCCTGCCACCATAAAATGATCTCTACCCCACATTTTGTTCCACTCTGGTTTTTCTCTCAGCCATTTGACAATTTCAAGTGAACCAGAATCTCTCATAGACATGTTGGAACCCCAGAGGTACCGCGCCACGTCTAGGCCGGCATAGTAAGGTACAAAGATTGCTGAAGCTTGGGATGAGTCTTTTGTCAAACAGTTGTATTGCTTCATTCTGTTGTGGAATATGACCTCTAACAAGAACTGGTTTGTAGAAAACCAACCAGTATTTGAGTAGACTCTCTCGAAATTCGGAAGATGGGGGCCAAGTCCAGAGTTTGATGCAAAATCACACATATTAGTCCAATTGCTAAGTGAACCACATTTCTGCAGCAAGTCCTTGTAAAATTTGCTAGGGATGTCATGGATATAAATGTATTTACCTAAGCATGAATCAGAGTTAGATTCAATCCTTTGATCTATATATTTCTCTGGATCAACAGCCTCAACCAAATTCTTATCAGATTGAGCTTCATTCTCAATAAGATCACGTGCCTGATCATTATGGTCATGAGGCTCTAATTCCTTCTTAGAAACCGAATGTTGCCCGAAATTTTCAATGCCATGTTCTTGAATACCGAAAACATCTTTGGTTCTCAAATTAAAATCCCCACTTTGGTCATTGAAAACAACATTAATATGATAGCCTTCATCTTTCAATTTGGTGCTACTACTTTCAGTAATTTCTTTAGGCAAAGAAACAGAATCAACAGAACCAGAATCTTTGGCGACATTGACAGCAATGTCAGGGTTGTGATTGCCTAACAGGGCAATCAGGTTCTTCCCCACCATGAATTGTGAGTGATATACGCAAAGCAATAAAAACCACAACAAAAATGAGGCACATACAAACCAGGATTGGTTGCGGCATGCTGCAATGGTCATGAAAGGCCTTCCCATATCGTCACGAAAGGCCCTCATTCGCAACCTTCTTCGATTAATCGTCGTAATTGTCTCCCTGTGTTAAATCTTGGATCAATGAGAATTAGAAAAGCTCAATGCAACACGTGACAGAACAAATACATGGAACCAACCCATGTTGCTTTGAAGAAAACCCAAGAGAAAAATCAGAACATTTAATCTTGCTTGTGATTGAAGAAGATGAACATGTTTATTATGGAATCAGAGGCACGAAATTAAAATACATGGGATTTGAAAAGGTATTGCATGGGTTGCTGGAGAAGCAATAAGTCTCAGGATTTCTTTGGAAAATGGATCAAAAGAGAGAGAGGAAGAAAGAACGAGATCAAATGGAGGAAATTGTTAAGGGTTCGTTTGTTATCCTACTTGGATCCAATTTTCTAAAATCAAACAGAGCCTAAGCAATTCAAAAGCAACTTTGTAACATTCTAAATATTACCTTTTTTTGGGGTCGAATTCTAAATATTACCTTGCTATGCTATGCTATGTATCTGTTTGGAGAATCACAATCAGTTTCAGTAGCAAGAGCTTAAATTACTGGCCGTTGGATCAGAAACTTGGGTTGGTAGGAACATCAATCTAGAATCTACAATGCATACATTAATTTTTTTTGTTTGATCAATACTTTGTATTTTTACTTTCTATCGGATCAGAATTGGCCGAAATTGAAATTTTCTATCCCAACTTCCTCACGTACTTGATATGGAATTCAAATTGGAAGTTGAAAGAGAGGTGTTTTGGGAAGTGAGGTATTCTCTTGTACTTCCCAAACCCAATAATTGAGGTGATATCAAAATAGTGCTATCTCCGTATGCAAGTTTTTCTCCTTCGTAAGACCATTAAGGCATCATCAATTATGTATATATACATATATCCCGTCTATATATATATATATATATATCTTCGTACCACCTATACATAGGTCTTGAACAAAAGAATTGCCATTTGATTTCTATACATTTTGTTTTACAATGAAAATTAGACTAATATTCCGTCCAAAACTTGATGATGTTATCTAAATTTATTAAACTTACCATAAAATTGACAATGTAAAGAAATTGACTGGAACCAGTATATGCCATAAAGATTAATCCAAATTTATGGCTAGCAGTTCTGTTTTGTTCTTAAGCCTGCAGAAATATTAATTTCAAGTGTCAAGGATATATGCATGTCTTAATCTCCAGGCAAAAACAAACAACAAAATGATAGGCTATTAGGCTAGCTCAAGCATTGGGAATTTGCTAAGTAATGGCGTGATGGGAAGGTTTTGCACATTATGGTAACCTTTTCCATTATTCAATCTAATTTATTTTTTTTAATTATATTTTATTTAAATGGATACCATTTTTTTTCTTAGTTTAAATTATTTATAAATAATCCATAAAATCGACAAATATTAGCGCACGACAATACACACAATACTCTGCAGCACACGACAATACACACAATTACAAAACTGGCGGTGTAAATTAACAAACAAAGAAAATCAAAGAACAAAGAAAAAAGGTAAAAGTTTGGCCAAAAAACAAAAACCAGAAAAGAGAAAAGGTAAAAAGGAAGAAGCAAACACCTGGTGCAAATGTCGCGTCTGTGATAATTGAAAGCGGCAACAGAACAGAGCAACAGTCTCTGTCATTTCCAAAATCTTAAAACCAAAGCTAAAACGTTTGTTGTGACTTGTGGGAGCAAACCAACTCAACCATAAAGCATTCACATTCCCTTCCAAACCAAGAAACATAAAAGCACAACCCAAAAGAGAAAAGGAAAGAAACGAAGAAGAAAATATTCAAAATCCATTTCCTTCCAAGTTTGTCCTACATTTTGATCTCTTCGAGATCATAATCGAATCAAAAACCCAAATGGGATTTCTGGGTTTGCATCAAAATCTATGATTAAAGAGGAAAAAAAGAAATAAGGTGAGATTTTTATGGAGAGGGACCAATCTGCTGCGGCGAGCAACTTGGAGATAAAGGTGGTCCGTCCACGGCGGAACGACAACGTGGTGCACCCGGCGGGCCAAGCTCCGAGGACGACGCGAAGGCGGTCGTACAGCAGCAACTACAACCCGTTCAAGAGGTGGGTCTCATGGCTGGTCCCGTCGTTTGTGGTGGCCAACATTGTCGTTTTTGTGGTCACCATGTTCGTGAACGATTGCCCCAAGAACTCGGCCTCTTGCATTGCTCGCTTCTTGGGCCGCTTCTCTTTTCAGCCCCTCAAGGAAAACCCACTTCTTGGGCCATCTTCAGCCACGTAAAGCTTCTCACTTTTTTCAGTATCTCTTTTAAAATATGTTGGTATTTGCAGTTCGGTATGAAATGTGTGTTTTGGAATTTATTTTAAAGAGTTATGTGAATGCATAATTGGGTGTTTGCATGTGGGAACTTTGAAAGTTTTAGTTGTTGATGGGTATTTGGTGAATTTATGAGGAAGAGGAAGTGGAATTGGTTTTGATATGAAATCAGAATGGGATAAATTTACCTTGAAACTAAGTTTGGAGTTTATGTTGTTATTACAAATGTTTTGGTGAAACATTTGCTTTGAGATTTGGTATTTTGGATGTATAGATACATTTTTGAACTGCATGAAAGCTTGGTGTATGCTTGAACAAAGAAAAAATGGTATTAGAAAAGCTGCAAGTATAGAGTCTTCTTTGTCAGCATGTAGTGAACTACCCCTTGATTTGATTGTTGAGTTTCTTTGTAATATGTTACAAACTTTTTACATTATTGTATTTTTTTTAACAACTTAGTTTCAAAGTTTTTATTTGACTTTCCTTGCTCTGTGAGGCCAATGACAGAATGGTTAATGGTTATGATAAAATTGATGTATTTTGTCTTCATCTCTCTTGTAAGAAGGGTGTGCATTCTTCGAGGATTGGGAGTGATTCTTCTTAAGTTGCTTAATGCGCTAATTCTAATACTCGCCATCCTAAGTCTATTGACTGCTAAAAGTAGCACTTTCTATCTTCTGTTGGTCAACATGTCTTAGTTGTATCCACAAGAAAAATATGCACATCTAACTTCTTTCCCATGTTTTTTTTCATCCTTCAGATTAGAAAAGATGGGTGCTCTAGACGTGCAGAGAATGGTTCATAAACACCAGGCATGGCGGATGATCTCATGTATGTGGTTACATGCTGGAGTTTTCCATCTACTGGCCAATATGCTGAGTCTTGTATTCATTGGTATTCGGCTTGAGCAAGAATTTGGATTTGGTATGCATTTGGCTTTTCAGCTTCATGTGTGTTGTCATGGATGTTTAGCCACATTCACAAGTGTTTGTAGTAAAATCGAACGCACATGACAGATATTACAAGAGAAATATTAGTTACTAAATGAATTTGTTTTTTCAGAACTCTAGAAGCAGCTACCTCGAGATTAATCAGCAGAGGATTCATATGCATGAATTCATTGAATTGTTATCCTAGAGTAGTGGTCATGCGGTGCTGGTTGCATTATAACTTACATCAGTATGTTGATAGGTTTGCATGGAAATAAGAGGAAGTTTTATTCAGCGGTGAGGTGAGCAAAGAGAGTTGATACACCTAAGATGGGGTTCAGGAGAAACATTCTTATGATATTGGCTTTTTAGGCTATTCAAACTTTAGTTTAGACATAGTATTCCATTTTACAGAATAAAACTGCTTGATACAAAAACTGAGAGGTTGTTTCGATTTTTCCATCACTTATGTGGGAACATGGAATGTTTTGACTATCCTGTAGGGTACACACAGTGCATCAATTTTTTGAAATATTTCAAGATGCCGCCTATTTGGAAAAATTGAAAGAAAAGAAAGTTGGAGCTGGGTAATTGAATAGAAGAAGATGGAAAATAATATACTCATGCACAATTATTTTAATGAACAACAGTTTTTAACTTTTCGGTTTGAAAATCTAATGCTTTTTTCTGATTTGTTCTTCTACAGTTCGAATTGGTTTGCTTTATGTCCTGTCTGGTTTTGGCGGGAGTTTGCTTTCATCTCTTTTTATTCAATATGGTATTTCTGTTGGTGCTTCTGGTGCACTTTTTGGTCTACTAGGAAGCATGCTATCAGAGATCATAGCAAATTGGACAATGTATGAAAATAAGGTAAATAATGTTTCAGTATGCTCAATGATTCCCTTCATAGTATATGCACTACCCTTTGATCTTACAGTTCAGATTTTTATGCGCAGTTAGCAGCATTGCTTACTCTCATTGTCATCGTCATAGTAAATTTAGCAGTGGGAATCCTCCCACACGTGGACAACTTTGCTCATATTGGAGGATTTCTTTCTGGATTTCTTCTTGGATTTGTGTTTTTGATCCGCCCCCAATTTAAATGGCTTACCCAAAGGAATGCTCCTCCTGGGCATGTTTCAACTCCAGTTAAATCTAAACACAAGACATATCAATATGTATTGTGGGTTCTCGCTCTGATAATATTGATTGTTTGGTAAGCTTCTCCTTAATCCCTGAAATTCAATTATTTGACTTCATATACCTAATTGATTCCCTACATGAGAATTTGAAAGGCACACTTGATGAGTGGATGTTTACAATCAAATCAGGGTACTTGATTTCATAGAGATATCCTGTAATCTATGTTCATCACTGTCACTATTGATAATCTCTATATCTGCTTGTTTTCTGTATGTGTAATATTGATTGGTCACTTTGATGATAGTACTATATAATAGTGGGTTCGTCTTCTTTGTTGTTTTGTTATTGGAAATGGAAATTCATTTTCATCAGTATATGCCGGCATTTTGTCACACAAGTTATGTTTTTTTTACAGGTTTACTATTGGCATGGTTACTCTCCTTCGAGGGGTCAATCTGAATGATTACTGTTCCTGGTGTCATTATTTGAGCTGTGTCCCTACCTCAAAATGGAGCTGCAAGTCACAACAAATTTATTGTTTGGTAATTGATGCTGTACTTTTCTGTGCATATTAACTTCCACCTTAGTATTTGACAGATAGAAGTAATTGGTTCTTTATATGATGTGCCAGCATAGTGGTAAATAGAAGAGAAATAATAGACCAGACAGCTGTTTTAGTGCTAGTAAATATATCCTTATATCTTCTCTTCTTTCCCTTGTGGAGTTTTGTATGGTTGCACTCAATACTTTAGTCTCAATATGCCATTTTAAGCTAATGTCATCAGGAAACTTAGTTTAAGAAATGAACTCGAGAAATACTCAAGAGTTCTCAGCTCTCGTGTCTGCTTCACTAAAATTATGATGGGATATGTGGGCTCCATGTAGCCAAACTGCATTCCTCAATATGACTTTTGTTATACTCCATGATCCATTATGAGTTTTTAAATTTTTTTCCAAATTGAGTTTTTGAGGGTACTGAATTGGGGATCACCTAAAAATTGAAAATCATGACATATCAGAGAGAGGGAGAGATTATATATAGAGAGCAGGAAAATTACTTATATACTAACTTGTTAGTACTGTAATTGTTTTTGTACTGATATATTGTTCTGTATATGCATGCGTGCAACAAACCTTGCAGTCCAGCCAGTTAGGAAATCAGCTGAACTTGACGTGCGTAAGCAACGGGAGAAATGGCACTTATTCATTGCTGGATGGCAACCCCACCCGGGCTCAACAGCTATGTGCTGAGCTTTGCAGTTGACATACATGTACACAGCAAGAGATGATAGAATGTTGATTGATATGAGTCAATATCTTTAGAAAGTATTTCTTTTCTTCTTTTTGGTTGGGTAAGAGTAGTCTTGTGTATTCACCAAGTAATGGTTATCGTTATCATTATTCTTTTCATTCTTTTATTGCTTCTGTACTCTTATTTTTACTAGCTGAAAAAGAGGGTTTGTAAATACAGACAGGGATGTACTTGTTGATGGCAACTTGAAATGAAAACAGCCAGTGCTATCTTGTGCCACTTTCTCTCTTTGCCAAACATTACTGGACTTCAAGTTAAAACAAGCCCATGGGCTGTGGCCCAAGAATGTAGATCTACTCAGAAGATTGTAGATGAAAACTTAATTAACGTAGTCCCCTTACAAGTGTTATTGTTAATGAAAAATACTGTAAAACTTTATACTAAAAAAAAAGATTCTTTATCTATCAATTGTTAATGTCGAGTGCAATAATAGTTGGATATCATGTTATGTTTAGTGTTTAAGATTGAATTATGAGGTACAATCGGGGACATTAGAGGTTATTTTTTGCCATAATTAGGAAGGGGGAGAGGTTTGTCTCACATCAACACTGCCAATGTATTATTGAGGTTTGAATTTGAGAATACTGGTTTGCAAGTCAAGACTCTTTCCCACTAATCTAAATCTCGTTGACGAGAATATTGGGTTAGAGAGGATAAAATTAATTCAATGATGTGTTTGACGTTATACTTACTGGATTATGATATTACATGGGTTAGTAGGACTAGACATAATCCCATTAAACATAATTTCAATTTTTTGGTGGGATTCATAATCCTGCTACATTTACATAACACTAAGTCGTAAGCCACCAAATATTTGATTAGAATCATGAATTATACTTGTCAGAGCATTGGCAGCAAGGGGCCAAGGGGAGGGTTGGGGGGGGCAAACCCAAAATATGGTTTCCAGCAACAAAGCAGTGGGTCCTACAAACATGGGCTGGCCCGAGCTCCAGCCCGCAGGCTGGGATGACGTCAGCGCATCAGTTTAAATTTTTTTAACGTTGGTGCGTGTAATGCATGCGCCAACTTTAAAAAAAATTTGACGCGCCGCTACAGTGCTTGCCCAACGGTTGGATTCCACGTGGCTTCGTCTGGGCCATGCGATCACCTTTTTCAACATATCCAACGGCAGCCCTTTTTCCGCGAATAAAAAAATCGAAAAAGCAACCCCCAACGGCTCTCTGCCACGTGGAAGCTTCTGGGCTCTTCGATCCTTTTTTTCCAGCAATCCAACGGTAGGCAATTTTTTGCCCAATAAAAAATTGAAAAAAAATCGGAATTTTTTTTAAAAAATACCAAAAAATTACTGATTTTTTTTTTTTTTTTCTATAAATACCAACCAATACTCTTCACTTTTAACACCAACCAATAATCTTATCTGAAATTTGAAATTCACATGAAATTTATCTGGAATTTGAATTTTGAAATGTATCTGAAATTTGACATGTTGAATTTATCTGAAATTTGAATTTTGAAATGTATATGAAATTTGAAACCGAAAATCTGATGTAGAACAAATAGTAGATTTTATCGCGGTTGAGCTAGAAAAAGGACGTAGTCGGAATTTGCAGATTTGTCGTCCAAGCTCCGATTAGGATGCAAAATACCATTTCGGAAAGGGAACGACACCACGAGTCAAACTTACAGCTTTGCTATGATGTATGATGGATTTTGGCATTCTGAGGTCGTTTGGCCTTCCAAAACTGCATTCAAAGTTTCGTAGTTAATTTTCGGAACAAATTCTTTTTTTTCAGTTTTATGTTAATAAACTCTCTGAAAAAAATTCTTATCCGAAAATATTATCCAAATTTATTGTTTAAGTAAACAAAGTTGTGAAAAAAACAAAAAAATGAATAGTATTTACCATGGCAAGCCTTGCATTGCTGGAAACACAATTTTTTTTTGGTGCTAAGGCAGTCACTATTCACATGAATAGTGGCTGTCCTTGCCATGGCAAGAGGCTAACTGCTGCCAATGCTCTCACCAAATGGGCCCTAAGAGCATTTCCACCAGTTAGCCCCTTGCCATGGCAAGGGGAGCCCTAGGGTAGCCACTATTCACGTGAATAGTGGCTGCCCTACCCCCCAAACAAAGTGTGTTTCCAGCAATTTAGGTTTGCCATGACAAATACTATTCATGTTTTTGTTTTTTTCATAACTTTGTTTACTTAAACAATTAATTTAGATAATATTTTCGGATAAGATTTTTCGGTTCCTACTTGTCAATACTATTCATATCGGATAAGATTTTCGGTTTCAAATTTCAGATACATTTCAAAATTCAAAATTCAGATAAATTCAAAATTTGAATTTCAGATACATTTCGAAATTCAAATTCCAGATAAATTTCCAATTCCAAATTTCATTTGAATTTCAAATTTCAGATAAGATTTTCATCCTTTAAAATTGCGCCACGTGTCATCTCTATTTGTCTAAATTTTTCTATAAAACCAGAGGCTCAGTTCACCTCCCACACCATATCTTCTCTACATCTTCATTTCTCATATTTTAGATTTCATTTCTCATATTTTAGATTTCATTCTCCATTCTCAATGTCAGACATGGAAGATGTTTTGGATAGGCAAGAGCGAGAAAGGCGAGCAAGAATGCGCAGAAGAGCTGCAAGCAAAAGGGCGCAGAGAGAACTAGATGAGCAACTTGGTGTGGTCGTCAGCATGATCCCATGAACACGACCTTAACACAAATTTATGAAAAACCTATGGGGCCAAATGGAGAACCAGTGCAGCATGATCCGTTGGTTAGAGACGGTACTTTCATGCATCGTATGATTGAGCGCTACACGGAGATGCAATCGTCGTATATTCATGAACACTGTCAAGTTGACTTGATGGAGCATTTGTGGGCGGTGAAAGGCAATGAAGGTCAATGAAGTCAAGTGAAGATGTTTTTTTGGTGCATTATGTTTATGTTGTATTTTTAGTTATGCTTTGTTGTTTTTTTATGCTTTTGTTGTGGTTTGCTTTTTATGTATGGAATGTTTTGAATAAAAAGGAATTTGTTGAATATTTTCTTCATTCACTACAAGAAAATCAATACAACTCATAAAATAAAATACATGAATTACCACTAATTTAATGGTACAATGAAATGAAAGGCAAGCAAACTAATTTAAAAATGAAGAGTATTGGTTGGTATTTATAGGAAAAAAAATCAGTATTTTTTGGGTATTTTTTCAATTTTTTTTTTCATGTTTTTTTGGGCAGAATAACAACTGCCGTTGGATTGCTGGAAGAAATGAATCGGAGTGCCCAGAGCATCGCCACGTGGAAGAGAGCCGTTGGGTGCGAGTTTCAATTTTTTTTTTTCATTTTTTTATTCGTGAAAAATGGCTGCCGTTGGATTTGGAATAAAGTGGATCGGACAGCTGCTGGGAGCGCCACGTGGAATAGACCCGTTGGGGGGTCACTGTAGCGGAGCGTCAATTTTTTTTTAACGTTGGCACGTGCGTTGCACACGCCAACATTAAAAAATTTTAAACAACAGCGTTGACATCATCGTGGCGTCAGAGGCACTGACATCAGCCCAAAACGAGTTTTTTTCCTTGGGCCGAACCTCCCCAAGGGCTAGCCTAGGCAGATTTTTTTTGCTGGGCCCACACCTTGCCCTGGCAGATTTTGGTTGCTGGAAACACCATTTTGGACTTCCCCCCCCCCCACCCACCAAAGGCCCTTGCTGGAAAGGGCTTTTCTGGGAAGACCAGTCCGTTAGAAAAAACAGACTGGTCGGCCTGAGCTTTGTATTCCATGTTTGCTTAGGTTCATAAAAATTGTGCGCGTGTTAGTTTTGCCGTCGACTCTGAGTCTCCCTCCGTAGCTCTTTAAATTGGCACTCAGCTTCTGAAGTTAACATTTTGCTTGCTATCATAGCTGAGCTTTCAAGAGATTGTTGGAGTTTATAGCATTTGCGTGGCAAAGGGTGAAGCACGCATTGCAGCTTCAAAGTCCAGAAGAAGTTGGCGTCAGTTGCCTTTTGGAAGCAAGTGAAGTCGTCTAATTTGGAGAAATGCAAGCGCGATGCAGGTTCTTTCCTACCGCATCTGTAAATTTACTTTACATGGCTCAAGTGGAAATTACCAATTTCACAGCCCAATGCCCATCTCTCTCTACAATCAATTACCCAATTCAAAAAAGGTGTTTTTGGTTGTGAAATTGATCTAAAAACTCACTTTTCAATGCAATGTTCGTTCTCTGCTGTAGCTCCATGCATTTGGGACCTCCAATCTCAAAAGCTGGCAAGGTTTCCTAAGGCAGCTATGGCTACATACAACACAACCACCTTAGTCATGAAATCCCTCCACAAATTGGGTATTTTGCATAGATTGCAGGTATTACTGGTAGACAATAACTCATGTACTATATCATATTGCTTCAACCTCAAACTTCATAATTTTGTCAATGTGGCTTTCCCTGACCGAGTTACAGAGATTGCTGTCTGAATTGCATTCCATTGGAGACATGCTTCTTGGCTAAAGTCTTTTGCTACCTGCGAAGTCTTTATGTGATTGGGAAGTTTTTATGTTCTGCATGTGAAGTCATAGGTTGTTCTATAGTAGATGAAGAAATTTGTAAGTAATCACCAATGAGATACATTGTGTAAAGTAGTACTGCATCTTGTATTTGGTGTGTTTGGTCCTGGAGCCCCCATGTAATAAGAAAAAAAGAGCACATGTTATATGAATATGTTTTCTGAAATCTTGAATACTCGATCGCATTAGGATTGGACTTGGAAATCAAGTTCATTCCATGCTTGGAAAAACTGCACTGGTCGGTTAAACTGTTTTGTGTTTTAGGGGAATGAACGCATAGTTAACAATAGCTATTATTTTCTTACTTGTGGCAAGGTTTGAAGTACCTTTCATATTAGTTGTCGATTGTTTCAGGTTTGAACAAGTTATGGTATTCCACCTATATGAAACTTAGCAATATACTCAGTTTCTTCTCTATTTTCTAGGCTTCTTCATTCTATTGGAATCCAGAGTTCAAACATGATCAGATCTTCTTAGTAGCCACCACTGGACAATGGCAACCTTCTTCATAGATCTGCTGCCCTGCGAAGTGCAAAGTATTATACGTGTTTCTGCTGCTCTTGGACTCCATTATAAAAGTAGAGGATGTGCTGTTTATTGATGATTAATTTTGGGAAAAGAAGATGGAAAATGTGCTCTTTCTACCAAATAACAGGACAACCAAGAAGAGCTGGGAGCCTGGGATCAGGAACCAGGAACCAGGAAATAGCAGCATGTGGGTATTGCTCCTTCCAGCAGCTAGAGGGAGTCAACAAATTATGCACACACCAGTCCATTGGCAAAGTAGGAGGTGAGACCATTTTAAATCAAGGATGTAGGCATAGGCAATCATGCATGTATATGTTAGTGTGAATCTGAATACACTTTCACTTCTCTCTACCCCTCTATCGCCTGATCCAAGAGGAGGCCTCACATCTAAAATCTTAACATTCTTTTTCATTTTTAAATATTCCTTTTCATTGAAATAAGGAGTTTCTAAATCATGTAGGTAACTGCTTCTGTAAAATTGATCTCATATTTATCTAGCACATTCACATCTGTAAGTAAATATTTTTCTGAAGAAACAATAAAACCATTGGTATAAAGTGTTGTGTTAACTTGGGATATTTACCAAAACGATTTTTTTTTTTTTTTGTTGTAAAAGTCATTATTAATTTGGTGGCCTATCCACTCACTGGATTTTCTTTCTTCAGGTGGCGGCCTCAGCTTTGTTTTCAAAGTTTCTCTAGGTTCCCACTGGATTCACGACATTGACAATCATAGTGGGTGTTGGATTTTCTTCACTAACGTCTTTTAACTGGGGCTGCGTGGCTGCGCCTATTCCACTCAGAGCATCTGGGAGTCAGCTTTTTGCTATCATGGCTGAGGTTTCAAGTCTAACAGTGGCTGTCCCTTTACTTAATTATTTTTTCTTCTCATATTTGAATTTTTAAAATCCACAAAGGATGATGCAGGTTCTTCTCCTTCCTTATAAATTAGTTTGTCATGCCTCAAATATTGCAATTTACCAATTTCATAACCCAATTAAAAAATGGGGGTTTTGGTTGTCTAATTGATCTTAATATACTCACTTTTCAATGCACTGTTAATTTGCTGTTGGAGCTCCATGCATTTGGGACAGGAAGGGAAGGATAGGTTGGCACTACTAGCGTTCAAAGCTCAAATAAAGGAGGATCCTCATTTGGCCTTGAGCTCCTGGAATGAATCCATTCACTTTTGCTTCTGGTATGGTGTCACCTGCAGTCGATGACACCAACAAAGGGTCACAAAGCCAGACCTACAATCTCAAAATCTTGCAGGGTTCGTATCACCAAACATAGGAAATTTGAGATCCTAAGGGAACTAATGCTGTAGCCATGAAATCCCTCCACAATTGGGCATTTGCATAGATTACAGGTATTACGTTTAGACAATAACTCATTTACTGGGTCTATTCTAAACAACATATCATATTGCTTTAACCTTATCTTTGTGCATTTGGCTTACAATATGTTTGTGGGAAAAATTCCTCCACAAATTGGCTCCTTATCAAAGCTTCAAATACTTGTTGTACAAGTTAACAATTTTAACAGGGGAGATCCCTCCTTCCTTGGGGAACCTTTCATCTCTCGAGGTACTTGCTACAGCTTACAATAACTTGGTGGGAAGCATCCCTAGTTCTCTTGGCCGTTTGAAAAAAAAAAAACTAACATTCTTGTCAATGGGCATTAATAAGTTATCTGGTACCTTCCCTTCCTCCATCTTTAACCTCTCTGCTCTTTTTACTCTGTCCATAATACAAAACCAAATTCAGGGGACTATTCCCTCGGACTTAGGTAAAACTCTTCCTAACCTCCAAGTCTTCAACGTTGCCACTAATCAATTTACCGGAACCATTCCCAGCTCCATATCCAATGCCACAAGTTTATTGAAATTTGAAGTTCAAAGTAACAAACTAACAGCGCAGGTGCCAGATTGTCGAAAGCTTCATGACCTTCAGTATTTCAACATTCAACTTAATCATCTTGGAAGCAGTAAAAATGGAGACTTGAGTTTTCTCTCAGGCTTAACCAATGCTACAGAGTTAAGAAAGTTTATTATAGCCGACAACAATTTAAGAGGGACGTTGCCCACGTCAATATCCAATCTCTCAACCATGCTTCAAAAATTTTGGTTTCAAAGTAACCAACTAGATGGAAGCATCCCGGATGAGATAGTGAATCTGGTCAGCTTGAAATCGTTGGCGATGTGGTATAATCACTTCACAGGTAACATCTCCACTAACATTGGGAAGCTTTCAATGCTTGTAGAATTAGATATTTGCATGAATGAATTATCAGGAAGCATTCCGTCCACTCCTGGAAATTTAACCAAGTTAAGCAAACTCTTCTTGGGATATAATAATCTCCAGGGCATCATACCTTCAAGCCTAGGGGAATGCCAGTAAATGCAAGCATTGGATCTCTCAAATAATAACCTTAATGGCGTAATACCTCAACAAGTTATTGGCCTGACATCCTTGGCAATGCTTTTGAACTTGTCTTCTAACCACTTTACTGGTTCTCTTCCCATGGAGGTTGGAATGTTGAAGAATCTAGGTGAACTGGACGTTTCTGATAACATGTTATCTGGAGAACTTCCTAGGAGCCTTGGTGGTTGTGAGAGTTTAGAAGTCCTACACTTGCAAGGCAACTTCTTCAATGGTCCCATTCCTTTGTCTATGAGTTTGTTGAGGGGGATTCAAGATTTAGACCTCTCTTGCAACAATTTCTCAGCTGAAATTCCAAAGTTTTTTTAGGGCTTTCTTTTTCTGAAGAATTTGAATCTATCTTTCAATGACTTTTGGGGACTGGTACCAAATGAAGGTGTCTTAAAAAATGCAAGTGCGATTTCAATTGTTGGGAACACTAGACTCTGCGGAAGTATTGCTAATCTCCAACTGCCTAAATGTAACTTCAGAGAGTCCAAGAAACAAGGATCATCTCATAGCTTGAAATTAATAATCCCTTTAGAAGCTGGGCTTCCTCTTCTAGGAATAGCTATGGTGCTGTGCTATTTCTTTCTTCATTCGTCCAGAAAGGAAAAGAAGGAAATTTCGTTGAACACTTTGGAGAACTCTGTTTTGCAAGTATCATATGATACTCTCCTCAAAGCTACCGATGGGTTTTCTTCAGCTAGTTTGATTGGCAGGGGTAGTTTTGGGTCAGTGTACAAAGGAGTTCTTGAGGGTGATGGTAGACCTCAACTTGTTGCCGTGAAGGTGTTTAACTTGTTACGCCAGGGAGCTTCTAAGAGTTTCATAGCTGAATGTGAGACGATGAGAAATATTAGGCATTGAAATCATGTCAAGATTATAACTGCATGTTCAAGTGTTGATTTTCATGGTAATGATTTCAAGGCTCTGGTTTACAAGTTCATGGACCATGGTAGCTTAGAGGAGTGGCTGCATCCAGTTATTGGAACCGAAGAGATAAGCTATGCGCCCAAGAATTTAACTCTTCTTCAGAGGGTAGATATTGCCATTGGTGTTGCTTGTGCACTGGATTATCTTCATAATCATTGTGGACCCATCGTTCATTGTGATCTCAAACCAAGCAATGTTCTTTTGAACAACGAGTTGGTTGGACACGTTTTTGACTTTGGATTAGCAAGATTTGTGCCACAAATGACTAGTAATTCTTCATCAAATCAAACAAGTTCCATTGGAATAAGAGGTTCCTTTGGTTATGTTGCTCCAGGTTAACATCCTTTCTTCTTTTTTAGTCTTACATAACCTAAAGAGAGCTTTTCGATTTCCATTTATATTGATAATTTGTGATGCTTTTTATTGTGGAGTATGGTATGGAAGTGAGGTTTCAACCTATGGGGATGTGTACAGCTTTGGCATTCTCTTGTTGGAGATGTTTACAGGGAAGAGACCCACTGACGAAATGTTTAGAGGTGGTTTGAACCTTCGTAATTTCGTGCAAATGTCAATCCCTGAGCGAGTTACAGAGGTTGCAGATTCAGTACTCCTTCAAGTAGGCAATGATGACGTTAGCACCAGCAACCTTCCCAATCAATACAGCGCAAGAGCTCAAAAGATCTCTGAGTGCTTCAGTTTGATATTTAGAATTGGAGTATAGTGTTCTGCTGAATCCCCAAGAGACCGAAAATATATCAGTGAAGTTGTATCTGAATTGCATTCCATTAAGGAAATACTTCTTATATGTTCAATTTACACATAAAGTGTGATGTTATATCTGAATTGCGTTTAAGTAAAGGCTTTGTGTACTTCTTTTTTGTTCCTTTTCCTGTTTCATATTTTATTTTCCATCTTGAAACTTATTAATTCAAGAAATGAACTCAAAATATTCTCAGTACTCTTGTGTCTGTTTTATTAAAATTATGATGATGATATGTGGGCGCCATGTAGCCAAACTGCATTCCTATAAGTGACTTTTTGCTCTTTTCATGCCATGATGGGAGATAGAGAGAAAATTACTCATATGCTGTACTTGTTAGTACTTAGTACCGAAAATCAGGACATTGGGAAGCTTTCAAAGCTGTTGGAATTAGATATTTCCACGAATGTATTGTCAGGAAGCATTCTGTCCTCTGTAGGAAATTTAACCAAGCTATACAGACTCTTCCAGCCTGGGAGAATGCAAGCAGCTGATAATATTGGATTTGGCTAATAATAAACTTAGTGGTGCAATACCTCAACAAGTTATTGGCCTCCCATCCTTGTCAAAGCTTTTGAACTTGTCCACGAACAGCTTTACAGGTTCTCTTCCCATGGAGGTTGGAAACTTGAAAAGTCTAGGTAAATTAGACGTTTCAAATAACATGTTATCCGGAGAGATTCCTACCACCCTCGGTAAATATGAAAGTTTAGAAGTCTTACACTTGCAAGGCAACTTCTTCCAGGGGCCTATTCCCTCATCTATGACTGGGTTGAAAGCCATAGAAGAATTAGACCTTTCTCGACAAAATTTCTAGAGGGTTTTGTCTTCTTGAACAAACTAGACTTATCATTCAATGAGTTTTGGGGAGCAGTACCAACTGGAGGTGCTTTTTAAAATGCAAGTGTGATTTCAATAGCTGGCAATGCCAGGCTCTGCGGCGGTATTGCAGATCTCCAACTGCGCAAGTGCAAGTCCCAAAAAGGAGGATCATCTCGTAGATTGAAGGCCTCGATGTTATTAGGAGTGAAACTATTTATTATATGGGACTTTCTATTTTGTTAAGTTTCCGATGTGGGACTCGTGTATTCTTCAACAAATATCTCTATGCTTTTTTTTTTTTGGTCAATGAAGATATCATAAAAGCCAATAGGCAGAGCCCAAAGGGGAGCCAAACCCAACCAAACAATCAGAACAGACACACCAAACCAAAGAACTAAAAACAAGCCAAGAGAACAAAACAAACGAAAACCCACACAACAAAAGATTAAGCACCAAGCGGAGGGCAAGGAAGACCATCCCGAGATAAAATATGAACTAGAGAGGATGGAGGTCGCACAAGCCACGACTCCAAGCACATCCCCTTCCTGGCAAGCGAGGCAACGGCATCCGCAGACCGGTTCGCTTCACGGGGTACCCAAGCCCAATTCAGATTTGTGAAAGAGGCTTTAAGAAACCTAATATCCTTAAGGATAGGATACAACTCCCAATTAGAGGAAGATACATCCCTCTGAACAGAATTAATAGCCACTTGAGAATCAGATTCCACCACAACATTAACCAAATTCAACTCTTTAGCTCTCAAAAGACCATGTTTCAGAGCCAAAACTTCAGCCATAAGAGGAGATTGGGCACGCACCTGAGCAGCAAGACCACCAATACAAGAACCAGCAATCTTCCGAATAATAACTCCAACTCCAGCCATAGTAGAACCAGACTTCCAAGAACCGTCAGTATTAATCTTAACATAAGAAGAAATGGGGGGTAGCCAATGAGAAGGATGAAGAGGAGAAATCTGAATAGGCATACCCACTGACCCAGGAATTGGATTCTTTATAACATTCCCAAATTCTGACACCGCCAAAGAAGCACGAGATCTAGTAGCTGCAGGCACAATTGAGATACTATCGTAAACAAATTTACATCGAGCCTTCCAAATATGCCAACAAGTGAAAGCAACAACCGACAAAATCCACCTAGAATTGGGTGAAAACATACTCTCCCCTCTCAAGAGACTGCCCAACCATCTATCCAAAGAAGTAAAACTTTGCACATCCACGCGATATCCAATAGCACTTCCAAACCAAACACACGATGTCCAAGGACAAAGGACCAGCATATGTTCAATTGATTCAGAACTCTCCAAACAAATAGGGCATAAATGCGAAGATGACAACTTACGCTTATAGAGATTTAAGAAGGAAGGGAGAATATTAGAGACCGCTCGCCAAAGAAATTGTTTCACTTTCGGAAGGGTTTTGGACTCCCAAATGATCTTCCAAGTATCAAGGGAAATGGTATGTGAAGATTGTGCATTAGCTAAGGGACACCTGATGTTCTGATTTACAATCCAATTATAGCCCGACTTCACAGAGAAGTTACCGGACTTGACCCATGGCCAAACCAGTCGGTCATCAGAAACAGACCCCCCGATCGGAATAGCCGAAATAGCATTAAGCTCATGTTGGGAAATAAGATGAGCAATGGGTAACAAATTCCAAACTCCGTGATTCCAATCAATTAACTCACACACCTTGACAGGAGCATCCACAGGAACAGGGAGACAAGGTCTCAAATAACCACCTGGGATACCTGGGATCCATTTATCAGCCCAAATTGAGGTAGAAGATCCATTTAGAATCTGCCAATGAGCTCCAGAAAGAATAATATCCCGTCCCACTAGAATGCTTGACCAGGCCCACGAAGCACGACCTCCATTTTGAGCCTCCAAAAAGCTGCAATCAGGAAAATATAAACCTTTAAGAATTTGGACCCATAAGGCACCCGGGTTGCAAATAATCCTCCAGGCTTGCCGAGCCAGCATAGCATCATTGAAATAACCAAGGTTTTTGAACCCCATCCCTCCAGCTGCCTTAGATAAACCCATCAGCTCCCAACGCTTCCAATGAATTTTATTTCCCCCTACTGAATTATTACCCCACCAGAAATTAGCAATAATTGAATCAATTTCACGACATAGAGTAATTGGAAGTTTGAAACACGACATGGGTTAAGAAGGGACAGCAAACAAAACAGCCTTTATCAAAGTCTCCTTACCAGCTTGCGATAAATGTTTTTGCTTCCAACCTTGGACTTTCCCCAAAATGCGCTCTTTAATATAATTAAGAGCCTCTTTCTTAGACCTTCCCCAGATAGTAGGTAAACCTAGATATTTCCCAGGATTGTCTGCTTCTTTGATCCCAAATATCCAACATAAATCCTTTCTAACCCATAAAGGGGTATTAGGGCTGAAGAAAATATTAGATTTATCAAGATTGATTAATTGCCCAGAAGCCAAACAATAATCAAATAATATTTCCTCCATCACAACACAATTCTGATTTGTAGCAGCAAGAAAGAAAATAGAATCATCAGCAAAGAACAAGTGGGTCAACATAGGACAACGATTATGCAGATAAATTCCCTGAAGCTGACCCAAAGAGCTGTTGTAACTGATCATATTAGATAAAGCCTCACTGACAAGCAGAAAAAGGTAAGGAGAAAGTGGGTCACCCTGACGGAGACCCCTAGAAGGGCAAAACTGAGACCCAACTTTTCCATTCAGCATCACAGCAAATGAAACAGAGCTCACACACCTCATAATAAGAGAAACCCACTGGTCATTAAATCCCATCTTGCACATCATGGCCTGCAAAAAATCCCACTCAATACGGTCATATGCTTTATTCATATCCAATTTCAGGCCCAACTCAAATTTACATATTGATTTTTTTAATCGCAAGTGATGGAATGCCTCATGAGCCAGAAGAACATTATCTTGGATCTGACGGTGGGGAACAAAAGCATTCTGGTGTGAAGAAATGATATTTGGAAGGATAACCTTCAACCGATTCGCTAAAATCTTTGCCAACAGCTTATAACTGTTATTGCATAGACTAATAGGCCTAAATTGCCCCAATTCTTCAGGATGTAGGATCTTTGGGATCAGAACAATATGCGTCATATTCAAATTAACGATTTGATGTCCAAAATTGATGAAATTAGAAGCTGAATCATTCACCACAGAACTCACAGTAGACCAATAACGTTGGTAAAACAAACCGGGGAAGCCATCAGGCCCTGGTGCCTTAAGCGATCCTAACTGAGCCACAACAGCTTTTACCTCATCCAAACTCAGGGGACGAGTCAGGGAGTCATTCATATCTGCAGACACAATAGAAGGAGTACACAAGAGAACTTTACTCCAATCACGGGGACCAACGGTTTGAAATAAGTTCCGAAAATAATCATCAAAAGCTAGATGAATGGAAGGTTCAGTTACTAACCAATCACCTGACAATGACTTGAGTCTCAAAATTCGATTATACTGCCTCCTTTGCAGAGTAGAGATATGAAAGAATCTGGAATTAGAATCACCAGAAGTGAGCCATTTTACACGAGACCGTTGGTGCCAAAAAATCTCTTCTAACTCCCACAAGGAATCAATAGAAGAAATAATAGCATCTGCATGCACCCTTACATCAGCATCATCCATAAAATTCTGCAATCTTTTCAACTCTCCATAAAGAGAATCAATTTGAAACCTGCGATCTTTAAACTTCAGTTTGCTCCACTTTCGAAGATTCAATTCACAAGACTTGAGGCTCAACTCCCATCTAGACAAGGTATCCCCATTACTAGATAAATCCCAGCCTTGCTGCACCACACTCGTGTACTCAGGATCCTCCGCCCAAACAGCCTCAAACCGGAAAGGTTTAGGCCCGGCAATAATGCGAGAAGAAGTTTCAACTAAAAGAGGACAATGGTCTGACCCCATCATAGGACAATGATACACCTGAGACTCAGGCCAAGCAATTAACCATTCCTCATTTACCAGCCCTCTATCAATTCTTTCTTGAATAAAAGAGCCATCCACATGATTATTTTGCCAAGTAAACTGTTGCCCAATATACCCAAGATCCAACAAGGAATTGGAGTCCATAAATCTCTGAAGACAGCGAAGAGTAGAGTACATAATAGGATTTCCACCAGACTTTTCATGTTGCCATAACAATTCGTTAAAATCTCCAATACACAACCAGGGAGTATTATTATTCCAAAAAAACTGATCCAATGAATCCCAAAATTTAGCTTTATCCCTATAGTGCGGAGGACCATAAACCCAAGAAACACGAGCCAAAGAAGAGTCAGAGACATTAGTGACAATAGTATCAAGCATATTTTTAGTTGCAGAAAGAATCTCAACTTTAACATTGAAATTCCACCAGAGACCCAAGCCCCCAGAAAGACCTTCTGCATCCACAGTGAATCCAAACATATAGCCATACTCCAAATGTAGCTTCACCATTCTAGGACCACCAGACTTGGATTCCATCAGAAAAACAATAGAAGGTCGATGCCTCCTAATTAACTCCTTTAGTGACCGAATTGTCAAGGAAGAGCCTAGCCCTTGACAATTCCAAACCAAATAACTCATGGCGATGATGTGGCTGTTGAAGGCCAGCCGCCACCGCCCGAGAAGCCACCACTCTCCAAAGATGGAATTATCTCAACTTCAATATTATCCACAGATAAATCAGCACGGTCAACTGGAGGAACACTTACCTCACTGAAGATATCATCATAGAGGTCCATTGATTGAAGAAATCTGTTTCTAACACTTCTGCTCCTACCCCGCCTACCCCTTCTAATTTTTGGTGAAAAATTGTGACCTCCAGTAGGCATGGCCAATTGGAAAGGCTGAGTTGCAATTTTTGGTTTTTTTCTGATAGGTTCCTCAGGAGAGAAACATATATTAAGAGGCCTTTTAGATTGAAATATGGGAGGAAGGGAACCAGGTCCAGATACTAGGGTGTGTGATGAGTAGGAGGAGGTTCAGAAAGTTGGATTTCTCCAAACATGCGGGCTGTCTGGATTTTAGGAGGAGTAATAAAACAACCAGGTGCACTCCTAAATACCTCTGAATGGGCAAGGGTGTGGGCTTGGATACCAGCCATTGAGCCCAACGGTAAATTCCAACATTTAGGCCCAACAAAAACACTATCATTGGCCTCAGAAATAAACAATCCATGATCAATCCATTGTCTAACACATGCATCAGCTGAGAAAATAGGCCTGCTGCCCGAAGCCCCCTCATTGGACCCAAATCTAGCTGCTGGACCCTCACTATTAGGCACAATAGACAATCTGCAAGCATCGGATCCTCTTCCGACATCTGATAGTGGGAAATCCGGAATAATATCAGGATTAGCAATATTAAGCACGCCATGTTCACATCGATTAACACGCTCACGGGGAACGTGAACACCACTCGCAACAGGAGCATCGACCGTCCTCCTAGTAGCCACCGCTCGACGCCGTGACTCTACTGGCAACTGGATAGGAGGAGAAACATCCAGGTCACGAGATATCCTGACTTTCATCCAGGATCCATAGTGGCGCATCCCATCTTCATCATCAACAACGCTTTCAAAGTTGCAATGATCAAGTCCATGACCAAGACGACCACACTGGAAACAGAAATTAGCCAATCTTTCATAGAGAAATTCCACCCAAGACTGAGTTTGATCAGGCGAAGGAGCCAAAAACCCAAAGGTAATGGATTCAAGGCATTCAGTTCCACCCTCGAACGAAATATCCCCTATCCCCCCAGTTGGTGAGGGTCTTCAAACCCAATTAGTCTCTCAAAATGTGCTCCAATCAGGCCTGCAGTTTCCCCATTCATTTGTCCCCTTGGAACCCCATGGGCTTGTACCCAATAAGATATTAGACTGGGATTCAGTTCTTCTAGTGCAAGAGTTAGCGGCCAATACTGAACACAGAACGCAAACCCCATAACTGTCCATGGACCTCCGTCTACAATTTTCCTAGCAGCCTTTTCAGTATCTAATTTTATAGAAAAAATTAAATCTTTGACATCCACGATTTGAACATTTCCGAAGGTAGCCCAAGCACTTCTAAGCATACGTTTCACAACCCCAATATTTGGAGGTTTATCAGCAATCAAAGAACCAAACAGGGTAACACCAGCTCTGAGTTCCTGTAAACCTAGAGATGTCCCCATTTGAACCGCAAGTTGGTCAGGTGTAGTCATACCAACCTCCATCCTCCCAAATCTGGAAAATAAACCAAAATAGTAGGCTGAGATATGAACAAAAAGTATAAATTGGCAGATTTAGAAGAAGAGAGAAGGTATGGATAAAGACGGAGTTGTAAAAAACAGGGAGTTGCAATGGGAAAAACAAAGGATAGAAATTGGGGGATAAGAGATAAATCTGAAGTATGGAGTTTTTGAGAGAGAAAAAGCAAAGAACAAGAGTGTATGACGGGAAAAATGAAAAAGGTAGACGATGGCCAAACTGGAATATAGATCTAAGATGGAAACAAGGATTGAGAACAAAAGATGAAAACAGAGATGGGAAAGTGGGTTGTAGAAACGTTTGAGAAAACAAGGGTGAGGAAATAAAATACCACCAAGGGTATGGGAACTCTCACTAGGAGAGAGAAACTCTCAAGAAGAGAGAGAACGGGATCCATGTAGGTGTTAGCTTCTTTCTTGCTTAATATCTCTATGCTTCACTTTGCCCTTTATCTTACATAATTCAGCTATTCTATTCACAATTGTGCTGACAATATTTTATGATGTTTGAATGGTGAAGTTGAGGTTCCACCCCAAAACTAATTGGCAATAGGGGGAGTAGCCCAATTCCTTATAAGCCCTTGCTAGGTTTCTTAACTTTCCAATGTGGGACTCTTTACCTTCACATTCTCACATGCCCCCGCACGTGTGGCGAATTATCAAGCCTAACACGTGGACAACACATTTTGGGTGACGTGGAGCACGTGTGGCCTTTGGGCTTTCACACGTGGGCAACCCGCTCTGATACCATGAAGGAAGTTGAGGTTCCACCCAAAAACCAATTGACAATGGGGGGAGTAGCCCAACTCCTTATAAGCCCTTGCTAGGTTTCTCAACTTTCCAATGTAGGACTTTTTACCTTCACATTCTCACAAAGGGTAGAGTATGGTATGGGAAGGGAGGTGTCAACAAATGGGGATGTCTACAGCTTTGGCATTCTTTTGTTAGAGATGTTTACGGGGAAGAGACCCACCGACAACGTGTTCAATGGAGACTTAAACCTTCACACTTATGTCAAGAGGGCTTTGCCTAAGAAAGTTATGGAGATTGCAAATCCACCACTTTTTGAAGGAAACACCAACAAAACTCCCAATCAATGTGGTGCAGGAGTTAAAGAAATTGAGGTGTGCTTGAATTCAATATTTAGAATTGGAATTGCATGTTCTGCTGAATCTCCAACAGACCGTCTAAGGAATATCAGTGATGCTATTTCTGAACTGCATTCCATTAGAGACGTTCTCCTTGGATAGAAACTTTTATGTGCTGCCTGGGAAATACTCTTGCTGCTGCTGCTACTTCTATTGGTGTATTTGGGCCTGGAGCCCCGCAAATGTGATCAAAGTTATCAAACTACCGCATCAATTTCGTAGGCCTGCAATTATTGGTGTCTCTAGTCCTGTTGCTACTACTATTTCGTCGTTTTATTGGTGTGTTTGGGCCTGCAGAGGCCGAAATGTGATCAAAGTCAGCTACTACATCTTGTATAAATCTGTTATCTTAGTCGAATGAGAAACTGTTTGGGCCACACTTGATCATGTTGCCAATCGAATTGAGAAATCCTATATTGTGTCGAGTGTGAAGTCTGTTATATATCTTAGTCAAATGTGAAGTGTGAAGTTTCTAGCTTCATATTTGCCTATCTATTGTTTCTGATCTGAAAAACAAGCTATGGTGAAACTAATCTATTGTTTCTGATTTAAGAATTAAAAATAATTTCTTTAAAAAATTATTAAAAAAACATTGCTTCTAATGAGTGAAAGCAATTGGACATAATAGAGCTGTGTTTTCTATTTTCATTCATGTTCCTTGAAATTATGATCACAAATATATATCGGCATAGTCATTCATATGAGTCAAACATGAGACCTATCCCAACCAAGTGAAGAGCTAAACTATCACATTGTAAAGATAGTTTTACCTACAAATATCCTACCGTATGTCAACAAAAAAACAATTCCAACATTTTCCCTTTTACAAGTCGGCTTTTGATTGCCTACCTTGTTGTGACTTGACCCATGTCCTCTAGTTTTTTTTTTTTAGTCAGGGAATACTATTCATTAATAGTGGGAAACATTACAAATTGAGGAACTCATTTCCAAAGCAGCCCAATACCAATACATATAGCAGGCCCAAGGATAGAAAGCCAAATAAACAATAAAAGCCCATAAAATATTAAACAAAGAAACCCTAGATCTAGAACACAGGAGTAGCCGCCCATAGCATGCCAACAACACCACCAGAAATAGATCTGCCACCACCATGGAGGAGTAACCGACACCCGGGGGTATCAAAGAGGCCAACGGAAGATGGGGGTGAGTAGGCCACCAACGCGGAATCGCTCCCATAATCCAAGTGTGAAGTGCATGATGCAGTTTAATTGCAGCCACGGACCACCACACACCACCGAGGAAGAACAACGGGAGCGGTGGACAAGGCACCGAGGAGCAAACGGTGGTAGTTGAGAATTGGCACCTAGATGAAGTTGCTGGCCATGGATGGACGACATCACTACATAGAAGAGATGGGGAGAGTGTAGATGTAAGAAGTGGAGGGTGAAAAGCGAAGGTGGCTGGTGAAGAAAGGAGATGGAGGGATGGAGGATAAAGGGTCTCACAGAGTAGGCTTAACTTGAGGAAAGACAGAAAAAAAAAATGAAGGAAACCGAAGTGGAGGCAAGAAGCCCCAGATCTAAGACAAAGCTCATGGGAAAAACACCCATATTGGGTGGGGATCACAGAGGGTGAGGCAAAATCACCACGGAGTGTGAGGAGGAAACGGTAAAAGAAGAAGGGAAACAAGGAGGAAGAGGAGGGGAGGGGAGGAGGGGCAGACCACCTGATCGGTGCATAATTACATATCTTTTTATACCCTTCTAACTTATAATTTGGTTATGTTTTTTAGTTAAACTTGTGTTTTTAATAAAGTTTGTGTATGTTTCAGTGTAATAAGGTTGAGACTCATTACATGCATTTTGAAGACAAATTAGCTCAAAACAGTGTCTGCAGATCATTCAATTTCACGGATTAACCTGAACTTGCTCAAGAAGAATCAGATAATGAGCCATACATCATTGGAAAGATACGGAAGTCTAGTTTCCGTAGCATTTTACGGTTCATGATTCTGAGTCTTCTAGAGGAAGTTATACATGATTTAGTAGATCAATGTCAAAATTCGGCAGCATCTGCGTTACTGGGCCACAAATGACATTTGAAGGTCTTCCCAATTTTTCCTTGAGTTGGGCTGCATATGCTTGGAAAGATAAGATAAAGGGCTTGAAGATCCATATTTTTCCAGAATTTTATGAATGTATTAACAAGCCCAAAACGAACCCAAAAGAAGAGTGCAATGCATTGTCATGCATGACATATGCATGATGAAATGCACTATCTAGTGGAGTTGTTGGTGAAGTGCACTATCTAGTGGGATTTGTTGGTGAAGAGCATTAGCCAAAAAGATGAGTTTCTAATTACAAGTGCTATTTAGTGGGAGTTGTTGGTGAAGTGCACTAGCCAAAAGGATGAGTTTTTAATTATAAGTGCTATTGGCATAGACCATATTTAATTTAGAATTTCAACTCCCCTAAGCCTATAAATAGTGAGTTCTCCAAGCTTGTAAACACACCCCAAGGGGGGGAGCTCTCAAACATTTCTCTAGAGCTCCCCTCCTTCTCTCCCTCAAATTCTCTTAGTTTTCCTTTCTAGTTCTCAATTGTTGTAATAAAATCCTTTTGCTAAATGTTTCTGAGTTCTTCTTAACTTTCCATTGTAATGTAAATTCTTTTCTTTAGCAATTCAAGTTTGAGTAGTTTCCAAGTTTCAATTATGGTTTTTGTTCTTATTCATTATGCTTATAAGTTAATATGCTAGTTTGAATGATTGATCACCATTAAGGCTTGCATGTTAGCTATCTTGGTTTGAATTAAGAGTAGACACCATGCTTTAATTCGAATTGAACTATGAATAGGAAGAGTATGTATGGACATTCGACAACAGGGATTAGATACATGCTTGGTTGTTTAAAATGTTCTTCTATGCTTAATGGGTTCCTAATGCTTAATTTAGGTTAGACAACAAATGATCAAGTTAGGGAATTAGGAACACAAGGTTAGGACCAGACACCATGGCTTAATCATACTTTAGCTAGAATCAATCCGTTAATCTAAATTGAACTTGGGAACTTATTCGCTTGAGTTAATTTCTTTTTTTTCTTCCTTGTTTGATTTATTTTCTTTCTTTTTTTCATTTCTGTTTTGTACAGGGAATTGAATTAAATCAATCTATCATCAATTCTCGTGGGATCGACCTCGCACTTACATATGCTAAACTACCAACGGCTCGTGCACTTGCGAGTATCACAAGTTGAGGATGCAGCTGAATCTATTTTGGTGCAGCTGAATCGACGCAACACCACCTCCCCCCAAAAAGCGGCGCTGAAGGGTTGGGGACTAGTAGAGAGGCTTTAGGGTTTTCGACCCATGTCCTCTAGTAAATCTTAATTAAGGGGCGAAGCTCCACACCAGCTTCCAATCCAATTGCCTGCATCATGCATATGACTAATTCGTTGCAAATCAGTGAAAGCAAGTTGCTATTTTGCCATCATTAAGTCATCAAGTCATCCTCGGAAGCAAAGTCAATAGTCTTTGCCGTTTGGGAATCTAGTTAACTTGTGTTTGGAAAAGACAGTACTTGGGATTAGTGGTGGGCACGGTCTAATTGGGTCTAATTTTAACAAAAACAATTATCCGATTTGGTGTGAGCTAGTTTGTCCATAAACTGGTTCGGTTTCCAATTTTGGATTGGAATCTTTTTTCTTTTCTTTTTTGAATATATTTTTTTAAAATCCAACTAAAAATTTATTTTTAAGGCTTCAAAATTCACAAATGGCCCAATTTCAAAAGGAGGTGATTGGATCTATAAAAGAGAGGTGATTTGGAGTTGGGTTTAAGGAAAGATTAGTTATGGGTTTAGAAATTTAGCATTGGAGTTAAATATTTTATTAAAAAAGTAAAAAAATACACAATCGGCCCTGATTCGGTCTGGTCTAATTTTTTCACTACGAGAATCGAAACCGAAATCGGACCAATCAGGTTTTTGGTCAACTCGGTCTAATTTCTATCTTCATATTTGACCCTAATACCCTTACCCTTGGAGAAAATTGCCATCCCTACTCCTAGTTTGTATTCTGAAATGAATTTTTGAGTGCATTGAATATGTGATCGCCCTAATAAAATTGAAAATCAGGACATATATTTAGAGAGAAGTTTATTAATTATATTTTGATCTCACCCAGGATACTTATCACTACCATTATTCTTTTCATCTTTCTTCTACAGCCTTATGTCATATCCACATGTTATCAGATCTGTAAACATGTATTTGTATTTTCATAAAGTCCATGGTGTAGAATTCTTGTATGTATGACTTTTGAGAAGAAAACAAATTGTATAACACAATTGTTTTCGTTTAATAACAATAACCACTGAATTGAATTCAAGCAAACCAACGTATGATTGATGCCAGAAGAAATCAACCACTGGCCTTCATCAACAAGTCGGTCCAAATTAATATTTGTACATTATTGAATTTTGCTTAGGTTTATTTCTTCCACCACACGTTGGTGGAAATGTATATGAGTGAATAGTTGTTAAATTTTGTATCGTTGCTGGGGCTGTTTCCACTCAGCTTCCTTCCTACCTCTCAGCCTGCCATATGCTTTCAAGAGACTGTAGTCTCTGAAAACTTTCTTCTACTGTTTTGAAATGGTCTTGGTCCTTCGAGTTTTCTTGCATTAATTTGTGTAATTGTTATTTTTGAAGCAAGTCAAGGGGTTGTCCATATCTTGGACTAATAAATTCATCATTCCTCCAGAAATTGGGCATTTGCGTAGATTGCACGTTTTACGTTTAGATAATAACTCAATATAACTAGTTATCACGGTAAACTGTAGTAAGAGCATCACTGATATGTCAAAAGTGTCACATAAATATTTAACGGTTAGAAATAATATTTCACATAATTCCAACTGAATTGTCAAAGTTGATGTGAAATGAAGGCCGGAGGTTCAGCCGTTACTTTTGACATCCCAAAAGCAAGATGTCAAATGAATATTTTAATTTTTTTTAAGATAGTTGGTTGTTACTTTCATTTATTATTTTACTTTTTCATTTTTTTCTTCTTTATCTTAAATAATTTGACTGTTACAATAATTATTTATTTGACATATCGGGTGGAGTGTAAAGCTGTGTAAATGTCAAATTGCCACATCAGCCATTAAATCTAAGGGAGATGTCAAATACCAAACATCAAATTTAAATTTGATGGCTGATGTAGCAATTTGACATTTACACAGCTTTACACTCCACCCGATATGTCAAATTAAATTATTATTTTATTACATTTTAGTGTTAATTTATTTTTAATTAAAAATAAAAGAAAAGAAAAAATAATAAAACATTCATTTGACATCTTGATTTTGGGATGTCAAAAATAATATCTCAACCTTTAGCCTTCATCCTACATCAGCTTTGATACATCGATTGGAATGATATGAGATGTTATTTCTAGCCGTTAAATGTCTATGTCACACTTTTAACATAGCGGTTGAAGATGCTCTAATAGAATTTGGGGTTGTGTAATACAACACATTTAGAAAAGATTGCTGATAAAATAACAATTCTGAAATTTATCAACTAATTTTTGGTATAGTGGTAAGTAATTATCTCCACTTCGATGAAGAATAATATCTTAATTTGACTCCGATAAATAAAAGGAATCTAACTTTGTTATATGGATGAATTATCACGCGTAAAAATAGCTTTATAAAAATATCACATTTTTTTGCCAACAAAGTCATGGGGTGATTCCGACCAATAAAAATTAATCGGGTGATTGAGAGAGTGAAGCCCCCATCAGTTTCCAATACAATGACAGCGTCTGCGTGATGTACGGCTAATTCTTTGCAAGTGACTAATGGAAGCAAGTCAAAGTTTTGTGTCTTTGGAAAGAAAGTCAACCGTGACTGATCGTAATGACTGGGACTTGGTTAAGCGCATTACTCAATCTTTCACAAAATGACCACAACTACTATTCAACATAATATGATCTTTCACAAAAATAACAACACTAAACATTCTTTTAAAAACCTCAACCACATATGTAAGGGCATTTTGGTCCAACTTGCTTTTAAACACCCTTAAATCCATAATTTTCAATCCAAATTTACTTCATAAAATACCCACACTCATTCTATAGCATAATATTATTTTTTACTATTTATGAAAATAAACTTAAAGTTTAAGGTTATTACAGTTCAGGTCAGATCCACCGGTTCCAAATTTTTTACCCTTGGAGAACATTGTCATCGCTACTCCTAGTTTGTTTTCTGAAATGAACTTTTGAGGTCACTGAATATGTGATCGCCCTAATAAAACTGAAAATCAGGACATATTTAGAGAGAGGTTTATTAATTAAATTTTGATCAGTTTTTAGAATTGGAATTGCATGTTTTGCTGAATCCCCAACAGATCGCTTGAAACGATGTTGTGTCTGAGCCGCAGTCCATTAGCAAATCCCAAAGGTGAATAACCCTTCGTTTGGATGAGGGAAAATAACTCGAAATTTAGCTAAAATTCATAAATTTAAGAGGAGAAATTGATAATTCCCTTGTTTGGCAACTTAAGAGTAGAATTTATTAAATAACGCATGGAAAAAACCGTGGAAATTGAGGCATTAAATTCCCCAGTTTAATTTCCACTAAAATAGGCGCATTTCATAATTTTCATGATATCATTTACAAAATTCGACGTACATAAATCCAAACACTGATATTTTCAATTGCTAGAAATTAAAATAATGGAAATATAAATTCCGTCATTTTAAAATTCTATGTAATTTTCAATTATTTCATCAAATGGAGAGTAACTGTTTTAATGGAGTGAAAGAGAAAAGCTGCCTCGTGAATATGAGCCATCGGATTCAGATGATATAGACTTGCTGATTTATAACCAACGGTTGAGAATGCTAGTTGCCACGTGGGAAATGCATAACAATAAACTTGTGGCAAATGCATAATATATAGGAAAGGAAAAAGATACATCGACAAAAGTTTGTGTTATTTAAATTTTAATAATACTATTGTTTGCGAGTTTTGAGATTCATTTACAAGAATTTTAGTTTAAATACCAACATTTGACTTTATGTACAACCAAACAATTCCTAGCTCCTCCCTCCTTTGTAGGCATTGTTTCCTGTCAGCCTCCAGTCGCCACTGTCGACTACTGGCGACAATTACCAGTCGGTACCCTGCCAACCACCATCATCTTAAGGAAAAAAAAATCACTTATTGTGTGGCATTGGTGGTATTTGAAATCACATAAGAGATTGTGGCCTCAAAAACTTGTTTCTAATGTTTTGGAATGGTTTTGGTCCTTCAAGTTTCTAGCATTTGTGTAATTATATTGTAACAACACTAGATGCAACAACAATATTTTTGATACAAGCAATACTGAGAAGAGAGAATCGAACTTAGAACCTTGGATGCAGGGTAATAATATTGAGCAAATGAAGTCTATATTGGAAAAAGTCAACAGAGGTTGTTCATAACTTGTTGGACTAGTTATTTATTCATCTAGAAATTGAATGGACGTGGAATGTCTGAATCAGCAGTCATATAAAGTGATACAGAATTGTGGTTTTAATTTGTAGCACAAGGTAGCATAATTGTTTGCATTTTGCGTAGATTGCAAGTTTACGTCTAGACAATAACCAATATAATGGCCTCATTCTTAGGGGTGAGCATCAATCGGGCCAAATCAATAAAATCGATTGAATCAAATTGTAATTATCGATTTAGTTTGGTTTTGACTAAAAATAAGTCAAACGGTTTAAAAATTAAATCAGATCTTATATGGTTTGGTTTGGTTTGATTTTGAGCTTTTATACACCAGTCTAAACCAAACTGAATAGTTTATGTATATATTTATTTATTTATATTATATTTTACATGGTAATATTCTAATTAGGTAATAACTATATATGGATATTTAAATTGAGCTAAATTAGTTATTGAAATTTGAAGTTTTATGGCATGTGGAGCTTTAGGATGGTTTCGTACTCTAGAAAATTTAAGTAGTGAGCAAATTGTTAATTTGTTGGTAGTAATTGGTCTAACAATGTTGATAAATACAAAAAGAAAGAAAATTGGGCTTAGGCTCAATCTGGCAGAACGAAACTGTCTTAAATTAGTTTGGTTTCGTTCTGTTTCCTTCATGACTTTTGTTAAAATCGAACCGAACCAAATCGCTATATTGTAATTTATTTGACCGTAATTTTGAGGTGAAACTGATCCAATTCGGACCATACCAATCCCTACTCATTCCTGCAAATGTTTCCAATTGCTTCATCCTCATCAATCTCGATTTCAGCAACAACGAGCTAGTGGGCACGTGACCCACTTTCAGTGACCAAAAATGCGAGTTTTGGTGACCAAATTGTAAGTTGCGGTCAATAATAGCGTTTTATTAGTGACCACACAAAGGAAGACACTAATTCTTTATCTAGAAAGTTTGACTTTTCACCTTAGTCTTTTTAGCTCAATATGTCATAATTAATCCCATCATCAGTCAAAGTTTCTGAAATTTCGTTGGATTCAGATATTTATCCCTGATCAAAGTCAAGTTTAATTGTCTTCATTTAATTAGAGAATGCCTTAAGTTCGACTCACATATATAATAAGAGCTAAACTATCACATAGTAAAGATAGTTTTACAAAATCCTACAGTGTGTCATCAAAAAAACAATTCCAACATTTTTTCTTTTTACAAGTCAGCTTTTGATTTGTTGTGACCTGACCCATGTCCTCTAGTCAATCTTAATTAATAGGCGAAACCCCACCAGCTTCCAATCCAATTTTCTGCATCATGTAGTTGCAAATCAGTGAAGTTGTCATGTAGTTGCTATTTTGCCCCATCAGTAAGTCATCAAAGTCAACCTCGGAAGCAAGTCAACCGTGACGGATTGTAATGACTTGGACTTGGTTAATAAGCTCATTACTCAATCTCATAAACCAGTTAAATTTGCCATGCCCTCAAATGGGAATTACTAATTTCACAACCCAAATGGAGGTTTCGGTTTTGAAACTGATTTTGATGTACTCACTTTTCAATGGAGTATTGTTGGTTTGCTCCATGCAAATGGGACTGGGAGGGAACGAGACAGATAGGCTGGCCCTGCTAGCCATCAGAGCTCAAATAAAGCAAGATCCTCATAATGTAACGAGCTCCTGGAATGAATCCACTCACTTTTGCCTGTGGCAAGGCGTCACCTGCAGTCGACGACATCGCCAAAGGGTCACAAAGCTGGACCTTCAATCTCAAAAGCTCGCAGGGTCCCTATCCCCACACATAGGAAACCTAAGTTTCCTAAGGGAACTAGAACTACAAAACAACAGCTTCAGCAATAAAATCCCTCCAGAAATTGGGCATTTGCGTAGATTGCGGGTACTATCTCTATACAGAAACTCATTTAGTGGCCCTATTCCATACAACATATCATATTGCTCCAACCTCATCTTCATGAATTTCGGTTCCAACGGGTTGGTGGGTAAAATTCCATCTGAATTTGGCTCTTTGTCAAAGCTTAAAAGAATTGTTTTACAAGTCAATAATTTAACAGGAGAGATCCCTCCTTCCTTGGGAAACCTTTCGTCTCTTGAGGTACTTGCTGCATTTCAAAATAACTTGGTGGGAAGCATCCCTACTTCTCTAGGCCAATTGAAAAACTTAACCTTTTTGTCATTGGGCTCAAACAACTTATCTGGTACCATTCCTCCCTCCATCTATAACCTCTCAGCTCTTTATTCTTTTTACGTTATAGAAAACCAAATTCGAGGGAGTCTTCCATCAGACTTGGGAAACACTCTTCCTAATCTCCAAATCTTTAGCATTGCTGCAAACCAAATTTTTGGATCCTTGCCACTCTCACTATCGAATGCCACGAATCTACGTGATATTCAAGTTCAGTATAACAAGCTAACGGGACAGGTGCCAGATTTACGAAAGCTTCATAACCTACGGCTATTCACCATTCACTATAACCGTCTTGGAAGCGGTACAGATGGTGACTTGAGTTTTCTCTCAGACTTGACCAATGGCACAGAGTTGGAACACTTGCATATTGAGGCAAACAATTTTGGTGGGACGTTGCCCGCATCAATATCCAATCTCTCAACCAATCTTCAAATGTTTTGGTTTCACAGAAACCAAATACATGGAAAAATCCCAACAGAATTAGGGAATTTGGTCAACTTGGAGTCGTTGTTAATGTGGGGAAATAGCTTGACGGGTGACATTCCCACTGAAATTCAGAAGATGTCAAGCCTTGTGGAATTAGATATTTCTATGAATGCATTATCAGGAAGCATTCCGGCGTCTTTAGGAAATTTAACCAAGTTATCCAATCTTCTTACAAGGAAATAATCTTGAGGGCGTCATCCCTTCAAGCCTGGGGAATTGCAAGCGGTTGATATTATTGGATTTATCTAATAATAAACTTAGTGGCACAATACCTCAACAAGTTATCGGCCTCCCATCCTTATCAAAGCTTTTGAACTTGTCTAGGAACCACTTTACGGGTTCTCTTCCGATGGAGGTTGGAAAGTTGAAGAGTCTAGGTGTACTGGACGTTTCTAATAACATGTTATCCGGAGAACTTCCTCGTAGCCTTGGTTCATGTGAGAGTTTAGAAGTCTTACACTTGCAAGACAACTTCTTCAAGGGGTCTATTCCCTCATCTATGATTGGGTTGAAAGGCATAGAAGAATTAGACCTTTCTCGCAACAATTTGTCTGGTGAAATTCCAAAATTCTTAGGGGGCTTTGTCTTCTTGAAGAAACTAGACCTATCATTCAATGAATTTTGGGGAGCGGTACCAACTGGAGGAGGTGCTTTTAAAAATGCAAGTGCGATTTCAATTACCGGCAACACCAAGCTCTGCGGGGGAATTGCTGATCTCCAACTGCCCAAGTGCAAGTCCCAAAAAGGAGGATCATCTCGTAGCTCGAAATTAATAATCCCGTTAGTACTTTCCGGACTTGCTCTTCTTCTAATAGTTATGGTGATGTCCTATTTCTTCCTCTGTTCGTCAAGAAGGAAAAGGAAAGAGATTCCGTTGAGCACATTGGCGAGCAATTTTTTGCGAGTGTCATATGCTACTCTCCTAAGAGCTACTGACGAGTTCTCTTCGGCTAATTTGATTGGTGCAGGCAGTTTTGGGTCTGTGTACAAAGGAATTCTTGATGATAATGATAAACATCAACTTGTTGCTGTGAAGGTGTTCAACTTGTTACGCCATGGAGCATCAAAGAGTTTCATGGCCGAATGTGAGGCTTTAAGAAACATCAAGCATCGAAATCTTGTCGAGATTATAACTGCGTGTTCAAGTGTTGACTTTCATGGTAATGACTTCAAGGCTCTGGTTTACGAGTACATGGACAGAGGAAGCTTAGAGGAGTGGCTGCATCCTCCTACTGAAATTGAAGAGGTAAGAGAGGCACTCAATCTAGAGCAAAGGCTAGACATTGCCATTGATGTTGCTTGTGCATTGGATTATCTTCATAATCATTGTGAAACACCGATAGTTCATTGTGATCTTAAGCCAAGCAATGTTCTTTTGGACAACGAGATGACTGGACATGTTTCTGACTTTGGACTCGCAAGATTTCTCTCCCAAGAAGCTGGTATTAATGTTTCCAACAACCACACAAGTTCCATTGGAATAAAAGGAACGGTTGGTTATGCTGCTCCAGGTAAAATTTTCTATCCTATATGCTATACTGTCCTTTTTTAACTTTTAATCTTACATAATATTCACAAATGTGCTGACAATACTTTATGATGTTTGAATGGTAGAGTATGGTATGGGAAGCGGGGTGTCAACAAATGGAGATGTCTACAGCTTTGGCATTCTCTTGTTAGAGATTTTCGCAGGAAAGCGACCCACCGACGACATGTTTAATGGGGACCTAAACCTTCATACTTTTGTTAAAATGGCTTTACCTGAGCGACTTACGGACATTGCAGATTCAACACTTTTTGAAGGAGGCAACAACGAGAGAAGAGTTGAAAAAATTGTGGTGTGCTTGAATTCAATATTTAGAATTGGAATTGAATGCTTTGCTGAATCTCCAACAGAGCGTCTAAAGAATATCAGTGATGCTGCATCTGAACTGCATTCCATTAGAGACGTTCTTCGATAGGAACTTTTTCTGCTACGGGTTTGTGTGATATGGGGTTCTTCTTATAGATGTTTTTATGCGCTGCCTCAGAAATACTCTTGTTGCTGCTACAGTAGATGAGTGTTCTACTACTTTTTATTTTTATTTTTATTTTTTGGGTCGAACTTCTTCTACTACTACCACGTCGTTTTATTTGTGTGTTTGGGCTTGAAGCCCTTAGAAATGTGATCAAACAACTACAATATTGTCTAAATCTCTTATCTTAAATAAATTTGAATGCGCACTTCATCCCATTGCCTATTTTATAAAAACTAATTGTTACTTCTTAGATCAATTAGTGTGTAGTTTTATTGCAAATTGCAACTTAACGCCGGTAACAATAGTCGTTGCCGTTTGGGAATCTAGTCAAATTGTCTTTGGAAAAGACAGTACTAGGGATTAAATATTTATACAATCCTGTGTGGTCTAATTTGTCCATAAGTTAGTTCGGTTTTCGATTTTGGAGTTGGGCTTAAAGTTCTTTTTAGGGTTATACATTTTTTTTTATGAGTTTTAAAAAAAAAAAAAATTTGTTTTACAAAACTCAACTAAAATTTTATTTTTAGGGCTTAAAAATTCACAAATGACCCAATTTCATACAAAAGGCGGTTATTGGGCCAAAAAAAAAGAGATGATTTGGAGTTGAGCTTAGGAAAAGATTGGTTATGGGTTTAGAAATTTAGCATTCAGGTTAAATATTTTATTAAATTCAATAGTTAGAATTGGAATTGAATGCTTTGCTGAATCTCCAACGGACAGTGATGTTGCATCTCAACTGCATTTCATTATAGACGTTCTTCTTGCACTACTAAAAAACTGGGCTAAAAGCACAAATTCCATTCATGCTTTTATGTTAAATTACACGGATATTCGTGCTCTATAAAGCTGGCCAAGCTGCAGCCACTTTAAAGTTGTTGATGCTCTTTATAGAAGTTTCCATTGATTATAGAGCACAAATGTATTATTTCATGGCAATGGCAGAAATTTAGAGCACCAATGAAGCATTTGTGCATATATAGAAGATGGCCCCCACCAAAACTCCACCTTTTGAGAATACGAAAATAATATATATATTTTATTCAATATGGACACAAATTTCTCTAAGTGTGGCTAAAATGCAAATTTTAAAAATTAAAAATTAAAAAATAAAAAAAACTGAGATACCGAAAACAAATAAATTTTGTTACAATAATTCTTTTGTACAACTTTGAATATCTCCTTATTTTACTAGAGGCAACAACTAGAGTTGAAAAAGGGTGAAAAAGGCAACAACTAGAGGCAACAACATTGTGTTCAATAACTACAATACTGGTAGCTCTGTTTTAGCTAATTAATGTGGGTTACATATACGTCTTTTTTTTTTGGCTCTTTGGCTTTACAGTGTAGTTTTTGGGTATGCTAGTGGAACTCCAAATTAACGTATAGGTAGCCTAACAGAGACTTCACCATATTCACCAAATCCCTTTGAACAAAATTCATATATTCGCTTACCTGCATACCCAACATTCAGTTGAGAGGAAGGCAGAGAAAAGAGGCAATTCATGTCCGAGAAAACGCCAAAATTCAACTTTCTCAAGAAATCAAAACAGCCTGCAAACTGAAATTCAATGCCCCTGCCATAAGAAATACCCAAACCAATTTGTAAATTTAAAAACACAAAACGAAGGCTCAAAAATCCAACCAAGAAACTGTGCAAAAATAAGCAAAATTAAAACATGGATTTCTTGAACTTTTTCTCTTCAACCAAAAGGAAGTCCCAAACCTAAAATCAGAACCGAACAAATATGTCAAAACTTACACAGGCAGACACGAACAACACATAAAAGCTACAATTGATTCTTACCTTGTAAATGAGAGAGCTAGGAAGCAGAGAGTGAGGAAACCCAAGCCAAAATCAACATGCAAGACAAAATTAAACAATAAGCCAAATCAAACAAAGATCATATCCAAAAATCCCCCAAAAAAAAAAAAAATCAAACCATCAGTTGGACTCATCCCAGATGCAGTGAGATCCCAGAGAGAGAGAGAGAGAACGAGAGCGAGGAGTGAGAGCGACAACGAGAAAAAAGAAAAGAAAATTGTAAACAGGGAGAGCTAGGCACGGTTAAAGTTTTCCATGCCTTATTGAGGGGTTACTAGAACTGAGCACTTTGTTATACTTTTAAAAAAACTATATATAATATTGAGCACAAATCCTTTTTTGATGAGGACAAATCTCTGTAAGTGTGTCCTACAGTTATTTAGCATATTAATAATTAAAAAAAAATTGGCATTTCCACAAAAAACTAATTTAAAAAATATATATATATGAAGGGCACGAAAATCAGGATTTTATGCTCTTTATAAAGCACTTGTGCTCTCTGTGGGTATGGGGGGTGTTGGTCTAGGATACCAATTTTTGGTTAGACTAGCAGGGGTATAATCATTAGGCCCAAAAGTTGTCTATTTGTGCTTTCTATGACCACGAAAGTTGTGCGTAAATTAATTAAGCAAAATAATTTCCTTCTTCTGTTCAAGTTGGGCACAAAATCATTGTGTTTTCTCTGCATATGACACAAATATTACATATATGTGTCCAATGTGATTCAAAATGACATTACCCTCTTTTTTGTGGCCTTCAGATCGTGGTTTTTTTCCAATTTTTTAGTAGTGTGGATGGGGAAATTTTTATGTGCTGCCTGAGAAATACTCTTGTTGCAGCATCATGTTGTTTTATTGGTGTGTTTGGGCTTGCAGCCCTAGACATGCGATCGAAGTTATCAAAGCTAGCTACGACATGTCGTTTCAATCTCTTGTCATGACCATGTTTGGACTGGAATCAAGTTCGTTTTGTCATGACCATGTTGACAATGGAATTGTGAATGGTTATTGTTGAAGAAAAACGTGAAGCTCCCAACATAATTTCATCACCATTATTTAAATAATGAGTTTTTAAATTTTTTTTCTGAATTGAGTTTTTGAGGGTACTGAATTGGAGATCACCTAAATAATTGAAAAGCAGGGCATATCAAAGAGAGGGAGAGATTATATATAGAGAGCAGGAAAATTACTTATATACTAACTTGTTAGATTGGTTTTGTACTGATATATTGTTCTGCATATGCATGCGTGCAACAAACCCTGCAGTCTAGCCAGTTAGGAAATCAGTTGAACTTGACGTGCGTAAGCAACGAGAGAAATGGCACTTATTCATTGTTGGATGGCAACCCCACTCGGGCTCAACAGCTATGTGCTGAGCCTTGCAGTTGACATACATGTACACAGCAAGAGATGATAGAATGTTGATTGATATGGGTCATTCTTATATCTGTAGAGAATATTTCTTTTCTTTTTTTTTTTGGTGGGTAAGAGTAGTCTTGTGTATTCGCCAAGTAATGGTTATCGTTATCATATTCTTTTCATTCTTTTATTGCTTCTGTAATCTTATTTTTACTAGCTGAAAAAGAGGGTTTGTAAATACAGATAGGGATGTACTTATTGATGGCAACTTGAAGTGAAAACAGCCGGTGCTATTTTGTGATACTTTCTCTCTTTTCCACCTCTGGCAATTTAAAAAGACAAAAAAAAAAAAAATTACTGGACTTCAAGTTAGAACAAGCCCATGGGCCGTGGCCCAAGAATGGAGATCTACTCTAAGAAGATTGTAGATGAAAACTCAATTAATGTAGTCCCCTTACAAGTGTTATTGTCAATGAAAAAACTGTAAAACTTTTTACTAAAAAAAACAGATTCTTTATCTATCAATTGTTAATGTCGAGTGTGTAGGGGACTTTTTCTTCCGGCGGCTGGAAATGGGCTGGGCTGCCGCAAAGGGCAGACTGATGAAATTGTCCCCTTTGTCTGAGTTCGAAAATTAAGCCCCAAAAATAATTCGAAAGGGTAGTAAAGCCTTAGGAAGTATTTTGGTTACCTTCACCAGCCAAAATAATGGCAGCTTACAGATAATTTCTTCATGCTTACTAATAAACTCTTATGCTCAGCATGAGTGGCATGTGGCATGGGAGCAAAATTAGCATGAGTTGAGCACAAAAAAGGAAATATGGCTTCCTAGGGAGAAAAGGGAGTGTTTAAGGTGAGGAAGAAGAGGTTTTCAAGCATATGTGGCTAGGAAGAGAAAAGGGAAGAACTATGTTCTTCTGGCAGCTTGTCAGAAGAAGAAAATGGAGGAAGATGAACAGTGCACGAAATTGTTGGTTTTTGCAAGTATGAGAGGAAGCTTGCTCTCCAGTTGTGGATGATTTTTGTTGGGTAGAAGAGACCCTATTTATAGCCGCTGGAAGCCATCTTTTCCCAAGAAACCCTAATGGCTTCCATCCTATTTTGCCAAGTTTTTCCCTTCCTTTCTCCCCTCATCCCTTCAATCATCCTTTTTTGGTGAAATCTTCTCTGTTCCTTTTGCACAAAATCAGGGGTTTTGGGAGCTCAAGGCTCTCCTTTCCCGCAGCTGTGCAATGGGGACTCCATTAACAGATGCACATGCTTGGTCTGAAGGGTGCTTTTCTTCCTGGCAGCTTACATGCTAATATTCCCTTGGGTCCTTGCATGTTTCTTTTGCTTTGAAACTTGTTTCTTCCTTCCCATCAACCAACATGATCTTCCATGGCTTCTTTATGGCTTTATCCTTCAGCCAATAGATGGGGTTTTTTAGTTGTTTGCTACCTCTATTTTCTAGGATAGGAAATCAGCCCCTTAAACAAATGGGCCACCCCTATCAAATATTGGGCTATTTGGGTTAGTTTTAGTGGGCCATTTTGACTGGGCTTTTGGTTGTGTTATTTTAGTTGGACTATTTTCCCCTTTTTGTGCTCACCCATATGTTTGGGCCTAAGAAATGGGCTTGGGTTCCGAGGCTCCCAAGCAACCCGGAACCTCTACTTCTTGGTCCATCAATAGGCCTCATGACAATTTATTACCATCCATACCACAAAACACTCAAGTAAGCCCTGGGCATTTGAGTGGCTTGGGCCCACTTAGGCTTGTAGCGTGGTTGGGTGCGGAATAATAATTCCTTACTTGGCGTGGCATGTCGCTTGGCGCGCTTCAATTTTATCGTCCTTGAAGAGGGACACGGTGCTTAGTTTAGCATGGGCTTGTATTTTATAATATTATTTCAGTCCTTGGCATGGCAAATTACTTATTTAGCATGGCACGTGGACTATGACTTGTATATGACGAGCCTTCGTGTACTCCGATATGTGACTTTTCTTAATACAGTATCGTATTGGACCAAAAACTTAATTGGGCCCAACCGTGGACTTTTTTGGGCCTCAACAGAGTGCAATAATAGTTAGATCCATGATTTTTTGTAAAGTATTTTTTTAACTATGAAATTGAGTTTTAATGTTATGTTTAGTGTTTAAGATGGGATTATGAGGTACAATTGGGAATATTAGGGGGTTTTATTCTTACAAGTGTTATTGTTAATGAAAATACCGTAAATCTTTATGCTAAAAAAAACAGATTCTTTATCTGTCAATTGTTAATGTCGAGTGCAATAATAGTTGGATTCATGATTTTTGGTAAAGTATTTATTTTTTACAATGAAATCGAGTTTTAATGTTATGTTTAATGTTTAAGATTGGATTATGAGTTACAATTGAGGACACTAGGGGGCTTTTTTCGCCATAATTAAGAAAGGGGAGAGGTTTGTCTCACATACACATTGCCAATGTATTATTGAGGTTCGAAATTGAGAATTTTGGTTTGCAAGTCAATACTCTTTTTTACTAAACTAAACCTCATTGATGAGAATATTGGGTTAGAGAGGATAAAATTAATTCAATGATGTCTTTGACGCTATACTTAACTGGATTATCATATTACATGGGTTATAGGACTAGACATAATCCCATTAAACATAATTTTAATTTTTTGGTGGGATTCATAATCCTGCTACATTTACATAACACTACGTCGTAAGCCACCAAATATTTTATTAGAATCGTGAATTATACCCGTCACCAAATGGGCCCTAAAGGCCTTTTCTAGGAAGGCCATTCCGTTAGAAAAAACAGACTGGTCGGCCTGAGCTTTGTATTCCATGTTTGCTTAGGTTCATGAAAATTGCGTGCGTGTTAGTTTTGCCGTCGACTCCGAGTCTCCCTCCGCGGCTCTTTAAATTGGCACTCAGCTTCTGAAGTTACATTTTGCTTGCTATCATAGCTGAGGTTTCAAGAGATTGTTGGAGTTTATAGCATTTGCGTGGCAAAGGGTGAAGCACGCATTGCAGCTTCAAAGTCCAGAAGAAGTTGGCGTCAGTTGCCTTTTGGAAGCAGGTGAAGTCGTCTAATTTGGAAATGCAAGCGCGATGCAGGTTCTTTCCTATCGCATCTGTAAATTTACTTTCCATGGCTCAAATTGAACTTACCAATTTCACAACCCAATGCCCATCTCTCTCTACAATCAATTACCCAATTCAAAAAAGGTGTTTTTGGTTGTGAAATTGATATAAAAACTCACTTTACAACTCAGCTTTTGGAACCTACCTTTGTGGTGTTGAACAGCTTGTAGAGGCAATTGATGAGGAATTGTAGGTTTGGGCTCTTAGATCTGGTTGGGCCCATGACTTACCTTTTCATTATCAATTTTCAGTATCTTTGTTCGTTTGGCTATCCTTGAATTACCTTGTGTTGTCCTCTTGTAAATCCTAATTCCTACCTTGTGGGTTGACTCAGGGCGGCACGCTTTGTCGTGATTGTGTTGTTTCTTCTCTTGTAAATCCTAGTTAAGAGTGAAGCCCATCGCCAGCTTCCATCCAATGGCTGCATTACATATGGCTAATTCTTTGCAAGTCAGTGGAAGCAAAAGTGTTGTTTTTGGTAAATGGAAGCAAGTCAAGTTGTCGTCGTCATCAGAAAAGCTAGTCAGCCGTGGCTGATCGTGATGACTTGGACTTGGTTAAGCTCTGACTCAATGTTATAAACTAGTTATAAATTTGGCATCCCCTCAAATGGGAATTACCAATTTCACAACCCAAAACTCATATATAACCTTGCTCTGTACGTAGTTGATAAACAAATTCAAAATGGGGGTTTTGGTAATGAACCTAATTTTCATATACTCACTTTTCAATGGAGTATTGTTGGTTTGCTCCAAGCATTTGGAGCTGGGAGGGAATGAGACTGATAGGCTGGCCCTGCTAGCCATCAAAGCTCAAATAAAGCAAGATCCTCATAATGTAACGAGCTCCTGGAATGAATCCATTCACTTTTGCTCGTGGCACGGTGTCTCCTGCGGTCGACGCCATCGCCAGAGGGTCACAAGGCTAGACCTCCAATCTCAAAAGCTGGCAGGGTCCATATCCCCACACATAGGGAACCTAAGTTTCCTAAGGGTACTAGAACTCCGAAACAACAGCTTCAGCAATAAAATCCCTCCACAAATTGGGCATTTGCATAGATTGCAAATACTGTCTCTACAGAACAACTCATTTAGTGGCCCTATTCCATACAACATACCATATTGCTCCAACCTCATCTTCATGAGTTTTAGTTTCAACGGGTTGGTGGGTAAAATTCCATCTGAATTTGGCTCCTTGCCAAAGCTTCGAAGAATTGTTTTAGACGCCAATAATTTAACAGGAGAGATCCCTCCTTCCTTGGGAAACCTTTCGTCTCTCGAGGTACTTGCTGCATCACGAAATAACTTGGTGGGAAGCCTCCCTACTTCTCTAGGCCAATTAAAAAAATTAACAGTTTTGTCATTTGGCATAAACAACTTATCTGGTACCATTCCGACCTCCATCTATAACCTCTCTGCTCTTTATTATTTTAGCGTAGGGGAGAACAAAATTCAAGGGAGGCTTCCATCAGACTTGGGAAAAAATCTTCCTAATCTCCAAGTCTTTCACATTGGTATGAACCAATTCTTTGGATCCATTCCTCTCTCACTATCAAATGCCACAAGTTTACAGGTACTTGAAATTCAATGTAACAACCTCACAGGTCAGATGCCGGATTTCCGAAAGCTTCATAACCTAGAGGTATTTGTCATTCAACAGAATCATCTTGGAAGCGGTACAGATGGTGACTTGACTTTCCTCACGGACTTGACCAATTCCACGGAGTTAAAATGGTTGATTATGAATGACAACCATTTTGGAGGGACGTTGCCCACATCAATATCCAATCTCTCAACCAAACTTGAATTTTTTTGGTTTCAAAGAAACCAAATACATGGAAGCATCTCAACAGACATAGGAAACTTGGTCAACTTGGAGTCGTTGGGAATGCGGGAAAATAGCTTCACCGGTAGCATCCCCACTGAAATTCAGAAGCTTTCAAGCCTTGTGGAATTAGAGATTTCTTTTAATCAATTATCAGGAAGCATTCCGTCCTCTTTAGGAAATTTAACCAAGTTATACAGACTCTTCTTACAAGGAAATAATCTTGAAGGCGTCATCCCTTCAAGCCTGGGGAATTGCCAGCAGTTGATATCATTGGATTTATCTAATAATAAACTTAGTGGGGAAATACCTCAACAAGTTATCGGCCTCCCGTCCTTATCACTGCTTTTGAACTTGTCCACGAACAACTTTACGGGTTCTCTTCCGATGGAGGTTGGAAAGTTGAAGAGTCTGGGTGTACTGGACGTTTCTAATAACATGTTATCCGGAGAACTTCCAAGTAGCCTTGGTTCATGTGAGAGTTTACAAGGCTTATACTTGCAAGGCAATTTCTTCCAGGGGTCTATTCCCTCATCTATGATTGCGTTGAAAGCCTTAGATGAATTAGACCTTTCTCGCAACAATTTATCGGGTGAAATTCCAAAATTCTTAGAGGGCTTTGTCTTCTTGAAGAAACTAGACCTCTCATTCAATGAATTTTGGGGAGCAGTACCAACTGGAGGAGGTGCTTTTAAAAATGCAAGTGCGATTTCAATTACCGGCAACACCAAGCTCTGCGGGGGAATTGCTGATCTCCAACTGCCCAAGTGCAAGTCCAGAAAAGGAGGATTATCTCGTAGCTTGAAATTAATAATCCCGTTAGTACTTTCCGGAGTTGCTCTTCTTGGAATAGTTATGGTGATGTCCTATTTCTTCCTCTGTTCGTCAAGAAGGAAAAGGAAAGAGATTCCGTTGAGCACATTGGCGAACAATTTTTTGCAAGTGTCATATGCTACTCTCCTAAGAGCTACTGACGAGTTCTCTTCGGCTAATTTGATTGGTGCAGGCAGTTTTGGGTCTGTGTACAAAGGAATTCTTGATGATAATGATAAACATCAACTTGTTGCTGTGAAGGTGTTCAACTTGTTACGCCATGGAGCATCAAAGAGTTTCATGGCCGAATGTGAGGCTTTAAGAAACATCAAGCATCGAAATCTTGTCGAGATTATAACTGCGTGTTCAAGTGTTGACTTTCATGGTAATGACTTCAAGGCTCTGGTTTACAAGTACATGGACAGAGGAAGCTTAGAGGAGTGGCTGCATCCTCCTACTGAAATTGAAGAGGTAAGAGAGGCACTCAATCTAGAGCAAAGGCTAGACGTTGCCATTGATGTTGCTTGTGCATTGGATTATCTTCATAATCATTGTGAAACACCGATAGTTCATTGTGATCTCAAGCCAAGCAATGTTCTTTTGGACAACGAGATGACTGGACATGTTTCTGACTTTGGACTCGCAAGATTTCTCTCCCAAGAAGCTGGTATTAATGTTTCCAACAATCACACAAGTTCCATTGGAATAAAAGGAACGGTTGGTTATGCTGCTCCAGGTAAGTGGTGTCCTTTTTTTCTTTTTAAATCTTATCAAGTTTAGCTATTTTACTAACAATTGTGCTGATAATATCTTATGATGTTTCAATGGTAGAGTACGGTATGGGAAGTGACGTGTCAACAAATGGGGATGTCTACAGCTTTGGTATTCTTCTGTTAGAGATGTTTGCAGGAAAGCGACCCACTGAAGACATGTTTAATGGGGACCTAAACCTTCATGCTTATGTTAAAATGGCTTTCCCTAATCGAGTTATGGAGATTGTAGATTCAACACTCTTTGAAGGAGGCACCAACGAGAGAAGGGTTCAAAAGATTGAGGTGTGCTTGAATTCAATACTTAGAATTGGAATTGAATGCTCTACTGAATCTCCAACAGATCGTCTGAAGAATATCAGTGATGCTGCATCTGAGCTGCATTCCATTAGAGACGTTCTTCTCGAATAAGAACTTTTTCTGCTACGGATTTGTGTGTGATGGGGATATTATTTTTTATGTGCTGCCTAAGAAATATTCTTGTTGCTGTCCTGTTGCTAGCCTGCTACAGTATATGAGAATTCTGCTACTATTTAATTTGTGTGTTTGGGCCTGAAGCCCTTAGAAATGTGATCAAAGCTATCAAGCTACTGTATCTTGTGTAAATCTCTTATCTTGAATAAATCTGAAAGGACACTTGATCATGTTGTTTGGTCCAAGTACGTTCTCTAAAGACTATAATGGCCATTGGTGCTATACTTAACTGGATTATGATATTACATGGGTTAATAGGACTAGACATAATCCCATTTTAATTTTTTGGTGGGATTCATAATCCTGTTACATTTACATAACACTATGTCGTAAGCCACCAAATATTGATTAGAATCGTGAATTATACCCGTCACCAAATGGGCCCTAAAGGGCTTTTCTGGGAAGACCAGTCCGTTAGAAAAAACAGACTGGTCGGCCAGAGCTTTGTATTCCATGTGTTAGTACATTTTGCTTGCTATCATAGCTGAGCTTTCAAGAGATTGTTGGAGTTTATAGCATTTGCGTGGCAAAGGGTGAAGCACGCATTGCAGCTTCAAAATCCAGAAGAAGTTGGCGTCAGTTGCCTTTTGGAAGCAGGTGAAGTCGTCTAATTTGGAAATGCAAGCGCGATGCAGGTTCTTTCCTATCGCATCTGTAAATTTACTTTCCATTGCTCAAATGGAACTTACCAATTTCACAACCCAATGCCCATCTCTCTCTACAATCAATTACCCAATTCAAAAAAGGTGTTTTTGGTTGTGAAATTGATCTAAAAACTCACTTTTCAATGCAATGTTGGTTCTCTGTTGTAGCTCCATGCATTTGGGACCTCCAATTTCAAAAGCTGGCAAGGTTTCCTAAGGCTGCTATGGCTACATACAACACAACCACCTTAGTCATGAAATCCCTCCACAAATTGGGTATTTTGCATAGATTGCAGGTATTACTGGTAGACAATAACTCATGTACTATATCATATTGCTTCAACCTCAAACTTCATAATTTTGTCAATGTGGCTTTCCCTGACCGAGTTACAGAAATTGCTGTCTGAATTGCATTCCATTGGAGACATGCTTCTTGGCTAGAGTCTTTTGCTACCTGCGAAGTCTTTATGTGATTGGGAAGTTTTTATGTTCTGCATGTGAAGTCATAGGTTGTTCTATAGTAGATGAAGAAATTTGTAAGTAATCACCATTGAGATACATTGTGTAAAGTAGTACTCCATCTTGTATTTGGTGTGTCTGGTCCTGGAGCCCCCATGTAATAAGCAAAAAGGAGCACATGTTATATGAATCTGTTTTCTGAAATCTTGAATACTCGATCGCATTAGGATTGGACTTGGAAATCAAGTTCATTCCATGCTTGGAAAAACTGCACTGGTCGGTTAAACTGTTATGTGTTTTAGGGGAATGGACACATATTTAACAATAGCATTTATTTTCCTACTTGTGGCAAGGTTTGAAGTACCTGTCATATTAGTTGTCGATTGTTTCAGGTTTGAACAAGTTATGGTATTCCACCTATATGAAACTTAGCAGTATACTCAGTTGCTTCTCTATTTTCTAGGCTTCTTCATTCTGTTGGAATCCAGAGTTCAAACATGATCAGATCTTCTTAGTAGTCACCAATGGACAATGGCAACCTTCTTCGTAGATCTGCTGCCCTGCGAAGTTCAAAGTATTATACATGTTTCTGCTGCTCTTGGACTCCATTTTAAAAGAAGAGGATGTGCTGTTTATTGATGATTAACTTTGGGAAAAGAAGATGGAAAATGTGCTCTTTCTACCAAATAACAGGACAACCAAGAAGAGCTGGGAGCCTGGGATCAGGAACCAGGAACCAGGAAATAGCAGCATGTGGGTATTGCTCCTTCCAGCAGCCAGAGGGAGTCAACAAATTATGCACACACCAGTCCATTGGCAAAGTAGGAGGTGAGACCATTTTAAATTAAGGATGTAGGCATAGGCAATCATGCATGTATATATTAGGGTGAATCTGAACACACTTTCACTTCTCTCTACCCCTCTATCGCCTGATCCAAGAGGAGGCCTCACCTCTAAAATCTTAACATTCTTTTTCATTTTTAAATATTCCTTTTCATTGAAATAATAAGTTTCTAAATCATGTAGGTAACTGCTTCTGTAAAACTAATCTCATATTTAGCTAGCACATGCACATCTGTAAGTAAATATTTTTCTAAAGAAACAATAAAACCATTGGTATAAAGTGTTGTGTTAACTTGGGATATTTACCAAAACAATTTTTTTTTGTAAAAGTCATTATTAATTTGGTGGCCTATCCACTCACTGGATTTTCTTTCTTCAGGTGGCGGCCTCAGCTTTGTTTTCAAAGTTTCTCTAGGTTCCCACTGGATTCACGACATTGATGATCATAGTGGGTGTAGGATTTTTTTCACTAACGTCTTTTAACTGGGGCTGCGTGGCTGCGCCTATTCCACTCAGAGCATCTGGGAGTCAGCTTTTTGCTATCATGGCTGAGGTTTCAAGTCTAACAGTGGCTGTCCCTTTACTTAATTATTTTTTCTTCTCATATTTGAATTTTTAAAATCCACAAAGGATGATGCAGGTTCTTCTCCTTCCTTATAAATTAGTTTGTCATGCCTCAAATATTGCAATTTACCAATTTCATAACCAATTAAAAAATGGGGGTTTTGGTTGTGAAATTGATCTTAATATACTCACTTTTCAATGCAGTGTTAATTTTCTGTTGGAGCTCCATGCATTTGGGACAGGAAGGGAAGGATAGGTTGGCACTACTAGCCTTCAAAGCTTAAATAAAGGAGGATCCTCATTTGGCCTTGAGCTCCTGGAATGAATCCATTAACTTTTGCTTCTGGTACGGTGTCACCTGCAGTCGATGACACCAACAAAGGGTCTCAAAGCTAGACCTACAATCTCAAAATCTTGCAGGGTTAGTATCACCAAACGTTGGAAATTTGAGATCCTAAGGGAACTAATGCTACAAAACAACAGCTTTAGCCGCATTTGCATAGATTACAGGTATTACGTTTAGACAATAACTCATTTACTGGGTCTATTCCAAACAACATATCATATTGCTTTAACCTTATCTTTGTGCATTTGGCTTACAATATGCTCGTGGGAAAAATTCCTCCACAAATTGGCTCCTTATCAAAGCTTCAAATACTTGTTGTACAAGTTAACAATTTTAACAGGGGAGACACCTCCTTCCTTGGGGAACCTTTCATCTCTCGAGGTAATTGCTACAGCTTACAATAACTTGGTGGGAAGCATCCCTAGTTCTCTTGGCCGTTTGAAAAAAACTAACATTCTTGTCAATGGGCATTAATAAGTTATCTGGTACCTTCCCTTCCTCCATCTTTAACCTCTCTGCTCTTTTTAATCTGTCCATATTACAAAACCAAATTCAGGGGACTATTCCCTCGGACGTAGGTAAAACTCTTCCTAAACTCCAAGTCTTCAACGTTGCCACTAATCAATTTACCGGAACCATTCCCAGCTCCATATCCAATGCCACAAGTTTATTGAAATTTGAAGTTCAAAGTAACAAACTAACAGGGCAGGTGCCAGATTGTCGAAAGCTTCATGACCTTCAGTATTTCAACATTCAACTTAATCATCTTGGAAGCAGTAAAAATGGAGACTTGAGTTTTCTCTCAGGCTTAACCAATGCTACAGAGTTAAGAAAGTTGATTATAGCCGATAACAATTTAGGAGGGACGTTTCCCACGTCAATATCCAATCTCTCAACTACGCTTCAAAAAATTTGGTTTCAAAGTAACCAACTAGATGGAAGCATCCCGGATGAGATAGTGAATCTGGTCAGCTTGGAATCGTTGGCGATGTGGTATAATCACTTCACAGGTAACATCTACACTAACATTGGGAAGCTTTCAATGCTTGTAGAATTAGATATTTGCATGAATGAATTATCAGGAAGCATTCCGTCCACTCTTGGAAATTTAACCAAGTTAAGCAAACTCTCCTTGGAATATAATAATCTTCGGGGCATCATCCCTTCAAGCCTAGGGGAATGCCAGTCAATGCAAGCATTGGATCTCTCTAATAATAACCTTAATGGTGTAATATCTCAACAAGTTATTGGCCTGACATCCTTAGCAATGCTTTTGAATCTGTCTTCTAACCACTTTACTGGTTCTCTTCCCATGGAGGTTGGAATGTTGAAGAATCTAGGTGAACTGGACGTTTCTGATAACATGTTATCCAGAGAACTTCCTAGGAGCCTTGGTGGTTGTGAGAGTTTAGAAGTCCTACACTTGCAAGGCAACTTCTTCAATGGTTCCATTCCTTTGTCTACGAGTTTGTTGAGGGGGATTCAAGATTTAGACCTCTCTCGCAACAATTTCTCAGCTGAAATTCCAAAGTTTTTTTAGGGCTTTCTTTTTCTGAAGAATCTGAATCTATCTTTCAATGACTTTTGGGGACCGGTACCAAATGAAGGTGTCTTAAAAAATGCAAGTGTGATTTCAATTGTTGGGAACACTAGACTCTGCAGAAGTATTGCTAATCTCCAACTGCCTAAATGTAACTTCAGAGAGTCCAAGAAACGAGGATCATCTCATAGCTTGAAATTAATAATCCCTTTAGAAGCTGGGCTTCCTCTTCTAGGAATAGCTATGGTGCTGTCCTATTTCTTTCTTCGTTCGTCCAGAAAGGAAAAGAAGGAAATTTCATTGAACACTTGGAGAACTCTGTTTACGAGTTCATGGACCATGGTAGCTTAGAGGAGTGGCTGCATCCAGTTATTGGAACTGAAGAGATAAGCTACGAGCCCAAGAATTTAACTTTTCTTCGGAGGGTAGATATTGCCATTGGTGTTGCTTGTGCACTGGATTGTCTTCATAATCATTGTGGACCCATAGTTCATTGTGATCTCAAACCAAGCAATGTTCTTTTGAACAAGAAGTTGGTTGGACACGTTTTTGACTTTGGATTAGCAAGATTTGTGCCACAAATGACTAGTAATTCTTCATCAAATCAAACAAGTTCCATTGGAATAAGAGGTTCCTTTGGTTATGTTCCTCCAGGTTAACATCCTTTCTTCTTTTTTAGTCTTACATAACCTAAACAGAGCTTTTCGATTTCCATTTATATTGATAATTTGTGATGCTTTTTATCATAGAGTATGGATGTGTACAGCTTTGGCATTCTCTTGTTGGAGATGTTTACAGGGAAGAGACCCACTGACGAAATGTTTAGAGGCGGTTTGAACCTTCGTAATTTCGTGCAAATGTCAATCCCTGAGCGAGTTACAGAGGTTGCAGATTCAGTACTCCTTCGAGTAGGCAATGATGACGCTAGCACCAGCAACCTTCCCAATCAATACGGCTCAAGAGCTCAAAAGATCTCAGAGTTCTTCAGTTTGATATTTACAATTGGAGTAGAGTGTTCTGTTGAATCCCCAAGAGACCGAAAATATATCACTGATGTTGTATCTGAATTCCATTCCATTAAGGAAATACTTCTTAGATAGAAACTTTTGATAGTCTTAAGTGAAGATAAGTACCCCTAAATCAAAGACACTAGTTGGTATAAATATCCTAAACATATCAACAAAAAATAATTCTAACAATTTTCTTTTTACAAGTCAGCTTGTGGTTTGACCCATGCCGGCATAACTTTTGTTGTGATTCTGTTGTCCTCGTGTAAATCTTAATTAAGAATGAATCCCCTACCAGCTTCAGATCTTGAGTTTGGAGGGCATTATTGGGATTTCGTTTTAATTATTTTCGTTTTAAATCCTAATTCCTACCTTGTGGGTTGACTCAGGGCGGCACGCTTTGTCGTGATTGTGTTGTTTCTTCTCTTGTAAATCCTAGTTAATTCTTTGCGAGTCAGTGGAAGCAAAAGTGTTGTTTTTGGTAAATGGAAGCAAGTCAAGTTGTCGTCGTCATCAGAAAAGCTAGTCAGCCGTGGCTGATCGTAATGACTTGGACTTGGTTAAGCTCTGACTCAATGTTATAAACTAGTTATAAATTTGGCATCCCCTCAAATGGGAATTACCAATTTCACAACCCAAAACTCATATATAACCTTGCTCTGTACGTAGTTGATAAACAAATTCAAAATGGGGGTTTTGGTAATGAAACTAATTTTCATATACTCACTTTTCAATGGAGTATTGTTGGTTTGCTCCAAGCATTTGGAGCTGGGAGGGAATGAGACTGATAGGCTGGCCCTGCTAGCCATCAAAGCTCAAATAAAGCAAGATCCTCATAATGTAACGAGCTCCTGGAATGAATCCATTCACTTTTGCTCGTGGCACGGTGTCTCCTGCGGTCCACGCCATCACCAGAGGGTCACAAGGCTAGACCTCCAATCTCAAGAGCTGGCAGGGTCCCTATCCCCACACGTAGGAAACCTAAGTTTCCTAAGGGAACTAGAACTACAAAACAACAGCTTCAGCAATAAAATCCCTCCAGAAATTGGGCATTTGCGTAGATTGCGGGTACTATCTCTAAACAACAACTCATTTAGTGGCCCTATTCCGTACAACATATCATACTGCTCCAACCTCATCTTCATGAATTTCGGTCGCAACGGGTTGGTCGGTAAAATTCCATCTGAATTTGGCTCTTTGTCGAAGCTTCGAAGCTTTTTTTTACACAGTAATAATTTAACAGGAGAGATCCCTCCTTCCTTGGGAAACCTTTCGTCTCTCGAGTTTCTTGCAGCAGCACTAAATAACTTGGTGGGAACCATCCCTCCCTCTCTAGGCCAATTGAAAAACTTAACAGACTTGTTTTTTGGCACAAACTACTTATCTGGTACCATTCCTCCCTCCATCTATAACCTCTCTGCTCTTTATGTTTTTTCCGTGGAAGCTAACCAAATTCAAGGGCGGATTCCATCAGACTTGGGAAAAACTCTTCCTAATCTCCAAATTTTTAGCATCGCTGAAAACCAATTCTTTGGATCCATTCCCCTCTCAGTATCAAATGCCACAAATCTACGAATATTTCAAGTTCACAAAAACAAGCTAACGGGACAGGTGCCGGATATCCAAAAGCTTCATAATCTACAGCTATTCACCATTGACTATAACCGTCTTGGAAACGGTACAGATGGTGACTTGAGTTTTCTCTCAGACTTGACCAATTCCACAGAGTTAAGAAAGTTGTCTATGAGTGCAAACAATTTTGGAGGGACGTTGCCCACATCAATATCCAACCTCTCGACCAAGCTTGAAATGTTTTGGTTTCACAGAAACCAAATACATGGAAGCATCCCAACAGACATAGGAAACTTGGTCAACTTGGAGTCGTTGATAATGGGGGGAAATAGCTTCGCCGGTAGCATCCCCACTGAAATTCAGAAGCTTTCAAGCCTTGTGGTATTAGACAATGTTTTCAAAGGCGAGGCGTATAGGCGAGGCGTTTTTAGTAGCGCTATGCGAGGCGTAAGCCTTGAGGCATTGAGGCGTAAGCCTTTTGAACATTAAGTTATTTTAATAAGAAAAATTTATGAATAATACAATACGATTAAATTGTACAACTAATTCTTATTCAACTATAACAATCTTTTAAATATAATCAAATATAAGTACTAATTGTCATTCAAAACATAATAATCAATCCCAAAACATAAAATATTTATTGAACATCAAAACAAAAACATAATTCACTCATCCCACTCCTCAACACTAATATCATTCAAACTAGCATCACTGTCATATTGATCAACTGTATCAATATGAAAAGGATATTTCCCACTATCAAATGTTGAAGGATCTTTATCTATCTCATCATCTTCATCCATAAGCATAGCTCTTATGGACTTGCTTTTGACTTTCCTCTTACCTGTACATATGAACAATGAATTAAAATATATAAAATTTAGTGGTACTTGAAGTTGGGATGCAAATAAACTCTCCTTTGTGAGAGTTTTATTTGTATTGTTATGGCTTGGTTTTTTCAAACTTTGTCTATTTTTGATTATTCTGAGTTTGCAATCTTAGTTGGGATGCCTATGCCAGAGTTTATTCGATCCTGCGCGATCGTTAGTGGAGGCGCACCAGATTGTCTTAATTTTGTTGTTCGACCGCTCCGTTATTGTAATCGCCCTTTGTGGCTAGTTTGTTTTGGCCCCTTGTGGCTAATGGCTTTTTTGGGCTGAATTATGAATGCAATCCTAGAATTTCTCAAAAAAAAAAAAAAAAAAAAAGTTGAAAGATGAAGAGAATTCTTGAAATTGATGGAGTTATCTAGTAAGGGTAGAAATTAGGATTGTACACGTACTATACAATATATATATATATATATATATTCCATATGTTAATATATTAATTTAGAGAAAGAGGAAAAAAAAAAAAAAAAAGGTAAGTACAAAGCTACAGCCGGTTGGAGTTAGGAAAGAAAAAGAAAGATATTAAAAATATAATTCTTGCCTATTACAATAGAGGTAAGGAAAAATAAACTGAAACTTGCGGTTTTTTTTTTTTTTAAACACCACTCCAAGTGAAACGACGTCGTTTCACTATAAGATTGTTTTTAAAACTCTGCAACCAAAACGACGTCGTTTCGTTACAAACCTATAAAAAAAAAAATTGAGTCGTCTTCCTCGCGAGTTCATCTTCCCCAAACAAAATTTGCAGACTTTCAATTTCTTCCATTTCAGAAAATTCCAGATCTGCAACGCCTTGCAACGCTTTGCTCCGCCTATCTACGCCTTGCAACGCCTTCGCACGCCTTCCAAGCGCTAAACGTGCAACTCGCGAAACAGCCGGACGCCTCGGGCGTTTTCCTCCCGCCTCGCGCCGACCCGCGCTCCGACACGCGCGAAGGCATCCCTTTGAAAACACTGGTATTAGATATTGCTATGACTGAATTATCAGGAAGCATTCCATCCTCCTTAGGAAATTTAACCAAGTTATACAATCTCTTCTTAAATGGAAATAATCTTGAAGGCGTCATCCCTTCAAGCTTGGGGAATTGCCAGCGGTTGATATTATTGGAAATCTAAGTTTCCTAAGGGTACTAAGGCTCCGAAACAACAGCTTCATCAATAAAATCCCTCCACAAATTGGGTATTTTGCATAGATTGCAGGTACTGTCTCTACAGAACAACTCATTTAGTGGCCCTATTCCATACAACATATCATATTGCTCCAACCTCATCATCATGAATTTCGGTTACAACGGATTGGTGGGTAAAATTCCATCTGAATTTGGCTCCTTGTCGAAGCTTCGACAATTTGTTTTACAAGTAAATAATTTAACAGGAAAGATCCCTCCTTCCTTGGGAAACCTTTCGTCTCTTGAGATACTTGCTGCATTTACAAATAACTTAGTGGGAAGCATCCCTACTTCTATAGGCCAATTGAAAAACTTGACATTTTTATTATTGGGCTTAAACAACTTATCTGGTACCATTCCTCCCTCCATCTATAACCTTTCTGCTCTTAATACTTTAGGAGTGGAAATTAACCAAATTCAAGGGCGGATTCCATCAAACTTGGGAAAAACTCTTCCTAATCTCCAAATCTTTAGCATTAGCACAAACCAATTCTTTGGATCCATTCCTCTCTCACTATCAAATGCCACAAGTTTACGGGTACTTGCAATTCAAAATAACAACCTCACAGGTCAGATGCCGGATTTCCGAAAGCTTCATAACCTATCGGCATTTTTCATTTACCATAATCATCTTGGAAGCGGTACAGATGGTGACTTGACTTTCCTCACGGACTTGACCAATTCCACGGAGTTAAAATGGTTGATTATGAATGACAACCATTTTGGAGGGACGTTGCCCACATCAATATCCAATCTCTCAACCAAGATTGAAAGGTTTTGGTTTCACAGAAACCAAATACATGGAAGCATCCCAACAGACATAGGAAACTTGGTCAACTTGGAGTCGTTGGCAATGCAGGAAAATAGCTTCACCGGTAGCATCCCCATTGAAATTCAGAAGCTTTCAAGCCTTGTGGAATTAGGTATTTTTATGAATGCATTATCAGGAAGCATTCCATCCTCCTTAGGAAATTTAACCAAGTTATACAGACTCTTCTTGCAAGGAAATAATCTTGAAGGCGTCATCCCTTCAAGCCTGGGGAATTGCCAGCAGTTGATATTATTGGATTTATCTAATAATAAACTTAGTGGCGCAATACCTCAACAAGTTATCGGCCTCCCATCCTTATCAATTTATTTGAACTTGTCCACGAACCACTTTACCGGTTCTCTTCCGATGGAGGTTGGAAAGTTGAAGAGTCTGGGTGAACTGGACGTTTCTAATAACATGTTATCCGGAGAACTTCCTAGTAGCCTTGGTTCATGCGAGAGTTTAGAAGTTTTGCACTTGCAAAGCAACTTCTTCAAGGGGCCTATTCCCTCATCTACGATTGGGTTGAAAGCCATAGGAGAATTAGACCTTTCTCGCAACAATTTGTCGGGTGAAATTCCAAAATTCTTAGGGGGCTTTGTCTTCTTGAAGGTGGTGCTTTTAAAAATGCAAGTGCGATTTCAATTACCGGCAACACCAAGCTCTGCGGGGGAATTGCTGATCTCCAACTGCCCAAGTGCAAGTCTCAAAAAGGAGGATCATCTCGTAGCTCGAAATTAATAATCCCGTTAGTACTTTCCGGACTTGCTCTTCTTGTAATAGTTATGGTGATGTCCTATTTCTTCCTCTGTTCGTCAAGAAGGAAAAGGAAAGAGATTCCGTTGAGCACATTGGCGAGCAATTTTTCGCAAGTGTCATATGCAACTCTCCTAAGAGCTACTGACGAGTTCTCTTTGGCTAATTTGATTGGTGCAGGCAGTTTTGGGTCTGTGTACAAAGGAATTCTTGAGGATAATGATAAACATCAACTTGTTGCTGTGAAGGTGTTCAACTTGTTACGCCATGGAGCATCAAAGAGTTTCATGGCCGAATGTGAGGCTTTAAGAAACATCAGGCATCGAAATCTTGTCGAGATTATAACTGCGTGTTCAAGTGTTGACTTTCATGGTAATGACTTCAAGGCTCTGGTTTACAAGTACATGGACAGAGGAAGCTTAGAGGAGTGGCTGCATCCTCCTACTGAAATTGAAGAGGTAAGAGAGGGACCTAAGAGTTTAAATCTAGATCGAAGGCTAGAGATTGCCATTGATGTTGCTTGTGCATTGGATTATCTTCATAATCATTGTGAAACACGGATAGTTCATTGTGATCTCAAGCCGAGCAATGTTCTTCTGGACAACGAGATGACTGGGCATGTTTCTGACTTTGGACTAGCAAGATTTCTCTCCCAACAAACTGGTACTAATGCTTCAGAAAATCCAACAAGTTCCATTGGAATAAAAGGAACAGTTGGTTATGCTGCTCCAGGTAAATGGTGTCCTTTTTTCTTTTTAAATCTTACAAAGTAGCTATTTTACTAACAATTGTGCTGATAATATCTTATGATGTTTGAATGGTAGAGTACGGTATGGGAAGTGAGGTGTCAACAAATGGAGATGTCTACAGCTTTGGTATTCTTCTGTTAGAGATGTTCACAGGAAAGCGACCCACCGATGACATGTTTAATGGGGACCTAAACCTTCATACTTATGTTAAAATGGCTTTCCCTAATCAAGTTATGGAGATTGTAGATTCAACACTTTTTGAAGGAGGCACCAACGAGAGAAGAGTTGAAAAGATTGAGGTGTGCTTGAATTCAATATTTAGAATTGGAATTGAATGCTCTGCTGAATCTCCAACGGACCGTCTGAAGAATATCAGTGATGCTACATCTGAGCTGCATTCCATTAGAGACATTCTTCTTGGATAGGAACTTTTTCTGCTACGGATTTGTGTGTGATGGGGATATTATTTTTTATGTGCTGCCTGAGAAATATTCTTGTTGCTGCTGCTAGCCTGCTACAGTAGATGATCTGCTACTACTACATGGTTTTATTTGTGTGTTTGGGCCTGAAGCCCTTAGAAATGTTATCAAAGCTATCAAACTACTGCATCTTGTGTAAATCTCTTATCTTAAATAAATCTGAAAGTACACTTGATCCTGTTGTTTAGTCCAAGTACGTTCTCTAAAGACCATAACGGCCATTTCCTAAGCCCATGCCTATTGTGAAGCAAGTTTATTCATTATTTACAAAGGGCCTAGCAGTCTTCCAAAATAATTGCATTCTCGCAAATGGGGTCTAGCCATGTATAATATAAAGGTGTCTTTATTCATCTGTTTAACTAATTAGGTGTTGAAATTTGGAATTTTTTGTTCAGCCATATGCTTTCAAGAGATTGTAGCCTCTGAAATGGTCTTGGTCCTCGGAGTTTTCTAGCATTAATTTGTGTAATTGTCATTTTCGAAGCAAGTCAACGGGGGTTGTCCATATCTTGGACTAATTAATTAATCATTCCTCCAGAAATTGGGCATTTGCGTAGATTGCACGTTTTACGTTTAGATAATAACTCAATATAACTAGTTATCACGATAAACTGTAGTAATACAATTTGGGTTGTGTAATACAACACATCTAGAAAAGATTGTTGATAATAAACTCTTGTGTCATTTGTGCTTGGTTAATTTTTTCTACGTGTGTGTAAGACTTATCCATCATTGAGTTTGTCCAAAGTCCATCAACAACAAGGTCTAAAGGGGAGTGAGTTAGTTCTAATTCACCACAATGGTGAATTCCACCTATGAAACTAACCATATCTATTGTTTCTGATTTAAGAATTAAAAATAATTTCTTTAATTTATTTTTATTTAAAAACTGTGCTTCTAATGAGCAAAAGCAATTGGACATAGTAGAGCTGGCTTTGCCAGTTTCATTCATGTCTCTGGAAATACATCGGTATAGTTATTCATGTGAGTTAAATTTGAGACCTATTCAATATTTTGAAAGGCGATACGTTAGGGCTAGACGTTTTATGCCTCATGAGATGAGGCGTAAACTTCAAAGCGTTGAAGCGTAAGACTTTCAGGTATTGAATTATTATAAGACTTTCTCTTAGTTCACCTCATGTTCTATGTTCACCCCAACTTTTAATTTAAATTTTCACAATTTCTAAGAAAACCCCACTATCTTCCCAAATTACCCTTAAATACACCCCAAGCTTAAAAGAATAAGAAATAAAAGAGATTTTATATTTAAACCCCACAATTTTCTTTGTTCACCCCAATATTTAAAGCATTAAACAATATTTATAGTATATATGAGATTTTGTTTGGGGTGAAAGTTTATAGTACTATGATTAAGTATTATAGTACTATGATTAAGTATTAAGTTGGATGATCTTTTTTGTCTTTTTATACAATAATAAAACTTACAGCTTAATGATTTAAATATTGGGGTGAACAAAGAGAAGTTGGTCTTAGTCTTCCTCGTGAGGATAGCGCTTTTCACATCATATTTGCATTTAGCGGCCGCTTCAGACCGCCCTTGACTTCAAGGTGTACGCCTTTCATGACATTAGTTAAACTGAGCTGCGCCTGAGGCGAATCACCACAGCCTCGCTTCCAACTAAGTGAAGATAAGTACCACTAAATTAAAGACAATAGTTGGTATAAATATCCTAAACATATCAACAAAAAATAATTCTAACAATTTTCTTTTTACAAGTCAGCTTGTGGTTTGACCCTTGCCGGCATAACTTTTGTTGTGATTCTGTTGTCCTCGTGTAAATCTTAATTAAGAATGAATCCCCTACCAGCTTCAGATCTTGAGTTTGGAGGGCATTATTGGGATTTCGTTTTAATTATTTTCGTTTTAAATCCTAATTCCTACCTTGTGGGTTGACTCAGGGCGGCACGCTTTGTCGTGATTGTGTTGTTTCTTCTCTTGTAAATCCTAGTTAAGAGTGAAGCCCATCGCCAGCTTCCATCCAATGGCTGCATTACATATGGCTAATTCTTTGCAAGTCAGTGGAAGCAAAAGTGTTGTTTTTGGTAAATGGAAGCAAGTCAAGTTGTCGTCGTCATCAGAAAAGCTAGTCAGCCGTGGCTGATCGTAATGACTTGGACTTGGTTAAGCTCTGACTCAATGTTATAAACTAGTTATAAATTTGGCATCCCCTCAAATGGGAATTACCAATTTCACAACCCAAAACTCATATATAACCTTGCTCTGTACGTAGTTGATAAACAAATTCAAAATGGGGGTTCTGGTAATGAAACTAATTTTCATATACTCACTTTTCAATGGAGTATTGTTGGTTTGCTCCAAGCATTTGGAGCTGGGAGGGAATGAGACTTGTTTACACCATAATCAACCGAGCATATGTAGCCTCAAAGCGACTAGCACCAAAGGCAGACATGCCTTCTCTCACGCCGAAGGAAGACACTCTTCCACAACGACATGCGCAAAGTCCCACATCGAAAATCTACACAAACCTCCTACTTTCACCTCCCTATAAATAGAGACTTCTCTCAACTTAAATAGGGACTTCTTTCCCCATGTATTGATGTATTTATACGTTATTATAATGAGAATATACTTCTCCGTGGACGTAGCCCATTCATTAAGGGTGAACCACGTACATCTTGTCTTCTTTACATTTATCACTTGCCCAAGTCTTTACATACATGCTTAAGGTCCTCACCTTCATCCATCATCCATCACAAATCATCACTAAGTTGGACTCATTCTTGGCCTAGCCATTTTGAGCATCAACAGTTTGGCGCCGTCTGTGGGAAACGATACTTGAATCCCATTTTTCTCTACCAGCCCAGCTGGCTCCTTCACCTATCCGGGCCCGTCGCCTCTTCTCCACTCCACACTCAGCTATGCCTACTGAGGATAGCCACAATGCCCAGCACATCCCCCCGGAGGGTACCTCCCAGAGGAACCTTCGGCGGAGGTCAATCTCCAGGCCGAGGTGGAACTCCTCCGCGCCAGTGTCATCAAGATGTCCGAGAAGTGTGACCATCTTCTTTCCAAGAACGTTGAGCTGGAGCATGACTACCGCACCCTAAAGCGTAACTGGGAAAAGAACCAAGCCCAGGGCTCCCAACGCAGTCTTACCCGGGAACATGAGCATACCCAGCCACACCAGCCAGAGCACTCCCACCATAGTCCCCCAATCCAGCCTAGGACCAGCAAGGGTAAAGGCCCCCTCCATCCGGAGACAACCAAGGCACGGCAACTCCGCATCTCCCCACCAAGGGACCGGCCTCATGAACCAACAAAGGTCTACAGGGATTGCAGGGATCGTATCTTGGACCGTCAGGGGAAACCCATTCATATTTCCGTTGATCTCCAAGACCCAAAGGTGACGCACCTAGGCCCCCCAGAGAAGCCTACCCAGCTACCCCCTGGGGAAGGACTAGGGGACTCGGAGAACTGGGGGCAGGATTACTTAGAAGACTACAAGTCTTATCACAAGGCGTTCGAAGAACTTTATCCAGCACATGGCCACCCACACACCAGGCCTCCAGCACACGAGACTCTCCCTCATGCCGACCCGGCCATGAGGCTTCTCTTTGAGAAGGTTCGACGCCTGGAGAGCGAGCAGCAGCGCGCCCATCAACCCCTTTGGGCGAAGCCACGGCCTGGGCCCTTTACGGAACGCATCCTTAACTACCACCAAGAGAAGGAAATCCAGCCCCTCCGCATCGCCTTCTACACTGGCACGGAGGATCCTCTTACCCATATACATTCTTTCCAATCTGCCTTGGGGTGCAAGGGCCTAACTGACGAAGGCATGTGCCTCCTCTTCCCTTCCACCCTCAGCGGCGCGGCCCTGAATTGGTTCTACAGGTTGAACCCTTGCACCATCAACACATTCGACAGTCTGAAGCAGGCCTTCCTGGACCATTTCATGATCCAGACTGATCGCCTCTACTCCGCAGACGACCTGTACATGCTTAGGCAGGGCGAGGACGAGCCCCTTCGAGAGTATGCAGCCAGGTTCAGCCATGAATACTCTCGCTGCCCAGACACTGATGATCGTGCCGCCTTCGGTGCTTTCAAGAGTGGCCTCCGAGAATCCAACTTCCGGTACTTGGTGCACAGCAACCCTTGGAACACATATGCTGAGCTAATGAAGCAGGCGGCAGTTCATGCCAAAGCTGAGTACTTCAACTCCAAGCGTGGCCCGGCCACCCAAGCGCGTAATCCTTTTGCTAAACCTCCACCTGCTTCAGCACCCACCCCGGCCCCACCTCAACATTCTACTCCCGCCCCAAGCACCCAGGACGCCCAGCACCCCAAAAGGAAGGATAGCTACCAGCATACCTTCAACAATAACAAGCGGGGCAGACACGGCAACCACCACCAACCCAGCAGAGGTAACCCACACGGGACAGGTGATCGGGTGATCGAGCTCCACTCCCCTTCTCACCCAAGCCAAGGTTCGAGGTGTTCACCACCCTGAACACTACCTACGAGAATCTCCTGGTGAACGAGGCACCTATCATACCCAAGCCTCCCCCTCGGAGACCAGGCAGCAAGCCTATGCCTAACACCGGGGTCTTCTGTCGCTTTCATCAATTCGGTGGCCACGATACTGAATCTTGTGTTGCCTTGCGCAACATCATTGAGGGACTTATTCGCGAAGGGAAGCTGGACAAATACGTGCACAATCTCCCACCCCCACCTAACCCTCACCAACGGCAGATCAACATGATCTCAACTATCAGTGGTGGTCCTACCCTGGCTGGAACATCTAACAACTCCATCAAGCATTATGTCCGCTCCACCTATGCGCACCAGGTCTTCAGCGCTGAGCAGGGACGCTTGCCAAAAACACATAAATCAGGCTGGGCTCCCATTACCTTCAGCGAGGAGGAGCGTGGTGTCATTCTCCCCCATGATGACCCAATCATTATCCGCGCCGACATTTCTAACTTTGATGTTGGGCGTATCTTGGTGGACACCGGCAGCTCGGTCAGTGTGATGTTTGCTGAGGCCTTCAACGAGCTCCAGGTCCCGTCTCACTTACTCGACCGGAACATTACACCCCTGGTGAGCTTCTCTGGTGAGGTGGTCCAGCCCATTGGAAGCATTCATCTCCCCATCTCTATTGGAGCAGCACCCCAGCGGATGACAATCACCACTCCCTTCCTCATTATTGACTGCCCAACAGCCTACAATGTCATCCTTGGACGCCCGGCCATGACCCAAATGAAGGTATTCATTTCCACACATATGCTACTACTAAAATTCCCCACGCCCTATGGCACAGGTACGGTGCGTGGCGACCAACTTGGTGCCCGAAGTTGCTATGCTTCAGCAGTGAAGTCCACTAATCGCCAGCATAGGGGTGAGGCCCTTGCAGTAACCCAGGTTCCAGCCCCACCTCGAGCTGGCACCGAGCGCCCAGAAGACCCTAGGGAGGAATCTGTCACCCAACAGGCCGAGCCTGTGGAGGACCTTGAACTGGTTACTCTCGATGAAGACATCCCGGACCGGCAGGTCAGGATCGGCACCTCCCTCTCACAGGAACTTCGCTCTGATCTTATCACTTTCCTCCGTCTTAACTCTGAGGTCTTCGCTTGGTCATACAATGACATGCCTGGCATCTCACCAGACATCATCTCCCATCGGCTAAGCATTAGCCCTGCCGTCCGACCCGTTCGGCAGAAGCGTCGGGCTTATGACCCAGAGCGATATGAGGCCATGAGGGCAGAGGTGGATAAGTTGAGCACCATTGGATTTATCAAAGAGGTGGATTATCCCACCTGGCTGGCCAATGTGGTGATGGTTCGAAAGGGCACCAAAGGCTGGCGCATGTGTGTCGACTACACCAACCTCAATCGGGCCTGCCCGAAGGATAGCTTCCCCCTACCCCGCATCGACCAGCTCGTTGACGCCACAGCTGGCCACGCTCTCCTCAGTTTCATGGATGCCTACTCAGGCTACAACCAGATCTTTATGCACCCTGAGGACCAAGCCCATACATCCTTCATCACGGACCGTGGCCTCTATTGCTACAAGGTCATGCCCTTCGGCCTCAAGAATGCCGGGGCCACGTATCAGCGTCTGGTGAACCACATCTTCGCTCCATTGATTGGCAACACCATGGAGGTATATGTTGATGATATGCTAGTCAAGAGTCGCACTACTGACCAACACATCCCCAACCTCTCCGCCATGTTCACCATTCTGAAGCGGTATAGGATGAGGCTCAACCCCACCAAATGTGCATTTGGGGTGGCTTCAGGCAAATTCCTTGGCTTCATGATCAGCCAAAGAGGTATTGAAGCCAATCCCGAGAAGATCAAGGCCATATTGGACATGGCGATACCCAAGACAATCAAGGACATCCAGAGCCTTACTGGGCGTGTCGCAGCCCTGACCAGATTCATCTCCAAGGCCACTGACCGCTGTGCCCCTTTCTTCAAGGCCCTTAAGGGTAGCAAGCGGAGCATTACCTGGACCGCTGAGTGCGACAAGGCTTTCAGCGAGCTCAAGGAGTATATGAGCCGAGCCCCCTTATTGTCCACACCTGAGCCCGGAGACACCCTCATGATTTATCTCTCCATCTCGGCTACAGCGGTTAGTTCCGTACTCATCCAGACAAAGGAGGGTGCTGAGCACCCAGTGCATTACGTCAGCAAAGCATTACAAGATGCCGAGGCTCGATACCCGGACATCGAGAAATTGGCATTCGCCCTGGTGGTTTCGGCTAGGCGTCTCAGACCATACTTTCAAGCTCACACCATCCATGTCTTAACCAACCACCCACTCCGGCAAGTGTTGCAGAAACCGGAGACTTCTGGGAGGTTAGTTAAGTGGGCCATCGAACTTGGTGAGTTTGATATCCACTACAAACCCCGCCCAGCCACAAAGGGCCAAGCCGTGGCTGACTTCATATCTGAATTCACCGAACCCTCTACTGTGGCCAGTTCACAGACTACGATCGAGCCTACTCCTACATCAAGCCAGATCCACGTCGCCGGCAACGGCACTCTAGACTTGACTCAGCCCTTGTGGACCTTGTATGTAGATGGCTCTTCCAATGCCCAGGGATGTGGAGCTGGCCTTGTTCTCATCTCCCCAGACAAGTTTGTCCTTGAGTACGCCCTTCGCTTCAAATTCCACGCCTCCAACAATGAGGCCGAATACGAAGCACTTTTGGCTGGCCTTCGGTTAGCCAAGGAGATGGGCGCCAGGCAAATTCAAATATTCAGCGACTCACAGCTCGTTGTTCACCAAGTGAACCAAGACTTCACCGCCAAGGACGCCTCCATGACAGCCTACCTCCAACATACCCGCCATTTGCTTACAACTTTCAATGCTTATCTCATAAGCCAGGTGCCACGCTCTGAGAATAGTCACGCCGATGCTCTGGCTAGATTAGCCTCGGCCATAGAGCAGGGCATCGGCCGGAATATCCACATGGAAATCTTGGATCAGCCCAGCACACGGGCACCACTCATCTGCGCCATCGATCACAGCCCCACATGGATGGATCCCATCCTTCAGTTCTTGCAGAACCAGACACTTGCTGACCCTGCTGAAGCGCGGCGTGTCCGCTATCGCTCTGCCCGATACCTAATCCTTAATGGCGCCCTATACAAGCGTGGCTTCAGTCTCCCCTACCTTCGGTGCCTGACCCCAGAGGAAGGTAATTATGTCCTCAAAGAAATCCATGAAGGCATCTGCGGTAGTCACTTAGGCGCTCGGTCACTAGCGCATAAGGCCATTAGGCAAGGATACTTCTGGCCCTCACTTCACACTGACGCCCAGGCCTTCACCCAGAAATGCGATAAGTGTCAACGATTTGCCAACATCCCTCAACTCCCAGCTGAACCATTGACAGCCATGGTCAGTCCCTGGCCATTCGCGCAATGGGGACTTGACCTCATTGGTCCTATGCCTGAGGGCAAAGGCCAAGTCAAGTATGCAGTCGTAGCTGTCGACTACTTCACTAAGTGGGCTGAAGCTGAGGCCTTAGCCACCATCACTGCAGCTCGCATTGAGACGTTTGTCTGGCAAAATATCGTATGTCGCTTCGGCATCCCCAACACCATCGTCACGGATAACGGACGGCAATTTGACAGTGCAAAGTTCAAGCAATTTTGTTCCAACCTCAAGATAAAGCTTTGCTTCGCCTCCCCGGCCCATCCTCAATCCAATGGCCAGGTCGAAGCCGTGAACAAGATTATCAAGAGGACCTTGAAGACTAAGCTTGACAAAGCCAAGGGTTGCTGGCCAGAGCTACTCCCAGAAGTACTCTGGTCCTATCGCACCACCTTCCGTACCTCCACAGGGGAAACACCGTTTTCCCTTTCCTTTGGTACTGAAGCCGTGGCACCAGTGGAAATTGGCCAGCCCACATACCGAACCTCCACTTATGAGGCCGAAGCCAATGACGAGCAGTTAGCCCTAAACCTCGACTTCATTGATGAGCTCCGTGACCAGTCCAACATGCGCAACGTCGCGTACAAACAGCGCATCGCTAAGTACTATGACTCCCGGGTCAAACCCCGTGCCTTCAAGGTTGGGGACTGGGTCATGCGCAAGGTTTCCTTGGCCACCAAGAATCCTACTGAAGGTACCTTGGGCCCAACATGGGAAGGTCCTTATGAGGTTACCAGAATCTCTCGCCCCGGCGCTTATCAACTTCGTGATTCCAAGGGCAAGATCTTGCCTCATTCCTGGAATGCCGATCATCTCAAGTACTACTACAAGTAAGCATGTCTAGACCCTAAGACATTATGTTTTTATGTTTTCTTAAATTTTGGTCTCGAGCCTTGACTCAACCAACTCTTGTACTTTTGCCTTTCGGCACATATTCAATAAAACGCCCGACTCTGGCTCATTCTCATCAATCACATGGTTGACACAATTGATATCAAATGACAACAAGTCTAATATCATATCAAGTGTTTTACATAAATAACGAGAATACATAAAGAAGGTCAAGCCTTCAGGACATGCGATCTTTGTGTTGTCCCCGGCACCATCGTGCCTAGCCACATTGCCTTGCCACATGCAAGCTTGGTATCACATTCGGCACCCTCGTGCCCAGCCACTTCACCCTGCAACAAGCATCTTTGCGCCTTCGGCACCCTCATGCCAAGTTCACTCCCTCCAGTGTCCTTCTTACTTGGGGACTTGGGGGACTATGGGTATTGCACTATACAGCTTGGAAGATGAACTATGGTATTGCTGGCACTGCACGGGTCATCCTTCAAACATAGCATTTCTCAAAATGCTATCGATGGCTGAGCTCACCCATGGCTCTTCTTCTGACTCACTTTCCGAAGGGTCTGAAACAGAAGAATCATATAGGGCTTCATCTATCATCAACTCATCCATCTGCTCCACGAAATCTCGGAGCCTTGTGGTCATGTACACTAATTGGAAGTGAAACTCGTCAAGCACCTAAGTAAATGCCAAACTCGTCTCGGATGTTACCTGTACAAACATGTGACTGCTCAACACAACAGTTCGGCCACAAAATTCCTATCTAGCAGATATACCCTCCAGGTATCTAGGCAACGTGCCAGCGCCGCAAGCTGCATCTCTTCCAATCCACAATCCGGATCCCAATTTGGAATCATGCCTTCAATTTCCTCTCTATCACCCTACCTCTCTGAAACAGAAAGGCATCTATGGTAACTTCTGAGGGATCCATGGCAAACACAACCACGAGCACCTCAATCACCTCAAACACCCGTTGCATAATGGTGTCCTCTCCCAAAGGATCTTCTGGTGGGATAGCTGGCAGTGAGTTCAACAAAACCGTTGGGCTAGGCACCTTCACCATGCTCAATTCGGACTCCTCCTCCTTGAACCTTCCACCAACGGCCTCCTGGAGTTTCTCCATTAACGAGATCTACAATAAGCAACAATTTGGAGAAGGCTTGGGAGATAGCCTCCTGGAGTTTCTCTTTGACTGGGATCTACAAGATCGAACGAAGAGAAATGAGAAATTGCCAAAGAGAAATGAATAGGAAGACAGGGCCGAAGAGGAAAAGAGAGACGCAGGAATGGGGGTGCGGCGCTAGGTTTAGAATTTGGAGAGACTGATCTGATAATGCCTCTTTATATAGAGCTATATATACGGGCCTAGCTCTCGTGCCTTAGCTCTAACCTCAACAGGCCCAGCTCCAAGTGACTCACGGACCCTCATACCTGACCACATTGTCTTGCGACATGCAAGCTCTGTGTTACCTTCGGCATCCTCGTGCTTAGGCCCATCGCCTAGCGACATGCAATTCTTATGCCTTCGGCACCCTCGTGCCTAGGCTTATTTCCTTGCGACATGCAATTCTTGTGCCTTTGGCACCCTCGTGCCTAGCCACACCACCTGCGACATGCAACTTTGTGCCTTCGGCAATGCACAAAGGCTGAAAAGCCCACAAACTTTTCCGAAGTCAATTGCTCGCGCCCAAGGCCTAGCAGCTTCACCACTACCAACACGGAAAAGCCTAGCCCATGTGCACAAGGCTCAACAAAATCACGGCTCCAAGCCATCATTTCAACCCAAGGAACCACCTTTCAGTCACATTGGAAGTCTTAATTTATGGGTGGCCAAATATCTCAAGTGCACCAAGGATATCACTATGCATGGCTTGCGCATGACCAAGGAAAAATCACTCCAGATAAGATTTCTCTTCTTACATATAAGTATTGTATACAAGCATGCAATATTTAAATAATCTATTGCACAATCCTATTCAACAATATGGTTCATGAATATTGCATATGAATAATTGTTGTCCGGGCCACTTTGAAGATGCTCCAATTTGGCAATTGCCAAATATTCCAAGTCACCAACAACATCACTTTGCAGGGCCAAGGAGGCCAACCACCATCTGAATTCAATAGGAAGCCCACATGGTTATTATTGCTCGCATGGCTTGCATGGTTATATTTGCATGGCTTACGTGGTTATTATTGTTTGCATGATTGAAGACAACTAGCTGAAAATATGGAGCAATTCAAATGGCCAAACTACCATCCCAGCTATCAAAATTCTCAAGACACCCAGTTGTTTTTTACCAAGGACCCAACTCCGAAAATCAACCCAAGTCACGATGAAGCCAGCTCCCAATCTGCTTGCCGAATGTCCAAGCCCCAGCCCAGCTTCGGAAAGGGTCCAGCTGTCAACCCCAAGACAAGTGGCAAAACAAATTGGGGGCTCGAGTAGCCACCTGCCACAAGTTCACGAAACCATAGCACCAAAAATGTCAGATGTCCACAAAAAAAAAAAAAAAAAAAAAAAAAAAAAAAAGCCATGCAAACGTGACTGACCTATGAGCCATGCAAACAAAGGCCATGCAAACGTGACTGACCTATGATTTATCAAAAAAACCACCTTTCAAAGACTCAGCTCCTACACAGACCTCACAAGCATGCCAACCCCAACTTTCCAAGAGTCCTTACCGAAGGAGGCTGACGTGAAATGCCCAGACCAACCAGTCCTTGCCGGAAAATATGAAGCCTCACATGCCGGTTCGAGCTGCCCTTGCTGAACCAGTCCACCCCCGAAAATATGAAGCCTCACATCCAAGGCTCCAAACTTCCCTCTTCCTTAACAAAACCAAAGCTGCCGAAAGCCAGAGACACTTGCAGACCCAGGGGACTCACCAAAAGAACCCTTCAAGTCTCTTGCCGAACGGCACCTGCCGTCTTGCAGAACACACAACGACCCAGCCCACGAACTTGCCGAAGTAGCCTCCTATGAAATCCCCTTTGAACCCGTGAGCTGCACAGCCCCGAGTTGCCAAGAATCGTGAAATCCCGAGCTAGGCCTCAAATTATCTTGGCCTCCTTGCCGAACGGCAAAGAGCGTTCAAACTGAAGAAAGGCTCACGTAATACCCCCTACTGAAAGAATACTCAAGACACCCAAAATTCACACTCAAATGTGATCTAGACACCCAAACTGTGAGGCCCAGCTCAAAATGGCCAAACCGTGAGGCCCAGCTCCAACGACTTAACAACACGTCAGGTCTAGCTTTTTCGTGTCTTGCCGAAGCCCCGGCGACACAGATAGCCTAGCTCCCAAATCCCAGCCCTGCCGAAGGTCTAGCTCCAAATGGCTCAGTCACGAAAAGACCCAGCCAACTTGACCTTGCTGAAGGTCTGAACCCCAATGATTGCAACTCTTGGACCTAGCTCCAAATGACTTGGCCAAATGACTACTTGCTGAAGACTACTTGCCGAAGCCACCTAGCCACCTGCCGAAGTTTTCAAAACAAAAACAACCAAGGGCTGTGCAGAAGGCAGATAAACTGGAGAATGGATTCACGATCCTCACTCCTTGCTGAAGCATGCTCAGCTCCAAGCATCCCACACCGTAGCCTTAGTGAAGCTTGTCTGTACACCGAGCTCGGCCCGAGCAGATTTTACCGAGCGCCAAGTCTCCAAAATTTCTGAAAATCACAAAAGAGGGTTGGCTACCGACGGTAGCTCCCGACTCCAACTCTCCATCTCTAATCCAAATGGCTAGGCTTGCCCCCAGTTCACCTTCATTTATCCAAGCCTTTGTTGCAGCAACCAAATGACCCGACACTTTTCAAGTCAAGGAACCCAGCAGCCACTTACAAAATCACCCAAACAATCACCTCAGCCGCCAAAGTCAAGCACTAGCTCCAAAGCCGAAATTGGACCAGCTCCAAAGCCAAGCCTCACCCTCCTGTTCAAAGTCAAATTCATCATATTTAGAACCAGCAAGCTGGCCTTGCCATGAGGATATTTTTGGAGGCTCACAGCATTCCCAAAACCGAAACAAAGTCAGGCCCATGAAAACAAAAAGGAGGGCTCATCAGAATGCTTACCAAAGCTCAAGGTGCCCAGCCTCCCCTCAGACTCTTCGAAGGCCCACAAAAGCTCCCCCGTGTCCTTGCCGCTCGGCAACCACACCGAACCTGCCTCCACGAAAATTGCTCAAGGCACCCTCCTTCTCCTTGCCGAAGGAGATTCACAGCCCAGCTCTTGCTAAAAACCCACGGTATCAGCTCCTTTTGCCCAGCCCGCAGCTACCTCTTAGCCCAGCTTCAAACTTACAACAAATCTATGGAAGAGGAGCGAAAATAGCTCAGCCCCCGAAACAGTCCCAAAGGCCTCCAATCACCCTTGCCGAACGGCAAGGGCTGTGCTTTGAGTGATGGAGGTTTCCTAACGCTCGAACAGCTCCTTGCCGAAGCTCAAATACCTGAGGACCCAGCACCCTTGGGAAGTTGGAAAGCAAGTAGGGGACTTACACGCTTTGGCCACCAAAGTCCCAGCTATTTCTTGGTAAGCGGCACAAGTTGCAGAAGGGAAAAGCTCCAATGGCCAACACCCAACACCCCAGCCTCTCTTTTCAAGCCTTGCCGAACGGTAAGCATCGTGGGATTATTTTTATACCCCCCTCTAAATTCTAAACCCTAGCCAACCATACCGAAGGCCCACAAGCCCAGCCCCAAACTATGCCTCAAGTCAATACTGGCCTCCTTGCTGAACGACAAAGTGCATGCAAAATAAAATAATACATGCTCACATGCCCCCCTTTGTCAAAACCAGCACATGCCTAGCCTAGCTCCAATTTTGAGCCACATGCCTAGCCTAGCTCCAAAGACAACCCGTAAAACTGCCTAGCCTCTAATGCCTAGCCCCCTTTTTACTCAATACAAAAGACCCAGTCATCTCTTGCCGAATGGCAAGAGACAATCACACCTTTTTATATACCCCTCTTGCAAAAGCCCAACTACCAGTCAACATAGGCCAAGCCTTGCTGAACTCAGCGCTTAGCCAAGAATACCATGGTCTCATACAACTATTACCAAGGCCTCAAGCTGCTACCAAAAATATATATATATATATAATAATAATAATAATTATTATTTCTTCAAATAATAATAAAGGATGCACACTTGCATATTTTCTCAAGCACCCTTGGCATCACGTTCCTACTATATATAGCCATCACTTGGTTACCAAACGGCATGACCCGAGTCATAAACACTGAGGGCCCACAGATTCTCTTGCTAAAGCTTCAGGACCCAAGTCTACTATTCTTTTAAAGGTACCCAGCCACCAACGATCACTGAGGATAACACAGCTTTTCTTATACATTCCAAGTGGTGACGCAACTTCTAGCTTGCCAACTTGGGGGACTAGGGACTACCCTACGGCTCCCACTGGACCTGGAATGCTCGGTCATGATTACACAAAAACTCACAAGTTCCCAACCCAGAAGTCACTTCTTGACCGCGAACTTGGGGGACTACTGTTTACACCATAATCAACCGAGCATATGTAGCCTCAAAGCGACTAGCACCAAAGGCAGACATGCCTTCTCTCACGCCGAAGGAAGACACTCTTCCACAACGACATGTGCAAAGTCCCACATCGGAAATCTACACAAACCTCCTACTTTCACCTCCCTATAAATAGAGACTTCTCTCAACTTAAATACGGACTTCTCTCCCCATGTATTGATGTATTTATACGTTATTATAATGAGAATATACTTCTCCGTGGACGTAGCCCATTCATTAAGGGTGAACCACGTACATCTTGTCTTCTTTACATTTATCACTTGCCCAAGTCTTTACATACATGCTTAAGGTCCTCACCTTCATCCATCATCCATCACACAATCATCACTAAGTTGGACTCATTCCTGGCCTAGCCATTTTGAGAATCAACAAGACTGATAGGCTGGCCCTGCTAGCCATCAAAGCTCAAATAAAGCAAGATCCTCATAATGTAACGAGCTCCTGGAATGAATCCATTCATTTTTGCTCGTGGCACGGTGTCTCCTGCGGTCGACGCCATCGCCAGAGGGTCACAAGGCTAGACCTCCAATCTCAAGAGCTGGCAGGGTCCCTATCCCCACACGTAGGAAACCTAAGTTTCCTAAGGGAACTAGAACTACAAAACAACAGCTTCAGCAATAAAATCCCTCCAGAAATTGGGCATTTACGTAGATTGCGGGTACTATCTCTAAACAACAACTCATTTAGTGGCCCTATTCCGTACAACATATCATACTGCTCCAACCTCATCTTCATGAATTTCGGTCGCAACGGGTTGGTCGGTAAAATTCCATCTGAATTTGGCTCTTTGTCGAAGCTTCGAAGCTTTTTTTTACACAGTAATAATTTAACAGGAGAGATCCCTCATTCCTTGGGAAACCTTTCGTCTCTCGAGTTTCTTGCTGCAGCACTAAATAACTTGGTGGGAACCATCCCTCCCTCTCTAGGCCAATTGAAAAACTTAACAGACTTGTTTTTTGGCACAAACTACTTATCTGGTACCATTCCTCCCTCCATCTATAACCTCTCTGCTCTTTATGTTTTTTCCGTGGAAGCTAACCAAATTCAAGGGCGGATTCCATCAGACTTGGGAAAAACTCTTCCTAATCTCCAAATTTTTAGCATCGCTGAAAACCAATTCTTTGGATCCATTCCCCTCTCAGTATCAAATGCCACAAATCTATGAATATTTCAAGTTCACAAAAACAAGCTAACGGGACAGGTGCCGGATATCCAAAAGCTTCATAATCTACAGCTATTCACCATTGACTATAACCGTCTTGGAAACGGTACAGATGGTGACTTGAGTTTTCTCTCAGACTTGACCAATTCCACAGAGTTAAGAAAGTTGTCTATGAGTGCAAACAATTTTGGAGGGACGTTGCCCACATCAATATCCAACCTCTCGACCAAGCTTGAAATGTTTTGGTTTCACAGAAACCAAATACATGGAAGCATCCCAACAGACATAGGAAACTTGGTCAACTTGGAGTCGTTGATAATGGGGGGAAATAGCTTCGCCGGTAGCATCCCCACTGAAATTCAGAAGCTTTCAACCCTTGTGGTATTAGATAGTGCTATGACTGAATTATCAGGAAGCATTCCATCCTCCTTAGGAAATTTAACCAAGTTATACAATCTCTTCTTAAATGGAAATAATCTTGAAGGCGTCATCCCTTCAAGCTTGGGGAATTGCCAGCGGTTGATATTATTGGATTTATCTAATAATAAACTTAGTGGCGCAATACCTCAACAAGTTATCGGCCTCCCGTCCTTATCACTGCTTTTGAACTTGTCCACGAACAACTTTACGAATTCTCTTCCGATGGAGGTTGGAAAGTTGAAGAATCTAGGTGTACTGGACGTTTCTAATAACATGTTATCCGGAGAACTTCCTAGTAGTCTTGGTTCATGTGAGAGTTTAGAAGTTTTGCACTTGCAAGGCAACTTCTTCAAGGGGCCTATTCCCTCATCTATGATTGGGTTGAAAGCCGTAGGAGAATTAGACCTTTCTCGCAACAATTTGTCGGGTGAAATTCCAAAATTCTTAGGGGGCTTTGTCTTCTTGAAGAAACTAGACCTGTCATTCAATGAATTTTGGGGAGCGGTACCAACTGGAGGAGGTGCTTTTAAAAATGCAAGTGCGATTTCAATTACCGGCAACACCAAGCTCTGCGGGGGAATTGCTGATCTCCAACTGCCCAAGTGCAAGTCCCAAAAAGGAGGATCATCTCGTAGCTCGAAATTAATAATCCCGTTAGTACTTTCCGGACTTGCTCTTCTTCTAATAGTTACGGTGATGTCCTATTTCTTCCTCTGTTCGTCAAGAAGGAAAAGGAAAGAGATTCCGTTGACCACATTGGCGAGCAATTTTTTGCAAGTGTCATATGCAACTCTCCTAAAAGCTACTGACGAGTTCTCTTCGGCTAATTTGATTGGTGTAGGCAGTTTTGGGTCTGTGTACAAAGGAATTCTTGATGATAATGATAAACATCAACTTGTTGCTGTGAAGGTGTTTAACTTGTTACGCCATGGAGCATCAAAGAGTTTCATGGCCGAATGTGAGGCTTTAAGAAACATCAGGCATCGAAATCTTGTCGAGATTATAACTGCGTGTTCAAGTGTTGACTTTCATGGTAATGACTTCAAGGCTCTGGTTTACAAGTACATGGACAGAGGAAGCTTAGAGGAGTGGCTGCATCCTCCTACTGAAATTGGCGAGGTAAGAGAGGGACCTAAGAGTTTAAATCTTGATCAACGGCTAGAGATTGCCATTGATGTTGCTTGTGCATTGGATTATCTTCATAATTATTGTGAAACACCGATAGTTCATTGTGATCTCAAGCCGAGCAATGTTCTTCTGGACAACGAGATGACTGGACATGTTTCTGACTTTGGACTAGCAAGATTTCTCTCCCAACAAACTGGTACTAATGCTTCAGAAAATCCATCAAGTTCCATTGGAATAAAAGGAACAGTTGGTTATGCTGCTCCAGGTAAATGGTGTCCTTTTTTCTTTTTAAATCTTACAAAGTAGCTATTTTACTAACAATTGTGCTGATAATATCTTATGATGTTTGAATGGTAGAGTACGGAATGGGAAGTGAGGTGTCAACAAATGGAGATGTCTACAGCTTTGGTATTCTTCTGTTAGAGATGTTCGTAGGAAAGCGACCCACCGACGGCATGTTTAATGGGGACCTAAACCTTCATACTTATGTTAAAATGGTTTTCCCTAATCGAATTATGGAGATTGTAGATTCAACACTTTTTGAAGGAGGCACCAACGAGAGAAGGGTTCGAAAGATTGAGGTGTGCTTGAATTCAATATTTAGAATTGGAATTGAATGCTCTGCTGAATCTCCAATAGACCGTCTGAAGAATATCAGTGATGCTGTATCTGAGCTGCATTCCATTAGAGACGTTCTTCTTGGATAGGAACTTTTTCTGCTATGGGTTTGTGTGATGGGGATATTATTTTTTATGTGCTACCTGAGAAATATTCTTGTTACTGCTGCTAGCCTACTACCGTAGATGGGAGTTCTGCTACTACGTCGTTTTATTTGTGTGTTTGGGCCTGAAGCCCTTAGAAATGTGATCAAAGCTATCAAACTACTGCATCTTGTGTAAATCTCTTATCTTAAATAAATTTGAAAATACACTTGATCCTGTTGTTTGGTCCAAATATGCTCTCTAAAGACTATAATTGCCATTTCTTAAGCCCATGGCCAATTATAAAGCAAGTTTATTCATTCTTTACAAAGGGCCTAGCTGTATTTCAATCAATTTCCTCTCATCTATTTCAATTCAAAGATAATTGCATACTTGCAAACATGGTTTAGTTATGCAAAAAAGTATGTGTGAGAAATTTTTATCTTTCTTATAGTTTAGACTATCGTTTGTATTCAAAAAATAAAAACAACAAAATATTATTGTATGCTTACCCATCGTGGCACTATAAAGTTTATTGCCCTATCTTTCATGATTGATTTTCCTCCCATGTATAATATGAAGTTTTCTTTATTTATTTGTTTAATTAATTAGGTATTGGTATTGAGCTCACAAGAACACAAGCAAAATGTATCATTGAAAGTTGGAATTTTTTATGTTGTTTTTGTTTTTGGTGCGATGGTATAGTACAATCATTACATGGTGAATTTGATAAAATAGGTGGTGGAATAATGAAGGGAAGTAATAATATGTATGAGGAGGTGGTACAACTTTGAGTATCTCCTTATTTTACTAATTTCAATTACTACCCACATAATTTGCAACAAAGTCCCTCCTGACAATAGCATCTTCCAATGTCCAGATATGCTTTCTTCTTCCCATTCCTCACATCTTCTTCATCCTCCTCTTTCAAAATTGCATACAATCAGATTCAGTGAAAAAAAAATTGAAGATGCCCAAAAATTTCCAGAAATCAAATGAAAGAAAATTTAATTGATAAAGAAATACCGAGTATAGCAAAAAATTCTCAAAGAAATAGCAGAGTGAGGAATTTAACAGTTCTATTTCTTGGCATAATTAGGGATTGGATAGCTCTTTTTGTGTGTGTGTGTGTGTTCTCTGCCACTAATCCAACTTCATTGGCTAAAAAGGCCATTCATTGTTGATGAACCGAGTACAGTGGTGAAAAAAGCAACAACTAGAGGCAACATCTAAGATTTATAGACATTGTGTTCAATAACTACCATACTGGTAGCTCTGTTTTAGCTAATTAATGTGGGTTACATATACGTCTTTTTTTCTTCAACCAAAAGGAAGTCCCAACCTAAAATCAGAACCGAACAAATATGTCAAAACTTACACAGGTAGACACGAACAACACACAAAAGCTACAATTAATTCTTACCTTGTAGATGAGAGAGCTAGGAAGCAGAGGGTGAGGAAACCCAAGCCAAAATCAACATGCAAGACAAAATTAAACAATAAGCCAAATCAAACAAAGATCATATCCAAAAATCCCCAAAAAAAAAAATCAAACCATCAGTTTGACTCATCCTAGATGCAGTGAGATCCCAGAGGGAGAGAGAGAGAGAGAGAGAGACAGACAGACAGACAGACAGACAGACAGAGACAGAGAAGGAGAGCGAGGAAGAAAGTTGTAAAACAGGGAGAGCTTTAGGCACGGTTTAAAGTTTTCCATGCCTTACTAGAACAGAGCACTTTGTTATACTTTTTAAAAAACTATATAAAATATTGAGCACAAATCTTTTTTTGATGAGGATATTGAGCACAAATCTCTGTAAGTGTGTTCTAAAGTTTTTTAGCATATTAATAATATATAAAAAAATTAGCATTTCCACGAAAAACTAATTTTTTAAAAATATATACTAAAGGCAGGAAAATCAGGAATTTGTTCTCTTTATAAAGCACAAATTGATTTGAAATTGAAAATGATGTATATTTAAGCATTTTATAGACTATAATATGCGTGCAAAACAAATTGTTTAGGCACGAATGATATAAATGTGGCCTATATATCCAGCTTCTTAATTTATGGGATATGATGTGACATAAAGAGACAATTTTTCTTATTCGTGTTTTATAAGCAACCTAAAGAGACACAATTGCAATATTTGTGAACTATAAGCACCATACTTTGGAATGTGTGCAGTACAAAGGCAGTGCTATTTTGTGAATACTTAATCTCTTTTCCACCTCTGGCAATTTAAAAAGAGAAAAGAAAAGAAAAAAACATTACTGGACTTCAAGTCAGAACAAGCCCATGGGCCGTGGCCCAAGAATGCAGATCTATTCTAAGAAGATTGTAGATGAAAACTTAATTAACGTAGTCCCCTTAGAAGTGTTATTGTTAATGAAAATACCGTAAAGCTTTATACTAAAAAAAAACAGATTCTTTATCTGTCAATTGTTAATGTCAAGTGCAATAATAGTTGGATTCAAGATTTTTGGTAAATTATTTATTTTTTACAATGAAATTGAGTTTTAATGTTATATTTAGTGTTTAAGATTGGATTATGAGGTAACTGAGGACATTAGGGGGCTTTTTTAGCCATAATTAAGAAGGGGGAGAGGTTTGTCTTACATACACATTGCCAATGTATTATTGAGGTTCAAATTTGAGAATACAGACTGGTTTGCAAGTTAAGACCATTTTGCACTAAACCAAACCTCGTTGATGAGAGAATATTGGGTTAGAGAGGATAAAATTAATTCAATGATGTCATTGATGCATGGGTTAATAGGACTAGACATAATCCCATTTTAATTTTTTGGAGGGATTCATAATCCTGTTACATTTACATAACACTATGTCGTAAGCCACCAAATATTGATTAGAAGAATCGTGAATTATACCCGTCACCAAATGGGCCCTAAAGGGCTTTTCTGGGAAGACCAGTCCGTTAGAAAAAACAGACTGGTCGGCCTGAGCTTTGTAGTCCATGTGTTAGTTTTGCCGTCGACTCTGAGTCTCCCTCCGTAGCTCTTTAAATTGGCACTCAGCTTCTGAGGTTAACATTTTGCTTGCTATCATAGCTGAGCTTTCAAGAGATTGTTGGAGTTTATAGCATTTGCGTGGCAAAGGGTGAAGCACGCATTGCAGCTTCAAAGTCCAGAAGAAGTTGGCGTCAGTTGCCTTTTGGAAGCAGGTGAAGTCGTCTAATTTGGAAATGCAAGCGCGATGCAGGTTCTTTCCTATCGCATCTGTAAATTTACTTTCCATGGCTCAAATTGAACTTACCAATTTCACAACCCAATGCCCATCTCTCTCTACAATCAATTACCCAATTCAAAAAAGGTGTTTTTGGTTGTGAAATTGATATAAAAACTCACTTTACAACTCAGCTTTTGGAACCTACCTTTGTGGTGTTGAACAGCTTGTAGAGGCAATTGATGAGGAATTGTAGGTTTGGGCTCTTAGATCTGGTTGGGCCCATGACTTACCTTTTCATTATCAATTTTCAGTATCTTTGTTCGTTTGGCTATCCTTGAATTACCTTGTGTTGTCCTCTTGTAAATCCTAATTCCTACCTTGTGGGTTGACTCAGGGCGGCACGCTTTGTCGTGATTGTGTTGTTTCTTCTCTTGTAAATCCTAGTTAAGAGTGAAGCCCATCGCCAGCTTCCATCCAATGGCTGCATTACATATGGCTAATTCTTTGCAAGTCAGTGGAAGCAAAAGTGTTGTTTTTGGTAAATGGAAGCAAGTCAAGTTGTCGTCGTCATCAGAAAAGCTAGTCAGCCGTGGCTGATCGTGATGACTTGGACTTGGTTAAGCTCTGACTCAATGTTATAAACTAGTTATAAATTTGGCATCCCCTCAAATGGGAATTACCAATTTCACAACCCAAAACTCATATATAACCTTGCTCTGTACGTAGTTGATAAACAAATTCAAAATGGGGGTTTTGGTAATGAACCTAATTTTCATATACTCACTTTTCAATGGAGTATTGTTGGTTTGCTCCAAGCATTTGGAGCTGGGAGGGAATGAGACTGATAGGCTGGCCCTGCTAGCCATCAAAGCTCAAATAAAGCAAGATCCTCATAATGTAACGAGCTCCTGGAATGAATCCATTCACTTTTGCTCGTGGCACGGTGTCTCCTGCGGTCGACGCCATCGCCAGAGGGTCACAAGGCTAGACCTCCAATCTCAAAAGCTGGCAGGGTCCATATCCCCACACATAGGGAACCTAAGTTTCCTAAGGGTACTAGAACTCCGAAACAACAGCTTCAGCAATAAAATCCCTCCACAAATTGGGCATTTGCATAGATTGCAAATACTGTCTCTACAGAACAACTCATTTAGTGGCCCTATTCCATACAACATACCATATTGCTCCAACCTCATCTTCATGAGTTTTAGTTTCAACGGGTTGGTGGGTAAAATTCCATCTGAATTTGGCTCCTTGCCAAAGCTTCGAAGAATTGTTTTAGACGCCAATAATTTAACAGGAGAGATCCCTCCTTCCTTGGGAAACCTTTCGTCTCTCGAGGTACTTGCTGCATCACGAAATAACTTGGTGGGAAGCCTCCCTACTTCTCTAGGCCAATTAAAAAAATTAACAGTTTTGTCATTTGGCATAAACAACTTATCTGGTACCATTCCGACCTCCATCTATAACCTCTCTGCTCTTTATTATTTTAGCGTAGGGGAGAACAAAATTCAAGGGAGGCATCCATCAGACTTGGGAAAAAATCTTCCTAATCTCCAAGTCTTTCACATTGGTATGAACCAATTCTTTGGATCCATTCCTCTCTCACTATCAAATGCCACAAGTTTACAGGTACTTGAAATTCAATGTAATAACCTCACAGGTCAGATGCCGGATTTCCGAAAGCTTCATAACCTAGAGGTATTTGTCATTCAACAGAATCATCTTGGAAGCGGTACAGATGGTGACTTGACTTTCCTCACGGACTTGACCAATTCCACGGAGTTAAAGTGGTTGATTATGAATGACAACCATTTTGGAGGGACGTTGCCCACATCAATATCCAACCTCTCAACCAAACTTAAAATGTTTTGGTTTTACAGAAACCAAATACATGGAAGCATCCCAACAGACATAGGAAACTTGGTCAACTTGAAGTTGTTGTTAATGAGAGAAAATAGCTTGACGGGTAACATTCCCACTGAAATTCAGAAGCTTTCAAGCCTTGTGGAATTAGAGATTTCTTTTAATCAATTATCAGGAAGCATTCCGTCCTCTTTAGGAAATTTAACCAAGTTATACAAACTCTTCTTACAAGGAAATAATCTTGAATGCGTCATCCCTTCAAGCTTGGGGAATTGCCAGGGGTTAATAGACTTGGATTTATCTAATAATAAACTTAGTGGCGCAATACCTCAACAAGTTATCGGCCTCCCGTCCTTATCACTGGTTTTGAACTTGTCCACGAACAACTTTACGGGTTCTCTTCTGATGGAGGTTGGAAAGTTGAAGAGTCTGGGTGTACTGGACGTTTCTAATAACATGTTATCCGGAGAACTTCCAAGTAGCCTTGGTTCATGTGAGAGTTTACAAGGCTTATACTTGCAAGGCAATTTCTTCCAGGGGTCTATTCCCTCATCTATGATTGGGTTGAAAGCCTTAGATGAATTAGACCTTTCTCGCAACAATTTATCGGGTGAAATTCCAAAATTCTTAGAGGGCTTTGTCTTCTTGAAGAAACTAGACCTCTCATTCAATGAATTTTGGGGAGCGGTACCAACTGGAGGTGGTGCTTTTAAAAATGCAAGTGCGATTTCAATTACTGGCAACACCAAGCTCTGTGGAGGTATTGCTGATCTCCAACTGCCCAAGTGCAAGTCCAGAAAAGGAGGATTATCTCTGTTTACACCATAATCAACCGAGCATATCTAGCCTCAAAGCGACTAGCACCAAAGGCAGACATGCGTTCTCTCACGCCGAAGGAAGACACTCTTCCGAAGTACCAAGCACCATCACAACGACTTGCACAAAGTCCCACATCGGAAATCTACATAAACCTCCCAACTTCACCTCCCTATAAATAGAGACTTCTCTCAACTAAATAGGGACTTCTCTCCCCATGTATTAAGTATTTATACGTTATATAATGAGAATATACTTCTCCGTGGACGTAGCCCATTCATTAAGGGTGAACCACGTACATCTTGTCTTCTTTACATTTATCACTTGCCCAAGTCTTTACATACATGCTTAAGGTCCTCACCTTCATCATCATCCATCACACATCTCACTAAGTTGGACTCATCTTGGCCTAGCCATTTTGAGCATCAACAGTTTGGCGCCGTCTGTGGGAAACGATACTTGAATCCCATTTTTCTCTACCAGCCCAGCTGGCTCCTTCACCTATCCGGGCCCGTCGCCTCTTCTCCACTCCACACTCAGCTATGCCTACTGAGGATAGCCACAATGCCCAGCACTATCCCCCCCGGAGGGTACCTCCCAGAGGAACCTTCGGCGGAGGTCAATCTCCAGGCCGAGGTGGAACTCCTCCGCGCCAGTGTCATCAAGATGTCCGAGAAGTGTGACCATCTTCTTTCCAAGAACGTTGAGCTGGAGCATGACTACCGCACCCTAAAGCGTAACTGGGAAAAGAACCAAGCCCAGGGCTCCCAACGCAGTCTTACCCGGGAACATGAGCATACCCAGCCACACCAGCCAGAGCACTCCCACCATAGTCCCCCAATCCAGCCTAGGACCAGCAAGGGTAAAGGCCCCCTCCATCCGGAGACAACCAAGGCACGGCAACTCCGCATCTCCCCACCAAGGGACCGGCCTCATGAACCAACAAAGGTCTACAGGGATTGCAGGGATCGTATCTTGGACCGTCAGGGGAAACCCATTCATATTTCCGTTGATCTCCAAGACCCAAAGGTGACGCACCTAGGCCCCCCAGAGAAGCCTACCCAGCTACCCCCTGGGGAAGGACTAGGGGACTCGGAGAACTGGGGGCAGGATTACTTAGAAGACTACAAGTCTTATCACACCGAGGCATTCGAAGAACTTTATCCAGCACATGGCCACCCACACACCAGGCCTCCAGCACACGAGACTCTCCCTCATGCCGACCCGGCCATGAGGCTTCTCTTTGAGAAGGTTCGACGCCTGGAGAGCGAGCAGCAGCGCGCCCATCAACCCCTTTGGGCGAAGCCACGGCCTGGGCCCTTTACGGAACGCATCCTTAACTACCACCAAGAGAAGGAAATCCAGCCCCTCCGCATCGCCTTCTACACTGGCACGGAGGATCCTCTTACCCATATACATTCTTTCCAATCTGCCTTGGGGTGCAAGGGCCTAACTGACGAAGGCATGTGCCTCCTCTTCCCTTCCACCCTCAGCGGCGCGGCCCTGAATTGGTTCTACAGGTTGAACCCTTGCACCATCAACACATTCGACAGTCTGAAGCAGGCCTTCCTGGACCATTTCATGATCCAGACTGATCGCCTCTACTCCGCAGACGACCTGTACATGCTTAGGCAGGGCGAGGACGAGCCCCTTCGAGAGTATGCAGCCAGGTTCAGCCATGAATACTCTCGCTGCCCAGACACTGATGATCGTGCCGCCTTCGGTGCTTTCAAGAGTGGCCTCCGAGAATCCAACTTCCGGTACTTGGTGCACAGCAACCCTTGGAACACATATGCTGAGCTAATGAAGCAGGCGGCAGTTCATGCCAAAGCTGAGTACTTCAACTCCAAGCGTGGCCCGGCCACCCAAGCGCGTAATCCTTTTGCTAAACCTCCACCTGCTTCAGCACCCACCCCGGCCCCACCTCAACATTCTACTCCCGCCCCAAGCACCCAGGACGCCCAGCACCCCAAAAGGAAGGATAGCTACCAGCATACCTTCAACAATAACAAGCGGGGCAGACACGGCAACCACCACCAACCCAGCAGAGGTAACCCACACGGGACAGGTGATCGGGTGATCGAGCTCCACTCCCCTTCTCACCCAAGCCAAGGTTCGAGGTGTTCACCACCCTGAACACTACCTACGAGAATCTCCTGGTGAACGAGGCACCTATCATACCCAAGCCTCCCCCTCGGAGACCAGGCAGCAAGCCTATGCCTAACACCGGGGTCTTCTGTCGCTTTCATCAATTCGGTGGCCACGATACTGAATCTTGTGTTGCCTTGCGCAACATCATTGAGGGACTTATTCGCGAAGGGAAGCTGGACAAATACGTGCACAATCTCCCACCCCCACCTAACCCTCACCAACGGCAGATCAACATGATCTCAACTATCAGTGGTGGTCCTACCCTGGCTGGAACATCTAACAACTCCATCAAGCATTATGTCCGCTCCACCTATGCGCACCAGGTCTTCAGCGCTGAGCAGGGACGCTTGCCAAAAACACATAAATCAGGCTGGGCTCCCATTACCTTCAGCGAGGAGGAGGAGCGTGGTGTCATTCTCCCCCATGATGACCCAATCATTATCCGCGCCGACATTTCTAACTTTGATGTTGGGCGTATCTTGGTGGACACCGGCAGCTCGGTCAGTGTGATGTTTGCTGAGGCCTTCAACGAGCTCCAGGTCCCGTCTCACTTACTCGACCGGAACATTACACCCCTGGTGAGCTTCTCTGGTGAGGTGGTCCAGCCCATTGGAAGCATTCATCTCCCCATCTCTATTGGAGCAGCACCCCAGCGGATGACAATCACCACTCCCTTCCTCATTATTGACTGCCCAACAGCCTACAATGTCATCCTTGGACGCCCGGCCATGACCCAAATGAAGGTATTCATTTCCACACATATGCTACTACTAAAATTCCCCACGCCCTATGGCACAGGTACGGTGCGTGGCGACCAACTTGGTGCCCGAAGTTGCTATGCTTCAGCAGTGAAGTCCACTAATCGCCAGCATAGGGGTGAGGCCCTTGCAGTAACCCAGGTTCCAGCCCCACCTCGAGCTGGCACCGAGCGCCCAGAAGACCCTAGGGAAATCTGTCACCCAACAGGCCGAGCCTGTGGAGGACCTTGAACTGGTTACTCTCGATGAAGACATCCCGGACCGGCAGGTCAGGATCGGCACCTCCCTCTCACAGGAACTTCGCTCTGATCTTATCACTTTCCTCCGTCTTAACTCTGAGGTCTTCGCTTGGTCATACAATGACATGCCTGGCATCTCACCAGACATCATCTCCCATCGGCTAAGCATTAGCCCTGCCGTCCGACCCGTTCGGCAGAAGCGTCGGGCTTATGACCCAGAGCGATATGAGGCCATGAGGGCAGAGGTGGATAAGTTGAGCACCATTGGATTTATCAAAGAGGTGGATTATCCCACCTGGCTGGCCAATGTGGTGATGGTTCGAAAGGGCACCAAAGGCTGGCGCATGTGTGTCGACTACACCAACCTCAATCGGGCCTGCCCGAAGGATAGCTTCCCCCTACCCCGCATCGACCAGCTCGTTGACGCCACAGCTGGCCACGCTCTCCTCAGTTTCATGGATGCCTACTCAGGCTACAACCAGATCTTTATGCACCCTGAGGACCAAGCCCATACATCCTTCATCACGGACCGTGGCCTCTATTGCTACAAGGTCATGCCCTTCGGCCTCAAGAATGCCGGGGCCACGTATCAGCGTCTGGTGAACCACATCTTCGCTCCATTGATTGGCAACACCATGGAGGTATATGTTGATGATATGCTAGTCAAGAGTCGCACTACTGACCAACACATCCCCAACCTCTCCGCCATGTTCACCATTCTGAAGCGGTATAGGATGAGGCTCAACCCCACCAAATGTGCATTTGGGGTGGCTTCAGGCAAATTCCTTGGCTTCATGATCAGCCAAAGAGGTATTGAAGCCAATCCCGAGAAGATCAAGGCCATATTGGACATGGCGATACCCAAGACAATCAAGGACATCCAGAGCCTTACTGGGCGTGTCGCAGCCCTGACCAGATTCATCTCCAAGGCCACTGACCGCTGTGCCCCTTTCTTCAAGGCCCTTAAGGGTAGCAAGCGGAGCATTACCTGGACCGCTGAGTGCGACAAGGCTTTCAGCGAGCTCAAGGAGTATATGAGCCGAGCCCCCTTATTGTCCACACCTGAGCCCGGAGACACCCTCATGATTTATCTCTCCATCTCGGCTACAGCGGTTAGTTCCGTACTCATCCAGACAAAGGAGGGTGCTGAGCACCCAGTGCATTACGTCAGCAAAGCATTACAAGATGCCGAGGCTCGATACCCGGACATCGAGAAATTGGCATTCGCCCTGGTGGTTTCGGCTAGGCGTCTCAGACCATACTTTCAAGCTCACACCATCCATGTCTTAACCAACCACCCGCTCCGGCAAGTGTTGCAGAAACCGGAGACTTCTGGGAGGTTAGTTAAGTGGGCCATCGAACTTGGTGAGTTTGATATCCACTACAAACCCCGCCCAGCCACAAAGGGCCAAGCCGTGGCTGACTTCATATCTGAATTCACCGAACCCTCTACTGTGGCCAGTTCACAGACTACGATCGAGCCTACTCCTACATCAAGCCAGATCCATCGCCGGCAAACGCACTATAGACTTGACTCAGCCCTTGTGGGGACCTTGTATGTAGATGGCTCTTCCAATGCCCAGGGATGTTGAGCTGGCCTTGTTCTCATCTCCCCAGACAAGTTTGTCCTTGAGTACGCCTTTCGCTTCAAATTCCACGCCTCCAACAATGAGGCCGAATACGAAGCACTTTTGGCTGGTCTTCAGTTAGCCAAGGAGATGGGCGCCAGGCAAATTCAAATATTTAGCGACTCACAGCTCGTTGTTCACCAAGTGAACCAAGACTTCACCGCCAAGAACGCCTCCATGACAGCTTACCTCCAACATACCCGCCATTTGCTTACAACTTTCAATGCTTATCTCATAAGCCAGATGCCACGCTCTGAGAATAGTCACGCCGATGCTCTGGCTAGATTAGCCTCGGCCATAGAGCAGGGCATCGGCCGGAATATCCACATGGAAATCTTGGATCAGCCCAGCACACGGGCACCACTCATCTGTGCCATCGATCACAGCCCCACATGGATGGATCCCATCCTTCAATTCTTGCAGAACCAGACACTACCTGCTGACCCTGCTGAAGCGCGGCGTGTCCGCTATCGCTCTGCCCGATACCTAATCCTTAATGGCGCCCTTTACAAGCGTGGCTTCAGTCTCCCCTACCTTCCGTGCCTGACCCCAGGGGAAGGTAATTATGTCCTCAAAGAAATCCATGGAGGCATCTGCGGTAGTCACTCAGGCGCTCGGTCACTAGCGCATAAGGCTATTAGGCAAGGATACTTTTGGCCCTCACTTCACACTCACGCCTAGGCCTTCACCCAGAAATGCGATAAGTGTCAACGATTTGCCAACATCCCTCAACTCCAAGCTGAACCATTGACAGCCATGGTCAGTCCCTGACCATTCGCGCAATGGGGACTTGACCTCATTGGTCCTATGCCTGAGGGCAAAGGCCAGGTCAAGTACGCAGTCGTAGCTGTCGACTACTTCACTAAGTGGGCTGAAGCTGAGGCCTTAGCCACCATCACTGCAGCTCGCATTGAGACGTTTGTCTGGCAAAATATTGTATGTCGCTTCGGCATCCCCAACACCATCGTCACGGATAACGGACGGCAATTTGACAGTGCAAAGTTCAAGCAATTTTGTTCCAACCTCAAGATAAAGCTTTGCTTCGCCTCCCCGGCCCATCCTCAATCCAATGGCCAGGTCGAAGCCGTGAACAAGATTATCAAGAGGACCTTGAAGACTAAGCTTGACAAAGCCAAGGGTTGCTAGCCATAGCTACTCCCAGAAGTACTCTGGTCCTATCGCACCACCTTCCATACCTCCACAGGGGAAACACCGTTTTCTCTTTCCTTTGGTACTGAAGCCGTGGCACCAGTGGAAATTGGCCAGCCCACATACCGAACCTCCACTTATGAGGCCGAAGCCAATGACGAGCAGTTAGCCCTAAACCTCGACTTCATTGATGAGCTCCGTGACCAGTCCAACATGCGCAACGTCGCGTACAAACAGCGCATCGCTAAGTACTATGACTCCCGGGTCAAACCCCGTGCCTTCAAGGTTGGGAACTGGGTCATGCGCAAGGTTTCCTTGGCCACCAAGAATCCTACTGAAGGTACCTTGGGCCCAACATGGGAAGGTCCTTATGAGGTTACCAGAATCTCTCGCCCCGGCGCTTATCAACTTCGTGATTCCAAGGGCAAGATCTTGCCTCATTCCTGGAATGCCGATCATCTCAAGTACTACTACAAGTAAGCATGTCTAGACCCTAAGACATTATGTTTTTATGTTTTCTTAAATTTTGGTCTCGAGCCTTGACTCAACCAACTCTTGTACTTTTTGCCTTTCGGCACATATTCAATAAAACGCCCGACTCTGGCTCATTCTCATCAATCACATGGTTAACACAATTGATATCAAATGACAAACAAGTCTAATATCATATCAAGTGTTTTACATAAATAACGAGAATACATAAGGAAGAAAGAAGGTCAAGCCTTCAGGACATGCGAGCTTGTGTTGTCCCCGGCACCATCGTGCCTAGCCACATTGCCTTGCCACATGCAAGCTTGGTATCACATTCGGCACCCTCGTGCCCAGCCACTTCACCCTGCAACATGCATCTTTGCGCCTTCGGCACCCTCATGCCAAGTTCACTCCTTCCAGTGTCCTTCTTACTTGGGGACTTGGGGGACTATGGGTATTGCACTATACAGCTTGGAAGCTGAATTATGGTATTGCTGGCACTGCACTGGTCATCCTTCAAACATAGCATTTCTCAAAATGCTATCGATGGCTGAGCTCACCCATGGCTCTTCTTCTGACTCACTTTTCGAAGGGTCTGAAACAGAAGAATCATATAGGGCTTCATCTATCATCAACTCATCCATCTGCTCCATGAAATCTCGGAGCCTTGTGGTCATGTACACTAATTGGAAGTGAAACTCGTCATGCACACCTAAGTAAATGCCAAACTCGTCTCGGATGTTACCTGTACAAAACATGCGACTGCTCAACACAACAGTTCTGGCCACAAAATTCCTATCTAGCAGATATACCATCCAGGTATCTAGGCAACGTGCCAGCGCCGCAAGCTGCATCTCTTCCAATCCACAATCCGGATCCTAATTTGGAATCATGCCTTCAATTTCCTCTATCACCCTACCTCTATGAAACAGAAAGGCATCTATGGTAACTTCTGAGGGATCCATGGCAAACACAACCACGAGCACTTCAATCACCTCCACCACTGGTTGCATAATGGTGTCCTTTCCCAAAGGACCTTCTGGTGGGATAGCTGGCAGTGAGTTCAACAGAACCATTGGGCTAGACACCTTCACCATGCTCAATTCGGACTCCTCCTCCTTGAGCTTTCCACCGACGGCATCCTTGAGTTTCTCCATTGAGAGGGTTTGGTTTCAGAGGAAGAGATAGTTGAGATGTTCAGAGGTTAGCGGGCGGCTAGACCGAATGAAAGATGGAGAGTTATTTTTAGGGTTAACCCAGACTACTCTCTTGCTGAGCTGCCGAAGCCTTCAAAATTCTCCGAGAGGCCTCAAAATTTTCCAAATCACCTCTGCCGTTCGGCAGGTTCTTTTCTAGCTACAGAGCGCTGGCCACACTTGGTTGAAACCACCAAACCTCACGGAGCCCAGCTCCAAATCCTAGCTATCTCCTAGCCGAAACGAGGTCAAGCTCAGCAACCAAGATCCCGAATCTGCCAACACATACCCAAGTCACAGCTCACAATTACACTCCAGAAATTTCAAAATTTTCTCTAGGCACCCAGCTCCTCTTGCCGAGGACAGCGCAGGAGGTCTCAAAAATCCCAATGAACCCTTGCCGAACGGCAAGCGTCGTGCTTCAGCTAAATAGGGGCAAAACCAAAAAATATCGCAAAATGTTCCTAGCTTCTCAAAACCTAGGGCCTCGCGGAAGACCAGCTCCAAAAATTTATATGCAAACCAAGCCCCAGCTCATGCCAAGGTACCTAAACTCTTTCGTTTTAGCTTTGCCGAACGGCAAGTTTCATGAGGTGGAATTTATACCCCTCTTTCCACAACCCTAGCCCTTGCAATCTTGGCTTTCTTTAAAAAACCTGCCGAAGGCCCAGCCCTTGCAATCTTGGCCCCAGCTCTAACACCCTAGCCACATCTATGTCTGCTGAAATAGAAACGGGCCCCAGGCCATATTTTCTTTTTCCCTCCTTTAAACACCCTTGCCAAACTCATCGGGCCCAAACCCATGAGGACTTGCCAAAGCCAATCCAGGGCCCAGCCCTTGCAAACTAATTCTTCAAAGCCCAATTATGGCTCAGCCCACTCCGCGACCCAGGCCCTCCTGCACACACCTGCCAAAACAATAGGCCCAGCTATGCTAAACCTATTTGGGCCAATTTCTCTCAACTTAGCACCTTATTATTATTAAAGTTGTGGATGCCTAGCTCCAGTTATCGAGCCACCGGCCGAAACAAAAAGAGCCCAGCTCCTTCCAAAAAAAAAAAAAAAAAAGAGCCCAGCTCCTTCCACAAAAAGAGAGCCCAGCTCTTTCCACAAAAAAAAAAAAAAAAAAAGGGCCAGCCCTTTTCCCCAAAGCACCATGCCGAAGTCCTGGCCTCCTTGCCAAACAGCAAGGAGCATGAAATTTTTTTTTGAGAAGCTCAAAATTCTTTTCAAAAAAAAAAAAAAAAATTTTGCATGGCTTAGACCAAGCCACTCAAAAGGCCCAGGATGCTGAATGCCCAGCCTTTCGCAACAGCCCCAAAGGCCCAAGATATCACCATGCACGGCTCGCGCATGGCCAAGGAAAAATTACTCCACTCTGGAGGATGCCCACGTACATCCTCACCACAAGATAAGATTTCTCCTCTTACATATAAATATTGTATACAAGCATGCAATATTTAAATAATTCCTTGCACAATCCTATTCAACAATATGATTCATGAATATTGCATAGGAATAATCGTTGTCCAGATCCGGCCACTTTGCATGGCTTGCATGGCCAACTTTTCCAATTCACCAATAGCACCACTTTGCATGGCCAAGGAGTACCACTTTGCAGGCTCCCAAATACTCACCTAAGCCATGGAATCCAACATGAAAGCCAACAAGGAGGAAAAGGACGTGCATAAATCCAATTGGGACCTAGCATGCCCACATGATTCAAGAGTGGAGCCCCCGCTTGTAGGACCAATGGGCAAGCTATCATGTCCGCCTGAAATAATGCCATGCAACTCATTTTCAAAAGCTTATATATGTACAAAATGAGAGGGTGCCGAATGCTTGCGTTGGTTGATATGCTCAGATTAATATCATGTGTTCTCCTCATTAGCAATGCTCACCCAGCCACCAAATTGATCTGGACACCCAAACAAGTCCAAGTATGAAGATCTTATCAACACAGCCCCAAGCTCTTGCCATGAGTAGCAAATTCAGGTGACGACATGGAGGGGTATTCTCTAAGGACCTTTACCTATCCCAAGTGCCCACTTGCAGAATGGCCAGCTCGAAGCTCACTAGAACTGAAACTCCAAAAAAAAAAAAAAAAAAATTTGCATGGCTTGCACTCACACTATTCACTCACGTAAGTGGATTTCCAAACTCAAGCTCCAAATCCTTGCTGCTGGTGAAACCTCCTCCTTGGAACTCAGCCAACTTGCCAACGTGTGAAGCCCAGCTCCTGGACAATCCGAGAGTCTCAACAGCCACAAAAAAAAAAAAAAAAAAAAAAGACCTTGCCGAACGGCAAGACCCATGGAAGTTCAAAAGGGGGACTCACACAAAAACAATACCTTATTGCCAAAGCTCCTTCCAACACCCAGATCACGTGCTCCCTTGTCAAAGCTATGACCAGCAACTCTCAAACACCCCCCTTCCGACTCTGACCCCCCGGTTTAGCCACTACTCAAAACTGCAAATTTCTTCTCTAGACACCCTGCTGACCAAGACAGCGGAAGCCCAGCTCCAATCCCTCTTCCAAGATCCTGCTCCAATCCGAAACAACCAAAAATCCCGATCATCAATTCAAACTTGGTTGGCCTTGCCGAACGGCAAGGCCCATGCAAAGCAAAAAGGGAGCTCACGAACATACCTGCTGTCGAAGGAAGAGCCACCTAGCCACCTGTCAACGGGCCCAGCTCATGCAATTTTTAGCACTTGCCGAAGGAACCAACAAACTCACCACAACTAGGACCTTGCACCAAGGACCCAGCTCCTTGCCAAGCAGTCCTAGCTCCAGCTCACGCCGAAGCTCAATCACTCACAAGCTCACAGTTCAAAAACCAAGGCCACCTGCCGAACCAAAGGAAACAAATGGGAAGCTTCTCACCTTGTCCAAACTCCACGGTGCTGGGTAGTCTTTCCGAAACTCCAAGCTTACGTATGCTTAGACTCCTCACGGCCAAATAGCAAACCTGCCGAACGGCAGCAGCCTCACCCAACTCAAGAAATTGCTCAAGACACCCTTGAGGTGCTTCAAGACCACTCTTGCTATCGGCCCCGTGCTCCAGCTTCCTAGACTCAACTCTCTACTTGCTCTAGCTCACGGATCAACATGCAAACCAAAAAGGATGCTCACAGCCGCCACCTCTAGAATTTCTCACTGAACTAAGATGCACAACCTAGCTACAAGACACCCAATTTAAATTGACGACAGAGGGAGGAACCCAAGTACTCAGCCTGGCCAGAACAGATCGCACAGCACCTAGCCTCTGATTTTACCAAGGTTGCTGAACGGCAAGGGTCCAACTAAACCAAATACAAAAATAAATCCCTCCTTCCAGCACCGGCTCCCACAAAGCTCAGCCCCTTCTTGCCAACGCTCTAGGAAACCCCTTCACAAATCACCTCCTGCCGAAGACTACGCATGTGAGGCCACCGCCCCAAAATTTACTCAACACACCCTTGCCGAACGGCAAGGGTTGTGCAGAAAGGATATTGAACTGCTAGAATCGAAAGGCCTAGCTCCTTGTACACATGCCCAGCTCCGAGCTCTTCCAAAAATCAACTCTCAAGGACCAGCACAAACCCACGACCGAACCTCAAAATGGCCAGCTCCCCAGCTACTGCCACAAATCTTTTTGCTGCATTTGGACTCCCGAAACTTGCGAAATCCAAAGACCCAATGTGCCCAGCACCAGCACTCGAACAACAAGGTCATAACTCCTTGCCGAAGGTGAAAGAGCTCGGACCACCGTGAGCTGAAACAGCCCCGCCTCCTTCAACAATGCCTTACCGAAGCTGAGAAAAATAAGGGACTTGGCCTCGTTGCCCTTACAAAACCCTAACCTCTAAGAGCCCAGCCCCCATCTAAGCTAAGACACGTGAGCATTCAATTCTTTTTTATAAACAATATAAAATAATAGAGTGCCTGGCCACACAAGCTTCAGCTCATGCCTAAGTACCTAGCCAAAGTACCTAGCCCCTTTCATTTTCACCTTGCCGAAGGCCTAGCTCCTTCAAAGAAAAAAGGGCCAGCTACCTTCAAAGAAAAAAGGGCCAGCTACTTCCAAAGAAAAAAGGACCTAGCTCCTTCAAAAAAAAAAAAAAAAAAAATGGCTTGGCCTCCTTGCCGAACGGCAAGGAGCATGAAAACTTTGGAGGAAGGCTCAAAATTTTACTTTTTTATTATTATTATTTTTTTCTCCCAAAAAAAAAAAAAAAAAAAAAAAACCTTGCATGGCTTGCATGGCTTAGGGAGCAATGAGTTGAAACTAAAGGACCCAAGTCATAAACACAAATGACTTCAAGGGATTACCTACACCAAAAGCACAAGGCCCCGGCCTCTATCGAAGCTAAGCTCTACAAAGCCCAACCACAAGCTCCATGCAAAGTGCACAGGTACCCAGCTACCAACAATCCCAGAGGTTCCCACAGCTACCAAGTATTGACGCAACTTCTAGCTTGCCAACTTGGGGGACTAGGGACTGCCCTACGGCTCTCATCGAACTTGGAATGCTCGGTCATGATTACACAAAAACTCACAAGTTCCCAACCCAGAAGTCACTTCTTGACCGCGAACTTGGGGGACTACTGTTTACACCATAATCAACCGAGCATATCTAGCCTCAAAGCGACTAGCACCAAAGGCAGACATGCGTTCTCTCACGCCGAAGGAAGACACTCTTCCGAAGTGCCAAGCACCATCACAACGACTTGCACAAAGTCCCACATCGGAAATCTACACAAACCTCCAACCTTCACCTCCCTATAAATAGAGACTTCTCTCAACTAAAATAGGGACTTCTCTCCCCATGTATTAATGTATTTATACGTTATCATAATGAGAATATACTTCTCCGTGGACGTAGCCCATTCATTAAGGGTGAACCACGTACATCTTGTCTTCTTTACATTTATCGTTTGCCCAAGTCTTTACACACATGCTTAAGGTCCTCACCTTCATTCATCACCCATCACATCTCATCACTAAGTTGGACTCAATCTTGGCCTAGCCATTTTTAGCATCAACAATCTCGTAGCATGAAATTAATAATCCCGTTAGTGCTTTCCGGAGTTGCTTTTCTTGGAATAGTTATGGTGATGTCCTATTTCTTCCTCTGTTCGTCAAGAAGGAAAAGGAAAGAGATTCCGTTGAGCACATTGGCGAACAATTTTTTGCAAGTGTCATATGCTACTCTCCTAAGAGCTACTGACGAGTTCTCTTCGGCTAATTTGATTGGTGCAGGCAGTTTTGGGTCTGTGTACAAAGGAATTCTTGATGATAATGATAAACATCAATTTGTTGTTGTGAAGGTGTTCAACTTGTTACGCCATGGAGCATCAAAGAGTTTCATGGCCGAATGTGAGGCTTTACGAAACATCAAGCATCAAAATCTTGTCGAGATTATAACTGCGTGTTCGAGTGTTGACTTTCATGGTAATGACTTCAAGGCTCTGGTTTACAAGTACATGGACAGAGGAAGCTTAGAGGAGTGGCTGCATCCTCCTACTGAAATTGAAGAGGTAAGAAAGGCACTCAATCTAGAGCAAAGGCTAGACATTGCCATTGATGTTGCTTGTGCATTGGATTATCTTCATAATCATTGTGAAACACCGATAGTTCATTGTGATCTCAAGCCAAGCAATGTTCTTTTGGACAACGAGATGACTGGACATGTTTCTGACTTTGGACTCGCAAGATTTCTCTCCCAAGAAACTGGTATTAATGTTTCCAACAATCACACAAGTTCCATTGGAATAAAAGGAACGGTTGGTTATGCTGCTCCAGGTAAGTGGTGTCCTTTTTTTCTTTTTAAATCTTATAAAGTTTAGCTCTTTTACTAACAATTGTGCTGATAATATCTTATGATGTTTCAATGGTAGAGTACGGTATGGGAAGTGACGTGTCAACAAATGGGGATGTCTACAGCTTTGGTATTCTTTTGTTAGAGATGTTCGCGGGAAAGCGACCCACTGACGACATGTTTAATGGGGAGCTAAACCTTCATACTTATGTTAAAATGGCTTTCCCTAATCGAGTTATGGAGATTGTAGATTCAACACTGTTTGAAGGAGGCACCAACGAGAGAAGGGTTCAAAAGATTGAGGTGTGCTTGAATTCAATACTTAGAATTTGAATTGAATGCTCTGCTGAATCTCCAACGGACCGTCTGAAGAATATCAGTGATGCTGCATCTGAGCTGCATTCCATTAGAGACGTTCTTCTTGGATAGGAACTTTTTCTGCCACGGGTTTGTGTGTGATGTGGATATTATTTTTTATGTGCTGCTTGAGAAATATTCTTGTTGTTGCAGCTAGCCTGCTCCAGTAGATGGGAGTTCTGCTACTACTACGTCGTTTTATTTGTGTGTTTGGGCCTGAGGCCCTTAGAAATATGATCAAAGCTATAAAACTATTGCATCTTGTGTAAATCTCTTATCTTAAATAAATCTGAAAGTACACTTGATCCTGTTGTTTGGTCCAAATATGTTCTCTAAAAACTATGACGGCCATTTCCTAAGCCCATGCCTATTGTGCAGTCTTCCAAAGATAATTGCATGCTTGCAAATGGGTTTAGCTTAGTGAAAAAATGTGTTTGAAAAATCATCGTCCTCCTTATTACTTTGACTATCGATTGTATTCAAAAATTGAAAACAACAAAAATATAATCACATACTCACATGAGCTAACCCATTGTGGCACTATATAGTTATTGCCCTATTTTTCATGATTGATTTTCCTCCCATGTATAATATAAAGGTGTCTTTATTCATCTGTTTAACTAATTAGGTATTGAAAGTTGGAATTTTTTATGTTATTTTGGTGTGGTTCAACAAAAAATTTAAGTTTATCAGTTCATATTCATTGTTGGTGAATTATTTTGGCTGGTGAAATAATGAAGGGAACTAATAACATGTAGGTAGGTGTGCTGAATTAGTTTGGCTGGTAAAGTAGGTGGTGTGAAGTAACGAAGGGAAGTAATAGCCAACAAACAAATAAAACAGAAAAAGAATAGCCAAAATATCTGTGTGACAGCTCATATCCCTCACTTCCCTTCTTCACTCTCGTCGTCTCACGTGCTCTCACTCATCATATACCTTTTCTTCATATATATAGTCTTTCTTATCCTCCTGTGCGAGTTCAATTTTCCTGTTTCCATTTCTCCTGTTCCCACCTATTTCCTTTTTATTTTGTTGACATGTGTCCTCACTTAACATGCCACAAAACACTGTTAACTTTGAATCAAATTATTTATAAATAAAAAAACTCAAAATTGAAGTAAAAGATAAAACGCAGCAGCTACCCACCGGACCTCAACCGCCACCCACCACAACCACCCCACCCCAGTGGCGACAATCCCTTTTTATTTTTATAGATGCAATCATGGAGGCGTTGTTGTCTTTAGATTGCATTGATTTGGGAATTGCCAGGCCATGAAGAATATTTGTGGGACATGCGAAGAACAACTTCCTCCAAGTTTCAATCCTCACTCACACATGAGAAAACAAGAGTTTTCTTTGACTTAAAGAATCGGATATCCCTCCACCCCGGGAATGTTGATGCAGAGGACGTGGTGAGGGTTTGGATCTGGTGTGGCGGTACAAAGAGAGAGAGAGAGAGAGAGAGAGAGAGAGAGAGAGGGTTTGTTTGTTGAAATGAAGGGACCATAAAAGATGAAGGAATAGATGTTGATTTGGATATGTTGACATCGCTGCCTGGGCCGGAGAAGATGAAGTGGCCGTGCTTTTGAATAAATTTATTTTTAATATTTTGTTAATAAAAATGACACTTAACAGAGTTAACCTTCTGTTAAGTTAGAGGACACATGTCAACAAAGTAAGAAGGAAACATGTGGGAACAGGAGAAATGGAAACAGGAAAATTGAACTCCTCCTGTGCAGTCTCTCTTAATCTTACCGAATACTCTCTGACCAAAAAAAAAAAATCTTACCGAATACTCGAAACGCAGAGAGAAGACACTTCCAACCAATGTCAAGGGTATGATCTTACCGAATAACTATTCTATTTTATTTATTTATAACAGCCATGGAAAAATATATCCAACAACTCCCTCCGATTAATTTTCAGGTTGTCATTAGTTTCTTCAAGCATAGGAACTCTTAAATATGCAACTGGGTTGTTGGTTGCTTTTTGGCGTGGGTGGTGTAGGAAAGGTATATATCTCCTTCTTTCTCACTGCCTCCATTGTAGCTAGTCTTCTTAAGCTGCAAAGTAATTAGTTGCTGGCAATTTATGTTTATAAATTATCAAAGTTGGATAAATAAATCAAGCATATATTTTTAACTAGTCTTATTGATCTGCCCTAGACAATTTCTTGTTATTGTTTCTCATTATCCTTAATTGGAGTGTTTACCTTGTATTCCACTACTAAAAAAGGCTCAAAAGGGACTTATCAGTCCCTTTTGCTTCCTTTAGGTACTGAAAACAGTGCCTATTGTTGCATTAGGGACTGTTTCATATCAGTGTCTCTTAAAGGAGTCATCTATTGTTAATATGACACAGATTGTAAATCTCCGTGACTTTTTTTGGCAATGGGTCCCACATTCTCAACAACCATATACGCATACAACTATTCCACTACATCCGTGCCTAATATACTAAACTAGGTACTGATGCTTATCAGTCCCTTTAAAAATAAAAATACATTATATTGTTTTAATATATTTATATTTATTTGATGTTTTAGCATATTATTTATAATCCATCTGTGCCTATAAAACATATATATATATATTTAAAGTTTTAACATTAATAACCCATGTTCAATCCGTGCCTTTCAAGTATTCTTTTCTTTTTTGGCAAAAATGTATTCATTGATTTTTTCATTTTCAATTAATTTAATTGGGTTTTCCATATTGCAAAGTAGTCAAATGACCCTTCAATTGGAGTGATACCAAGGACAACTAAGTGGTGGAGGATAATAAGGGTGGTCAAAAAGAGAGAAAAAGGATCGAATTATACATACTTTTCTCTATTCAAATATCTTTCAATTCATCTTGACATTCCAATTGATATAAGCTATGCATAAATCATAACAATTTCTAAACTCACTACTCATATAAAGCAAGAGTGAATTGAGATACAACTTTATGATTATTACAAAATGATACAAAAGTCAGCCTATACATACAGACTCCCTAATTTCAACAAACACATGTGCATATCCTACTCCAACCATGCCCTATGCTAGCAAGTTCCAAAAGATAAAGGGAAATGACCTTGAGTACCACCCATTTCATAATTTCAATTAAAAATACCACCACTTCCCATTTTTTTTACAACTACCCACTATAAATATAAAATTATTGTACCCCTATTGCTCTCCTAACACTTCTTCTGAAATTCACCTCCCGCGAATCACCTCCCTCTCGGCTCCGTCGCTCAGTCTCTGGTCACTCTGGTCACTCTGCTCTCACTCTCTCGTCTCTCAGCTCCAACTCTCTCATCTCTCATCTCTCATCTCTCATCTCTCGTCGCTCAGCTGTGAGTCTCTCTTCTGTCTTCCTCTCCCGGCGAAATCTGTTTGTCGAAGAGCAACGCTATCGTTCACTGCAAACAGGTACTGTTCATCGACCTTCTTTTACGGCTTAGGGTTTATGGGTTTGTATGAAATTGGTTGATGGGGTTGTTTGAAATTGGTTTAGGGTTTAGGGGTTTCTCTGAAATTGTTTTAGTGGGTTTTCTGAAATGGGTATAGGGTTTTGCTTTAACTCTGTTTTGCTATCACGAACGATGGTACAACTATAGCAGTTCTCTCCAATCTTTGGTGGGTGCATTATTGCTTCAAAGTTCTAGCATGTTGGGCAGAACCTGAATCTGTTCCAATTGCAATGTGTTCTGCACTGTAAACAAGACTGTCCATCAGAAATTGACAGTATATTTTGTTTTTAGAAGTAACGGTGTTTTTTGAGCTGTTAAATATGTTGAATAAGCTATAGTTAGCTTAATGTCTTTTGCCTCTGATTCTTGTCCTTTTTTCAGTTATACTTCTGTGTATGTTTGTTTGGTTCTTAGAGTTTGAATTCCCCTGATAGATGTTTTATCTGATTTCTTGTTCCTACCTGCATCTGAACTGGAAAAAAAAGTGTTTATGCTGCACCTGATAGGATATTTGTTATATTTCTTTATGTATAAAACTTGGTCAGATTTTATTTTTGATTTCTGTGCTACTAATACATGTAACTAATTTTATAATTGTAACCTGCAGCCAATAGGAAATATTGCTGAAAGATTTCTTGCTTTGTGCTTGAAAGATAGTGGTGTTCTATACGAAGATCCTAATATTCAGGTTTTTCCCCAATGAGTCCCCTTATTTTCTTGTATTTAGACTTGGTAGTTTTTACTCTTTCTTTGCAAGAGAGATTGTGAACATTCAGCTTGGCGTTATTGGGCTTATAGTGACATTCATGTGATGTTATCCCAGATTGGAATTAAAGCAGAGTGGCGGGTACATCAAGGATGTCTTGTTCTTTTCTTGGGAAACAAAAATACTTCACCGCTTGTGTCAGTTCAAGCTATGATATTGCCTCCCTCCCATTTCAAAATGGAGCTCTCACTAGTACCAGACACTATACCTCCCAGGGCACAGGTAATAATTGTTATTCATGTAATTAATCTGTGGTCGTTGATGAGCCTTTAGGTCTCTTTTCTCTCTGTCTTTGTCTCTCTCACTCATTCTTTTCCTTTCCTAGTCCGTATATTTGTTTATTTTCTTTTATCTTTTTGGTTGGTTTTATAGGTACAATGCCCACTTGAAGTTGTGAATCTCCGTCTAAGCAGGGATGTAGCGGTTCTTGACTTCTCCTACAAGTTTGGTAACAATATGGTACTTAAATCTAAAATCCTGTGGTTTCTTGTGGCCAATGAAGCAGAAAATAGGTTATATTTGTGTCTTCATATATCTTATAGTAACCCTTTCATAGGTCAATGTCAAGCTTCGCCTCCCAGCTGTCTTGAATAAATTTCTTCAGCCTATACCAGTGTCTGCTGAAGAGTTCTTTCCTCAGTGGAGATCACTATCAGGACCACCTCTGAAGCTTCAAGAAGTGGTATGTGTGTTATATGTCGCATTTGTCTTCTTTTTATGGTTGAGGAAAATCCTTTTATGGTTAAAAATGGTTGACAAACATTTATATTGACAAAGTGAATTCATTCATATTTATATACTATAAGTTGTGTCCTGTATCCAGTGATTGACATTTTCCTTTACCATCCTCTTCTGGTTGGAAGGTTATGATGGGTTTCATTTTTGTAAGTAGCAAAGCAGGAAGATAGCCTGTTAACTGTTACACTATCAGAGTAGGAAACACATGCTAACCTGTTTGTAGTCAAAATGTAGCATTATTCATTTGGCTTATTGCCAATTCCAGGTTAAGGCTAAATTATTATACATACCGAAGGTTCTGTATTTATCAACGTGATGATATTGTCCAGTAAACCGTGCAGGTTAGAGGTGTCAAACCAATGCCACTTGCTGAGATGGCAAATCTACTTAACAGTTTGCGATTGATGGTTTGTCCAGCACTTGTAAGTTCCCTTTCTGTGTTTGAAAGTTTCCTTGTGATCCGTTAGTTATTAAAGGTGTTCACTAACGTATTCTCTATTTCAGGACCCAAATCCAAATAACCTTGTTGCAAGCACAATGTTTTACTCAGAAAGTACACGGGCCATGCTTTGCTTGGTAAGATTTATATGTTTGCTTCCAGGACTTGAGACTTTAATTGGTGGATTTGATGCCACCACTTTCATTATTATGACTCAGCTGAAACTCCAGTGTTCAGTTTATTAATATAGATCTAAAATTATGTCGCTTGACCTTTCCCTTTCCTAGGAATCATATGAAGTGCTGATATTTTTTTTTCTTAAGTAATTTTTATGAGTTATCACATGACCTTTGCTTTAGAATTGTGAAAGGTTGGTGATTCAATAGCTTCTTTTTGGCTATTCAGGTTAGAATAGAAACAGATCCAGCAGACAGAACCCAGTTGCGTATGACAGTTTCTTCAGGAGACCCTGCATTAACACTCGAGTATGTATCTACATAATGTATTGCTAACCTTAAATTACAACGATGGAAGATAGATTCCTCTGATCTCTGGGTGATGTACAGGTTGAAGGAGTTCATCAAGGAACAACTATGTAGCATCCCTACAGCCCCTCGTGCACCTGGACCAGTGTCACCAGCACATCCAGTAGCTCAGCCAACCAGTCCGGTTGCAGCATTAACGGATCCCAGGGCTATGCTAGCTGGTCTGCTGTGACAAAGTGAAGATTATATATGAGGATTTGTTCATTATACACTCGTAAATCTGATTTATACAACCTACCCAATGGTATCTCTTGCCCAAAGTTCAAGAGGTGGATAGAGAAAATCCTGATGCAAGGGCTGGCGGAATCAAGTGTGAGCTAATTTGTGCGGACGGCTTAGTGTTTGAGTGGATCTCTCCATGGGTTGGTCGGGGTTTTCAAATTCTTTCTGTACAATGCAATTGTGCCTAAGTGAGAAGTTTTCTCGGTTTTGGGGTGAGGGTATTTTATTTCTTTTTCTTTTTCTTCCTTCACATTTTTTTCCCTTCCCAATTTCAGTGGATTGGTTTCTGTAGTTACACAGTACTTGACAGAACAGAGTAAGATATTGGCAGCATGAAGTAGATTAGTTGTAATATTTTGTATTTGGTTGTTAATGCATAAATATGTTTTCAATAAGAAAATTTATTGGGTGATCAGTAATGTGATGTTTCAAAAGATCAGTGATTAACCCTTAAGATAATTTATTTTGAACCAAAAAAATCTGATACATTTTTCTTTATTGGGACTAAGGAAAAGGAATAGAGTCAGCTTAAAACTCAAATAAAAATAAAAGGAAAAAAGCTCCAAGTAAACTGTAAACAAAAGCTCTTTCATTAACAATGTAATGGTAACAATTTCTCTCTCGTTAGCTGTCCACGTAGTTCAGAGAATACAAAAGCTCTTGAGTTTCAACTTGATAAACATTGAAACTGAGGTTTGCCCTCTAATGAATAAACACTAAAAATATATGAGAAAAACAAGATTTCTTGAATTCTGATTATTCTGAAGCCAACTAGTAAGTAGTCTGAGGTAGCTGCAATGAAGGCGGCTGCTGCTGCTGTGGGTCTAGAGGAGAGGCCAAGTCGCTATCACAAATTTGGATATAATCTTCCATCAAACCAATATCACCACCACCCAACAGCCAACTAAGATGATCAGAATTATCCATCTGAGCTGGCTGCAACAAAGGCATCTGCTGCTCTTGTGATTCAAGAGGGAGAGGGACCAAGTCACTATCACCAAATTGGATATAATCTTCCATCAAACAAATATCATTATGATCATCCAATAGCCAACTCACATAATCGTCAATGTTGCTCAGAGTTGGTGCAGCAGCAGCAATATGAAGATCTTCCAAATAGAAACCATCCGAATTTGTGGTGCAATAATCTTCTTGTTGGTGATGAGGAAATAGGGCTGCAGCTAAGTTTAAATTGCAAATGGTTATATTTGCACACTTACAAAAGAGAAGAGGAGGAGGGGGGTGGGGGCGGCAATATTTGTGAGCAAATAGACATTTGGTAAAACAAGAAGAGTCATATGTAGTCTTTTAAGTCATAGAAAGTGTCCTGTTAATTTCTATGTTTATGCTTCTTTGCTAATCTGGTTATATGTGGTTCTATTTGTTTGGTTAGGTTGAGTTGATGAGTGCATGACCTGTTCTGAAAAGTGTCATAACAAATTTCAAAGGCAGAGCAGTACTCTCTTTAAATATACAAATTTGCAGATAAATATGTTCTTTAATATTAAAAAATGCTGATTTGAATACAATGGTAAAGCAATAGGCTCTTTGAATACAATTGTGAAGCAATAGGCTCTTTGAATACAATGTTGCCCACAAGAGCAACTCTCACTGTTAACTACAAGAGTTGCTCTCATGGCCTCCTTCCTTCACCTTGCCTTTTAGCTTTGCATTTTATGAAACCTTTGACCAGTGAGAGTTGTACTTTCTTCTTGGACTTTGGTTTAGTTGACTTAATATATGTGTATTGTACAATAATGGATGTGTGTGTATTGTATGTAGATTGACTTAATATTGTTATCCTATTGCATGTGTATTGTACTAATATTGCCTTTGTATTGTTACATATTGTATGCATATTGCCACCCTATTGCATATATATTGTGATGCTATTGTTGTTGTATTGCTGTTATATTGCCCTAATATTGCCTCTCTAGTGGATGTATATTGGCCTAATATTGCTATTATATTGTATGTATATTGACTACGGCTCATCAATGGGTTTACGGTTTAGGCCCTACTTCATTCAAAAAGAAGATAACGACGAGAAAGAAACAACGTGCCTTTCAAAAACAGGCAGTCAGGTGCATTATAATTGCACCGCAAGACATTTGAAGAAATTATTTTAAAAAATAATAACAACTAAAAAAATTTACAAAAAAAGGAAGGTATGAATATATATGCGCTACAGAAAGATAGCAAAGAGAGAGATAGAGTTGTGTTGTGTCGATTCAGCTGCACCAAAATGGATTCAGTTGCATCCTCAACTTGTGATACTCGCAAGTGCACGAGCTGTTGGTAGTTTAGCATATGTAAGTGCGAGGTCGATTCCACAGGGATTGGTGATTGAATGATCCCTTTCAGTTTTCCTACAAAAAGCAGAAATGAAAACAAAAGAAACAGAAGAATAAGAAAGAAAATAACTAAGACAAGATGGTGAGGTTTTAGAATCCACCCTAATTGTTCTAATCATGTTATGGCAGCAAGTAAACAAGTTGATTCACTCATGACGATGCTCACAAATAAATCCATGATGTTTTGATCAAACTGCATTGAACACCACAAGGACCCCAAGCATGGTGTTTGCATTAGGAGTCCTAGAAACTAAATCACATGAACCATTTCTATGTAGTTCAAAATGGTTCATGAGTTGCTAATGGACGGAATGAAGATGATGGCCCCCAAACCTTCCCAACAAGAGCATAATGCATAAAACCTTAAGTGATCAATCAAAGGATGCAAAACAGCTCCATCAAAACAGTGAAGAAGAATTCATGAATGAAATCAAACTTTATAAACTCAAACCAAGATACAAGACTAGCAAGATGTTTATTAACATTAATAACAAAAAAAGGAAGTAAAACTAAGGAAATACAAGAAGAAAATACAAGACAAATGGAGGAGAAGAAGATAAGGACAGCATGCTAGAGATGGAACATATTTATCTCCATGGCTGTCAGGAGGCCAAAGCCTCCCAGCTACTGCCTTCTCTCTTCTCTCCCTTTGTGACTATCAACTTTCACTCTCTTTGTGTACAATGAAGTGTAAAATGATGAAATGAAAGATCCTCTCTGAATGAGCTGAAACTCTCTATTTATAGACATGAATTTCGTCCTCCCCTTGGCAGGTGTAAACAGCCCACCAGAAATCCTGGAAATTGCTCCTTAATTTGTGCAAACAAGTTTCCCCATAACTGTCTTGCAGATTATAATGGGAAAACCATCAGGTGGCCCTAGTAAGAGAGACCAGCCTGCAGGGATGGATGAGGACTAATTTTGTGTGTATGACAATTGACTATCTTTGCTTGTATTGTTCTATGTTAGGGATCTTTTGTTCCATTTTAGTAACAATTTTGTTTAGGAGAAAAAGAAACATATTGCAGTTCATGCTTTGTAAATGCCACTCTTCTGTTACGATGGACACGTGGTATGCCCTTGTTGGGTAGGTTTGGATTGAAACCATGGTCGAGTGCTTGAGCCATGTTTAGTGAGAAGCTTGGCTGGATTTTCTTTTCTGTTGTATTTGGCCCTTCTTTTGAACAAAGATTCATTGAGGGAGAGAATTACTTTCCTTTTGAATATGAATCGATGTGCAACTCCAACTATCATTTCAAAGGTCAACATCAATTCATGCTAATATAAAGATGGATAACAATTGTGTGCCCATGAGATTTGAATTCAGGATTACTTTCAACGAAGTGGAGACTCTGTTATTAGACCAAATGGCCATTGACATACAATATAATAGCAATATTAGGCCAATATATGTACACTATAGAGGCAATATTAGAGCAATATAACCACAATACGATAGCAATAATATTACAATATCACCTATAAAAATATAATTAGTCCACTTATTGCTGATTTTTCACATGTTCAGAAATTTTGTTCTCTCTTAGCTCACTCAGCTCAATCTCTCTGGCACATCTCTCTTTATCTTTGGTATGTCTATCGCAGCTCTCTGTCTCTCTTGGCTCTCTCTCTGTCTCTATCTAGTGCAACTCTCTGTCTCTCTCTTTGCTCTCTTTCTGCAGCGCAGCTCTCTCTCTGTCTCTCTCTAGCTTCGTTCTGTCTCTCTCCCCCTATTCGCTCTCTTGCTCTCTGTCTCTTTATTCATCCCTTCCTTTTTTTGTAAATTATTTTTTAGTTGTTATTATTTTTTAAAATAATTTCTTACAATGTCTTACGGTGCAATTATGATGCACATGACTGCCTGTTTTTGAAAGGCACGCTGTTTCTTTCTCCTCCTCTTCTTCTTTTTGAATGAAGTATGACTTAAACCGTAAACCCATTGATGAGCCGTAGTCAATATACATACAATATAATACCAATATTAGGCCAATATACATACATTAGAGAATCAATATTAGGGCAATATAATGGCAATACGACAGCAATAGCATCACAATATACATGCAATACGGTGGCAATATGCATACAATATGTGTACAATACATAGGCAATATTAGTACAATACACATGCAATAGGACAGCAATATTAGTACAATACACACACATCCATTACAGACTACAATTTAGAGATGGAAAATAAATCGCCACCGAACCCTAACAATACTATCCTGTGAAGTAAAAATTATTTCTTTCATAAAACTTGAAAATTCAATTGTTATTACATAGTCAACCAATCTTTGCTCTATTACATACATACTTCCTACCTATAATTATAAATAATGGAGAGCTCACAAATTCTACTAATTTGATCTTTCTTGTATGAGTTAGCTCTCCCTTCTTGCACTTTTTCCAAGCTGTTCTATTCTCCTCCCGTGCAGCAATATCAACAACAACAGGTTATCTACAGATCTGAAATCATAACTGCAGATGATTCTCAATGAACAAAGAGGAAAACCATTTTCTTTTATAACTTTGGTTCTGAAATATATAACAAAATGCAAAGACCTTTGCTTCTGAAAAGGAGCAAAAGTTTATCAACCAATTCATAGTAAAAACGAAGAAACTAGTGAACCTAACCAGAGAAATGCTAACCTGCAAAACCAACTCCAATACTTAAACCACAGCATTAATACTTGAGATTTTCTTCTCATGGATTATGATTAGAGGATTTTCCAATTCCTATCAGCACATGCACAAGTTTGAAGATAATCAGCATCAAGCAAAAAGGGACTTGAGGTGCTGCTAACTTTAACAAGCAGCCCTTTAACAGTTTCTAGACATAGTTATCGCTGAGTCAAACTAAAACTTACACATTTCTGATTGTTCTGGTTGGTGATGAAATAAGGGGATATGTAACCCCTGTCTAGCTTCATTCCCTCAACAACCTCCAACTCATTGTCCAATGTTTTCCCATCCCGCAGAAATTAACATAGTGTGAAGCTTACATGTTTTGGGTATCATTTGGGAATAAAAAACTAAAATAAAATTATTTGCCCTCCAATATATTTCTGTAAAAATTTCATAAGACCCATACATACCTCACTTTAAAACAACAATAAAAAGAAGCTGATATCATCCAGATTTCAGCCCTTGCAATATGGTAACTACACTAATATGCCTATGACAAATCTGCTAACTAGAAACAAACATAGGCAAATAAAGTCACATACCCATCAGCACAGCCACTGTCCAGGTCATGATGAGATACAATATGGAAGGTTTGCAAGTTCTGAGATAATAAATTAGTCTTTTCCTAGACAACCTTCTCGTTGATGGAAACCTAGAAAAGACTTACCAATTTCAAACCATACATCTTTATTCAACTACAAAGATATTAACAAATAAATTACAGTCAGATAGACTAAAGAAAAACAGGGGGATTCAAGTAAAACTAGAGGAAGCATTCATACAAAGTAGAAAACAGAAAACTCAAAACAACAAAAATTTCAAAGATAAAAGTATCTAAATTACCTGCAGCCCCATCATATTTGCAGTTGCTGCAGGGTTATCCAAATTATGATGCAACTCAAACAGTTCCAAAACCAAGGAATTCTAATATTCTAAGCAATCTTGCTCGAAGAAACAACCAATTCCAAGTCAAATTATCACTTCATTGTTCAAATGGGAAGAGAGAGAGAAAGAGCTAAATAGGGCCTTCGAGTGGGTGCTAGAGAGCACATCATAATTAATTATACCTTAAAAACTTCAGTGTCATCCATATATGAGATGTTTATTAGATATTCAAGACCCATCAGCAATGCGGCTATATTCTGTTGTGTGGTTTCAAGCACACGAATATGTGACTGCAAAAAGAAAAGGAGACAGCTAATAACATCCTCATTAGAGGCTTAAAGACTAATCATAATTGCAAACTCTTTTATGGATAAGTAAACAATAATTATAGACAACACAATAGATAAAGCTTAAAGATTCTGTTACAACATAAACCAAACAGCAGAACTATCATATCCAAATACGGCTGGCGAAGGCAAGGCAATATATCAACACATTTATCTGAAAGCTAACAAACTTGCCTTGTAAAAATCAGGGCATAATACCTCCAAATTGAGGGTTCCAAGCCACAGGGGCAGCTGCCTTTTCCACTTACGAACTTTCAACAAAGTCACAATGTTCATGGAAGGTTAACTTATATACTCTATGTTCTGTTGATGTGGTGAGTGGAAACTAGAAGCCAAAATTAGTCATTAATCTGAACTAAATTAAAGCAATCAATCGTAAGAAATAGCTAAGTGTGAAATATGACTAACAGAAAACATCTTTCCCGCGGGTGCATGACCATTGACAAAAATAAAACCAAACAAAAATATTTTTGTCTACTAGATAATTCCAGCAATTGAAACTTACGGTGATACAGTTTCAATGAAGTGGAAGGAGAATAGGACAGATTACCAAAACATTAACAAAATATGGATTGTTCAAATCAATAAATAAAGTTGATTACTTAACTTGCAAAGTTATCGGCGGCAAGCTACCATGGAAGAAATCTGATTTCCTTGTACACTTGTTCAATCTATCTCTTTACACTGCTTCTTCAATCTATAAAACTGGGGAACGGTTCCTCCTGTTTTCCCGCGATCGAACCCTCACAACGTGAGAGTGGATGGCGCAAGAAACACAGTATTGCATCTTTGCATACAGCTTAGGAAGAGTGTAAGCTTCAAATAGCATTCCCAGTAAAACATTATCAGCACAATAATCAATATCAAAATGCAAAAATTAAAACAAAAAACAAAATCAAATACGCAGATTACCCATTATGAAGAAAAAATTAAAACGTTAAACAGAAAGGAGCAAAAAAATTACCATCATAAACACAAGCCTCCTGGACATCCCTAACTGCAGCTTGCTCAACAATGTTCCTCACCAGAAACCTCTTGATAGCTTTGTCCTTTTTCACACAAACCCAATACCAAATTTAGCCAAAACCCACTTGAAATTCCTAATAAACCTAGAAATTCATATTGAACTTGGTTATTAAAGCTTATACTTTCTAAATATTTAAACTCCAATGACAAACGAAAGGGTGAGTGAAAACACCTTCGGGCAGCATTTGCCACAGTTAGAGCAACGGATGAACTTCACATGGCCACGGCCATGCTTGTTTCTCCCGCCGTTTCTTCTCTTGAAGGTCTGCAAACAGAGACATATACAGTGAAAGAGAGATGAGGATGAAGATGAAGCAATGTGAAATTAACATTGAGTTAAACTGAAATTTGGGGGGGCTAAGCTTTACCATAATGACTGATTTCCGAGAACTGAACCCTAGGCCGTCTCGATCTGAGCTTTCTGCTGCTAATGCTTCGGCGTCCTTTCAGAGTTTAATATATACAAGAGGACAACATTTATGCGCTTTGTGCACTAGGGTTTTCATGCTGTCATATTCAGAAAAGATTGTTTTGTTTGGGTTTGTTTAGGTTGCAAAAGGGATTCGAAGAGAGATAGAAATTGGGGTTTGGATTTGGGTAGAGAAGAAAACAAAGAGGAAGAGGAAGAACTGGGTTTGAGAGGGAGAGAACACAATTTCATAGAAAAGTGTTATGTGGGCAATAAATGGACAATAAATATGTATTTATAGGTGGTAGTTTTAAAAAATTTGGAGATGGGTGGTATTTTTAGTTAAAATTATGAAAAGGGTGCTACTGAAGGCTATTTCCCAAAGATAAATACCCCTGAGCAACATATATACACAAAAATACATCTAAATCCATGCTATATGTACCAACCAAGTTCCATCAAAACTATTAATCCTAGTATTTTAAACGTCCCCACCTATTTCCATCCAAACCATAAAATTCAGCAATTGTCAAACAACAATTTCTAACCAGTAGTGTTAAGTCATGGGCTAGGTAACTGAAAATCTCATGTACCTGGTACTGGCACCCGATTTTGAGCCACATAAGTCTCCTCCGTCAACATTGCATTTGAGGAAACAGTTGGTGGGGTGGTTTGAGGTTGCTTGTAGCCTGCTTGTCTTGACAAAAACTGCATCAACGACTCTACAATCAATGATGCCATCTCTACTCATGTACCTCCTACAATACCTGCAAAGGGATTGGCGTTTCTCTCATTCAATCGAGCCTCAAATTCTTTGAACTTGTCCTCAACCCTTTTCTTCCTATGTTGCATTTATTGCTCCTTCATAGTTGTTTCCTCTTTCATTCTTTCCACCTCAGCACGTGTGTGTTCAACAGTAATCCTTGCTTGTTCGGCAGCAACACGTTGTTCCTCGCATTGAGTTCGCAATGATTGGACTTCACTAGAAATCCCTTGCTTCTTAGTAAGTATCCCCGGAACATGTCTCCATCGAATTTCAGCACCATATCCTCGAACTCGGTTGCGTTTCTTAAGGCCAAATCACTCTACATACAATGTCTTTCGAACATCAGTCATCACCTCACGCCCTGCATTCCGTTCCCTTTGTTTGAGTTTCTCCAACTCATCCTATGCCAAAAACCCTCGTATCAAACATAAAGCTTGCATTGGATGCTAATGAGTAGTCACAAGAATTATTTGGTGATGTCCATGTACTTTTGCCTAATTTTTATAATAACCATTTTTACTACAATAGAGATGGTAAGTCAAAGAAAACAGGTGGCATTATTAACACAAAGGGAGCAAAACATATGTACAAAGACAAATCAGCTTGTCTTCAGCCATGCGAACCATTCCAATACGCAAACAACAAACAAATAAACCCATTTTCCATTTCATTTATTCAGGTTACTCATCAACAGCTTTGGTTTTCTGCAGCTTTTAGATATATATGTGTATATATATCTGAAAGCTTTTAAAGCATTTAAATATATATATAGAAAGCTTTTAAATATATATATATATTATATGGTTAGTCCTCGGACAAAATAAAGAGAAATAAAAATTCAACTAAGGCTCAAACTATTAAACAATTACTTCCCAAATATAAAGATTGGAAACTGAACTTACGAATTCTTTTGCCGCTTCATCATTAATTGGCTTTGGTATAGGATCCTTCTTAGTGAAAATAAGCCTGAAAAATGTGCACCGGTCCAATACTTCACGAGGGTGACTAAGTTACTGCATTATATACAATCCACACATTATACATAACATACATAAGTTTATATAATACTTTATTGGGGTCCATATTTCAATTAATGTTCTTGTAATTTATGTAGTACTATATTTTTAACTTTACCATACATGACATGCTGCTTGTGTCCTAAATTCTAATGATATGCATGAAAAAAAATTAAATATTGGTCACTGTAAACTATTGACCAACACTATTTCATAACATCTGCATCCCTATAAAGTTTCATGATAAACATATATTCAAAGTGCATATTAGTTAGTTTGGCTATAAAATATGAGCATTGAGAATAATAAAATCAATATGTTTCGCAACCTGAAATTTCAATTCTACATCCTGTGCAAATACAGAGCTGGGTAACATTCAATCAACTTGACTCAATTAAATTTTAAATAAAATAGTATGTAATGTCAAGTTCCAGTCATGCCCTCCAGTAGAGAGAAAATTGAGATATAATAGAGACAAAACATTTGAATTATATTTGTGAAAAATTCAGAGAGAGAAACAAAGTTAAAAGAGCAAAAAAGGCAAAACTGAACAAGAATTTGACAAACTTCTTAAATTTGAGCTAGTATTTCTTAAATACACGCATTTCATTAACATGTACTGTATTGCACAAATCTCGACTGCAGTTATGTCAATTGGAACCCTTGCATAGATTTTTTATTTATTTATTAAAAGTGTGGGGTTTAAATAGATTTTTTTTTTCCGGATGTGTATTTAAGGGTAGTTTGGGAAGATAGTGGGGTTTTCTTTGAAATTGTGAAATTTTGAACTAGAAGTTGGGGTGAACTTAGAACATGAGGTGAACAAAGAAAAGTGCGGGATTAAATAGAAAAACTCAAACTGAAATGCAGAGCTTAACTAAAGGGAAACAAAACAACACAACCCGTGCAAATGACATCGTCCGGAATTAGATTTTTCAAATAAAGGAACTTGGTCTTCCTCGCGAGGCTAGCGCTTTTCACATTGCATTTGCATTTAGCGGCCGCCTCGGACTGCCCTCGACTTCAAGGTGTACGCCTTTCATGACATTAGTTAAACTGAGCTACGCCTGAGGCGAATCACCGCCGCCTCGCTTCCAACTAAGTGAAAATAAGTACCACTAAATCAAAGAGAATAGTTGGTATAAATACATATCAACAAAAAATAATTCTAACAATTTTCTTTTTACAAGTCAGCTTTTGGTTACCTAGCTTGTGGTTTGACCCATGCCGGCATAACTTTTGTTGTGATTCTGTTGTCCTCGTGTAAATCTTAATTAAGAATGAATCCCCTACCAGCTTCAGATCTATTGGCTGCATCACATATGGCTAATTCTTTGAAAGTCAATGGAAGCAAGTCAAGTTGTCGCCTTGTACTTCCCAATGACTTGGCCCAAGCAAGCAAGCAAGTCAACAGCGGCCGAGCCGATCCTAATGTCTTGGAATTGGTTAAGTCCTGGTTCATTACTCAATATTATAAACTAGTTTGACATACCCTCAAATGGGAATCAACAGTTTCATTGTGGTGTGCTTGAAACCACAAAGGGCGTAGCAGTCTTTCAATCAGATTTTCCCCATGTATTATTCTAATCCAACGGTCGAGCAGTCCTGGCAATTTTATCTGTATTCATAAAATAATTCTAACAATTTCCATTTTACAATTCAGCTTTTGGAACCTACCTTTGTGGTGTTGAACAGCTTGTGGAGGCAATTGAAGAGGAATTGTAGGTTTGGGCTCTTAGATCTGATTTGGGCCCATGACTTACCTTTTGGAAAAGAGCGGCGAGGCCGGGCGAGTCAAACTCGATGCTTTGCTGTGATGCATTGGCTTTTTCGGACAAATAACGTCATTCGCTATGTCAAAACAGCCTTTTGAGTTTGGAGGGCATTATTGGGATTTTGTCATTTTCGTTTTAATTAGGACACTAGCTATTCTACAGTTTGAGGTAGTTGTTGTTTTACCAAAGTGATTATGGTGTTATTCCTATTTTCATTATCAATGAACTGCGAGGTTCTCTCAATTTTCTGGTAGATTTCCAGTATCTTTGTTAGTTTGGCTATCCTTGAATTACCTTGTGTTGTCCTCTTGTAAATCCTAATTCCTACCTTGTGGATTGACTCAGGGCGGCAGGCTTTGTCGTGATTGTGTTGTTTCTTCTCTTGTAAATCCTAGTTAAGAGTGAAGCCCCTCGCCAGCTTCCATCCAATGGCTGCATCACATATGGCTAATTCTTTGCAAGTCAGTGGAAGCAAAAGTGTTGTTTTTGGTAAATGGAAGCAAGTCAAGTTGTCGTCGTTATCAGAAAAGCTAGTCATCCGTGGCTGATTGTAATGACTTGGACTTGGTTAAGCTCTGACTCAATGTTATAAACTAGTTATTGAAAATACTAGTAGGATGACTCAAGATGCCTAGAGGAGGGTGAATAGGCCAACTTAAGATTCTAATCAAATAAATAAAAATAAACTTCGGTAGCAGGATTGATATGGCTTATCAATCCTGTAACATGCTGGGCATAAAATAAAAGAACACGCAGAGAATTATTTTACGTGGTAAAACCCCACCTCTGGGGAAAATCCACGGGACTCCTCAGTCCAACACAAATCTACTATAGAACGATGATTACAAGAAGTACTCACACACTTATCCTAGACACATTCTAGATACTGTTTACCGACTTCTTCATAACTCAACTTCTGTCACGGGATGATCTTCAACACTCCTTATGTTGAACGCAATACTAGCCACGATTGCTTCAAGCTCACCGGAGGAAAACCGTCACCACGGTCTTGGTGCCCTCAACCGTATGAGTCACCGACATGCATATGAATGCAATATGAATGATGAAAGGCTTTGATAAATCACCAAGTAAACATGGAACACTTGATGATTTATCTCAAATAAATGCACAACAGCTTTCTTAGGAATTTTTTAGATACTCAAACAAAGTGCGAGAAAGCTCTACATGTCAAAAGAGAGGCACAACACTTTTATGCAAAACCGTGTTCTCGCTAGTAAGAGAGAAGCACAAGAGTCCACCAATCCTATTCAAACAACACTATCAAAATTCGTCGAATATGGACTCAAAGTAAAAGCACGAAAACATGAACACATATCCTATTGAAATATGCCTATCAAATGTAATCCAATAAGGACTCTTGGTGAAAGACGTCAAAGCAAGAAGACCAAATAATGTTCAATTAAGGATATATCTTTTGATTCTATCACTTACGCCAGCTTTATGCATGGTGTCCCAAATACCATCCAATATCATCTTTTTATCAAACTAGGAGGTGCTTGCCAAGTTTTAGATAAAAGATATTTTAACTTTAAAACAAAATAGAGTCCAACTAAAAAGGTAATCTCAAGAGATAAACTCTAATTCTATTAACAATAAGATTAACATAAAAACACTTGAGTGAAAAAACTCCGACTAGGAATCCTATAATGAATGCATGATTATGTCATGATTTACCTGAAGTCAAGTTTCTCATATCAGTCAAGTCATGCCTCGGATGTATGGGGTTGAATGAGTTGTGCCAAAACATCCAGTAACAATTCTTCACACACTAATTTTCAACCTATGCTAGAGTCTAGGAAATGACAATACAAATTTCATACTAACAGTTATAAATTTGGCATCCCCTCAAATGGGAATTACCAATTTCACAACCCAAAACTCATATATAACCTTGCTCTGTACGTAGTTGATAAACAAATTCAAAATGGGGGTTTTGGTAATGAAACTATTTTTCATATACTCACTTTTCAATGGAGTATTGTTGGTTTGCTCCAAGCATTTGGAGCTGGGAGGGAATGAGACTGATAGGCTGGCCCTGCTAGCCATCAAAGCTCAAATAAAGCAAGATCCTCATAATGTAACGAGCTCCTGGAATGAATCCATTCACTTTTGCTCGTGGCACGGTGTCTCCTGCGGTCGACGCCATCGCCAGAGGGTCACAAGGCTAGACCTCCAATCTCAAAAGCCGGCAGGGTCCCTATCCCCACACATAGGGAACCTAAGTTTCCTAAGGGTACTAGAACTCCGAAACAACAGCTTCAGCAATAAAATCCCTCCACAAATTGGGCATTTGCATAGATTGCAAATACTGTCTCTACAGAACAACTCATTTAGTGGCCCTATTCCATACAACATATCATATTGCTCCAACCTCATCTTCATGAGTTTCAGTTTCAACGGGTTGGTGGGTAAAATTCCATCTGAATTTGGCTCCTTGTCAAAGCTTCGAAGTTTTGTTTTCAAATATAATAATTTAACAGGAGAGATCCCTCCTTCCTTGGGAAACCTTTCGTCTCTCGATGTACTTGCTGCATTACAAAATAACTTGGTGGGAAGCCTCCCTACTTCTCTAGGCCAATTAAAAAAATTAACATTTTTGTCATTGGGTTCAAACAAGTTAACTGGTACCATTCCTCCCTCCATCTAGGTGTACTGGACGTTTCTAATAACATGTTATCCGGAGAACTTCCTAGTAGCCTTGGTTCATGTGAGAGTTTAGAAGTCTTACACTTGCAAGACAACTTCTTCAATGGGTTTATTCCCTCATCTATGATTGGGTTGAAAGCCATAGAAGAATTAGACCTTTCTCGTAACAATTTGTCGGTTGAAATTCCAAAATTCTTAGGGGGCTTTGTCTTCTTGAAGAAGCTAGACCTATCATTCAATGAATTTTGGGGAGCGGTACCAACTGGAGGAGGTGCTTTTAAAAATGCAAGTGCGATTTCAATTACTGGCAACACCAAGCTCTGCGGGGGAATTGCTGATCTCCAACTGCCCAAGTGCAAGTCCCAAAAACGAGGATCATCTCGTAGCTCGAAATTAATAATCCCGTTAGTACTTTCCGTACTTGCTCTTCTTCTAATAGTTATGGTGATGTCCTATTTCTTCCTCTGTTCGTCAAGAAGGAAAAGGAAAGAGATTCCGTTGAGCACATTGGCGAGCAATTGTTTGCAAGTGTCATATGCTACTCTCCTAAGAGCTACTGACGAGTTCTCTTCGGCTAATTTGATTGGTGCAGGCAGTTTTGGGTCTGTGTACAAAGGAATTCTTGATGATAATGATAAACATCAACTTGTTGCTGTGAAGGTGTTCAACTTGTTACGCCATGGAGGATCAAAGAGTTTCATGGCCGAATGTGAGGCTTTAAGAAACATCAAGCATCGAAATCTTGTCGAGATTATAACTGCATGTTCAAGTGTTGATTTTCATGGTCATGATTTCAAGGCTCTGGTTTACGAGTACATGGACAGGGGAAGCTTAGAGGAGTGGCTGCATCCTCCTACTGAAATCAAAGAGGTAAGAGAGGCACTCAATCTAGAGCAAAGGCTAGACATTGCCATTGATGTTGCTTGTGCATTGGATTATCTTCATAATCATTGTGAAACACCGATAGTTCATTGTGATCTCAAGCCAAGCAATGTTCTTTTGGACAACGAGATGACTGGACATGTTTCTGACTTTGGACTCGCAAGATTTCTCTCCCAAGAAACTGGTATTAATGTTTCCAACAATCACACAAGTTCCATTGGAATAAAAGGAACGGTTGGTTATGCTGCTCCAGGTAAGTGGTGTCCTTTTTTTCTTTTTAAATATTATCAAGTTTAGCTATTTTACTAACAATTGTGCTGATAATATCTTATGATGTTTCAATGGTAGAATACGGTATGGGAAGTGAGGTGTCAACAAATGGAGATGCCTACAGCTTTGGTATTCTTCTGTTAGAGATGTTCGCAGGAAAGCGACCCACCGACGACATGTTTAATGGGGACCTAAACCTTCATACTTATGTTAAAATGGCTTTCCCTAATCGAGTTATGGAGATTGTAGATTCAACACTTTTTGAAGGAGGCGCCAACGAGAGAAGGGTTCGAAAGATTGAGGTGTGCTTGAATTCAATATTTAGAATTGAAATTGAATGCTCTGCTGAATCTCCAACGGACCGTCTGAAGAATATCAATGATGCTGCATCTGAGCTGCATTCCATTAGAGACGTTCTTCTTGGATAGGAACTTTTTCTGCTATGGGTTTGTGTGATGGGGATATTATTTTTTATGTGCTACCTGAGAAATATTCTTGTTGCTGCTGCTAGCCTACTACTGTAGATGGGAGTTCTGCTACTATGTCGTTTTATTTGTGTGTTTGGGCCTGAAGCCCTTAGAAATGTGATCAAAGCTATCAAACTACTGCATCTTGTGTAAATCTCTTATCTTAAATAAATTTGAAAGTACACTTCATCCTGTTGTTTGGTCCAAATATGCTCTCTAAAGACTACAATGGCCATTTCTTAAGCCCATGGCCAATTATAAAGCAAGTTTATTCATTATTTACAAATGGCCTAGCTGTATTTCAATCAATTTCCTCTCATCTATTTCAATTCAAAGATAATTGCATGCTTGCAAACAGGGTTTAGTTCTGCAAAAAAGTATGTGTGAGAAATTTTTATCTCTCTTATAGTTTAGACTATCGTTTGTATTCAAAAAATAAAAACAACAAAAATATTATTGTATGCTTACCCATCGTGGCACTATAAAGTTTATTGCCCTATCTTTCATGATTGATTTTCCTCCCATGTATAATATGAAGTTTTCTTTATTTATTTGTTTAATTAATTAGGTATTGGTATTGAGCTCACAAGAACACAAGCAAAATGTATCATTGAAAGTTGGAATTTTTTATGTTGTTTTTGTTTTTGGTGTGCGATGGTATAGTACAATCATTACATGGTGAATTTGATAAAATAGGTGGTGGAATAATGAAGGGAAGTAATAATATGTATGAGGTGGTGTATTATTTTGGCTGGGGAAGTAGGTGCTGACATAGGTGGTGAAGTAATGAAGGGGAAGTAATAGCCAACAAACAAATAAAACAAAAAAAGAATAGCCAAAATATCTGTGTGAACTCATGTGCTCTCACTCATCCTAAATATATATCACTATCCTCAGTGTGCAAATGCAAAAACAAAAGGCTTAGGCAAAAGGCAAGCCCAATACCTTTTCTTCATATACGTAGTCTTCTCCTCCTCCTGTGCAGCCTCTCTTGATCCAACCGAATACCCGAAAGCCAGTGAGAGAAGACACTTTCAACCAATGTCAGGAGTATGATCTTACCAAATCATTTTTATTTAGGGTAAATTACTTAAATGGTCCTCAAACTTATACCTGATATACATTTTGGTCCCTCAATTAAATTATTCATTCAAATAGTCCATCAACTCTATATTATTCGCTCCAGTGATCCTACTATCTAATTTTCTGTTAGATTTAACCTAATTTTAGGGTAAATAATGACCAATTTTCTCTCATTTTTAATGGAAATATTAATAGAATATAACGATAGGACCAATGGAGCGAATAATATAGAGTTGATAGACAATTTGAATGAATAATTTAATTAAGGGACCAAAATGTAAATCGAGTATAAGTTTGAAAACCATTTGAGTAATTTACCATTTTATTTATTAGGGCCTAGGATAGATACTATTGACTGATATTCTGCTTCTATAAAGTTGTTGACGCTCTTTATAGGAGTTTCCATTGATTATAGAGCACAAATGTATTATTTCAAAGTTGTTGATGCTCTTTATAGGAGTTTCCATTGATTATAGAGCACAAATGTATTATTTCATGGCAGAAATTCAGAGCACTTATGAAGCATTAATTTGTGCTTAGGGTAAATTACTCAAATGGTCCTCAAACTTGTACCCGATTTACATTATGGTCTCTCAATTAAATTATTAGTCCAAATGGTACATAAACTCTATTTTAATCGCCCATTTGATCCAACCATCTAATTTTCTGTTAGATTTAACCAAATTTTAGGGTAAATATGACTTTTCATAATTAACAAATAAAATAGGGTTAAAACAAATAAAAAAATTATCAAATAATTGAAGAAAAAGAGAAGAAAAAAAAAAAGGACCCAACCCCCCCCCCCCCCCCCCCCCCCTCCGATTTCTTCTCCCCCATTCCCACAGACCTCTCCATATGGGCATAAATCCCCAAAATCCTCGCAGCAATTTTAACGTCTTGGAGGGTGAGAAATTGACAGTGGCTGTGATTTTGGGAGGTGGGGTTGGCGGGTGATGAGGTGGGGAGGAGGGTGGTGGGTGGTTGTCTCTCAACAACAAAGGGAAATCAAGGGGGAGGGGAAGAGGGTCTGGTTCGTTGTTGAATTGGGGTTTTGGGTTCGTTGGGAGGGGTCCCTAGAAGAATTTTTTTTTTCTCTGTAGTTGCTGGCTCGGTTGGAAGGTGGGGAGGAGTTGGGGTTCTGGGTTCATGGGGCCTAGGGTGGAGAGTGGTTGTGGGATGGGTTTGGGGGTTGGAGCTTGAGGGTGGTGGCCATGGGGGAATGGAGAGAGAGACAGAGAGACAGAGAGAAGGAACACAATCTTCAAAACCTTCCCTTATGTACACAATTGGCTTTATTTCAACACTAGTACTGCACGTAGGAGTTTCAGAGCCTTTATATTACTGGATGCATAGACGTTTCCATGGCAACTACTTTTTTGAAAACTACCATTCACTTCACCATCCCTCTCCTCTCCAATGCCGCAGCCCTTTACAGGTAAGATCAAATTTATGAGCACAGACTTACAAATTCTTTTTTTTCCCCCTCTCTTTAGTTATTTTGACTGATTAATTTATTAATTATTTTTGTTAATATTTTTGTTCAGCTGGAAGTGCAACACTTCTGGAGCATCTGGTTTTAAGTGCAATTGTTGGAATTCCAGTTCTTGGTACCACTCTGATGGGTTGTGGAGAGAGAGAGAGAGAGAGAGAGAGAGAGAGAGAGAGAGAGATTTTATTTCATTTTTCAATATTTATTTATTTTTAACATACGAAATGACCAATTTGCCCTCATATTTAACAGCAACATTGAAAGAATGTAACGGTAGGACCAATAGAGCGATTAATATATAATTTATGTATCATTTGGACTAATAATTTAATTGAGGGACCAAAATATAAATTGGATACAAATTTGAGGACCATTTGAGTAATTTACCCTTTGTGCTTATATAGAAGATGGCCCCCACCAAAACTCCACCTTTTGACAATAGCTCTTTGAGAATACGAAAATAATATATATATTTTATTTAATATGGACATAAATTTCTCTAAATGTGGCTAAAATGCAAATTTAAAAAAAAAGAAAATAAACTGAGATACCAAAAACAAATAAATTTTGTTACAATAATTCTTTTGTACAACTTTGAGTATCTCCTTATTTTACTAATTTGCATTACTACCCACATAATTTGCAACAAAGTCCCTCCTGACAATAGCATCTTCCAATCTCCAGATATGCTTTTTCTTCTTCCTATTCCTCACATCTTCTTCATCCTCCTCTTTCAAAATTGCATACAATCAGATTCAGTGAAAAAAAATTGAAGATGCCCTAAAATTTCCAGAAATCAAATGAAAGAAAATTTAATTGATATAGAAATACTGAGTATAACAAAAAAAATCTCAAAGAAATAGCAGAGTGGGGAATTTAACAGTTCTATTTCTTGGCATAATTAGGGATTGGATAGGTCTTTTGTGTGTGTGTGTGTTTTCTCTGCCGCTAATCCAACTTCATTGACTAAAAAGGCCATTCTTGTTGATGAACCGAGTACAGTGGTGAAAAAGGCAACAACTAGAGGCAACATCTAAGAGCATCTCCAAGGGAGATGTCAAATACCAAACATCAAATTTAAATTTGATGGCTGATATGGCAATTTTACATCTTACATAACTTTACACTCCATCCGATATGTCAAGTTAAATTATTATTTTATTACATTTTAGTGTTGATTCTTTTTTAATTAAAAAGAAAAGAAAATAATAAATAATAAAATACTCATTTGACATCTTGCTTTTGGGATGTCAAATATAACATCTCAACCTCCAGCCTTCATTCCACATAAGCTTTAACACATCGGTTGGAGTGATGTGAGATGTTATTTCTAACTGTTAAATGTCTATGTGGCACGTTTGACATATCGGTTGGAGATGCTCTAAGATTTATAGACATTGTGTTCAATAACTACCATACTGGTAGCTCTGATTTAGCTAATTAATGTGGGTTACATATATGTTTTTGGCTCTTTGGCTTTACATTGTAGTTTTTGGGTATGCTAGTGGAACTCCAAATTAAAGTATAGGTAGCCTACAGAGACTTCACCAAATCCCTTTGAACAAAATTCATATATTCACTTACTACCATGAACGAGGAGGCTTACCTGCATACCCAACTTTCAGTTGAGAGGAAGGCAGAGGAAAGAGGCAACTCACGTCCGAGAAAACGCCAAAATTCAACTTTCTCAAGATATCAAAACAGCCTATAAACTGAAATTCAATGTCCCTGCCATAAGAAATACCCAAACCAATTTGTAAATTTAAAAACACAAAACGAAGGCTCAAAAATCCAACCAAGAAACTCTGCAAAAATAAGCAAAATTAAAACATGGATTTCCTGAACTTTTTTTCTTCAACCAAAAGGAAGTCCCAACCTAAAATCAGAACCGAACAAATATGTCAAAATTTACACAGGCAGACACGAACAACACACAAAAGCTACAATTAATTCTTACCTTGTAGATGAGAGAGCTAGGAAGCAGAGGGTGAGGAAACCCAAGCCAAAATCAACATGCAAGACAAAATTAAACAGTAAACCAAATCAAAAAAAGATCATATCCAAAAATCCCCAAAAAAAATCAAACCATCAGTTGGACTCATCCCAGATGCAGTGAGATCCGAGAGAGAGAGAGAGAGAGAGAGAGAGAGAGAGAGAGAGAGAGAGAGAGAGAGAGAGAGAGAGAAGAGAGAGAACGAATACGAGTGAGAGAGATTGAGAGAGAAGGAAGGAGGTGGGGGGAGAGAGAGAAAGAGAGATAGAATGAGAGAGAGAGAGAGAGAGAGAGAGAGAGAGAGAGAGAGAGAGAGAGAACGAATACGAGTGAGAGAGATTGAGAGAGAACCAAAATGCATGTTTTGGTGACCAAATTATAAGTTCTTTAGAGCATCCACAATGGTGCTCTCTATTTCTTAGCTAAAATTTGGTTAAAAATATAAAAAAGGTATTTTAGGAGCTCTCTAAAAAATTTCAACTCCAATCATACTCCATAATTTGGAGAGTTATAAATGCTATAACTCTTTTTTGATTGGTCCATCTCTATTAAAAAATAAAATAAAAAATAGTTAGTATTAAATAAAGGTTTGAAATACTCATTAAATAAAGCAGCATTAAATTATAGGGAGCCACTAGGAGTACTTTCTCTCTCCTCAGATTTAGGAGCTCCTAGATGACTCCCTATTTTAGGAGGTGGATAGGGAGTGTGGTTGGAGTTGTATTTTTACGATCTCTCCCTAAAATTTGTCTAAGGAGGTGGTTTAGGGAGCTCATTGTGGATGCTCTACCAAAGTTGCGGTCAAAAATAGCGTTTCTATTAGTGACCACACAAAGAAAGACACTAATTCTTTATCTAGAAATTTTGACTTTTCACCTTAGTTTTCTTAGCTCAATACGTCATAATTAATCCCATCATCAGTCAAAGTTTCTGAAATTTCGTTGGATTTGTGAGTTATGAAAACAATGCTGATAGACAATTTTCTCTAATAGTGAAAATACAATGTTTAAGCAATATTTCTTCAGTTCCTGCCCAAAAAAAAAAAACAAAACCTACATTGTATTACATTTCTTATGTTAAAACCTTGGGGTACTTGTGTAATAGATCACACCTACAAAAATTTGTTGAGAATAATAATCCAGACATTTATCGCCTAGTTAAAGTCTAATTTAATTACCTTCATTTAATTGGAGAATGTCTTAAATTCGACTCACATAAATAACAAGAGATAAACTATCACATAATAAAGATGGTTTTACGAAATCCTACCGTGTGTCAACCAAAAAACAATTCCAACATTTTTTACTTTTATAAGTCTTGCGACTTGACCCATGTCCTCTAGTCAATCTTAATTAATAGGCGAAGCCCCACCAGCTTCCAATCCAATTTTCTGCACCATGTATATGACTAATTCGTTGCAAATCAGTGAAGTTGTTATGTGGTTGCTATTTTGCAATCAGGAATAAGTCATCAAAGTCAACATCGGAAGCAAGTCAACCGTGGCGGATCGTAATGACTTGGACTTGGTTAATAAGCTCATTACTCAATCTCATAAACCAGTTAAATTTGCCATGCCCTCAAATGGGAATTACCAATTTCACAACCCAAATGGAGGTTTTGGTTTTGAAACTGATTCTTATTTACTCACTTTTCAATGGAGTATTGTTGGTTTGCTCCATGCAATTGGGACTGGAAGGCAACGAGACCGATAGGCTGGCACTGCTAGCCATCAAAGCTCAAATAAAGCCAGATCCTCGTAATGTAATGAGCTCCTGGAATGAGTCCATTCACTTTTGCTCGTGGCACGGTGTCTCCTGCGGTCGACGCCATCGCCAGAGGGTCACCAAGCTGAACCTGCAATCTCAAAAGCTAGTAGGGTCCCTATCTCCAAACATAGGAAATCTAAGTTTCCTAAGGGAACTAGAACTACAGAACAACAGCTTCAGCAATAAAATCCCTCCAGAAATTGGGAATTTGCGTAGATTGCAGGTACTGTCTCTAAACAGTAACTCATTTAGTGGCCCTATTCCGTACAACATATCATATTGCTCCAACCTCATCTTCATGAATTTCGGTTTCAACGGGTTGGTGGGTAAAATTCCATCTGAATTTGGCTCTTTGTCGAAGCTTCGAATATTTGTTGTACAAGCTAATAATTTAACAGGAGAGATCCCTCATTCCTTGGGAAACCTTTCGTCTCTCGAGGCAATTGGTACAACTCAAAATAGCTTGGTGGGAAGCATCCCTACTTCTCTAGGCCAATTGGAAAACTTAGCATTTTTGGCATTGGGCTCAAACAACTTATCTGGTACCATTCCTCCCTCCATCTACAACCTCTCTGCTCTACATACTTTTGCCGTACCACTTAACCAAATTCAAGGGAGTCTTCCTTCAGACTTGGGAAGAACTCTTCCTAATCTCCAATTACTTAGCATCGGCGGAAACAAATTTTTTGGATCCCTTCCTCCCTCACTATCAAATGCCACAAGTCTACAGGTGTTTCAAGTTCAAGAAAACAAACTAACGGGGCAGGTGCCGGATTTCCGAAAGCTTCATAACCTAGAGAGATTCACTATTCAAGAAAATCGTCTTGGAAGCGGTACGGATGGTGACTTGAGTTTTCTCTCAGACTTGACCAATGCCACAGAGTTAGAATATTTGATTATGGAGTCAAACAATTTTGGTGGGACGTTACCCGCATTAATATCCAATCTCTCAACCAAGCTTGAAATGTTTTGGTTATACAGAAACCAAATACATGGAAGCATCCCAACAGAAATAGGGAATTTGGTGAACCTGCAATCTTTAGGAATGGGGGACAATAGCTTCACCGGTAGCATCCCCACCGAAATTCAGAAGATGTCAAGCATTGTGGAATTAGACATTTCTATGAATGTATTATCAGGAAGCATTCCGAACTCGATAGGAAATTTAACCAAGTTGTACAGACTCTTCTTAGAAGGAAATAATCTTGAGGGTGTCGTCCCTTCCAGCCTGGGAGAATGCAAGCAGCTGATAATATTGGATTTGGCTAATAATAAACTTAGTGGTGCAATACCTCAACAAGTTATTGGCCTCCCATCCTTATCAAAACTTTTGAACTTGTCCACGAACAGCTTTACAGGTTCTCTTCCCATGGAGGTTGGAAACTTGAAAAGTCTAGGTAAATTAGACGTTTCAAATAACATGTTATCCGGAGAGATTCCTACCACCCTCGGTAAATGTGAGAGTTTAGAAGTCTTACACTTGCAAGGCAACTTCTTCAAGGGATCTATTCCCTCATCTATGATTGGATTGAAAGCCATAGAAGAATTAGACCTTTCTCGCAACAATTTGTCGGGTGAAATTCCAAAATTCTTAGAGGGCTTTGTCTTCTTGAACAAACTAGACCTATCATTCAATGAATTTTGGGGAGCGGTACCAACTGGAGGAGGTGCTTTTAAAAATGCAAGTGCGATTTCAATTACTGGCAACACCAAGCTCTGTGGAGGTATTGCTGATCTCCAGCTGCCCAAGTGCAAGTCCAGAAAAGGAGGATTATCTCGTAGCATGAAATTAATAATCCCGTTAGTACTTTCCGGAGGTGCTCTTCTTGGAATAGTTATGGTGATGTCCTATTTCTTCCTCTGTTCGTCAAGAAGGAAAAGGAAAGAGATTCCGTTGAGCACATTGGCGAGCAATTTTTTGCAAGTGTCATATGCTACTCTCCTAAGAGCTACTGACGAGTTCTCTTCGGCTAATTTGATTGGTGCAGGCAGTTTTGGGTCTGTGTACAAAGGAATTCTTGATGATAATGATAAACATCAACTTGTTGCTGTTAAGGTGTTCAACTTGTTACGCCATGGAGCATCAAAGAGTTTCATGGCCGAATGTGAGGCTTTAAGGAACATCAAGCATCGAAATCTTGTCGAGATTATAACTGCGTGTTCAAGTGTTGACTTTCATGGTAATGACTTCAAGGCTCTGGTTTACAAGTACATGGACAGAGGAAGCTTAGAGGAGTGGCTGCATCCTCCTACGGAAATTGAAGAGGTAACAGAGGCACTCAATCTAGAGCAAAGGCTAGACATTGCCGTTGATGTTGCTTGTGCATTGGATTATCTTCATAATCATTGCGAAACACCGATAGTTCATTGTGATCTCAAGCCAAGCAATGTTCTTTTGGACAACGAGATGACTGGAAATGTTTCTGACTTTGGACTCGCAAGATTTCTCTCCCAAGAAGCTGGTATTAATGTTTCCAACAATCACACAAGTTCCATTGGAATAAAAGGAACGGTTGGTTATGCTGCTCCAGGTAAGTGGTGTCCTTTTTTTCTTTTTAAATCTTATAAAGTTTAGCTATTTTACTAACATTGTGCTGATAATATCTTATGATGTTTCAATGTTAGAGTACGGTATGGGAAGTGAGGTGTCAACAAATGGAGATGTCTACAGCTTTGGTATTCTTCTGTTAGAGATGTTCGTAGGAAAGCGACCCACCGACGACATGTTTAATGGGGACCTAAACCTTCATACTTATGTTAAAATGGCTTTCCCTAATCGAGTTATGGAGATTGTAGATTCAACACTTTTTGAAGGAGGCACCAACGAGAGAAGGGTTCGAAAGATTGAGGTGTGCTTGAATTCAATATTTAGAATTGGAATTGAATGCTCTGCTGAATCTCCAATGGACCGTCTGAAGAATATCAGTGATGCTGCATCTGAGCTGCATTCCATTAGAGACGTTCTTCTTGGATAGGAACTTTTTCTGCTACGGGATTGTGTGATGGGGATATTATTTTATATGTGCTGCCTGAGAAATATTCTTGTTGTTGCTGCTAGCCTGGTACAGTAGATGGGAGTTCTGCTACTACTACGTCGTTTTATTTGTGTCTTTGGGCCTGAAGCCCTTAGAAATGTGATCATAGCTATCAAACTATTGCATCTTGTGTAAATCTCTTATCTTAAATAAATCTGAAAGTACACTTGATTACAGTCTAATTATGTAATAACCTAAAAAATAATACTTGGTTTTATTTTTTTGTGGAAAATCTTATTAAGTTGTGTGACTTTATTGGGTGTTTTATGAATTTGGTTTGATGTGAAAATATTGGAATTAAGTGAGTTTAATCTCAAATTTGGACTAAAATGCCCTTACGATTAAGTTTATGATTTTTTTTTTCATGAAGTAGGCCCGTTTAGGCCCGCCCCGGCCTGATGGGCTTTCTCAAGCCCGGCCCATGGGTCGGGCTTGGGCTTTGAATTTTCTAAAAAACCCGGCCCAATATTTTCTCTCTCTTATTTAAAGCCCGGCCTGGCCGACCCATTGACGAGCCCTTACATTGGTTTGGCCTTGGCCATGGCATTTGTTTTCACTCACAAGTCTTTGTTTAAAGTCTTCTCTTTCATCACTTTCCTGGCATTAGTAAGAAACACCACGCTAGCTATCGTGTAGACTTGACTTAAGCTTAGATATGTTAATGTCATCAAAGTTGTTCAAAAGTTCCAATTATGTATATAAATTACTTAGCTTGGAGAGCTTACAAATTTCACAACGCAACGCAACCCACATCTCTCTATATCTCTCACTTTCAGTCTTTCCTTGTTGTGACTTGACCCATGTCCTCTAGTAAATCTTAATTAAGAGGCGAAGCCCCACACCAGCTTCCAATCCAATTGTCTGCATCATGCATATGACTAATTCGTTGCAAATAAGTGAAAGCAAGTAGTTGCTATTTTGCCATCATTAAGTCAAGTCATCCTCGGAAGCAAAGTCACCCTAAACCGTTGGTGGAAACGTATATGAGTGAATAGTTGTTAAATTTTGTATTGTTGCTGGGGCTGTTTCCACTCAGCTTCCTTCCTACCTCTCAGCCATATATGCTTTCAAGAGATTGTAGCCTCTGAAAACTTTCTTCTACTGTTTTGAAATGGTCTTGGTCCTTGGAGTTTTCTAGCATTAATTTGTGTAATTGTTATTTGCGAAGCAAGTCAACAGGGGTTGTCCATATCTTGGACTAATTAATTAATCATTCCTACAGAAATTGGGCATTTGCGTAGATTGCACGTTTTACGTTTAGATAATAACTCAATATAACTAGTTATCACGATAAACTGTAATACAACACATCTAGAAAAGATTGCTGATAATAATAAAAATTCTGAAATTTATCAACTAATTTTTGGTATAGTAGTAAGTAGTTGTCTCCACTTCGATGAAGAATAATATTTTAACTTAGATAAATAGGAGGAATCTAACTTTATTATATGGATGAATTATCACGCGTAAAAATAGCTTTATAAAAATATCACATTGTTTGCCAACAAAGTCATGGGGTGATTCCGACCAAAAAAAAGTCATGGGGTGATTGAGAGAGTGAAGCCTCCATCAGCTTTCAATACAATGACAGCGTCTGCATGATGTATGGCTAATTCTTTGCAAGTGACTAATGGAAGCAAGTCAACCGTGGCTGATCGTAATGGCTGGGACTTGGTTAAGCACATTACTCAATCTTTCACAAAATGCCCACAAGTACTATTCAACATAATATGATCTTTCACAAAAATAACAACACTAAACATAACTTTTTAGTTTATTACCTAAACATTCTTTTAAAAACCTCAACCAAATATGTAAGGTCATTTTGGTCCAACTTGCTTTTAAACACCCTTAAATCCATCATTTTCAATCCAAATTTACTTCATAAAATACCCACACTCATTCTACAGCATAATATTATTTTTTATCATTTATGAAAAATAAACTTAAAAAGTCAAGTTATTACAATTGAGGTCAGATCCACCGGTTCCAAACTTTTTACCCTTGGAGATCATTGTCATCCCTACTCCTAGTTTGTTTTCTGAAATGAACTTTTGAGGGCATTGGAAATGTCATCGCCCAAATAAAACTGAAAATCAAGACATATATTTAGAGAGCGGTTTATTAATTATATTTTGATCAGTTTTTAGAATTGGAATTGCATGTTCTACTGAATCCCCAACATGTTGCTTGAAGAATATAAACGATGTTGTGTCTGAGCTACAGTCCATTAGAGACGTTCTTCTTGGATAGGAACTTTTTATGCTACGGGTTTGTGTGATGGGGATATTATTTTTTAGGACAAACTATAGTAAACTCCCCAACCTATAGGGTCATTTACGAGTTCATACCCGATTTTGGGGATATTTATGGGTACATACACAACGTCGCAAAACATTACAGATCGCCCCCTCCGTTAGCGATTCCGTCATGAAATCCGTTATGTGCCGACGTGTCAAAAATGGGATCCCTTTTTTTAATGACTTGGACTTCCACGTGGACCAAAAATTAATAAAAAAATTATTTTACTATTTAAATTATTTTTAAATCATATTAAAATCATTAAAAAATGAAAAGAAAAAAAAATCTCATCTCTCCCCTTCCGTCACCCACCTCCAAACCCAACTCTCTCTCTCTCCCTCTCTCCCTCTCTCCCCTTCTCCCTCCCAACCCACCCCAACTTCTCTAGAAAGCTCATCCTTCTTCTCCTCAAATTTAAACCCATTTTACAACAACATTAGGAAATACAAATCGTGAAGAAACTTGGAAAAGAAGAATATTGGTAAACTACTGTGATAGGTTGATTTTCCAAATTACCACATTTGAAACAAGATTAATTTTTGCAAATAATTCCTCTTGATTAATTATCAGTTTCTGGGTAAACTGATAAACCTAGAAACAAGATTAATTTTTGGAACAAAATGATAAAGTTCAAACAAACATAAAATTGAAAAAGAACATTGCCCAAAAAGGCAGATCCTTCACCAATAACAAATGACTATCAGAACACAAAAAAGGCAGATAATTCCTCAAATTTAAACTCATTTTGTAGATCCTAATATTGTTCTAGCTTCGGCGAGATCTGAAGAATGACGACGAGCTCGCGAGGTCTTGAGAACATTCCCCATGGCGTGTTGCGAAGACCCAACCACTTGGGTTTTGCAGATCAACCTCGTTTATTCTTGACAAGAAGGACCAAGAACGAAACTACGCCCCATCGGCCTTGAAACCCAACTCCCTCACTCTCTCCCCGCCACGACAATCCTCATCCATGGCCGACCCCTCGCAAAGCCCTAACCCTAAGATCTCGGCCTACTACCAAACCTGAGCGGCGCACCACGATATCGTCACGAGCGACTGGCTGGCCCAGGCTCAAGTTGCCGTCTGCCAGAACCCCGACGAACAAGGTCCAATCGTCGGCGAGGTTGAAGCCAAACCCGGTTCTGCTTCCGGCAAGGGAGAAAGCAGCCCGATTTGAACGAGCTGAAAGCGGAGACCACCACGGTTCGGAGCTGTCTTGGGGAGGCGGAGATTTGCATTTTCTGTGATCTGGAGAATTCCATTAAGGCTGAGACCGGGCGGAACCCGGTCCCGAGTGGTGCGATCCATCCGTTGACCCGTTACATGACGAATTACCTGAGGAACACGTGTGAGTACAAGGAGACGCTGGAATTGGTGTTCAGAGAGCACTCGAAGATCGAACGCGCCGACTTAACGAGCAGGCCCGATCATAACTACGAGGCAGGGGAGGGAATGTCGTCGGGGAACGCGAACGAGCAGAGCGACCAGCAATCGCCGTTCTATTTGCAGCTGATGCGAGTGATGGACTTGCTGGACTCGAATCTGGAGGGCAAGGCGAAGCTGCACAGATCAACCCAGAGAGAGAGAAGATGAGTTTTTTTTTAATGATTATATTTTCTGAGAGAGAGAGAGAGAGAGAGAGAGAGAGTGTGTGTGTGTGTGTGTTTTAAAAATGATTTAAAACTAATTTTAAAAATAATTTAAACATTAAAATAATTTTTTATTTCCACCAAAAAAAAAATAATTTTTTATTAATTTTTTGTCCACGTGGAAGTCAAGTCATTAAAAAAAGGGGTCCCACTTTTGACACGTCGGCACATAACGGATTTCATGACGGAATCGCTAATGGAGGGGGCGATCTGTAATTTTTTGCGACGTTGTGTATGTACCCATAAATGTCCCCAAAATCGGGTATGAACTCGTAAATGACCCTATAGGTTAGGGGGTTTACTGTAGTTTGTCCTATTTTTTATGTGTTGCTTGAGAAATATTCTTGTTGCTTCCTGCTGCTAGCCTGGTACAGTAGATGGGAGTTCTGCTACTACTACGTCGTTTTATTTGTGTGTTTGGGCCTGAAGCCCTTAGAAATGTGATCAAACAACTACAATATTTGTCTAAATCTCTTATCTTAAATAAATCTGAATGTACACTTCATCCCATTGCCTATTTTATAAAAACTAATTGTTACTTCTTAGATCAATTAGTGTCTAGTTTTATTGCAAATTGCAACTTAACACCGGGAACAATAGTCGTTGCCGTTTGGGAATCTAGTCAAATTGTCTTTGGAAAAGACAGTACTAGGGATTAAATATTTATACAATCCGGTGTGATCTAGTTTGTCCACAAGTCAGTTCGGTTTTCGGTTTTGAAGTTGGGCTTAAAGTTTTTTTTGGGGCTTATAAATTTTTTTATACAAATTTATAAATAAACCCAATTCTAGACATGTATTTATAAAAAAAAACCCAAGCACTATTTAAACATAGAAACACACCCAAAATCAACCCCAAAGTCAACTTTTTGGGTGTGTTTATAAATGAGTTTTGAGTGTGTGTAATGATGGGTTTTGGGTGTGTTTATATGTTTAAATAGTGCTTGGGTTTTTTTATAATTTCAACCCCCATTTTGAGTGTTTTTGTGAAACTCCCATTTTTTTTATGATTTTTTTATTTTTTTTTAAATTTGTTTTACAAAACTCAACTAAAATTTTATTTTTAAGGCTTATAAATTCACAAATGGCCCAATTTCATACAAAGGGAGGTGATTGGGCCTAGAAAAGAGAGGTGATTTGAAGTTGGACTTAGGAAAAGATTAGTTATGAGTTTAGAAATTTAGCATTTGAGTTAAATATTTTATTAAAAATTTAAAAAATACACAGCCGACCCAGTCCAAAATTTTCACTCAAAAATCAGATATGTAACTTATGTCATATCCACATGTTATCATCAAATACGTCTTCGTATTTTCATATCCTTTTTCTTTTTCTTTTCATAAAAAGATTAGTTGGTGGAAATGTATTGTTGCTGGGGCTGTTTCCACTCAGCTTCCAGGGGTCAATTTTGTAATTGTAATTTTAACAACCATACAAATACAACAAACAGTGGTCGCGAGAACAGTATTCGAAGGAAATGAAGTCGTCTCAATTTGGAAAAGCAAGTCAACAAGGACTAATTTGGCATTTTCCAAGTGACTAATGGAAAGCAAGTCAACCGTGGCTGATCGTAATGACCGAACTTGGTTAAGCGCATTACTCAATTTTATTTATAAACCAGTTTGCCATGCCTTCATTATCAAACTCAAAATGGGGGTTTTGGTTATGAAACTGATTTTATTAATATACTCACTTGTGAATGGAGCATTGTTCGTTTGCTCCATGCATTTGAGAATGGGAGGCAACGAGACGGATAGGCTGGCACTGCTAGCCATCAAAGCTCAAATAAAGCAAGATCCTCATAATGTATTGAGCTCCTGGAATGAATCCATTCACTTTTGCTCGTGGCACGGTGTCTCCTGCGGTCGACGCCATCGCCAGAGGGTCACAAGGCTAGACCTCCAATCTCAAAGGCTGGCGGGGTCCCTATCCCCACACATAGGAAACCTAAGTTTCCTAAGGGCACTAGAACTACAAAACAACAGCTTCAGCAACAAAATCCCTCCAGAAATTGGGCATTTGCTTAGATTGCATGTACTGTTTCTAGACAACAACTCATTTAGTGGCCCTATTCCATACAACATATCATATTGGTCCAACCTCATCTTCATAAATTTCGGTTACAACGGGTTGGTGGGTAAAATTCCATCTGAATTTGGCTCCTTGTCGAAGCTTCGAATATTTGTTTTACAATTTAATAATTTAACTGGAGAGATCCCTCCTTCCTTGGGAAACCTTTCGTTTCTCGAGGTGCTTTCTTTAGTTGTTAATAACTTGGTGGGAAGCATCCCTACTTCTCTGGGCCAATTGAAAAACTTGACATTTTTCTCATTGGGCTTCAACAACTTATCTGGTACCATTCCTCCCTCCATCTATAACCTCTCTGCTCTTGGTGTATTTAGCGTGGGAGATAACCAAATTCAAGGGCGGATTCCATCAGACTTGGGGAAAACTCTTCCTAATCTCCAAGTCTTTAGCATTGGTACAAACCAATTCTTTGGATCCATTCCTCTCTCACTATCAATGCCACAAGTTTACGGGTACTTGCAATTCAAAATAACAACCTCACAGGTCAGATGCCGGATTTCCGAAAGCTTCATAACCTATCGGCATTTTTCATTTACCATAATCATCTTGGAAGCGGTACAGATGGTGACTTGACTTTCCTCACGGACTTGACCAATTCCACGGAGTTAAAATTGTTGATTATGAATGACAACCATTTTGGAGGGACGTTGCCCACATCAATATCCAATCTCTCCAACAAGCTTGAATTGTTTTGGTTTACCAGCAACCAAATACATGGAAGCATCCCAACAGAATTTGGGAATTTGATCAACTTGGAGTCGTTGAAAATGAGTGAAAATAGCTTGACGGGTAGCATCCCCACTGAAATTCAGAAGCTTTCAAGCCTTGTGGAATTAGAGATTTCTTTTAATCAATTATCAGGAAGCATTCCGTCCTCTTTAGGAAATATAACCAAGTTATACAAACTCTTCTTACAAGGAAATAATCTTGAAGGCGTCATCCCTTCAAGCTTGGGGAATTGCCAGGGGTTGATATTATTGGATTTATCTAATAATAAACTTAGTGGCGCAATACCTCAACACGTTATCGGCCTCCCGTCCTTATCACTGCTTTTGAACTTGTCCACGAATAACTTTACGGGTTCTCTTCCGACGGAGGTTGGAAAGTTGAAGAGTCTGGGTGAACTGGACGTGTCTAATAACATGTTATCCGGAGAACTTCCTAGTAGCCTTGGTTCATGTGAGAGTTTAGAAGTCTTACGCTTGCAAGACAACTTCTTCAAGGGGTCTATTCCCTCATCTATGGTTGGGTTGAAAGGCATAGAAGAATTAGACCTTTCTCGCAACAATTTGTCGGGTGAAATTCCAAAATTCTTAGGGGGCTTCGTCTTCTTGAAGAAACTAGACCTATCATTCAATGAATTTTGGGGAGCGGTACCAACTGGAGGACGTGCTTTCAAAAATGCAAGTGCGATTTCAATTACTGGCAACACCAAGCTCTGCGGGGGAATTGCTTATCTCCAACTGCCCAAATGCAAGTCCAGAAAAGGAGGATTATCTCGTAGCTTGAAATTAATAATCCCGTTAGTACTTTCCGGAGTTGCTCTTCTTGGAATAGTTATGGTGATGTCCTATTTCTTTTTCTGCTCGTCAAGAAGGAAAAGGAAAGAGATTCCGTTGAGCACATTGGCGAACAATTTTTTGCAAGTGTCATATGCTACTCTCCTAAGAGCTACTGACGAGTTCTCTTCGGCTAATTTGATTGGTGCAGGCAGTTTTGGGTCTGTGTACAAAGGAATTCTTGATGATAATGATAAACATCAACTTGTTGCTGTGAAGGTGTTCAACTTGTTACGCCATGGAGGATCAAAGAGTTTCATGGCCGAATGTGAGGCTTTAAGAAACATCAAGCATCGAAATCTTGTCGAGATTATAACTGCGTGTTCAAGTGTTGACTTTCATGGTAATGACTTCAAGGCTCTGGTTTACAAGTACATGGACAGAGGAAGCTTAGAGGAGTGGCTGCATCCTCCTACTGAAATTGAAGAGGTAAGAGAGGCACTCAATCTAGAGCAAAGGCTAGACATTGCCATTGATGTTGCTTGTGCATTGGATTATCTTCATAATCATTGTGAAACACCGATAGTTCATTGTGATCTCAAGCCAAGCAATGTTCTTTTGGACAACGAGATGACTGGACATGTTTCTGACTTTGGACTCGCAAGATTTCTCTCCCAAGAAGCTGGTATTAATGTTTCCAACAATCACACAAGTTCCATTGGAATAAAAGGAACGGTTGGTTATGCTGCTCCAGGTAAGTGGTGTCCTTTTTTTCTTTTTAAATCTTATAAAGTTTAGCTATTTTACTAACAATTGTGCTGATAATATCTTATGATGTTTCAATGGTAGAGTACGGTATGGGAAGTGATGTGTCAACAAATGGGGATGTCTACAGCTTTGGTATTCTTCTGTTAGAGATGTTTGCAAGAAAGCGACTCACTGAAGACATGTTTAATGGGGACCTAAACCTTCATGCTTATGTTAAAATGGCTTTCCCTAATCGAGTTATGGAGATTGTAGATTCAACACTCTTTGAAGGAGGCACCAACGAGAGAAGGGTTCAAAAGATTGAGGTGGGCATGAATTCAATACTTAGAATTGGAATTGAATGCTCTGCTGCATCTCCAACGAACCGTCTGAAGAATATCAGTGATGTTGCATCTGAGCTGCATTCCATTAGAGACGTTCTTCTTGGATAGGAACTTTTTCTGCTACGGGTTTGTGTGTGATGGGGATATTATTTTTTATGTGCTGCCTGAGAAATATTCTTGTTGCTGCTACTAGCCTGCTACAGTATATGGGAGTTCTGCAACTACTACGTCGTTTTATTTGTGTGTTTGGGCTTGAAGCCCTTAGAAATGTGATCAAAGCTATCAAACTATTGCATCTTGTGTAAATCTCTTATCTTAAATAAATCTGAAAGTACACTTGATCCTGTTGTTTGGTCCAAATACGTTCTCTAAAAACTATGACGGTCATTTCCTAAGCCCATGGCTATTGTGCAGTCTTTCAAAGATAATTGCATGCTTGCAAACGGGTCTAACTTAAAGAAAAAGTGTGTTTGAAAAATCATCGTCCCCCTTATTACTTTGACTATCGATTGTATTCAAAAATTGAAAACAAGAAAAATATAATTGTATACTCACATGAGCTAACCCATTGTGGCACTATATAGTTTTTGCTCTATCTTTCATGATTGATTTTCCTCCCATGTATAATATAAAACAGAAAAAAGAATAGCCAACAAACAAATAAAACAGAAAAAAGAATAGCCAAAATATCTGTGTGAAAGCTCATACCCCTCACTTCTCTTCTTTACTCTCGTGGTCACATGTGCTCTCACTCATCATATACCTTTTCTTCATATATATCGTCTTTCCTCTCCTCCTGTGCAGCCTCTCTTGATCTTACCAAATACCCGAAAGGCAGAGAGAAGACACTTCCAACCAATGTCAAGGGAATGATCTTACATTAGTTTCTTCAAGCATAGGAACCCTTAAATATCCAACTGGGTTGTTGGTTGCTTTTTGGCATGGGTGGTGTAGCAGGAAAGGTATATATCTCCTTCTTTTTCACTGCCTCCATTGTAGCCAGTCTTCTTAAGCTGCTAATTAGTTGCTGGCAATTTGTGTTTATAAATGATCAAAGTTGGATAAAAAAATCAAGCATATATTTTAACTAGTCTTATTGATCTTCCCTAGACAATTTCTTGTTATTGTTTCTCATTATGCTTAATTGGAGTGTTACCTTGTATTCTCACATTTCTTGTGAAAGAGATTGACTATAATTTGGTTGGTGCAAAGATAAAACATGGTTGTATTTATAAGATAACATTTTCATACTAGCCACAAACAGAGTTGTTCCACATGCTGCACACTTGTTCTTCAATGCAAAAACAATTGTCACCGAGCTCTCAAGTGTTCATCCACTGATTCCAAGACATCGATTTTATTTTGTTAATTATGGTCAGTTTTTCTCTCGCATAGACAGAAATGACATTCTCACAAGTGATACTCTACATATTCTCCAAAAATATGCATTTATATATAATATGTATTTATCAATAATTTTTATACAAATTTATAAAAAAACTTATAATGCTACTTTTTCAAATTGCAAGATGTTTTGAGACACATCATTGCTATATAGCCTTTGGAAGGAAAAATGGTTGGCAATGGAAGGCTTGAAAGCAAATGTGAAGTTTACATTCAAAATATCAAGTACATGTATTAACAAAATGTCTATAAATTTTCAAACTATTATACCTCTTACTAAAAAGTTTTTTGTTTCACGTCTAATCATCCAGAAAAGAGGATGTTAGGAAAACACTATGGGGAGACACTACAAGAACGTTTGATTTCCAAGCTTTAGAGTGGTTGACACCACCAATAATTATGGTTTTAACAAGCCTCAAAGTCAAACAATTCCGAGATATCCAACTTATTTTTCATTCTTTCCATTATTCACGTTTTATCTCAAATAAAATAAAATCAGATTTCTCATTTATAAACACGCAGGAAAAACTGTTTTAAATAGTAGCGTGTCAACATTAATTTTCATCAATCCATATATACAAGAATTGGATGCATAAAAAATGATGTATGATTTTTTTATCCTTTTTATGCTGACATACAGCTTTGTTTCTCTCCCTTAAACTAAACTAACAACCTCTTATATATATAACACAGGTTTGGTGATTCTGCACACGCTATTAGAATGGTGCCTCCTTATGTGATTCAACCGATCAGGCATGGGTGGTGTAGGAAAGATAATAATGAGCCTATTCCACTTTACTCTAGGAGTGTCACATCCTGGGATCGCTCCGCCGTAGCACGATATTGTCCGCTTTGGGCCCTCCTCTCTGCCCTCACGATTTTATTTCTAGGAACTCACGAGCAACTTCCCAGTGGGTCACTTATCCTGGAATTGCTCTGGCCCCAACTCGCTTAACTTCGGAGTTCTCATGACTTCGAAGCCAGTGAGCTCCCAAAAGGCCTCGTGCTAGATGGAGGCGGGCATGTACATATAAGGCACATCACCTCCTCTTCGTTGATCGATGTGAGATGTTACAAGTAGAGTTAAAGAAATGACTGTATATATGTCCTTTTTCACTGCCTAATTCTTTTACCATTGTAGCTAGTCTTCTTAAGCTGCTAATTAGTTGCTGGCAATTTGTGTTTATAAATTATCAAAGTTGGATAAATAAATCAAGCATATATTTTAACTGGTCTTATTGATCTGCCCTAGAGAATTTCTTGTTATTGTTTCTCATTATGCTTAATACCTTGTATTCTCACATTAGGGATATTATTTAATCTTTGCAGTCTAGTTCAATAAAAATATTTCACAAATGTTGAGGTGAAAATCATTTAGAAAAATTAATATATATTGTTAAAAAAAACTTTAATAATAAGCTTATGGTAAATGACCTATTTTTGTTTTGGGCCAGATGAATGAGTTTTAAATTTTGTTTTGTTAAAGTTCAATAGGAAAAATTGTGATTTATAGAATATATATTTCAAGTATGGATATGTTTAAATTTATATATGTTTGTTGATGCACAATGGGCAACATAACATGATTTGGATTGATATTTTAAGCGAGTAACCAAGTAAAGTGTGATATCTATATTGTTTATAACAACCTCAATTTTGCATAAACAACTAAAGTTAAAAATTTTAAACAACACTTATAAGATAATTGATGCCTATAACTAAAAGTAGTATCAGCACTATTGTTTTATGTGATGTTGTAAGTTAGAAAAAGCATCAGTGTAGTAGAGAATTCTTATGCTATAAACCATGTTTAGAATCAGAACTATTAAAATTACCAATGTCGTTGTAGGTTTAGGCATTGGGGTCAGTGTGTTTTTGGCACACAAGAGGCACTTTAGCATCGGTGTTTAGGACAGAACTAATGTCATAAATATAGAGTGCTTCTAAACGAACCCTAAAATTAACTGAGTACACCCTATGATCTAAGTACACCATAATATTTTAATTAAAATGTAAAATTAACTAAGTACACCCTATTTAACTACCAAAAATACCCCTAATATTTTAATGAAAATGTAAAATTAACTAACTAAGTACACTCTTCCGAAAGTTATGGATGTGCAATAACCACATGCCTAATAGTAACAGGTTATGAAGGATGTATTTTATTCTCTAAAAAAATTTCCACGTAGTTGCTGAACTACCGAAATTGTTGTTTGAAACTAGTCATATTGATTCTCCTAGTGTGTGTTGTTTTGAGAATTATAACCATCCACTTTACCTGAATAAAAACTGGAAAAGAAAAATCAAATACTGTTATGAAGAAGGGCTAGAACAATGTTGAAAACTCATCTCTTTCATTGGAAAAATGCTCACCATTTATCTATTGGAGACAAAAAATTGATCCGTTGCCCAACCAATGCCTCAGCCTTCTTACTAATTTCCTACATAACTCATACATAAGTGTTTATTAATTATGCAATACAATTCGAAGTGCATTGAACGAGAGAGGTTATTCTTACTTTCAGGCTGCAAAGGCCTTCAGCTTTGCTCTGGGGTGATTGGAATGCTCCACATTAATGCTTCTATTAAAATTAACGACACCTCCTTGCGCCTCCGCTAATACTCGCTGCGTTGTTCGTCGTGGGCATCAAATAATACGAAAACTTCTCTACATTTGATTAGGGTTGAATGATAAGTAGGGTATACTTATCCTTTTTTGGTCATTTTATATTATGGTATATTAGTAATTCAATAAATAGTTAAGTAGTAGGGTGTACTCAGTTAATTTTAGGGTTCCTTTAGCATCACTCTAAATATATAAGGGCAACAGAGAATATCTGATGTTTGGCATTAGTGAGTAATACCATGGTAAATAGAGTGCTTTGGCAACGGATATTAATTTTATTACAATTTTAGTCCATCCTTTTTTTTTTTTTTTTGAGAAATTCTAGGATTGCATTTATAATTCAGCCAAAAAAGCCATTAGCCACATGGGCTAAAACAAACTAGCCACAAAGGGCAATTACAATAACGGAGCGGTCGAACAACAAAATTAAGACAATCTGGTGCGCCTCCACTAACGATCACGCAGGATCGAATAAACTCTGGCATAGGCATCCCCACTAAAATTGCAAACTCAGAATAATCAAAAATAGACAAAGCTTGAAAAAACCAAGCCATAACAATACAAATAAAACTCTCACAAATGAGAGATAAAAAGCTCTCACAAAGGAGAGGTGAAAAGCTCTCACAAAAGAAGAGGTGAAAACTCACAAAGAACCTACAGAGTCTCTGTGACTTATTCCGAACATAAATAAACCGCAAAAAATATGGTGGGAGAGATCCGACGCCGAAACACAGAAGGAGATCCGACGTCAAAACGCAGGTGGAGATCCAACGCTGAGACGCAATCGCCTATGATGGTTGGAGAAAAATCATAACAAATCACAATCGCCTATGAGAGAAAACCGTTTGTCTCTGGAGAAGAGAGGGAGGAAGAGAAAGAGGGGAGGGGAGAGGAAAGGAAGAACAAGGGCTTCCTCCCCCCTCAAAATGAAAACGGCTCTAGGAGAGTTTTTTGGGAGAGAGGGTTTTTTTGCTCTGCTAGGGTTTTAATTTTAGTCCATCCTTTAAGTAGGATATATCTTGAGATTTAAAATGAAATGAAATGAATTAGAATGGTAATTTTAATAATTTTTTCGTGGGAATGTTTTTAGCCTTATGAGAGTGATGTCAATACTACTACTACTACGTCGTTTTGTTGGTGTGTTTTGGGCATGCAGGCTGCACCCCTAGAAATGTGATTAAATCTATCAAACAACTACATCTTGTCTCTTATCTTCAATAAATCTGAGACAGTAGTACTTGACCCCATTAGGCTGTTGTTGGGCGGGTCCAAATACACCCATTTCCCAAGCCCAAGGCCTATTATAAAGCAAGATGATTCATTATTTACAAGGGGCCTAGCGGTCTTTCAATCAATTTCCTCCCGTCTATTCCGATCCAAAGATAATTGCATGCTCACATAACATGAGCTAACCCACTGTGCCACTATAGTTATTGCCCTATTTCATCATTGATTTTCTCTCAACTATCTTTTTACTAAAGCAAATAAAATTGAAATCCAAAACCTGAAGCATTCATTGGGAAAACCACGCGGTTTTTTTAATATAAAAAGGGGATAAAATTTTATTAGATCAATAAAAATAAAGAGTACAAAAGACATATACCATAAAGAAAGTCATCCCAATAACAATATGGCAATCATGGTTAAACTTCCCTAGTAACTTGGGATAGCCAAAAAGTTGAAACGATCAAGAGAGAATCACACTCGAACATAGCTTTTCTAAAATCTCTTTCAATCGCCATAATTCTAATCTAGTGAAATCAAAGACAAAAACTAGCTGCTAACTGGCACGACTCTCTTAAAGAGGCTAAAAACATGTAGCAAACTCAACTAATTTTCTGGAATCATGAGAGGAAAAATAAAAATAAAACTCAAAGTTTCTGGACTTTATTGAACAAACTAATCCAAAATAATAATAAAAAACTAAAACAACGTTAACAAAAGGAAAACCGACTGTCGCTAATCTTCATTCAAGGCATAACACAGAGAGCACCACTTAGTTACTCCAAGGCCTCAACACACCAATGAGGAGTGGATTTACCATGACCAAGTCGCAACACCTCAAAAAGCAACCTAACTAGATGAGGCACAACCAAAGTCAGTCCAAATATGAAACAATAGATATGCCAAAAGAAGAATAGATCAACATAGATCCACCAACAACCAAAAATCTGACGAAATCCGGAGGATAACCCCCGGATTTGAAGCATTCATTTCTCTACCTATAAACCATGTATCTTTTAGGATCATGTATTAATGGCATGCTAATGGGCAACTAAATTTTTTTATTAATGGACATTCTAATGCCCATTTTGCCCTTGACTTGATGTATTTGTAACCGATTGAATAAATCATGCAAATTGGGATTCATATTGAATAATAAATCATCTATTATGTCACACAAATCAACATTTACTTTACGATGATTTGTCAATTGACCAAACCATGCAAATTGGAATTCATATTTAACATGAAGTGAGATTCATCTTCAATTTTTGGAGTTGACCTTGGCCTTAGAGCTTGCGGCAGATGGTGGGTCTTATTCTACCAACGTACCTAGCCTTGTTCATTTTTTTTCTATCAACCTTCACACTGGGTAACCAAGCTTCGTTAGACCAGCATCCTATTAGTAAGGTAGCTATGCGTGCTTATGTTTACCTCTTTTTCTTTTTCTTTTTTAAATTTAATTTTGAGGGAGATTGACTATTCTCACCATCAGCGCCGGAGTAGATTCACGCATCTCTTATTTATTTTTACATTTTACTTAGGTATCTACTTGGTATAAACTTATTGAGACCCACTTGGTAATTAAAAATTGGAGAATAATCAATTTTATTCATTATTTTCAATACTTTCAAATGAATAATAGCTGGATGAAGGTCCAAATGATGGTGGCGGTTTGTCAACGGATTGTCTTGTGCAATTTGCATACATGCGGTAGGTGATTCCCACATAATCTCATCACCAAGCAAATTAAATCCCATTAATTAAGACACTAAAACTAATTAATTATTACCACCCCATCTTGCTTTTGGAAACAAGAATCTTGATAATATAAGAGGCAGTTAAGTTGGTTGTTGTGGTAGTTGGTTTTTATATTGCAAAGAATAATCCAAGCTACTTTGGCCATTTTGTAAAAGAAAAGGAAAGAAAGGCCCATGTGATATTTGGACAGACATAGTGAATGATGGTGCTAGCTGCACCTGCATATTGCTGTTTTATATATAAGAAAATAAAAAGAATTCATGATTTTAAAAAAAAGGTAATTGGCTCTCTTGTCTTGGATATGATGCCTATTTGCTTGGTTGGTTGAGAAACTTGTGGCTTTTTTCTCATGGAGATTGCGTAAAGGTGCAAACAATTTGTTTTGAATATAGGCATAAAGAGTGATTATGCAAAATAGGTATATTTGGGAAATTTGGTCCCTCTGTCCAACCAACAATATGCATGCGAACTTGAGCATTATAATGTTCATGATTTTGTTTGGTTTACATTTCTTTTTCACTTGGAAACACTTCCTGAATCTATGGTGAACTATTCAAGTTCTAACTAACACACCCACCCAAATTATAATTTGGCCCCAAAATTGGGTAACTGCCTAATTGAAGAAGCTCCTTCAATCATTTTGTACCCCTCCATATTATTATGATTCAAGGAGAAGCTCTCCTTAAATGAACTTCCCCTTATTATGCATGTAGCTTGCCCCTCCCACCTTAATTACTCCCAGCCAAAACTTTATGATGAGTTGCTCTAAATTGAAACCTCAATCTTAATTAGGTTTAGCATCCGTCATTCACATCTTAAAATAAATAGTAAATTGAGGTTAGACCCATAAAATTCATTTTAAATCACCTACAACCCTTTCCTTTAGTTTTCTATTTAAAATACCCAATTTTTTCAAATAATACCCGATGACTAGGATCCAACTAAGCAAGTTACCTAATATAACTTAAAATCTGATTTATTGTATTTTTCGAATTCCAAAACTACCCCTGTTTATAAGTTAATGTGTCATGGGGAGGTGTAACTAATGACACCCGTTGAATTTGGAAAGATCTCCAAATAGTTGTAATGGATATAGGAACTAATTTAGAAACTTATTTAAAATTAAATATTAAATTCCACATTAAAGTATCAGTAATCTATTTTTGAATTAATGGTGTTTTCTTTCTATGAATTACGACTAGTAATCTATTTAAAGTATTAGTAATTTAAATTCAATATTAAATTTAGGAATTAATGTTGTTGTCTTTTATGAATTATACGTCCAATATTCTTTTTTATTATAGTTTTATGAATAATAGTGTACATTCTAATTATGTTGAAAAATAATTTGATAATATATTTATTGTTCTGTTTTTAAAACATTTTTTTAATGAACCTATTTTTTCTCCAAATATTGTACCTATTTTTTTTTTCTTTATTACTTGTTTTATTTAAAATAATTTGATCATCTTTTTATTGTTTGTTTTATGAAAACAATTTTTTTTTTTAAATGAGCCTATTTTTTCTCTCAAAATAATGTACCTAATTTTTTTCCTAAATAATGTACCTATTTTTTCTCTTAAAATAATGTACCTATTTTTCTCTCAAAATAATGTACCTATTTTTTCTCTCAAAATAATGTACCTATTTTTTCTTCTCTAATAATGTTCCTAGTAGAACAATTTACCTAGTATAATGAACCTATTTTTTTCTCTAAATAATGTACCTATTTTTCTCTCAAAATAATGTACCTATTTTTTCTAGTATAATGTACCTATTTTTTCTAGTATAATGTACCTATTTTTTTCTCCAATAATGTATACCTAGTAAAACAATATACCTAGTATAATGAACTTATTTTTTTCTTCTAAATAATGTACCTATTTTTAATTTATAAAAAATGTGCATAAATTTCAATTATACAACGCACCTATTTTCTATAAATTATTGTGTACTTATTTTTAATTTATGAAAAATGTACGGATATTTCAATTACAAAGTAATTGACCTATTTTTGTTAATTTTTTTGGGTAAATAATATACCTATATTTTTATATTTTTATATGTATATATTTATATTTATATTTTTCATACGTACATTATTGGATATGTAATTTACATATTTTTTTTATTTGCAATTTTAAGGGGCCATATGTTAGAGGGAATGACAACCAAAAGAAATAGGGTGATTGATATGCTATTAATAGGGAGTTTTAATCACAATTATGGCAGTTAATGAAATGCTTGGAATAAATTATAAATAAAATATGAAGTCCGATGGCAAGGATGTAAAAACATAGGAATACTACGACCTCTTATATTACCAAGTTTGAAATTGGGTTTAACACATAGATTTATAGAATGATGGGTATATATCTAGGAAATAGAAAATGTAGGGACCTATATTGGACAAGCCCTAAAATAAAATACAACATATTGTAAGCAGTTCTACTACTAATAATACCAATGTCTTTTATTATAAAACCTCACACTTTTATAATAAAATACTTCATATAATAAGCAGTAAAGACAATATTAACATTGGTAGGAGTGAGCCACCATCTAACCCAACTACATAAAAAAATGTTGTGAATTCATCACTCTTTTAAATTCATGTGCTAATATTGAAATTTTATTTAAATTGATATTCAACTTTAACTGTATTGAGATTCCTTGACACCGTCACCTTTGATTTGGAGAATATATGTAGCTTTTTTAACCTCTCTTTTTTTTTTTTTGTGTCAAAATGTAGCTTTTTAACCTTGTCTATTATGTTCATTTGGGGATAAAGGAGTGGTGGTGGTGGGCCCCACTGCCACGTGTTTTTAATTTTTGATAAAAGCAGTGAGAAAGTTGGGGGGTGGGGGGGAGAGTTTGAAGAAGCTTGACGATTGAGAAAGAGGTCGTTGTGGAGTGGACACGTGTCGGGCGAGAAGAGCGGTTTGCCAGGCAGTGAAAAGAACATGGAGGGAGAGGCTAGCTTGCTTGTAAGGGAACGTGGGGCTTATCGCTACACGTCACTAACTCGAAGAGAGAAACAGGGGCTTCTATTTCCTCGCTCTTTGTTTAGAAAGTGGCAGTTACGCACACTAGGTGAAGAGAGTTTGGTTGCAAACTAATGCTTCAAATCTTGCAGCTTTTTTCTTCCTTCTTAAAGAGTTTATAAAGCAATGGCTCCGAACGCATTTCTCAAAATGTTAACTATACCCTTTTTTTTTAACCCACAAAAAAAATAAAAAATTTCATGTCCCAAATGTTGCACTATTATCTTATTCTTGTGTCTCATCTCATGCAACCTATCATGTGAGAATATAGATAGGAAGAGTAGATAGTAAATTTGGACATATTAGTCGATATGTCTCCATAGTAAATGACATCATCCATCTAAGATTTACTATATAAAAAAAGGTGAGCTTTTAAAAGTGTTTTGGAAAGTCTTGGTGGATGAATTAAGTAATATCATTTTGTTTTTCACATTGTAACAAGTGGTGATAAACTATGTTGATGGAAGGAGCATTTTGTTGTGATAAAGAAAGACAATTGACATTAGAATGCAACATATCAAATGTTGCTCCCTTCCTTTCCTCGCAAAACTTGCCCTCCTGTCCTCCCTAACACCCCTGACCCCTACCCTTCCTCATCCGGCCGGCCTCCTTCGCTGCAATCTACCTTTCCCCTCCCTTGTCTCCTTTTGCCCCTTATCCTCTCAGGGTTATGGCAATGAAATCTGGTGGGGCCATGGTCCAATAATTTATTTATTTTTTGTATATTTAAATTTGAATTTTTAAAAAAAAGGGTGATGATGGTTGATTGAGGATAAAGCTAGCAAACGTGATAAGTTTGTGAGCAAGAAGGTTCGAAAACCCTTCCAACCATAAAAATTAGTTTGGACAATAAATAAGTTCAAAATAAGAAAACATTGGAGAGGTCATGCAATGCAAGAAGCTTTACCTTCTAGCTAGCGGCAATGAATATGGTCCTTCCTTGTGTACAATTTTGTACTTTGCCATGTGTAGTTTTGTGGATATAGTCCCAATTGCAAAAGACAAATTTATCTGTTTACAATATATATATATATATATATATATATTATGGTCATGAACTCCAATTCAAGTGGCATGGAGATAGAGTGGATAAACAAAACGATATGGATATGTAAAATACAAGATTTCCAAACATAGCAATAAAAGAAGGGACACAGATACTCTCATACTCGATCTCATAGATGCATATAGAAATCTGTGGAATCCCAAGTAGCTGAAATTCTTAATCCGTTATTGAATAATCTAGGGAAACAGTTTGTTTGTTTTTTTTTTTTTTGGGGGTTGTGTGACTAATCTGCTGAATGAGAGGGATTATCAAGACATGTTTTTCACCTATAATTAGTGTTGATTTTACTGAATGATCATGACGTTTGGCTGGATGTTATGTCAACTACTTTATAATCCCACCAAATTTGTATGCAATTAATAATTAATGAAATAAACAAGAAAAAAAAAAGTTGGCATCTCAGATTTTCATCCAAGTTTGGTGATACCTCCAAGAGATATTTAGTGATATACCCATTCTTACCACTAATATTATAGATAAACCATACACCATTGAATTTCTATAAACAAACCCAAAACAAATTCAAAAAATGACAACTGGCCTTATTGAATTTAATATTGATTATTAAATTACTTTGATACCTTATTGAGTGTTTTGGGTATTTTTATGAGATTTTGGGGTTGGGCTTGTTTTAAGAAATTGATGGCAGTTTTGTAATTCATAAGAAGTTAAAAGTCTCTTTGTTATGTTGTAAATAAGCTTTGGTTGTGTTTCTAGAGTCCATTGCATATGGGGTATTTTTATAATTTGAGCCATTATATTGAGTATAATAGTGAATCCCCCTATATTGGGTATAATAATGAATTTCCCTATTTCTAATCGTAAGTTATGAACAAAGGAATATATTTATTGATGGCCAATTGAACCAAACTATAAACCCCTCATAATTACAAAGAATATTTTGACTTGAATAACAAGAGATAAACTATCACATAGTAAAGGAAGTGTCAACAAAAAAATGAGGCTTTTTACCACAAAACGTCCCTGACGTTTGCAAAACTATTTGTTGGCGTCGCAAATCTCGCGGCCTGGTGATCCGGGCCGAGGGGATGTGCGCGAACACGCGAGTCCTACTTTTGGATGCTGTGCGGCTTGTGCGCGGGCGTGCCAGCACGGTCTACCGTGCGTCGAGTTCGGTGGAGTGTTTGGGTAGAAGATGTCTGGAGTGTTGCGCCTGTTTGGTCTGGGCTTCTAATCAAACGATTGTGGCCGAGAAAGGAACTGGTCTCGGCCGTAAGGTTCACGGCCTGAACTACAACGCCGTTAGTGGTGGTGTAGGTGGTGGATTTTTGGGCGGTGCTCCTGCGCATTGCTCGGGGAGCAACGGTCGTATGATATATGGGGTGAGTGAGGCGATAACAAGGATGATGCTCCGGCGCCTTGAAAAATCAAGGGTCGTATGATATATTGATGAATGGATGTCTCTTACAATCTACCACTACTCCTAGGAAAGCATGTAAAGATATTGAAAGTGCGTGACAGAAAAGGAAGTTGCTCCGTGGGAGGCTTTTGGTTTTGGTGTTGGACCTTTTGATCGCGGTCTTGAGCTTGTTATTTATAGTAGGGGTCCTGGAGGGACAATCGAGGCTTGACAAGACCTGCATGGTGGGGTCTAATCAGGGCAAGCATGGCTGGGTCTGATCAGCATTTGGGATCGTGAAGCATGGTGGTGTGACCCCCATAAATCTCGGCAAATCTCGGCCACCGCCCTGATCGAGGGCTCTGCACCTCTGGCCGTGAGAACGCATTAAATGCTCTGGTTTAGTGGTTGGTGAAGAGACTGCCAATTGCAAGAACATTTGCAAGAATATTTGTACCTAACCACTCTGATTACCAAATCCTGACTCCAATCACTTCCCTTCTGCCTTCATGCATTAAATGTTTCATGCCCTAGTGATTTTGCTGCGACGGACAGAGGCACTATTTTATTAAATGGGGCGTGGGGCCCAGAAGCCATGTGACTTTCTGACCATAATATCTTTGGCCGTGTGTTACATGATCCTCGGCCTCGGCCCATAAGGCTATGGTCGAGAGGCCGAGACGACCCTGCCTTAGTGTTCACCCGGAGCTTCTTTAGGAGCGCAAGGCACTTCGATAAAATGCGGCCGTTTCACTTAATGAACAGGCGTCAAGGCCGAGAGGTGGCCTTTTCTTACGGCCGTGTTTTATTAGGCACAAACACTATTAGATTGCATCCTTAAGGTTTTTTTTTGTAACACTCATGGTTCCTAACGTTATTATGGGTGCTCTTAAATAGTCCATCCGTTAAAAAAACTGTTAAGTCCCTATTTTATGAGGGATATAATCGTCAAATTAATCCCTTTTGACCTCTTCAATTTCTTAGACCCATTTGCCACCAATTTAGAACGATTTCCCTCCATTTTATGTTGGAATTGGTGGGCAATTAAAGCTGCAATTCATTTTCACAAGCTAAAAGCGTTGAAAATGGAAAGGAACAAATTGGACTATAAACAACACATGTTGAACAAATTGAATAAACTAAACTACCAACCACTATGAACAAATTGAACCAATTGCATACATCAAAAACCACTTCCATATATAAAATATCACTTTCAATTACATCATCAACCACATTCAGTTCCATCACATTAACCCCTACATGACTTCCATCAAAAATCACTTCCATACATACAAAAATCCTAGACCACTTCCATCAAAAACCACTTTCAGTTCCATCACTTTAACCCCTAGAAAGTTTCCATAAAAAAAACAATATCATACATCAAAAACCTTAGACCACTTCCAATTACAGTTCCATAAAACATCATCTCAAACTCTCCATGGCCTTCCTTTCTTCGCTGGAGACTTTAATTTCCTTCTTTGGACAGTTTTTGATGTTGAGGCTTGCTAGGATGAAAAATTGTGTGCAGTAGGAGGTTGTGATGCCACTTGAGGTGGTGGAGAAGGTTGTGAAAACCTGACAACTGCTAGAGAAGGTTGTGAAATACTTGTTCCCGCTGGAGCATTAGAGTTTGACCTTGATGGCTACATTTTCCTCCCTCCTCTTGCCACCTAGACAACAATTAAAGTCAAACTATAATACAATAATTAGAACCATTTTAATTAAATACAACGATTTTGTAAAACCTTAAGTTTTGGTTTCCTTTGTCTAGGTTTAGGGGCCACTTGGGCACTTGGAGGCTGCAAAGCATATGAAGAATTTTAGTAATTAATCAATAAGCAATGAATAATATAATTCGTTGAAGTAAGAATATAATATACCTATTGAATTGTTGATTTGCCACATGTTTTCTTATTATGGCCAGCTTGGCCACATTTGCTGCAACTAAATTTGTCATGAACCCACTTCGATAGTTTGATTCCTTTGGTTGCAGCTGGTGGATCACCTTGCTCCCAAGCGCTTTTCTTTCTTGGCCTCCCAGTTTGCTTCTTAAATAGAGGAGGCAACAATGGGTGAGGACCAGTGCTTAGCCACTGATCCATATTAGGCATTGGAGAAATAATAGGGTTATAGCACTTAAGATAAGCTTCCCTTTTGTAGAACTCATCTACATATGAGTAAGGGTCTAAGAATGCAACTGATTGCATGTGAACATGGGAGCCCACAAAAATCCCATCTCCTATATGAGCATGTTTTTATTGCAAGATCCATCGCAAATTTTGTGACTTGATATTTCATATCCCCAGACAAAGTAGGAATACAATAACCAGCCTCCAGCTTGTTCTTCTCCATAATTTGTTCAATCCTTGGACCAACATGCCTTTTCCACTTCCAAGCTGCAACCCTCCTGTTTGCCATCCTCACCATGAGATTTGTCCTTATACCCTCAAGCATTGACAGAATTGGCTTGTCCTTTGCCTTTAATATTGAAGAATTGAAAGCCTCACGAAGACTATTCAGCAAAATATCACACTTATACTGGGTTCTAAAGTGTGATCTACTCCAATGAACTGCAGACTTTGGGTGCAACCACTTACAAGCAACTTCACTCTCTTGTTTCATCCTCTCCATATGGCATTGCCACCAAGGGATTGTTGTTGCCATAGCTGCATCCCACATAAGTTGTTTCAATGTCATGCCACTATGTGAAGTCTTGAAATTGTTGTAAAAATGACGGACACAATGCCTATGTTTTGCATTGGGAAGTAAATCACCAAGGGCAAGTCCTAAACCCTTTTGTTTATCTGAAATGAAAGCATAACAATGTCCATTTTCAATGGCTAAGTTCGCAATCAGATTTCTTATGAACCACTCCCATGTCTCTCTTTATTCTTTATCTCTACAACAGCATAAGCTAGTGGGAACATTCCATTGTTCCCATCGATCCCCACTGCTGCCAATAACTGACCAGGATGTGGTCCCTTAATGAAACACCCATCCATACCAATTACATGCCTACAACCTTGCAAAAATCCAGTCTTGCATGTTTCCAAACAAATATACCGCCTATGAAACCTTCTTTGATCACCCTCCATCTCAATTTTAAGCAAAACTGTGCTTCCTGGATTTGCCCTTTTCAATTCCTCACAGTAATCGTGCAGCTTGTGGAATTGCTCTACAAAACTACCTTTGTTTAACTTCGTTGCCTTTAGCTTAGCTCTATATATTTGTTGCATACTCGGCTCCAAGCCAAAATCTTTCTGAATTGCAGCTGTAAATCCAGGAACTGACCAATCCGGATCAGCCCTTAACTCATTTGCATACTTTTGAGCAAAAAAAGTAGAATTCAACCAATAATTTCTCTGATCCCTTGAACACTCATGCTCCAAATTCAAGGTTTTGATGACCATTGTTGGTGAGTCATCAATTCTCAAAGCAAATATCACAAAAGGGCAGCCCACCTCACGTGCAACCCTTACTCTTTGTTTGTCATCATTTTTCAACTATATGTTCTTCCTTACCATGCAAGTATAGTGTTGCACGGCCTCTTTAAATACCGTTTTGTTGGCAAAGTGCATGCCAATATCAAAGGTTGAATTTTTTAGCATAGCTTCTCTCCTCCATTGTCTGAAGTTTGGAACGTTTCTTTTCCTCCTATTGCTGGTGACTTCACCATTCTCATCACACTCGTCATCATTGTCTTGTTTGCTATGAAGATCTTCTGAATTATGGACATCATCTGAAATCTCCCCTACATAACCCATTTCTTCAGGCTCTTCTTCAATTGGATTGTCAATGCACTTTTCAAACATTGTATCATCAACCTCCACCTCTTCTGCATCTGTATTTTGCTCATAGTCACTATCTATGAACTCCGTATCATCTTCTTCATCACTCTCTTCATTTTCACTAGCATTCCCAGCTCTTTCCATTTCTTCCTGCATATTAACTTCTCCATTTTTTGTACCATTCCCATCTTGTCCCTCATTTTGCCCTTCATATTCCCCTTTCTGACCTTCAGCTTCTTTGTAGGTGCCACTTCCTGTTTCACTTAGTAAATCCCCATGCTGACCTTGCCAACTCATAAAGTGCCACATCAAATGAAACATCATATAGATGGATAATTTTGCTGTTAGGCCTTTTTGCAACCATCTGCAACACATTTTCATCATTACCTATTAATTTGTAATCCTTATCACGAGGCAACTTGTAGTAAAAACATATGTTCTCCCCTGTATAACCTATTTCTTTTGCAATCCTAACTAGCTCAATCCACAATAATTTATCTCCATCTATATTGTCAAGAAACACAACCTCCCCTCCACAATATTCATCCCCTTTTCCGATAGCTACTTGCATCAGTGTACCTTCATAGTGAATCTCAAGAGTAAGCTTGTCAGGATCTGCCAGAATAAACACTTAATTAATCATAAGAATTGAAGTCTATTTTTTTCCTTCATTACCTATTTCAAAGCTTTTCTATAATAAATACATACACCAACCACATGAAAACAAACCATATATGACAAACCACAACCGCACACTGACAACAGCCAAAGTACCAAAGCAACAAAACAATAAACAAATCCCCATATTTGAATATGACATAAACTAGTCAAATATGGACCACACCCAAAGCATAAAGCCACAGGTTAAAGCATAAAAATCCTCATCAAAAGCAAATAGTCAAATACGACTCAAACTAGTCAAATATGAACACTTTGTTTTTTCATTCTTCAAAAGATTCTTACCTTTATACGTTGGAGCCTTTCCTCCTTTTCGATAGGTTTCTTTTGGCTCATCCATCTTCTCTCAATTATGAGCTTTACCGCCCAATTTCCCAGAAATAAGGGTAGAAATAGATCTGATGATGTTGACGACCACCTCGAGGAAACATATTTGAAGCGTGAGAGGTAAAAGAGATCTGACGATTTTATCCCTCATAAAATTGGGGATTTAATGATTTTTTTGACGGAATGACCATTTAAGAGCACCCATATTAACATTAGGGACCACGAGTGATACAAAAAAATCTTAAGGATGCAATCTGATAATTTCGCAAACGTCAAGGACGTTTTGTGATAAAAAGCCAAAAAACAATTCCAACATTTTTTACTTTTACAAGTCAGCTTTTGATTTGTTGCGACTTGACCCATGTCCTCTAGTCAATCTTAATTAATAGGCGAAGCCCCACCAGCTTCCAATCCAATCTTAATTAATTGACCCATGTCCTCTAGTATATGACTAATTCCTTGCACATCAGTGAAGTTGTCATGTGGTTGCTATTTTGCCATCAGGATAAGTCATCAAAGTCAACATTGGAAGCAAGTCAACCGTGGCGGATTGTAATGACTTGGACTTGGTTAATAAGCTCATTACTCAATCTCTTAAACCAGTTAAATTTGCCATGCCCTCAACCTCAAATGGGAATTACCAATTTCACAACCCAAATGGAGGTTTTGGTTTTGAAACTGATTCTGATTTACTCACTTTTCAATGGAGTATTGTTCGTTTGCTCCTTGCATTTGAGAATGGGAGGCAACGAGACGGATAGGCTTGCACTGCTAGCCATCAAAGCTCAAATAAAGCAAGATCCTCATAATGTATTGAGCTCCTGGAATGAATCCATTCACTTTTGCTCGTGGCCCGGTGTCTCCTGCGGTCGACGCCATCGCCAGAGGGTCACAAGGCTAGACCTCCAATCTCAAAAGCTGGCAGGGTACCTATCCCCACACATAGGAAACCTAAGTTTCCTAAGGGCACTAGAACTACAAAACAACAGCTTCAGCAGTAAAATCCCTCCAGAAATTGGGCATTTGCGTAGATTGCAGGTACTGTCTCTAGCCAACAACTCATTTAGTGGCCCTATTTGTTGCCTGCGCAAATCTCTTCGGCTTGGTTCTCCGGGCCGAGGGGACGTGCGTATAACACGGAGTCCTACTTTTGGAATGCGGTGCGGTTTGTGCGCGGGCGTGCCAGCACGGTCTACCGTGCGTCGAGTTAGATGAAGCGTTCGGTTTAGAAGGTGTTTAGAGTATTGCGCCTGTTTGGTCTGGACTTCTTATCAAACGATTGTGGCCGAGAAAGGAACTGGTCTCGGCCGTAAGGTTCACGGCCTGAACTACAAGGCCGTTTGGTGGTAGGTGGTGGGTTTTGGGCGGTGCTCCGGCGCGTTGCTCAGAGAGCGACGGTCGTATGATATATGGGGTGAGTGAGGCGACAACAAGGGTGGTGCTCCGGCGCCTTGAGAAATCAAGGGTCGTATGATATATTGATGAATGGAAGTTTCTTACAATCTATCACTACTCCTAAGAAAGCATGTAAAGATATTGAAAGTACATGACAGAAAAAATAAGTTGCTCCGTGGGAGGCTTTTGGTTTTTGGTGTTGGACCTTTTGCATGTGGTCTTGAGCTTGGTTTATATAGCAGGAGTCCGGGAGAGACAATCGAGGCTTGACAAGACCTGCATGGTGGGGTCTAATCAGGGCAAGCATGGCTGGGTCTGCTCAGCATTTGGGATTGTGAAGCATGGTGGTGTGACCCCCATAAATCTCGGCAGATCTCGGCCTTTGCTCAGATCGAGGGCTCTGCACTCCTGGCCGTGGGAACGCATTAAATGCCCTGGTTTAGTGGTTGGTGAAGGGACTGCCAATTGCAAGAACATCTGATGGAATGTTTGTTCCTAACCACTCTGATTACCAAATCCTGCCTTCAATCAACTCCCTTCTGCCCTCATGCATTAAATGCTTCGTGCCCTAGTGGATTTGCTGTGATGGACAGAGGCGTTACTTCATTAAATGGGGCGTGGGACCCTGAAGCCACGTGATGATTTGGTCAATATCTCCCCTGGCCGTGCCCTGGGTGTTTCTCGGCCTCGGCCCGTGATTTTTACTCGAGCGGCCGAGAAAACCTTGCCTTAGCGTTTTCTCCCTTGTTGTCAACAAACAGAGGGTGTCGAAACGTTGCCGTTTCTATGAGCTCATGGGTAAGGCGGCGGCCGAGAAGGGTACTCTTCGGCCACAGCGGCCGAGATTTATTAGGCACAAACACTATTCCATACAATATATCATATTGCTCTAACCTCATCTTCATGAACATCGGTGTCAACCGGCTGGTGGGTAAAATCCCATCTGAATTTGGCTCCTTGTCGAAGCTTCGAAGAATTGGGTTAGAAGAAAATAATTTAACAGGAGAGATCCCTCCTTCCTTGGGGAACCTTTCGTCCCTCGAGACACTTACTGCAACAACAAATAACTTGGTGGGAAGCCTCCCTACTTCTCTAGGCCAATTAAAAAAATTAACACGTTTTTCATTGCCCTCAAACAACTTATCTGGCACCATTCCTCCCTCCATGTATAACCTCTCTGCTCTTTATCATTTTAGCGTAATACTTAACCAAATTCAAGGGAGTCTTCCTTCAGACTTGGGAAATAATCTTCCTAATCTCCGATTCCTTGGCGTCGCCCTCAACAACTTCTTTGGATCCCTTCCTCCCTCACTATCAAATGCCACAAGTCTACAGGTATTTCAAGTTCAAGCAAACAAACTAACGGGGAAGGTGCCGGATTTCCGAAAGCTTCATAACCTAAGGATATTCAGCGTTCAAGGTAATCGTCTTGGAAGCGGTACAGATGGTGACTTGAGTTTTCTCTCAGGCTTGACCAATGCCACAGAGTTAACACATTTGATGGTGGGTGACAACAATTTTGGAGGGACGTTGCCCACATCAATATCCAATCTTTCAACCAAGCTTGAAAGGTTTTGGCTTTTCGCAAACCAACTACATGGAAGTATCCCAACAGAATTTGGGAATTTGATCAACTCGGAGTCGTTGAAAATGAGGTTAAATAGCTTGACGGGTAGCATCCCCACTGAAATTCAGAAGCTTTCAAGCCTTGTGGAATTAGAGATTTCTTTTAATCAATTATCAGGAAGCATTCCGTCCTCTTTAGGAAATTTAACCAAGTTATACAAACTCTTCTTACAAGGAAATAATCTTGAAGGCGTCATCCCTTCAAGCTTGGGGAATTGCCAGCGATTGATATTATTGGATTTATCTAATAATAAACTTAGTGGCGCAATACCTCAACAAGTTATCGGCCTCCCGTCCTTATCATTGCTTTTGAACTTGTCGACGAACAACTTTACGGGTTCTCTTCCGATGGAGGTTGGAAAGTTGAAGAGTCTAGGTGTACTGGACGTTTCTAATAACATGTTATCCGGAGAACTTCCTAGTAGCCTTGGTTCATGTGAGAGTTTAGAAGTTTTGCACTTGCAAGGCAACTTCTACAAGGGATCTATTCCCTCATCTATGATTGGGGTGAAAGCCATAGAAGAATTAGACCTTTCTCGCAACAATTTGTCGGGTGAAATTCCAAAATTCTTAGGGGGCTTTGTCTTTTTGAAGAAACTAGACCTATCATTCAATGAATTTTGGGGAGCGGTACCAACTGGAGGAGGTGCTTTTAAAAATGCAAGTGTGATTTCAATTACCGGCAACAACAAGCTCTGCGGGGGAATTGCTGATCTCTAATTGCCCAAGTGCAAGTCCCAAAAAGGAGGATCATCTCGTAGCTCGAAATTAATAATCCCGTTAGTACTTTCCGGACTTGCTCTTCTTCTAATAGTTATGGCGATGTCCTATTTCTTCCTCTGTTCGTCAAGAAGGAAAAGGAAAGAGATTCCGTTGAGCACATTGGGGAACAATTTTTTGCAAGTATCATATGCTACCCTCCTAAGAGCTACTGACCAGTTCTCTTCGGCTAATTTGATTGGTGCGGGCAGTTTTGGGTCTGTGTACAAAGGAATTCTTGATGATAATGATAAACATCAACTTGTTGCTGTGAAGGTGTTCAACTTGTTACGCCATGGATGATCAAAGAGTTTCACGGCGGAATGTGAGGCTTTAAGAAACATCAAGCATCGAAATCTTGTCGAGATTATAACTGCGTGTTCTAGTGTTGACTTTCATGGTAATGACTTCAAGGCTCTGGTTTACAAGTACGTGGACAGAGGAAGCTTAGAGGAGTGGCTGCATCCTCCTACTGAAATTGAAGAGGTAAGAGAGGCCCTCAATCTAGAGCAAAGGCTAGACATTGCCGTTGATGTTGCTTGTGCATTGGATTATCTTCATAATCATTGTGAAACACCGATAGTTCATTGTGATCTCAAGCCGAGCAATGTTCTTTTGGACAAGGAGATGACTGGACATGTTTCTGACTTTGGACTAGCAAGATTTCTCTCCCAACAAACTGGTACTAATGCTTCAGAAAATCAAAGAAGTTCCATTGGAATAAAAGGAACAGTTGGTTATGCTGCTCCAGGTAAATGTTGTCCTTTTTTTCTTTTTAAGTCTTACAAAGTTTAGCTATTTTACTAACAATTGTGCTGATAGTATCTTATGATGTTTCAATGGTAGAGTACGGTATGGGAAGTGAGGTGTCAACAAATGGAGATGTCTACAGCTTTGGTATTCTTCTGTTAGAGATGTTCACAGGAAAGCGACCCACTGACGACATGTTTAATGGGGACCTAAACCTTCATATTTTTGTTAAAATGGCTTTCCCTGAGCGAGTTATGGAGATTGCAAATTCAACACTTTTTGAGGGAGGCACCAAAGAGAGAAGTGTTCAAAAAATTGAGGTGTGCTTGAATTCAATATTTAGAATTGGAATTGCATGTTCTGCTGAATCTCCAACAGAGCGTCCAAAGAATATCAGTGATGCTGCATCTGAACTACATTCCATTAGAGACGTTCTTCTTGGATAGGAACTACGGGTTTGTGTGATGATGGGGATGTTTTTATGTGCTGCCTCATAAATATTCTTGTTGCTGTTACAGTAAGAGTAGATGAGATAGCTGCTGCTGCTACTACTACTACGTCGTTTTATTAGTGTGTGTGGGCCTGAAGCCTTTAGAAATGTGATGAAAGCTATCAAACAACTACATCTTGTGTTTGTCTTATCTTAAATAAATATGAAAGTGCACTTGATCCCATTATGCTGTTGTTTGGTCCAAATATGCCCTCTAAAGACTATAACGGCCATTTCCTAAGCCCGTGGCCTATTATAAAGCAAGTCTATTCATTATGAGTCCGTCTATAGTGAGTGGGAAGTTATAAGGGGTGTGTTTGAGGGGTATGTAAGAACCGTCGGATGAAATCCAACGGTGAGTTTTTAAAAGAGGGTGCATGTAGAACCGGGTTGAAATCTGACCCGTTGGAAACCCAACTTCAGTTGAAGATCTTTCCCTCTCTGTGAAAAACTCAAGAACACAATCCTCTCTTTTTGAATGTAACACAAACCCACAATTAGAAAGATCCAAAGCTCCCAAACCCTATAGTCGCTCCATTGTCATCAGCTCTGTTGAAAGTTGGCTCAAATGTAGAAGAATTGGAGTTGCCCATGTGAGTCAATGTTAGTTGCCCATGTGAGTAAATGTTGGCTAGCTATCTTTGTCAAAAATGGTTGGATTGTTAGGTAGTCATCCATTGTTGAGTTTGGTAGCCAACATATGAATAGTTGAAGCTTGCATTCACACCCTTGCATCTTTGGCTTTAAATTGGAAGCAAATGGTTTCATTTGAAGCATCCTACCAAGGTTTCCACCAAGTGTTGAGTAGAAGAGAGAAATAGCAAGAAAGGCATTTTGCCAAAGAGAGAATTTTTCTAGTTGTTCTTTGCTTTGTATCATTGTTTTCTCTTCCTATTGTGAGTGTGTGAGGTTGGGTATATTTGGGTCTTTGGGAAATTGAGTGGTAAACACTATTGTATTGTTCTCATTGATTATAGTGGAATACTCCGTCGTCTCCAAACTGGATGTAGGCAATTGCCGAACCAGTATAAATCTTGGTGTTCTTGTTGCTGTTATTTTGTTCAATTTTTCCTCCTGCCAGTTGTTGTTTATTTTTCCACTTAAATTTGGTTGACGCTTCCGCACAACAAGTGGTATCAGAGCTCCAGTTTTTCGACTGGGGTTTCGTAAGAGTGAAAAATCTGCCGGTGCTACAGTGACGGGTGAATAGTGCCTGTGAATAGTCTGTGAAGAGTGCCGTGAATAGTGCTGTCCTACAGTGCAGTTAATAGTGCCGGGCAGATTTGATGGCCGAAAAAAGTTGAAGTTAAGAGAAGGAGTCGACATCGTCATCGTCGGCACCTACATCCAATAGACATCCAATTGCCACTACAAGGTTAGAGGTTGATAAATTTAATGGCTCTAATAATTTTGGTATGTGGCAATGTGAAGTTATGGATGTGTTTTCAACAAAGTTGGATATGGTTCTGGAGGATAAACCAGAAGATATGGATGACAAGCAGTGGACGCGAATTAATCTCCATGCTTGTGCCTCTATTCGATCATTCCTTGATAAGGAGTTGAAATACCCGTATATGAAGGAAACTTCTGCTAAGAAGTTATGGATGAAATTGGAGGAGAAGTATATGACCAAGAGCGCAGAAAATCGGCTCTTCTTGAAGAAACGACTCTTCCGATTTCAATATCGTTCAGGTATTTCTATGCATGAACACCTCAATGATTATAATAAAATACTTGCTGATTTAGCAAACCTTGATGTGATAATTCCTGACGAGGATAAGGCACTATGTTTGTTAAATTCATTGCCCATGATTATGATCATTTGACAACTACTTTTATATGGAAAAACCGAGGTGAAACTGGATGAGGTGTCTGCGGCATTGGTGAATCATGAGTGTCGAAAGAAGGAACAGAAGACTCAAAATTCACAAACCGAGGCACTTGTTGCAAGGGGTCGAACAGAGGAAAGAAAATCTGGGAAGCGGGGAAAATCTCGTTCAAAGTCACGAGGGAAGTTTCCTGCTAAAGATGAATGTGCCTTTTGTCGCCAAAAGGGTCATTGGAAGAAAGACTGCCCCAAATTGAAGAACAAAGAGAAGGAGAAAGCGGGTTCTGAAGCAAATGTTGCAAAATCTGGAGGTGAGGATTTCGAGTTTGCTTTGGTTAGTTCATCTGCTAATGATCACTCCAAGGAGTGGATGTTGGATTCAGGTTGCACCTATCATATGTGTCCTATTCGGGAATGGTTTTCTAGCTTCGAGAAGCTGGATGGTGGAGTTGTTTTGATGGGCAATAATAATGCCTGCAAAACACAAGGGATAGGCAAAATCTGTTTGAAGATGCATGATGGAACAGTCAGAGAATTGAGTGATGTTCGGTATGTTCCGGATATGAAGAAGAATCTCATCTCATTGGGCGCTTTGGAATCCAAGGGTCTCAAGATCACCATGGAGGGTGGAGTTCTTAAAGCTGTGCACGGGGCATTGGTGGTGATGAAAGGTACAAGACGAAATCATTTGTATTTCTTGCAGGGGAGTACAATTATTGGTGGAGCAGCTGTCACCGAAGCTGCTGACGCAGAAAGCACAGACACAACAAGGTTATGGCATATGCGTCTTGGGCATGCTGGTGAAAAAGCGTTGCAAGGATTGGTGAAGCAAGGCTTATTGAAAGGTGCAAAGGCATGCAAATTGGAATTCTGTGAACACTGTGTGCTGGGTAAGCAAACTAGAGTGAAATTTGGCACTGCTATTCACCACACTAAAGGCATTCTAGATTATGTTCACACTGATGTTTGGGGACCCTCCAAGAATGCATCTTGGGGAGGTAGCCATTATTTTGTCTCCTTTGTTGATGACTTCTCTAGAAGAATATGGGTGTACACCATGAAGCGTAAAGATGAAGTCTTGAAGATATTCCTGAAGTGGAAAAAGATGATTGAAACGCAAAGCGGTCGAAAGATCAAGACTCTCAGATCAGACAATGGTGGTGAATATAAGTCTGATCCTTTCTTGAAAGTTTGTCAAGATGAGGGTATTGTGAGGCACTTCACGGTTAGGGAGACACCGCAACAGAATGGGGTGGCGGAGCGCATGAACCGTACTTTGCTTGAGAAAGTTCGGTGTATGTTGTCTAATGCTGGTTTAGGCAAGGCGTTTTGGGCTGAGGCGATTACTTATGCAAGCCATCTCATTAATCGGTTGCCTGCTGCTGCGAATGAGGGCAAAACGCCCATGGAGGTATGGTCTGGTAAACCTTGTACTGATTACAAGTATTTACACATATTTGGTTGTCCTGCTTACTATCATGTCAGGGAAAGCAAGTTAGATCCAAGAGCAAAGAAAGCTCTATTTATGGGATTTAGCACTGGCGTGAAGGGATACCGACTCTGGTGTCCAAATGAGAAGAAATTTGTTGTAAGCAGAGATGTGACTTTTGATGAGGCTGTTATGGTAAATCAAAACAAGCATGAAGGTGAAATTGAAGCAACCAAGACCATGAGCAGTTCAAAGCAGGTGGAGTTACTGAAGACTCCAGTTGTTCCAGTAAGGTCTGATACTACAGACACTAGTCCTACAGTTGATTCTGATGAAGAGGACGAGGATGATGAAGAGGAGGCACCTACCCAAGAGCCTCCACAGCAACAAGATTCTATTGCAATCAGAAGATCGAGAAGGGAGATTCGAAAGCCTGTTCGATTTGCTGATATTGTGGCATATGCACTTCCGTTATTGAAGATGATATTCCATCCGCCTACAAAGAAGCTGTCAGAAGTTCAGAGAGCGTGAGTGGAAGAAATCTATGGATGAGGAGATGAAGTCTCTTCATAAAAATGAGACTTGGAGCTGGTTCAGTTACCAAAGGGGAAGAAAGCAATTGGTTGCAAATGGGTTTATGCCAAGAAGACGGAATCTTTGGGAAAAGACAATGTGAGATTCAAAGCCAGATTGGTAGCTAAAGGATATGCTCAGAAGGAAGGCATTGACTACAATGAGGTATTTTCTCCTGTAGTAAAACATTCCTCTATTCGTATTTTGTTGGCTTTGGTTGCGCAGTTTGACCTTGAGTTGGCTCAACTTGATGTCAAGACTGCATTCTTACATGGTGATTTGGAGGAAGAAATTTATATGTCTCAGCCAGAAGGTTTTAAGTTGCTAGAAAAGAAAATTGGGTTTGCAAATTGCAAAAATCATTGTACGGCTTGAAGCAGTCTCCAAGACAATGGTACAAGCGATTTGATCGGTTTATGATCGGGCAGAAGTACACAAGAAGTCATTTTGACCATTGTGTATACTTTCGCAAGCTACAAGATGGAACCTTCATCTATCTGCTTTTATATGTTGATGATATGCTTATAGCATGTAAAAGCAAAGTGGAGATTGAAAGGTTGAAGACTCAACTGAGTAATGAATTTGAGATGAAGGATTTGGGAGAAGCTCGGAAGATACTGGGTATGGAAATTGAAAGAGATAGAGCGAAGGGCAAGATTAGTCTGTGTCAAAAGCAGTATTTGAAGAAGGTACTACAGCGTTTCGGGATGAATGAAAATTCAAAACCGGTTAGTACACCTCTTGCCCCTCATTTCAAACTTAGTGCTTCTATGTCTCCTAAAACTGGTGAAGAAGTCATTACATGGCTCAAATTCCATATGCAAGTGTTGTTGGTAGTTTGATGTATGCTATGGTGTGTACAAGGCCTGATATTTCACAAGCTGTTAGTATTGTCAGTAGATATATGCATAATCCAGGAAAAGGCATTGGCAAGCTGTGAAATGGATTCTACGGTATATTCTGGGTACCGTGGATGTTGGTTTATTATTTCAGCAGGATAAAGTTACTGGTCAATGTGTTGTTGGATATGTGGATTCTGATTACGCAGGTGATTTGGACAAGCGTAGGTCCACTACAGGTTTTGTATTCAGTATTGCTGGAGGTCCAGTGAGTTGGAGGTCGATTCTGCAATCTACAGTTGCTCTGTCGACTACGGAGGCTGAATACATGGCGGTAACAGAAGCTATAAAGGAAGCCATCTAGCTTCAAGGGTTGCTTGATGACTTGGGGGTTGAACAGGACCATGTGGATGTTCATTGTGATAGTCAGAGTGCTATTTATTTAGCAAAGAATCAAGTTCATCATGCACGTACAAAACATATTGACATGAGGTTCCATTTTGTTCGTGAGATTATTGACGAGGGAGATATTCTTCTTCAGAAGATTGGGACCGCCGACAATCCTGCGGATATGTTGACAAAGCCAGTTTCGTTGCTCAAGTTTAAGCATTGCTTAGACTTAATTGGCATTTGAAAAAATTTGTTGATTGCCCCATGGGGGATTGGGAGACGACCATTGGGAGTTCTACTTCGAGTTTTTTGAGCCAAGGTGGAGATTGTTGAAAGTTGGCTCAAATGTAGAAGAATTGGAGTTGCCCATGTGAGTCAATGTTAGTTGCCCATGTGAGTAAATGTTGGCTAGCTATCTTTGTCAAAAATGGTTGGATTGTTAGGTAGCCATCCATTGTTGAGTTTGGTAGCCAACATATGAATAGTTGAAGCTTGCATTCACACCCTTGCATCTTTGGCTATAAATTGGAAGCAAATGGTTTCATTTGAAGCATCCTACCAAGGTTTCCACCAAGTGTTGAGTAGAAGAGAGAAATAGCAAGAAAGGCATTTTGCCAAAGAGAGAATTTCTCTAGTTGTTCTTTGCTTTGTATCATTGTTTTCTCTTCCTATTGTGAGTGTGTGAGGTTGGGTATATTTGGGTCTTTGGGAAATTGAGTGGTAAACACTATTGTATTGTTCTCATTGATTATAGTGGAATACTCCGTCGTCTCCAAACTGGATGTAGGCAATTGCCGAACCAGTATAAATCTTGGTGTTCTTGTTGCTGTTATTTTGTTCAATTTTTCCTCCTGCCAGTTGTTGTTTATTTTTCCACTTACATTTGGTTGACGCTTCCGCACAACAAGCTCCTCGGGAGGCCTGCGATCTATGGTATCCTCGGTATGACGATTAATGGCTCTTACCTAGCTGTTGCCCTGTTTTGAATCTATGGCTCAAGTGAAAACCCCTTCTCTTTTTCGTTCAACAGATGAGATTCCAGATGAAAGCAAAGTGCGATTTCAATTGTTGGGAACACTAGGCTCTGTGGAAGTATTGATAATCTCCAACTGCCTAAATGCAACTTCAGAGTCCAAGAAACGAGGATCATCTCATAGCTTGAAATTGATAATCCCTTTAGAAGATAGGCTTCCTCTTCTAAGAATAGCTATGGTGCTGTCCTATTTCTTTCTTCGTTCGCCCAGAATGGAAAAGAAGGAAATTTCATTGAACACTTTTGGAGAACTCTGTTTTGCAAGTATCATATGATACTCTCCTCAAAGCTACCGATGGGTTCTCTTCAGCTAGTTTGATTGGCGGGGGTAGTTTTGGGTCAGTGTGCAAAGGAGTTCTTGAGGGTGATGGTAGACCTCAACTTGTTGCCGTGAAAGTGTTTAACCTGTTATGCCAGGGAGCTTCTAAGAGTTTCATAGCTGAATGTGAGGAGATGAGAAATATTAGGCATTGAAATCTTCTCAAGATTATAACTGCATGTTCAAGTGTTGATTTTCATGGTAATGATTTCAAGGCTCTGGTTTACGAGTTCATGGACCATGGTAGCCTAGAGGAGTGGCTGCATCCAGTTATTGGAACCGAAGAGATAAGCAATGCGCCCAAGAATTTAACTCTTCCTCAGAGGGTAGATATTACCATTGGTGTTGCTTGTGCACTGGATTATCTCCATAATCATTGTGGAACACCCATAGTTCATTGTGATCTCAAACCAAGCAATGTTCTTTGAACAACGAGTTGGTTGGACACGTTTCTGACTTTGGACTAGCCAGATTTGTGCCACAAATGACTAGTAATTCTTCATCAAATCAAACAAATTCCATTGGAATAAGAGGTTCCTTTGGTTATGTTGCTCCAGGTAAACATCCATTCTTCTTTTTCAGTCTTACATAACCTAAACAGAGCTTTTCAATTTCCATTTATATTGATAATTTGTGATGCTTTTATCGTAGAGTATGGTATGGGAAGTGACCTATGGGGATGTGTACAGCTTTGGCTTTCTCTTGTTGGAGATGTTTACGGGGAAGAGAACCACTGACGAAATGTTTAGAGGCGGTTTGAACCTTTGTAATTTCGTGCAAATGTCAATCCCTGAGCGAGTTACAGAGGGTGCAGATTCAGTACTCCTTCGAGTAGGCAATGATGACTCTAGCACCAGCAACCTTCCCAATCAATATGGCTCAAGAGCTCAAAAGATCTCGGAGTGCTTCAGTTTGATATTTAGAATTGGAGTAGAGTGTTCTGCTGAATCCCCAAGAGACCGAAAATATATCAGTGATTTTGTATCTGAATTGCATTCCATTAAGGAAATACTTCTTAGATAGAAATTTTTGATAGTCTTAAGTAATGGCTTTGGCTGCTAACTATATATATGTTCAATTTACACATAAAGTGTGATGTTATATCTGAATTGCGTTCAAGTAAAGGCTTTGTGTACTTCTTTTTTGTTCCTTTTCCTGTTTCATATTTTATTTTCCGTCTTGAAACTTATTAATTCAAGAAATGAACTCAAAATATTCTCAGTACTCTTGTGTCTGTTTTATTAAAATGATGATGATGATATGTGGGCGCCATGTAGCCAAACTGCATTCCTATAAGTGACTTTTTGCTTTTTTCATTCCATGATATGAAAATCATGGACATATCAGGGAGATAGAGAGAAAATTACTCATATGCTGTACTTGTTAGTACTTAGTATCGAAAGTTGGTTCTATACTGATACATTGTTCTGTATTTGTTGCACCAATCTTGCAGTCGTACCAGTTAGGAAATCAGCTGAAGTTGACGTGCTCAAGCAACGGGAGAGACGGCACTTATTCATCGTCAAACGCTGACCCATCCCGGGGGAAATGGTACTTATTCATGGCAGTTGACAGACATGTACACATGCAAGAGATTGATGATATATACGATTCATTTCTTGTCTGTATGGACAACTCATTAGACGAGACAATTACGGCCTTTCTTCTTCCAGATCTGATCTGAGTCTGACTGTTCATCGGTTGACGTGTGAGGTAATGAAAAAAATAAACAAATCATATTATCATAATTCCGTAATTGTTAATTATTATATATATTTCTTAAATAATAAAAAAAGTCAACTGTTGTGAGCTATTAACTAGGTACCTTGCTTTTTTTTTTTGTTGGTCAACTCTAATCTCGTTTAAACTGAGAATTAAAAACAGTATAATAATTTCTGCAATAATATAAAAGTTTTGTTTTCATATGTTAATGTCATCAAAGTTTTCAAAAGTTCCAATTATGTATATAAATTAATTAGCTTGGAGAGCTTACAAATTTCACAACACAACGCAACCCATCTCTCTATATCTCTCACTTTCAGTCTTTCAAGTTATACCCAACCCAATTCAAAATGGGGATTTTGTTTGTGAATTTAATCTTCACATACTTATCAGTTTTTAATGCAATAATATTTGTTTGCTGTGGGATCTCCAACGAGACGGATAGGCTTGCATTGCTAGCCATCAAAGCTCAAATAAAGGAGGATCCTTATGGGGTCATGAGCTCTTGGAACGAATCCATGCACTTTTGCATGTGGCAGGGCGTGACTTGCAGTCAAAGGCATCATCAAAGGGTCACAAACCTGATGCTACGAGGCCAAAACTTGGTGGGCTCTCTATCCCCAAACATAGGAAATCTGAGTTTCCTCAGGAGTCTGCAGCTACAGAACAACAGCTTTAGCCACGAAATTCCTCCCGAAATCGGGCGTTTGCGTAGGCTGCAGGTATTAAGTCTTGAGTACAACTTATTTACTGGCCTTATTCCTTACAACATATCATATTGCTCCAACCTCACCTACATGAGTTTCGGCCACAACAAGCTGGTGGGCGAAATTCCTCCAGAAATCGGCTCCTTGTCAAAGCTTCAAACGTTTGTTTTACAATCGAATAATTTGACAGGAGAGATTCCTCCTTCCTTGGGGAACCTTTCCTCGCTCGAGGTACTTGCCGCATATGGTAATAACTTGATGGGAAGCATCCCTAGTTCTCTTGGCCAATTGAAAAAATTAGCATTTTTGTCAATTGGCATAAATAACTTGTCTGGCACAATCCCTCCCTCCATCTATAACCTCTCTACTCTCCAAGCTTTTCACATATTATACAACCAAATTAAAGGGACTTTGCCCTCAGACTTGGGCCAAACTCTGCCTAACCTCCAAGTCATTAACATTGCCCATAATCAGTTTACGGGATCCATCCCTCTCTCAATATCCAATGCCACAAGTATCAAGACTTTTCACCTTGGCTACAACATACTAACAGGACAAGTCCCAAATTTGCAGAAGCTTCGTGACCTCGAATATTTCAACATTCAATCTAATCATCTTGGAACCGGTAAAGATGACGATTTGAGTTTTCTCTCAGACTTGACCAATGCCACAGAGCTAATATGGTTGCTCATACCCGAGAACAATTTTGCAGGGGCGTTGCCCGCATCAATATCCAATCTCTCAACCAAGCTTGATAGGTTTTGGCTTTATAGAAACCAAATAGGTGGAAGCATCCCAGTGGGCATGGGGAATCTGATCAACTTGGAATCGTTGGCTATGTCGAGTAATCGCTTCACAGGTGGCATCCCTACGGACATTGGGAAGCTTTCAAAGCTTGTGGAATTAGATATTTCTACGAATGAATTATCAGGGAGCATTTTGCCCTCTCTTGGAAATTTAACCAGTTTAAGCAGACTCTTCTTGCAAATAAATAATCTTCAGGGCATCATCCCTTCAAGCCTAGGGGAGTTCCAGCGGCTGCAGACATTGGATCTTTCTTATAATAACCTTAGTGGTGCAATACCTCCACAAGTTCTTGGCTTATCTTCCTTATCAATTTACTTGAACCTGTCTGCAAACCGCTTTACAGGTTCCCTTCCCATGGAGGTTGGAAAGTTGAAGAGTCTAGGTGAACTGGACATTTCCGATAACATGTTAACCGGAGAGCTGCCCAGTAGCCTTGATGGTTGTGAAAGTTTAGAAGTCCTGCACTTGCAAGGCAACTTCTTCCAAGGGCCCATTCCTTCGTCTTTGAAAGCGTTGAGAGCGATTCGAGATTTAGACATTTCTCGCAACAATTTTTCAGGTGAAATTCCACAGTTTTTTGAGGGATTTCTTTTCTTGAGGAATCTAAACATTTCATTCAACGACTTTCTGGGAGTTGTACCAATTGACGGTGTGTTCAAAAATGCAACTTGGATTTCAATTGTTGGCAACATTAGGCTCTGTGGCGGTGTTGCTGATCTCCAACTGCCCAAGTGCAAGACTCTGAAAGGAGGATCATCTCGTATCTTGAAATTAATCGTCTGTTTAGTATTGGGACTTGCTCTTCTAGGAATATCCATGGTGTGTTCCTATTTCTTTCTTTGTTCGTCAAGAAAGAAAAGGAAAGAAGTTTCGCGGACTACTTTGGAGAACCCTGTTTTGCAAGTGTCATATTCTACTCTCCTAAAAGCTACTGATGGGTTCTCTTCAGCTAATTTGATTGGTGTGGGTAGTTTTGGGTCAATATACAAAGGAGTTCTTGATGATGATGACGGTAAAACTGATCATCAGCTTGTTGCCGTGAAAGTGTTCAATCTGTTGCGCCCTGGAGCATCGAAGAGCTTCATAGCAGAATGTGAGGCCTTGAGAAATATTAGACATCGAAATCTCGTGAAGATTATAACTGCCTGTTCAAGTGTTGATTTTCATGGCAATGATTTCAAGGCTTTAGTTTATGAGTTCATGAAGAACGGGAGCCTTGAAGAGTGGTTACATCCACCTGGTGACATTGAAGAGTCAAGGGATCATGCACCCAATAATTTAAATATTCTTCAAAGGCTAGACATTGCCATTCATGTTGCTTCTGCACTAGATTATCTTCATAATGATTGCGAAACACCGATAGTTCATTGTGATCTCAAACCGAGCAATGTTCTTTTGGACAACGAGTTGACTGGACATGTTTCCGACTTTGGACTAGCAAGATTTCTCCCACAACTATCCAAAACTGACGCTTCAGCAAATCAAACAAGTTCCATTGGAGTAAGAGGAACGGTTGGTTATGTCCCTCCAGGTAAATATCCCCAATCTTTATTCCTTTTCACTCTTGCATAATTCAAAATAGCTATTTTATGCTAACAAGGTCTAGCCCCAATGGAAAAGGGTTTAGTATGTGTGAGAAAACCCCCTCCCCTTTTCTAACTTCAGATATTCTATACTTTGTGATGTTTGAATTGTAGAGTATGGTATGGGAAGTGAGGTGTCAATCTCTGGGGATGTATACAGCTTTGGGATTCTCTTGTTAGAGATGTTTACAGGGAAGAGACCCACTGACGACATGTTTAGTGCCAACTTGAACCTTCATACTTATGTGAAGATGGCTTTCCCTGACCGAATTAGAAAGATTGCAGACTCACAAGTTTTACAAGAAGGCATCGATGAGACACTCAAAGAAGAGTGCTTGAGTTCAATTTTTAGAATTGGAATAGCATGTTCTGCTGAATCCCCAACAGAGCGCTTGAAGAATATAAACGATGTTGTGTCTGAGCTGCAGTCCATTAGAAAATCCCTAAGGTGAATAACTGTTTTAATGGAGTGAAAGAGAAAAGCTGCCTCGTGAATATGAGCCATTGGATTCAGATGATATAGACTTGTTGATTTATAACCAACGGTTGAGAATGCCAGTTGCCATGTGGGAAATGCATAACAATAAACTTGTGGCAAATGCATAAAATATAGGGAAGGAAAAAGATACATCGACAAAAGTGTGTGTTATTTACATTTTAATAAACTATTGTTTGCGAGTTTTGAGATTCATTTGCTAGAAGTATAGTTTAAATACCAACATTTTACTTTATGCACAACCAAACAATTCCTAGCTCCTCCCTCCTTTGCAGGCATCGTTTCCGGTCAGCTTCCAGCCGCCACTGTCGACTACTGGCGACAATTTCCAGTCGGTACCCTGCCTGGTAGTCAGTGACACACATAAATAAGCAATTGGCTGATAGTCAGTGACCAAAATCAACATCAGCCTGGTCCAAGCAAGAGGGCCACGTCGGTCCTTGCTTAAATTAAAGCATAGCACCAAAAGTCTGGATGCCATTTATTACAAATTTAAGATTTGAGCTACCATGCATATTACTGGCGTCTGTAGGCCTGCCATAGTTCAATTTTGTTTCTTTTAGCCTTTCACCCGTGTCTCACCAAACAAAGAAATAATTAAGCTCCCAAATAAATTTACCCAACTCAACACCTATAGGGATTGTTTGGTAGGGAGGACTAGAGTAGACCTAGATTTTATGTGCATTGAAGGCATGATATGAATATGTTGCCTAACTTGGAGGAAGAATGGAGACTATCTATAAGAGGTTGATGACTAAAACTTATCCCCCTAATCCCCTTGAAATTGGTGGGATTATGAGGGATAAGTTTTAGTCATCAACCTCTTATGAATAGTCCTCCAAATTAGACAACAATATCCATATTATGCCTTGATTGCACATGAAATGTATGCATTTTATTAGTATAGTATAGTATAGTCTAGTATAGTCCAGTATAGTCCAATCTAGTCCTCCTTAACAAACGAGGCCTAGAGTTTTGAAGCTTAATGGTCCACTAAATAATGTTACTTCTCAACATCTGTCATGAACTTTGTTTTTACTCAACAGGGGAGGAGAATTTGAACTTAGTATCGTTTCCAAGAAGTATCATTAGACCAAGAATTGTTAGTTGTTAGAGTAAGTTAGTGTGTAATTTTATAACAATTTGTTGGTATTAGGGTTTTTCTAAAATGCCTACAACAATTATGTCTTGAAGCTTAAGCTTGCCGACTTTGTCAAAGTTGGTGGACATCTCTTGAGTTCTCTACACTTCTCTAGATTTTTCAAGACACAAATGAGGATTTATTTTTAACACAATTTGCAACTTCACATTGAAAACAACATTAGTCGCCATTTCGGAAGCAAGCCAAGTCTTCTTAGGAAAAGACAGTACTTGAACGTGTGTGATGCAAGATGTTCTACATCCGTGTTATAAATTAGTTTGTCATGCTTCAATGGAAATTACCAATTTAGTCAAACAAAGTAGGGAAAATATTCAGATATGCTCGTATATGCTCATATTTTCTCATATTATTATTCTTCTCCAATATGGAGGTATTTATACAAGTACAAAGATGTGTTAACCCTAAATAATATAGCTAATATATCTAAATTACAATAGGAAGTAAATCTCTATTACAATAGGACTAAATAATAATTGGTAAGTAACCAAAATTCTAATGAAATAAGGAACCAAAATCCTAACTAAGTAAGGACTCACCAACACTCCCTCTCAAGTTGGGCAAAGATATTTCGCATGCCCAACTTGACAAGCGAGTCACATAACCTCATACTTGAGAAGCACCAATTGTAGAGGTATTTTCGTCAACCACGAGTGAAACAAGTGACAAACTAAAGCAAAGTTCGCAGCGGAAATACAAGAGCAAACCCTAAAAAATAGGGCACATAGCAGAACACAGAAACCATGTGAGCAAGGCAGTAGATAAGGCAGAACACAGACACCCCGTGTGAGCACGGCAGTAGGTAAGGCAGAACATAGAAACCTTGTAAGCACGACAATAGATAAGTAGAACACATAAACCCTGTGAGTATGGCAGTAGGTAAGGCAGGATACAGACACCCTGTGAGCATGACAGTAGGTAAGGCAGAACACATAAACCCAATGAGCACGACAGTAGATAAGGCAGAACACAGAAACCTTGTGAACATGGCAAAACACAGCAACATCATTGACAATTACCATAGCAACGGAAAGCGAAGCAAACGAAGGCAACATCAATGGCGGCAACATCAACGGTGTGCAACATTAACGGCGGCAACATCGACCACAACAACAGCAACGATAACAGCAACCAAAGTGAAGGAGAATTCCTCTATATCTACTTTACCTAATTCACACAGACAAAACTTCTCGTCACTCCCCTTGAGAAGGGGTCATCGGAGTCAAGAAATAGACAATATCTTCTTGGGAAAGAAAAATAGATCTTTTTCACTCCCCTTCTCCCCCTTGAAGAGGAGGGGAGGAGAGAACTTAAATTGCAAGGAGAACGGGCTCTGATAACAAGTCAAACAAAGTAGGGAAAAAATTCAGATATGCTCATATATGCTCATATTTTCTCATATTATTATTCTTCTCCAATATGGAGGTATTTATACAAGTACAAAAATGTGCTAACCCTAAATAAAATTGAAAATATATCTAAATTACAATGGGAAGTAAATCCCTATTACAATAGGATTAAATAATAATTGGTAAGTAACCAAAATTCTAATGAAATAAGGAACCAAAATCTTAACTAAGTAAGGACTCGCCAACAAATTTCACAACCAAATACCCATCTCCTCTCTTTACACCAAAAACTAAAAATAAAATATGGGGGTTTTGGTTGTGAGATTCATCTTATTATATTCACTTTGCAATGCAGTTTTGTTCGTTTGCTGTGTGACCTCCATGAATTTGAGAAGGGAAGGGAACGAGACGGATAAGCTGGCACTGCTAGCCATCAAAGCTCAAATAAGGCAAGATCCTCATAATGTAACGAGCTCCTGGAATGAATCCATTCACTTTTGCTTCTGGTACGGTGTCACTTGCAGTCGATGGCACCATCAAAGGGTCACAATGCTAGACCTACAATCTCAAAATCTTGCAGGGTTCTTATCACCAACCATAGGAAATTTGAGTTTCTTAACTGTGCGTTTGGATAAGGGAAATAAACTCGAGATTTTGACAAAAGTCATAATTTCCTATGGTTGTTGATATTGCTTGGCTGTAATGATCTTATTCTCTTCCTTTTGATTCATATATCCAACTTTTCAGTTCATATGTCAACCCTAATAATGAAATTTAAGAGTTTAATGATTTAAGTATTAGAGTGAACAAAGAAAAATGTGGGGTTTAAATAGAAAAACTCAAAAAAAATTATATTTTGAACTTTGAAACGCACTTATTGTCCATTGCATTTGTTTCCCATTTGATTCATAAAGTTCATATGTCGGCCCCATGGCCCGTTTGGTTCATGGGAAAGAAGGCTTGGGAATGGGAATTCAATTGCTTTCCCATGTTTGGTAAGTCCATGCATGGGAAATGGTTGCCTGACACATGGGAAAGTAGGGGGAAAGTGAAGTCCTCCTCTTAACTTGGGTTTTGTTTTCCCTCCTCATGGGAAAGTTTGGGAAAATGACCCAACATTCAGTGCACAATTTTCATGACTATTTTATCCCTATGAACAATTTATAATTACAACGTATCATTAAATGCATTCTTTTTTTATTTGATTTAATATGGGTATAATTGAAAATTATACAAACTTTGTTTTCCATTCCTACTCAAAACAAACATGGGAAAGGAAACAAAGTGAAATCTCCCGATTACTTTCCCGACATTACCAAACGTGGGAAAAGAATCTTGCATTCCCATTCCTTGGGAAATGACATGGGAAATTATTTCTCTTCAAATTCATTCCGTGAACCAAACGGGGCCCAAGGGTAAAGTTGCAATATAGTTTTCGAATAATTTTAACGTTTCCCCTTATCTTTTTTAATTAAAAGTGTGGGGTTTAAATTTTTTTTTTTTTTTCCAAATGTGTATTTAAGTGTAGTTTGGGAAGATAGTGGGATTTTCTTAAAAATTGTGAAATTTTGAACTAGAAGTTGGGGTGAACTTAGAACATAGGGTGAACAAAGAAAAGTGTGGGATTAAATAGAAAAACTCAAACTGAAATGCATAGCTTAACTAAAGGGAAACAAAACAACACAACCCGTGCAAATGACATCGTGCGGAATCAGATTTTTCAAATAAAGGAACTTGGTCTTCCTCGCGAGGCTAGCGCTTTTCACATCGCATTTGCATTTAGCAGCTGCCTCAGACCGCCCTCGACTTCAAGGTGTACGCCTTTCATGACATTAGTTAAACTGAGCTGCGCCTGAGGCGAATCACCGCCACCTCGCTTCCAATTAAGTGAAGATAAGTACCACTAAATCAAAGACAATAGTTGGTATAAATATCCTAAACATATCAACAAAAAATAATTCTAACAATTTTCTTTTTACAAGTCAGCTTGTGGTTTGACCCATGCCGGCATAACTTTTGTTGTGTAAATCTTAATTAAGAATGAACCCCCTGCCAGCTTCAGATCTAATGGCTACATCACATATGGCTAATTCTTTGAAAGTCAATGGAAGCAAGTCAAGTTGTCGCCTTGTACTTCCCAATGGCTTGGCCGAAGCAAGCAAGCAAGTCAACAGCGGCCGAGCCGATCCTAATGTCTTGGAATTGGTTAAGTCCTGGTTCATTACTCAATATTATAAACTAGTTTGACATACCCTCAAATGGGAATCAACAGTTTCATTGTGGTGCGCTTGAAACCACAAGTCCTTCGAAACCTCGGCCCGTAAAGCCCGGCTCAATGACGAGCCCTATACTTACAAAGGGCGTAGCAGTCTTTCAATCAGATTTTCCCCATGTATTATTCTAATCCAACGGTCGAGCAGTCCAGGCAATTTTATCTGTATTCATAAAATAATTCTAACAATTTCCATTTTACAACTCAGCTTTTGGAACCTACCTTTGTGGTGTCGAACAGCTTGTGGAGGCAATTGAAGAGGAATTGTAGGTTTGGGCTCTTAGATCTGTTTGGGCCCATGACTTACCTTTTCATTATCAATGAACTGCGAGGTTCTCTCAATTTTCTGGTAGATTTCCAGTATCTTTGTTAGTTTGGCTATCCTTGAATTACCTTGTGTTGTCCTCTTGTAAATCCTAATTCCTACCTTGTGGGTTGACTCAGGGCGGCACGCTTTGTCGTGATTGTGTTGTTTCTTCTCTTGTAAATCCTAGTTAAGAGTAAAGCCCCTCGCCAGCTTCCATCCAATGGCTGCATCACATATGGCTAATTCTTTGCAAGTCAGTGGAAGGAAAAGTGTTGTTTTTGGTAAATGGAAGCAAGTCAAGTTGTCGTCGTCATCAGAAAAGCTAGTCAGCCGTGGCTGATCGTGATGACTTGGACTTGGTTAAGCTCTGACTCAATGTTATAAACTAGTTATAAATTCGGCATCCCCTCAAATGGGAATTACCAATTTCACAACCCAAAACTCATATATAACCTTGCTCTGTACGTAGTTGATAAACAAATTCAAAATGGGGGTTTTGGTAATGAAACTAATTTTCATATACTCACTTTTCAATGGAGTATTGTTGGTTTGCTCCAAGCATTTGGAGCTGGGAGGGAATGAGACGGATAGGCTGGCACTGCTAGCCATCAAAGCTCAAATAAAGCAAGATCCTCATAATGTAACAAGCTCCTGGAATGAATCCATTCACTTTTGCTCGTGGCACGGTGTCTCCTGCGGTCGACGCCATCGCCAGAGGGTCACAAGGCTAGACCTCCAATCTCAAAAGCTGGCAGGGTCCCTATCCCCACACATAGGAAATCTAAGTTTCCTAAGGGTACTAAGGCTCCGAAACAACAGCTTCAGCAATAAAATCCCTCCACAAATTGGGCATTTGCATAGATTGCAAATACTGTCTCTACAGAACAACTCATTTAGTGGCCATATTCCATACAACATATCATATTGCTCCAACCTCATCTTCATGAGTTTCAGTTTCAACGGGTTGGTGGGTAAAATTCCATCTGAATTTGGCTCCTTGTCAAAGCTTCGAAGAATTGTTTTAGACGCCAATAATTTAACAGGAGAGATCCCTCCTTCCTTGGGAAACCTTTCGTCTCTCGAGGTACTTGCTGCATCACGAAATAACTTGGTGGGAAGCCTCCCTACTTCTCTAGGCCAATTAAAAAAATTAACAGTTTTGTCATTTGGCATAAACAACTTATCTGGTACCATTCCGACCTCCATCTATAACCTCTCTGCTCTTTATTATTTTAGCGTAGGGGAGAACAAAATTCAAGGGAGGCTTCCATCAGACTTGGGAAAAAATCTTCCTAATCTCCAAGTCTTTCACATTGGTATGAACCAATTCTTTGGATCCATTCCTCTCTCACTATCAAATGCCACAAGTTTACAGGTACTTGAAATTCAATGTAACAACCTCACAGGTCAGATGCCGGATTTCCGAAAGCTTCATAACCTAGAGGTATTTGTCATTCAACAGAATCATCTTGGAAGCGGTACAGATGGTGACTTGACTTTCCTCACGGACTTGACCAATTCCACGGAGTTAAAATGGTTGATTATGAATGACAACCATTTTGGAGGGACGTTGCCCACATCAATATCCAATCTCTCAACCAAACTTGAATTTTTTTGGTTTCAAAGAAACCAAATACATGGAAGCATCTCAACAGACATAGGAAACTTGGTCAACTTGGAGTCGTTGGGAATGCGGGAAAATAGCTTCACCGGTAGCATCCCCACTGAAATTCAGAAGCTTTCAAGCCTTGTGGAATTAGAGATTTCTTTTAATCAATTATCAGGAAGCATTCCGTCCTCTTTAGGAAATTTAACCAAGTTATACAGACTCTTCTTACAAGGAAATAATCTTGAAGGCGTCATCCCTTCAAGCCTGGGGAATTGCCAGCGGTTAATATACTTAGATTTATCTAATAATAAACTTAGTGGCGCAATACCTCAACAAGTTATCGGCCTCCCGTCCTTATCACTGCTTTTGAACTTGTCCACGAACAACTTTACGGGTTCTCTTCCGATGGAGATTGGAAAGTTGAAGAGTCTGGGTGTACTGGACGTTTCTAATAACATGTTATCCGGAGAACTTCCAAGTAGCCTTGGTTCATGTGAGAGTTTACAAGGCTTATACTTGCAAGGCAATTTCTTCCAGGGGTCTATTCCCTCATCTATGATTGGGTTGAAAGCCTTAGATGAATTAGACCTTTCTCGCAACAATTTATCGGGTGAAATTCCAAAATTCTTAGAGGGCTTTGTCTTCTTGAAGAAACTAGACCTCTCATTCAATGAATTTTGGGGAGCGGTACCAACTGGAGGTGGTGCTTTTAAAAATGCAAGTGCGATTTCAATTACTGGCAACACCAAGCTCTGTGGAGGTATTGCTGATCTCCAACTGCCCAAGTGCAAGTCCAGAAAAGGAGGATTATCTCGTAGCATGAAATTAATAATCCCGTTAGTGCTTTCCGGAGTTGCTCTTCTTGGAATAATGGTGATGTCCTATTTCTTCCTCTGTTCGTCAAGAAGGAAAAGGAAAGAGATTCCGTTGAGCACATTGGCGAACAATTTTTTGCAAGTGTCATATGCTACTCTCCTAAGAGCTACTGACGAGTTCTCTTCGGCTAATTTGATTGGTGCAGGCAGTTTTGGGTCTGTGTACAAAGGAATTCTTGATGATAATGATAAACATCAACTTGTTGCTGTGAAGGTGTTCAACTTGTTACGCCATGGAGCATCAAAGAGTTTCATGGCCGAATGTGAGGCTTTAAGAAACATCAAGCATCGAAATCTTGTCGAGATTATAACTGCGTGTTCAAGTGTTGACTTTCATGGTAATGACTTCAAGGCTCTGGTTTACAAGTACATGGACAGAGGAAGCTTAGAGGAGTGGCTGCATCCTCCTACTGAAATTGAAGAGGTAAGAGAGGCACTCAATCTAGAGCAAAGGCTAGACATTGCCGTTGATGTCGCTTGTGCATTGGATTATCTTCATAATCATTGTGAAACACCAATAGTTCATTGTGATCTCAAGCCAAGCAATGTTCTTTTGGACAACGAGATGACTGGAAATGTTTCTGACTTTGGACTCGCAAGATTTCTCTCCCAAGAAGCTGCTATTAATGTTTCCAACAATCACACAAGTTCCATTGGAATAAAAGGAACGGTTGGTTATGCTGCTCCAGGTAAGTGGTGTCCTTTTTTTCTTTTTAAATCCTATCAAGTTTAGCTATTTTACTAACAATTTTGCTGATAATATCTTATGATGTTTCAATGGTAGAGTACGGTATGGGAAGTGACGTGTCAACAAATGGGGATGTCTACAGCTTTGGTATTCTTCTGTTAGAGATGTTTGCAGGAAAGCGACCCACTGAAGACATGTTTAATGGGGACCTAAACCTTCATGCTTATGTTAAAATGGCTTTCCCTAATCGAGTTATGGAGATTGTAGATTCAACACTCTTTGAAGGAGGCACCAACGAGAGAAGGGTTCAAAAGATTGAGGTGTGCTTGAATTCAATACTTAGAATTGGAATTGAATGCTCTGCTGAATCTCCAACGGATCGTCTGAAGAATATCAGTGATGCTGCATCTGAGCTACATTCCATTAGAGACGTTCTTCTCGGATAGGAACTTTTTCTGCTACGGGTTTGTGTGTGATGGGGATATTATTTTTTATGTGTTGCCTGAGAAATATTCTTGTTGCTGCTACTAGCCTGCTACAGTATATGGGAGTTCTGCAACTACTACGTCGTTTTATTTGTGTGTTTGGACTTGAAGCCCTTAGAAATGTGATCAAAGCTATCAAACTATTGCATCTTGTGTAAATCTCTTATCTTAAATAAATCTGAAAGTACACTTGATCCTGTTGTTTGGTCCAAATACGTTCTCTAAAAACTATGATGGCCATTTCCTAAGCCCATGCCTATTGTGCAATCTTTCAAAGATAATTGCATGCTTGCAAACGGGTCTAACTTAGAGAAAAAGTGTGTTTGAAAAATCATCGTCCCCCTTATTACTTTGACTATCGATTGTATTCAAAAATTGAAAACAAGAAAAATGTAATTGTATACTCACATGAGCTAACCCATTGTGGCACTATATAGTTTTTGCTCTATCTTTCATGATTGATTTTCCTCCCATGTATAATATAAAGTTGTCTTTATTCATCTGTTTAATTAATTAAGTATTGAAAGTTGGAATTTTTTATGTTACTTTTGTTTGGTTCAGCAAAAAATTTAAGTTGATCATTTCATATTCATTGTTGGTGAATTATTTTGGCTGGTGAAATAATGAAGGGAACTAATAACATGTAGGTAGGTGTGCTGAATTAGTTTGGCTGGTGAAGTAGGTGGTGTGAAGTAACGAAGGGAAGTAATAGCCAACAAACAAGTAAAACAGAACAAAGAATAGCCAAAATATCTGTGTGACAGCTCATACCCCTCACTTCTCTTCTTTACTCTCGTCGTCACATGTGCTCTCTCTCACTCATCATATACCTTTTCTTCATATATATAGTCTTTCCTCTCCTCCTGTGCAGCCTCTCTTGATCTTACCGAATACCCGAAAGGCAGAGAGAAGACACTTCCAACCAATGTCAAGGGAATGATCTTGCATTAGTTTCTTCAAGCATAGGAACTCTTAAATATCCAACTGGGTTGTTGGTTGCTTTTTGGCATGGGTGGTGTAGCAGGAAAGGTATATATCTCCTTCTTTTTCACTGCCTCCATTGTAGCCAGTCTTCTTAAGCTGCTAATTAGTTGCTGGCAATTTGTGTTTATAAATTATCAAAGTTGGATAAAAAAATCAAGCATATATTTTAACTAGTCTTATTGATCTTCCCTAGACAATTTCTTGTTATTGTTTCTCATTATGCTTAATTGGAGTGTTACCTTGTATTCTCACATTTCTTGTGAAAGAGATTGACTATAATTTGGTTGGTGCAAAGATAAAACATGGTTGTATTTATAAGATGACATTTTCATACTAGCCACAAACAGAGTTGTTCCACATGCTGCACACTTGTTCTTCAATGCAAAAACAATTTTCACCGAGCTCTCAAGTGTTCATCCACTGATTCCGAGACATCGATTTTATTTTGTTAATTATGGTCAATTTTTCTCTCGCATAGACAGAAATGACATTCTCACAAGTGATACTCTACATATTCTCCAAAAATATGCATTTATATATAATATGTATTTATCAATAATTTTTACACGTTTCAATAAACTTATAATGCTACTTTTTCAAATTGCAAGATGTTTTGAGACACATCATTGCTATATAGCCTTTGGAAGGAAAAATGGTTGGCAATGGAAGGCTTGAAAGCAAATGTGAAGTTTACATTTAAAATATCAAGTACATGTATTAACAAAATGTCTATAAATTTTCAAACTATTATACCTCTTACTAAAAAGTTTTTTGTTCCACGTCTAATCATCCAGAAAAGAGGATGTTAGGAAAACACTATGGGGAGACACTACAAGAACGTTTGATTTCCAAGCTTTAGAGTGGTTGGCACCACCAATAATTATGGTTTTTACAAGCCTCAAAGTCAAACAATTCCGAGATATCCAACTTATTTTTCATTCTTTCCATTATTCACGTTTTATCTCAAATAAAATAAAATCAGATTTGTCATTTATAAACACGCAGGAAAAACTGTTTTAAATAGTAGCGTGTCAACATTGATTTTCATCAATCCATATATACAAGAATTGGATGCATAAAAAATGATGTATGATTTTTTTATCCTTTTTATGCTGACATACAGCTTTGTTTCTCCTTTAAACTAAACTAACAACCTCTTATATATATAACACAGGTTTGGTGATTCTGCACACGCTATTAGAATGGTGCCTCCTTATGCGATTCAACAGATCAGGCATGGGTGGTGTAGGAAAGATAATAATGAGACTATTCCACTTTACTCTAGTAGTGTCACATCCTGGGATCGCTCCGCCGTAGCACGATATTGTCCGCTTTGGGCCCTCCTCTCTGCCCTCACGATTTTATTTCTAGGAACTCATGAGCAATTTCCCAGTGGGTCACTTATCCTGGGATTGCTCTAGCCCCAACTCGCTTAACTTCGGAGTTCTCATGACTCCGAAGCCAGTGAGCTCCCAAAAGGTCTCGTGCTAGATGGAGGCGGGCATGTACATATAAGGCACATCACTTCCTCTCCGTTGATCGATGTGGGATGTTACAAGTAGAGTTAAAGAAATGACTGTATATATGTCCTTTTTCACTGCCTAATACTTTTACCATTGTAGCTAGTCTTCTTAAGCTACTAATTAGTTGCTGGCAATTTGTGTTTATAAATTATCAAAGTTGGATAAATAAATCAAGCATATATTTTAACTGGTCTTATTGATCTGCCCTAGAGAATTTCTTGTTATTGTTTCTCATTATGCTTAATACCTTGTATTCTCACATTAGGGATATTATTTAATCTTTGCAGTCTAGTTCAATAAAAATATTTCACAAATGTTGAGGTGAAAATCATTTAGAAAAATTAATATATATTGTTAAAAAAAACTTTAATAATAAGCTTATGGTAAATGACCTATTTGTTAAAGTTCAATAGGAAATGAATGAGTTTTAATTTTGTTTTGTTAAAGTTCAATAGGAAAAATTGTGATTTATAGAATATATATTTCAAGTATGGATATGTTTAAATTTATATATGTTTGTTGATGTACAATGGGCAACATAACATGATTTGGATTGATATTTTAAGCGAGTAACCAAGTAAAGTGTGATATCTATATTGTTTATAACAACCTCAATTTTGCATAAACAACTAAAGTTAAAAATTTTAAACAACACTTATAAGACAATTGATGCCTATAACTAAAAGTAGTATCAGCACTATTGTTTTATGTGATGTTGTAAGTTAGAAAAAGCATCAGTGTAGTAGAGAATTCTTATGCTATAAACCATGTTTAGAATCAGAACTATTAGAATTACCGATGTCGTTGTAGGTTTAGGCATCGGGGTCAATGTGTTTTTGGCACACAAAAGGCACTTTAGCATCGGTGTTTAGGACAGAACTAATGTCATAAATATATAAGGGCAACAGAGAATATCTGATGTCTGGCATTAGTGAGTAATACCATGGTAAATAGAGTGCTTTGGCAACGGATATTAATTTTATTACAATTTTAGTCCATCCTTTAAGTAGGATATATCTTGAGATTTAAAATGAAATGAAATGAATTAGAATGGTAATTTTAATCATTTTTTCGTGGGAATGTTTTTAGCCTTATGAGAGTGATGTCAATACTACTACTACGTCGTTTTGTTGGTGTGTTTTGGGCCTGCAGGCTGCACCCCTAGAAATGTGATTAAATCTATCAAACAACTACATTTTGTCTCTTATCTTCAATAAATCTGAGACACTTGACCCCATTAGGCTGTTGTTGGGCGGGTCCAAATACGCCCATTTCCCAAGCCCAAGGCCTATTATAAAGCAAGATGATTCATTATTTACAAGGGGCCTAGCGGTCTTTCAATCAATTTCCTCCCGTCTATTCCGATCCAAAGATAATTGCATGCTCACATAACATGAGCTAACCCACTGTGCCACTATAGTTATTGCCCTATTTCATCATTGATTTTCTCTCAACTATCTTTTTACTAAAGCAAATAAAATTGAAATCCAAAACCTGAAGCATTCATTGGGAAAACCACGCGGTTTTTTTTAATATAAAAAGGGGATAAAATTTTATTAGATCAATAAGAATAAAGAGTACAAAAGACATATACCATAAAGAAAGTCATCCCAATAACAATATGGCAATCATGGTTAAACTTCCCTAGTAACTTGGGATAGCCAAAAAGTTGAAACAATCAAGAGAGAATCACACTCGAACATAGCTTTTCTAAAATCTCTTTCAACCGCCATAATTCTAATCCAGTGAAATCAAAGACAAAAACTAGCTGCTAACTGGCACGACTCTCTTAAAGAGGCTAAAAACACGTAGCAAACTCAACTAATTTTCTGGAATCATGAGAGGAAAAATAAAAATAAAACTCAAAGTTTCTGGACTTTATTGAACAAACTAATCCAAAATAATAATAAAAAACTAAAACAACGTTAACAAAAGGAAAACCAACTGTCACTAATCTTCATTCAAGGCATAACATAGAGAGCACCACTTAGTTACTCCAAGGCCTCAACACACCAATGAGGAGTGGATTTACCATGACCAAGTCGCAACACCTCAAAAAGCAACCTGACTAGATCGAACACAAGCAAAACTAGATCCAAATATGAAACAATAGATATGCCAAAAGAAGAATAGATCAACATATATCCACCAACAACCAAAAATCTGACGAAATCCGGAGGATAACCCCTGGATTTGAAGCGTTCATTTCTCTACCTATAAACCATGTATTTTTTAGGATCATGTATTAATGGCATGCTAATGGGCAACTAAATTTTTTTATTAATGGACATTCTAATGCCCATTTTGCCCTTGACTTGATGTATTTGTAACCGATTGAATAAATCATGCAAATTGGGATTCATATTGAATAATAAATCAGCTATTATGTCACACAAATCAACATTTACTTTACGATGATTTGTCAATTGACCAAACCATGCAAATTGGAATTCATATTTAACATGAAGTGAGATTCATCTTCAATTTTTGGAGTTAACCTTGGTCTTAGAGCTTGCGGCAGATGGTGGGTCTTATTCTACCAACGTACCTAGCCGTGTTCATTTTTTTTCTATCAACCTTCTCACTGGGTAACCAAGCTTCATTAGACCAGCATCCTATTAGTAAGGTAGCTATGCGTGCTTATGTTTACCTCTTTTTCTTTTCTTTTTTTAAATTTAATTTTGAGGGAGATTGAATATTCTCACCATCAGCGCCGTCGCCGGAGTAGATTGACGCATCTCTTATTTATTTTTACATTTTACTTAGGTGTCTACTTGGTATAAACTTATTGAGACCCACTTGGTAATTAAAAATTGGAGAATAATCAATTTTATTCATTATTTTCAATACTTTCAAATGAATAATAGCTGGATGAAGGTCCAAATGATGGTGTCCACGGATTGTCTTGTGCAATTTGCATACATGCGGTAGGTGATTCCCACATAATCTCATCACCAAGCAAATTAAATCCCATTAATTAAGACACTAAAACTAATTAATTATTACCACCCCATCTTGCTTTTGGAAACAAGAATCTTGATAATATAAGAGGCAGTTAAGTTGGTTGTTGTGGTAGTTGGTTTTTATATTGCAAAGAATAATCCAAGCTACTTTGGCCATTTTGTAAAAGAAAAGGAAAGAAAGGCCCATGTGATATTTGGACAGACATAGTGAATGATGGTGCTAGCTGCACCTGCATATTGCTGTTTTATATATAAGAAAATAACAAGAATTCATGATTTTTTTAAAAAGGTAATTGGCTCTCTTGTCTTGGATATGATGCCTATTTGCTTGGTTGGTTGAGAAACTTGTGGCTTTGTTCTCATGGAGATTGCGTAAAGGTGCAAACAATTTGTTTTGAATATGGGCATAAGGAGTGATTATGCAAAATAGGTATATTTGGGAAATTTGGTCCCTCTGTCCAACCAACAATATGCATGCGAACTTGAGCATTATAATGTTCATGATTTTGTTTGGTTTACATTTCTTTTTTATTTGGAAACACTTCCTGAATCTATGGGGAACTATTCAAGTTCTAACTACCACACCCAACCGAATTATAATTTGGCCCCAAAATTAGGTAACTGCCCAATTGAAGAAGCTCCTTCAATCATTTTGTACCCCTCCATATTATTATGATTCAAGGAGAAGCTCTCCTTAAATGAACTTCCCCTTATTATACATGTAGCTTGCCCCTCCCACCTTAATTACTCCCAGCCAAAACTTTATGATGGGTTGCTCTAAATTAAAACCTCAATCTTAATTAGGTTAAGCATCCGTCGTTCACATCTTAAAATAAAATACAACATATAGTAAGCAGTTCTACTACTAATAGCACCAATGTCTTTTATGATAAAACCTCACACTTTTATGATAAAATACTACACATAATAAGCAGTAAAGACAGTATTGACATTAGTAGGAGTGGGTCACTATCTAACCCAACTACATAAAAATTGTTGTGAATCCATCACTCTTTTTAATTCATGTGCTAATATTGCAAATTTATTTAAATTGATATTCAACTTAACTGTAATGAGATTCCTTGGCACCGTCACATTTGATTTGGAGAATATATGTAGCTTTTTAAACTCTCTTTTTTTGGGTCAAAATGTAGCTTTTTAACCTTGTCTATTATGTTCATTGAGGAATGCTAGCAACCTTCTCTCTAGCCTTCTCCTTTGGACCTTCTCCCTTCTTTGTTTGACACATGTCACTCTCCTTACACATAACACAATGCTATTAATTATAGAAAAACCAAAAATTAAATTTCCATATTTGCCCTTGAAGCTAAAACGTCTTCTATTTGCTTTATCTTTAAGAAGACGTTCTGCATTTTCAACTCTCTGGCTCCTCCACAATAGCTACAGCTTCTTGTTCAACTTCTCTCCCTCCAAGTCTTGGTCAAAGGTATGGCTTTTTCATTTCTGATGTATTACTGTGCTGAAAATTGACATCTTTTGGAAATATTTTCTTAGGTTGATGGGTATTTCTTTAGCTTTTCTTTTGTTAATCTAAACTGTTATATATTTAGGTTTTCATATTGAATTCAATTTTGGTGATTTTTTATTCTTTTGCTTCTATATATTTTATCTCAAGCCTATATTGTTAGGTGTCCATGGGATTCGAAATTGACTTGAATTTGCCCGAAGAAGATGTTGATGGTGTGAGTCAAGATAACACTAATATATTTAAGAGTGCAAGCTTTATTAATGAAGACACAGACTTTAGTGAAATGGAATTCCATTCAAATGACAAGGCGTATGAATTTTATTCAGAGTATGCCAAACAAAAAGGATTTGCTGCCTCAAAGGTATCTTGTCGTCGGTCAAAGACATCTGGAGAATGGATTGGGGCAAAATTTGCTTGTACGAGGTATGGGAAAAAACGAAAATCTGATGCTATTAACCCACGGCCTTGCTTGAAAATAGATTGCAAAGCAAGCTTGGAAGTCAAACGAAGGTATGATGGAAAATGGTTTGTTTGTAATTTTGTCAGAGAGCATAACCATGATCTCTATCCAGAGCATATACACTACTTTCCAAGTAATAGAAGAATCACCAATGCCGACAAGTATAATATTAATGCTTTGCATTCAGTTGGAGTGAAGCCAAGTAAAATTTTTGCTGCAATGGCCAAACAATACGGTGGATATGAGAAAATTGGGTTTTTAGAAAAAGACATTAGAAATCATCTAGATAAGGAACGTCGTTTGGCACTAGAATCCGGGGATGCTAAGGCAATGCTTGAGCTTTTCATGAGAATGCAAGAAGAGAATCCTAACTTTTTTTATGCAATGGATTTGGATGAAGAACAACGTTTGGTAAATGTGTTTTGGGTAGATGCAAAAGGCCGAGAAGACTACAAAATTTTTGGTGATGTCATTTCGTTTGATACAACATATATCACCAACAAATATAAGATGCCTTTTGCTCCTTTTATTGGAGTGAATAATCATTCTCAGTCTACATTACTTGGATGTGCACTACTTGCGGATGAAACTACTTGTACATTTGTTTGGTTAATGAAGACATGGATTAGAGCTATGGGTGGGAAAGCTCCTAGTGCTATACTAACTGACCAAGATCAAGCTATGAAAGCAGCCATTGCGGAGGTTTTCCCGAATGCTCGTCATCGTTTCTGTTTATGGCATATATTGAGAAAGATCCCTCAAAAGCTTGGTGAAGTTTTGAGAAAGCATGGAAATTTTATGGGAGTTCTTAATAATTGCATCTACAATTCATGGACAGAAGAGGACTTTGAGCAAAAATGGCAGAATATGGTTGAAGTGTTTGAGCTTGATAACAATAAGTGGATTAAATCTTTGTTCGAAGACCGCAAGTTTTGGGTTCCCACTTACATGAGAGATGCATTTTTTGCTGGAATGTCTACAACTCAGAGATCTGAAAGTATCAATTCTTTCTTTGATAAATATGTAAACAAGAAGACTACATTGAAAGAGTTTGTTGAGAAATACAAGGTGGCCTTACAAGATAGAGAAGAAGCAGCAACCCATGCAGATTTTAAAACATTACACAAAGAGCCTACTTTAAAATCTCCATCACCTTTTGAGAAGCAAATGTCAGTTATTTACACACATGAAATTTTTAGGAAGTTTCAACTACAAGTTTTAGGAGTATCGGCATGTTATCCTATAAAAGAAAAGGAGGAAAGTATGAAAAATACTTTTAAAGTTCAAGATTTTGAAAAGAAGCAAGATTTTGTGGTCGTCTTTGATGGAAGAAAATGTGAAGTCTGTTGTGTATGTCGGCTGTTTGAATATAGTGGGTTTCTTTGTAGGCATGCAATGGCTGTGTTGCAATCTTCTGGTGTTTTTAGAATTCCAAGTCATTACATATTAAAACGATGGACAAAAGATGCAAGGAATGGATACACCAGTAGACATATGTCAAAGGAAGTTGACCCCAAAAAACAACATTTCAATGACTTGTTTCAAAAAGCCAATAAATTGATTGAAGAGGGGTCATTATCTCAAGAGAGTTATGATATTGCAAAGCATGCATTGGAGGAAGCCTTGAAACAATGTGCAAGCATAAATCATTCTCTCAATGGCACATCATATGATATTCACAGCGTTGATAAAGAGAATGTTAATAATAATGTGTTGTGTGATATCAATGTGCTTGATCCAAGAGTCTCAAATACAAAAGGAGCCCCGAAAAGGGTGAAGAATCAGAACTCCAATGGTAAAAAATATAACAAGAAGCCAAAGAAGGTATGCTCTAAATTTTTTTCCTGTACATAAGGCATATATTGATCTACTTCCTCATATTGTCATTGCCTATCTATTAAATATACTTTTCATCTTTTTTCGTAGGCACAAGTAAATCTTGGACTATCTAATGATGGGATGGAAAACTCCTTGCCAAGACAGGTACAATATATCAGTTTTCTTTTGGAATTACCTTTAGGTGCATATATAACATATACATGTCAAGGTGTTTTTTTTTATGTTATAGGAACAAGCACGCACAAGGAATGATGCTTCTGATAATTACAAGGATACTCATGAATGCTTGCAACAAATAGTAAGTATACCATATAGGTGATACACAAATTCTTCTTTTCAGCACTTAATAATCATAATCTTTTATTGAATTTTATCACTTACGAATAAATCTTGTTTTTCTTTGATATGTTATAGGATGAATATGAGACTCTTGAAGGGCATAATGGAATGAAAGTAAATATGGACTGGATGGTAGTTAATATTGTCATATATGATTTATTTGTGTTTATTACTAATATATTTGTATTAATTAGGGTGCTTATCTACTATATGTAACAGGAAAATTATAATTTGTGGACCTCAGACATGCATGAATATTTTGCTGGTCAAGCTACACAAGATGGTATTGTTATAAGAACTTTTTATTTATTTATTTTTAAAAAAAAATTATAAGAACTTTGTTTGTGCTTGTTTGACCAATTGAATTTGTGGTAATAGGAACAGTTGATACATATTAGAGAAGATTTGCATATGAAGTCTGGGAAGATGAGTAGTGAAGTTCTGTACCTTTGACGAAGAGAAGTGAAGTGAAATCTGGGAAGATTAGTCATCTTTGGTTTCTACTACTACTAGACTCTGGAAATTTTTTGGGAAGACTTTAATCTTGTATAAAGATTTCACTATTTGGTCTTTTGTAACCGTTGCTAATATTAAAATGTGTTGTTTTGTTTTACTCAGATTTGGGGGATATTTTTGTTTATTTAGTAGTATAAGAAATGCAATCGAACCCTTTGTGTTATATAAAAAATAAAAAAAAACGAACATTACTTCTTTCTTTTTATAAATAAAAAAAACAGACATTTTCTTTTAAAAAAAATAACTGATGTTAAAAATAATAATAATAATTAAATTGTAAGAAAATTGTGAATTTTTTTGGATAAATTGAATACATTTAATAAGGGTAAACTTGGAAAGCAAAATTTAGCTTGTATTACATATTAATGGCATTGTTTTATGTGTAAAGAGAATGACATGTGTCAAACAAAGAAGGGAGAAGGTCCAAAGGAGAAGGTTAGAGAGAAGGTTGCTAGCATTCCCCATGTTCATTTGGGCTTTTGTACGTGGTGTGTTCATTGGGAAGCCGAATACTCTACACAGAATGACGCTTAGTCTTCTATGCTCAGCGTGCATATAGTCCCTGCCTCTGATTGTTGCCACGTGTCAGGGCACGTATGCAAGGCAGGGCAATTATGGCGTCGGTTGGGTTTTCGAGATGTACCGGTCGCTCATTTTCCCTATAAATAGGAGTGACTCTGGATGGAGGAGTCACTTGCGTTTGTGAGAGCAATTTCAAGAGCTTTTCAAAGGCGATTTTCGACGAGTACCTTCAGCAACCAAGGCGATTTCCGACGACATTTTCACTGCTGAGCAATTTCGGGCGAACTTCCACCACCATAGAAACAAGGTATTTCCGCCTTTTTCGCTCTTTTTTCATTTTATACTGGCTTAGTTCAGTTTTTGGTCAACTTGGTCTGATTTCTATCCTTCATATATGTTTCCCTCTTTTCGGCCGAGGCGACCGACGGAAGGAACTTTTGGTCCTTCTTCTTTTGGATGCAGGGCGTGCCACCACCAATCCCCGAAATTGGGCTTGAATGGAATGTGAATGGATGGATGTGTTGTGCTTCTAACTTTTGACCAACCGATTGATCGGCCAAGCAAGGAACCTCTTCTTGGCCTATATTCTTTCACTTTCTCGGGCTCGAGAATGGTTAGGTTTCGTACGGATGTTTTTGTGATTTTTATGGTTTAAGTAAAAATAATGCAATTAAACTAAATATGCGTATAAACGTAAAGACAAGAATTGAAATGTGATAAAATAAATCAAAGCGATAAGTAAAGCGAGGATGAAATAAAAGCAATAAGAACGATAAGAACGAAAAGGAAATAAACTTGAAATTTAATTTAATCGAAGTGTGATAACAATTAAATGTAAAAGAATCGAAATAAACTTGAATTGAAATGACAAGAAATATAAATCAAACAAGAATTTAAATGACAAGGAAAATATAAACTTACACTAGAAATATGAAGAACTCACTACACTAGGTGCTTGAAAAATAAAATGCTAAGTCTAGGAAAAGAAAAGTGCGAGACGAAAGATAGGTTTGTTTGTCTGATGTTGTGTCCGATGTCTTCATAGAGCAAGGTTTATATAGGGCACTCGTCAGCCCATGGGCTGGCCATTGAATGGCCAAAGGTCAACCCTTCTTAAAAATCTTTCCTTTCGAAGCCCCCCCTAAATCCGTGAGATTGTATTGAAGGAGATATTTTGACATGCTTGATTCTTCCTTGTTTTGGAACACTCGGATTTCTTTCCTTGTGAGGCCCTCCGTCACATGCACATAATCTTCCGAAAATCTGGGCTTGAAATTGATGGCTTAGAACTTGGGCATCCGATTTCTCTTACATTGCCATCCACATAATATATATTAAATTCTAAATATATATATTATATATATGTGTTAATATAAAATAGGATGGGAAGGGCTTCAATCCCAGCAGATTCATTGGTTTCCATATACTTACATATATATACAAATAATTATATATTATGATATTATATATATACTAGCCCCTTGGCACATGCTCACGCATGTGCCAATTGGTTTTATTTTTTCCTTTTTATTTTATTTTTAAATTTTTAAAAAGATAATATTTGTAGTTATCTTCCATAAAAGTAGGAGCTATTATCTGATTTTATTTTTTATTTTAATATAAAAAATGCGAATTTACCATATTATCCTCATTTAATTAATAATTTTAATTCTTAATGTTTGAATTAATCAAGGGCATTTTATGGTATTTTGAATGTTTCACCATTCGCTGCCTTTTGCTTTATATATATAGATGCAATATAATATCACAATGGGGCTTAAACTTGGGCCTCCAGCCGCAACACTTGCGAGAATCCAATTTCTCCAGTTGCATATATAATAATTGTTTTGTCTTGCAAAAAACCTCCAGCCCCAATTTTGGAAACCGACAGAGGCTCCGGCCGCAAAGAACTTCAAATGTTGACTGCCAAGTTTCTCTAACCCATCCATTTTCAAACCTCCAGGCCCAGCAAATCTGGCCGCAACATTTCAATATTAAACAAAACCTCATTCACTCCATCTTCTGGCTCCCAATCACAACTCAGCCGTGACTTTTGCTCCATTCGAACAAAAACCCAGTCGCCACTTCCAACACAGCCCGGCCACGAACACTCCAAGATTTCAGCCGCATCTCCCATTCGAAAATCCGGCGGAGATTTTCCAAGGTCTCGCAACGAACCAAGCCCGCCGTATTTCAACTATACCCCAGCCGCATTTTCGAAAGCCCGGGGACCCCGAACCCCAGCTGCCCAGCTTCACCCGTGCCCGGCTAATTCTTGTGCCCGGATTAGGTGGATTTCTACCACCCCAAATAATATCCTACCCATCAAGGTTGAAGACCCCTTACCCTTGGAGAACATTGCCATCCCTACTCCTAATTTGTTTTCTGAAATGAACTTTTGAGGGCATTGGATATGTGATCACCCTAATAAAACTAAAAATCATGACATATATTTAGAGAGAGGTTTATTAATTATACTTTGATCTCGCCCAAGATACTTATCATTATTCTTTTCATCTTTCTTCTACAGCCTTATGTCATATCCATATGTTATCATCATATATATATATATATATATATATTCGTATTTTCATAAAGTCTATGGTGTACAAGTCTTATATGTATGACTTATGAGAAGAAAACAAATTGTATAACACAACTGTTTTCGTTCAATAACAATCCACTGAATTGAATTGAAGCAAACCAACGTATGATTAGTGCCAGAAGAAATTAACCACTGGCCTTTATCAACGTATTTCTTCCACCACACGTTTGGTGGAAATGTATTGTTGCTGGGGCTGTTTCCACTCAGCTTCCTGGGGTCAATTTTGTAATTGTCATTTTAACAACCATACAATACAATTACGACAAAAAGTGGATGCGAGAACAGTATTGGAAGGAAATGAAGTCGTCTCAATTTTGAAAAGCAAGTCAACAAGGACTAATTTGGCATTTTCCGTAGATTTGCACGTTTTACGTTTAGATAAACAAAGTCAAGGGGTGATACAGATCAAAAAAAGTCATGGCGTGATTGAGAGAGTGAAGCCCCTATCAGCTTCCAGTCCAATGACAGCGTCTGCGTGATTTATGTCTAATTTCTTTGCAAGTGACTAATTGAAGCCAGTCAAAGTTTTGTGTCTTTGGAAAGCAAGTCAACCGTGGCTGACCGTAATGACTGGGCTTGGTTAAGCGCGTTATTCAATCTTATAAACTAGTTTGCCATGCCTTCATAATCAAATGGGACTATAATATTACCCACATCTGATATTAATTTATTAATTCGTAGTTGATAAACAAATTCAAAATGGGGGTTTTGGTTTTGAAACTGATTTTGATGTACTCACTTTTCAATGGAGTATTGTTGGTTTGCTCCATGCAAATGGGACTGGGAGGGAACGAGACGGATAGGCTGGCCCTGCTAGCCATCAAAGCTCAAATAAAGCAAGATCCTCATAATGTAACGAGCTCCTGGAATGAATCCACTCACTTTTGCCTGTGGCACGGCGTCACCTGCAGTCGACGACATCGCCAAAGGGTCACAAAGCTGGACCTTCAATCTCAAAAGCTCGCAGGGTCCCTATCCCCACACATAGGAAATCTAAGTTTCCTAAAGGAACTAGAGCTACTAAACAACAGCTTTACCAACGGAATCCCTCCAGAAATTGGGCATTTGCGTAGATTGCAGGTACTATCTCTAGACAACAACTCATTTAGTGGCCCTATTCCATACAACATATCATATTGTTCCAACCTCCTCTACATCTATTTCGAATCCAACCAGCTGGTGGGTAAAATTCCATCTGGATTTGGATCCTTGTCGAAGCTTCGGGAACTTATTTTACAAGTTAACAATTTAACAGGAGAGATCCCCCCTTCCTTGGGAAACCTTTCGTCTCTCGAGGCACTTGCTTTATCTGTTAATAACTTGGTGGGAACCATCCCTCCCTCTCTAGGCCAATTAAAAAAACTAACATTTTTTTCATTGGGCTTAAACAACTTATCTGGTACCATTCCTCTGTCCATCTATAACCTTTCTGCTCTTAGTGCTTTTGGCGTGGGATTTAACCAATTTCAAGGGCGGATTCCATCAGACTTGGGAAAAACTCTTCCTAATCTCCAAATCTTTAGCATTGGTATAAACCAATTCTTCGGATCCATTCCTCTCTCACTATCAAATGCCACAAGTTTACGGGTACTTGAAATTCAATATAACAACCTAACGGGACCGGTGCCCGATTTCCGAAAGCTTCATGACCTAGAGCGATTCGTCATCCAACAGAATCATCTTGGAAGCGGTACAGACGGTGACTTGACTTTCCTCTCGGACTTGACCAATGCCACAGAGTTAAAACAGTTGATTATAAATGACAACCATTTTGGAGGAACGTTGCCCACATCAATATCCAATCTCTCAACCAAGCTTGAAATGTTTTGGTTTTACAGAAACCAAATACATGGAAGCATCCCAACAGACATAGGAAACTTGGCCAACTTGGAGTCGTTGTTAATTGGGGAAAATAGCTTGACGGGTAACATTCCCACTGAAATTCAGAAGCTTTCAAGCCTTGTGGAATTAGATATTTCTATTAATCCATTATCAGGAAGCATTCCGTCCTCTTTAGGAAATTTAACCAAGTTATACAATCTCTTCTTACAAGGAAATAATCTTGAAGGCGTTATCCCTTCAAGCTTGGGGAATTGCCAGCGGTTGATATTATTGGATTTATCTAATAATAAACTTAGTGGCGCAATACCTCCACAAGTTATCGGCCTCCCGTCCTTATCACAGCTTTTGAACTTGTCGACGAACAACTTTACGGGTTCTCTTCCGATGGAGGTTGGAAAGTTGAAGAGTCTAGGTGTACTGGACGTTTCTAATAACATGTTATCCGGAGAACTTCCAAGTAGCCTTGGTTCATGTGAGAGTTTAGAAGTCTTACACTTGCAAGACAACTTCTTCAAAGGGTCTATTCCCTCATCTATGACTGGGGTGAAAGCCTTAGAAGAATTAGACCTTTCTCGCAACAATTTATCGGGTGAAATTCCGAAATTCTTAGGGGGCTTTGTCTTCTTGAAGAAACTAGACCTATCATTCAATGAATTTTGGGGAGCGGTACCAACTGGAGGAGGTGCTTTTAAAAATGCAAGTGCGATTTCAATTACCGGCAACACCAAGCTCTGCGGGGGAATTGCTGATCTCCAACTGCCCAAGTGCAAGTCCCAAAAAGGAGGATCATCTCGTAGCTCGAAATTAATAATCCCGTTAGTACTTTCCGGACTTGCTCTTCTTGTAATAGTTATGGTGATGTCCTATTTCTTCCTCTGTTCGTCAAGAAGGAAAAGGAAAGAGATTCCGTTGAGCACATTGGCGAACAATTTTTTGCAAGTGTCATATGCTACTCTCCTAAGAGCTACTGACGAGTTCTCTTCGGCTAATTTGATTGGTGCAGGCAGTTTTGGGTCGGTGTACAGAGGAATTCTTGATGATAATGATAAACATCAACTTGTTGCTGTGAAGGTGTTCAACTTGTTACGCCATGGAGGATCAAAGAGTTTCACAGCCGAATGTGAGGCTTTAAGAAACATCAAACATCGAAATCTTGTCGAGATTATAACTGCGTGTTCAAGTGTTGACTTTCATGGTAATGACTTCAAGGCTCTGGTTTACAAGTACATGGATAGAGGAAGCTTAGAGGAGTGGCTGCATCCTCCTACTGAAATTGAAGAGGTAAGAGAGGCACTCAATCTAGAGCAAAGGCTAGACATTGCCATTGATGTTGCTTGTGCATTGGATTATCTTCATAATCATTGTGAAACACCGATAGTTCATTGTGATCTCAAGCCAAGCAATGTTCTTTTGGACAACGAGATGACTGGACATGTTTCTGACTTTGGACTCGCAAGATTTCTCTCCCAAGAAGCTGGTATTAATGTTTCCAACAATCACACAAGTTCCATTGGAATAAAAGGAACGGTTGGTTATGCTGCTCCAGGTAAATATCCCTATGCTTCACTTTGCCCTTTATCTTACATAATTCAGCTATTCTATTCACAAATGTGCTGATAATTTTTTATGATGTTTGAATGGTAGAGTATGGTATGGGAAGTGAGGTGTCAACCAATGGAGATGTCTACAGCTTTGGCATTCTCTTGTTAGAGATGTTCGTAGGAAAGCGACCCACCGACGACATGTTTAATGGGGACCTAAACCTTCATACTTTTGTAAAAATGGCTTTCCCTAATCGAGTAATGGAGATTGTAGATTCAACACTTTTTGAAGGAGGCACCAACGAGAGAAGGGTTCAAAAGATTGAGGTGTGCTTGAATTTAATACTTAGAATTGGAATTGAATGTTCTATTGAATCTCCAACGGACCGTCTGAAGAATATCAGTGATGCTGCATCTGAGTTGCATTCCATTAGAGACGTTCTTCTTGGGTAGGAACTTTTTCTGCTACGGGTTTGTGTGATGGTGATATTATTTTTTATGTGCTGCCTGAGAAATATTCTTATTGCTGCTACTAGCCTGCTACAGTAGATGGGAGTTCTGCTACTACTGCGTCGTTTTATTTGTGTGTTTGGAAGCGAAGCCCTTAGAAATGTGATCAAAGCTATCAAACTACTGCATCTTGTATAAATCTCTTATCTTAAATAAATATGAAAGTACACTTGATCCTGTTGTTTGGTCCAAATACGTTCTCTAAAGACTATAACAGCCATTTCCTAAGCCCATGCCTATTGTGAAGCAAGTTTATTCATTATTTACAAAGGGCCTAGCAGTCTTCCAAAGATAATTGTATGATTGCAAACGGGTCTAACTTAGCGAAAAAGTGTGTTTGAAAAATCATCGTCCCCCTTATTACTTTGACTATCGATTGTATTCAAAAATTGAAAACAACAAAAATATAATCGCATACTCACATGAGCTAACCCATTGTGGCATATAGTTATTGCCCTATCTTTCATGATTGATTTTCCTCCCATGTATAATATAAAGGTGTCTTTATTCATCTGTTTAATTAATTAGTTATTGAAAGTTGGAATATTTTATGTTACTTTTGTTTCGTTCAAAAAAACATTTAAGTTGATCAGTTCATATTCATTGTTGGTGAATTATTTTGGCTGGTGAAATAATGAAGGGAACTAATAACATGCAGCAGGTAGGTGTGCTGACTTAGTTTGACTGGTGAAGTAGGTGGTGAAGTAACGAAGGGAAGTAATAGCCAACAAACAAATAAAACAGAAAAAGAATAGCCAAAATATCTGTGTGACAGCTCATATATATCCCTCACTTCCCTTCTTTACTCTCGTCGTCTCATGTGCTCTCACTCATCATATACCTTTTCTTCATATATATAATCTTTCTTCTCCTCCGGTGCAGCCTCTCTTGATCTTACCGAATACCCGAAAGGCAGAGAGAAGACACTTCCAACCAATGTCAAGGGTATGATCTTACCGAATAACTATTCTTTTTTATTTATTTATAACAGCCATGGAAAAATATATCCAATAACTCCGCCCTCCGATTAATTTTCAGAGTTAGATAAATATTTCACAAATGTTTTTATTTATTTAGTTGCTGGCAATTTGTGTTTATAAATTATCAAAGTTAGATAAATAAATCAAGCATATATATATATATATATTTTTTTTTTTTTAATTAGTTGCTGACAATTTCTTGTTAAAGTTTCTCATTATGCTTAATTGGAGTGTTTGTATTCTCACATTAGGGGTATTATTTAATCTTTGCAGTATAGTTCAATAAAAATATTTCACAAATGTTGAGGTGAAAATCATTTAGAAACATTAATATATAGTGTTTAAAAAAAAACTTTAATAATAAACTTATGGTAAATGACCTATTTTTGTTTTGGGCTAGATGAATGGGTTTTAAATTTTGTTTTGTTAAAGGTCAATAAGTAAGGCATGTACTGTAGACATGTTTAATATGATATTTATATTTACGTTTTTACCTATTGTTTACCAAGTTTATAGCAACGGAATCAACACCCCTTGATTTGATTCTATTAAATCTCAAGTGTTTTGGCTTAATTCTCTTATACGTATTTTAATAAATTGTCACAATTGTTTTCAGTTTATTTTCAATTGATTCAATAAATTGTGCTTATGCTTTTATCCATCAGATTAATAGAATGGTTGAGGTATCTAAATTATTGTTTGTCTTGTTTGCTTTTTTAACTTAATTCTATCATAATAATTAACGCTTGTCATTTTCCAACTTTATGTCAACAGAATTAAAACCTCTGTAAAGGAGAAGAAAGAACATAAGCTAGCTGCACAACAAAGCCAGCAAGAGCTAGATCCCCTTGCAAGAAACATCAAAGAAGAAAAATCCCCGTCCGCCACCCAGTAACATATAGATAAACACATGCACAAGCTTCATATCTCTCATGCCAAAAACAAGGGTTGTAAATGATTGATTAACAGCAGAAGAGGGGCACATCAACAAGGGATGGTGGCAAATGATGCTTATTGTTTTTTGTTATTTTTTTAAGTTCTAGAAAATCCTAATTTAATTTGTGTTAATCAATTGAGTATCGAAGTTTATTTATATGGAAATGTGGGATTATATGTTGAAATTTGTTGTGCTGGAAATTTGGATGAGTTTGAATGTTTGATGTAATGGAAATTTGGATTATTTTGATGAAAATATTGATGTTTGTTAGCAACAAGTTCTGTTTCGGGATTATTTGATGAAATATTGATATGTTTGTTTAACATGTTTAGTTAATTTGTAAGCATGTTCTATATTATAAGACAACTGACGCTTATAACTAGAAGTAGTATAAGCACTATCTGTGATGTTGTAAGTAAAAAAAAAACATCAGTGTAGTAGAGAATTTTGATGCTATAAATCATGTTTAGAATCAAAACTATTAAAATTACCGATGTCGTTGTAGGTTTAGGCATCGGGGTCAATGCGTTTTTGGCATACAAAAGGCACTTTAACATCGGTGTTTAGGACAGAACTAATGTTATAAATATATAAAGGCAACAGAGAATATCTGATGTTTGGCATTAGTGAGTAATACCATGGTAAATAGAGTGCTTTGGCAACGGATATTAATTTGATTACAATTTTAGTCCATCCTTTAAGTAGGATATATCTTGAGATTTAAAATGAAATGAAATGAATTAGAATGGTAATTTTAATAATTCTTTCGTGGGAATGTTTTTAGCCTTATGAGACTGATGTCAATACTACTACGTCGTTTTGTTGGGGTGTTTTGGGCCTGCAGGCTACATCCCTAGAAATGTGATTAAATCTATCAAACAACTACATCTTGTCTCTTATCTTCAATAAATCTGAGACACTTGACCCCATTAGGCTGTTGTTGGGCGGGTCCAAATACGCTGTCTAGAGACGCCCATTTCCCAAGCCCATGGCCTATTATAAAGCAAGATGATTCATTATTTACAAAGGGCCTAGTAGTCTTTCAATCAATTTCCACCCGTCTATTCCCATACAAAGATAATTGCATGCTCGCATCACATGAGCTAACCCAATGTGCCACTATAGTTATTGCCTATTTCATCATTGATTTTCTCTCAACTATCTTGTTGCCAAAGCAAATAAAATTGAAATCCAAAACCTAAAGCACTCATTGGGAAAACCACGTGGTTTTTTTTAATATAAAAAGGCTATAAAATGTTATTATATTAATAAGAATCAAAAGTACAAAGGGAACATACTGTAAAGGGAATCATCCCAATAACAATATGACAACCATGGATAAAACTTCCCTAGCGACTTGGGCTAGCCAAAAAGTTGAAATGATCTAGAGAGAATCACACTCGAACATAACTTTTCTAACACCCCTTTCAACCACCATAATTCCCCTAAATCTAATCTAGAGACATCAAAGACAAAAACTAGCCGCTAACCAGCATGACTCTCTTAAAGAGACTAAGGAACACCTAAAACAACATCGGCAAAAGGAAAACCAACTGCTGCTAATCTTCCTTCGAGGCATAACATAGAGAGAGTCACCTAGTTACTCCAAGGCCTCAACGCACCAATGAGAAGTGGATCTACCATGACCAAGTTGCAACACCTCAAAAAGCAGCCTCGCAAGATGAGGCACAACCAAAGTTAGTCCAAATCTGAAACAATAAATATGCCAAAAGAAAAGTAGATCGATATAAGTCCACCAACAACCAAAGATCTGACGGAATCCGGAGGATGACCCCCGGATCTGAAGCGTTCATTTCACTTCCTATCAGTGGCGGATTCATGAATTTTCATTCCGGGTGTCAACGTGTAAAAGGTTAAAAAAAATTCTATGCAAAATAGACTCGTTGAAATGAAACGATAATACTCTAATTCATAGTTAATAGATAAAATCATACAAAATATTCATGTTCATTATCAAAGAGAACTGCATCGACTTCAAAAAATAAACACACATTGCAATACACCAGAAATATCTCTAAGAATGTGATAATAAACCAAAAAATTAGTGCAATCCTTATTGCCTCCCAAGGCATCTTGTCTTATTCAACATAAGAACTGACATATCTTAGCACAATCCTGCTCATTTTAGGGCATTTACGTCATTTTTTAGGTCCGTTGTAGTTTTGATTTGGCGCTTTATCTGCATTTCTTTTGGGTTCTAGCTCTCAAACTTTGGACCTTTATGAGTATTGTCTTAGGGGGAGCTTATTCAAGCAAATATTTCTTCAATACGTAAGAGTTAGGTTATTCTTGTAAAACTCCTTGTGAATTGAACATCTAAAGCTTTTTACTTAGATTGACCTTAGGTTCCTTCATGCATTCATATCATACATGAAAAACTGTTTTAAGTAAAAATATTGGTTAAGTATGAAAAATGGTTTTTCAGAATAATCATTTTCTCAAGATAATTTTTGGCGGCTTTTATTCCTTACACATCAAATAAGAAAATTTGATTTTATGGGATTTTAGTATGAAGTATATATTGACTTAATGTACCATCATTTTTAGCCTAAATCGTATTTTGCACTAAAACCAATTTTTCATATTTTGATTGGGTTGAAATTTGATTTTCTAGTATTTTTATTTGAACAGTTTAGGGGCAATTTGCAGGGGTCAACATCTTCTCCTCTAATGTCGGATTCTGGGCTTGCAGAGGTCAATTGAGCCCTCTTGCCCTATGCGGATCTGCCCCTGCTTCCTATAAACCATGTATTTTTTTAGGATCATGTATTACTAGCCATGCTGATGGGTCAACTGTTTTTTTTTTTTTTTTTTTAAACTTAATGGACATCTAATGCCCATTTTGCCCTTGACTTGATGTCTTTGTAACCGACTGAATAAATCATGCAAATTGGGATTCATATTGAATAACAAATCAGCTATTATGTCACACAAATCAACATTTACATTACGATGACTTGTGAATTGACCAAACCATGCAAATTGGAATTCATATTTAACATGAAGTGAGATTCATCTTCAATTTTTCGAGGTAACCTTTGTCTTAGAGTTTGCGGCAGATGATGGGTCTTCTTCTACCAAGATACCTAGACTTGGTTATTTTTTTTGGGTTTCTCCAATATAGGTCCCTACAATTTCTATTTTCTAGACATATACCCATCATTCTATAAATCTATGTGTAAAACCCAATTTCAAACTTAAATGACCAGTAAGATATAAGAGGTCGTATTATTCCTATGTTTTTACATCCTTGCCATTAGACTTCATATTTTATTTATAATTTATTCCAAGCATTTCATTAACTATCATAATTGTAATTAAAACTCCCTATTAATGGCATATCAATCACCCCATTTCTTTTGGTTTCCATTCCCTCTAACATATGACTCTTTAAAATTGCAAATAAAAAGAATATGTAATTGAAATTTCCGTATATTTTCATAAATTAAAAATAGGTACATAATAATTTATAGAAAATAGGTACGTTGTATAATTGAAATTTATGCACATTTTTTATAAATTAAAAATCGGTACATTATTTAGAAGAAAAAAAATAGGTTCATTAAACTAGGTAAATTGTTTTACTAGGTATACATTATTAGAGAAAAAAAAGGTACATTGTTTAGAGAAAAAAATAGGTTCATTATACTAGGTAAATTGTTTTACTAGGTACATTATTAGAGAAAAAAATAGGCACATTATTTTGAAAGAAAAATAGGTACATTATTTTGAGAGAAAAATAGGTACATTATTTTGAGAGAAAAAATAGGTACATTATTTTGAGAGAAAAATAGGTACATTATTTTGAGAGAAAAATAGGTACATTATTTTGAGAGAGAAGATAGGTACATTATTTTGAGAGAAAAAATAGGTACATTATTTTGAGAGAAAAAATAGGTACATTATTTTGAGAGAAAAAATAGGTACATTATTTTGAGAGAAAAAATAGGTACATTATTTAGAAAAAAAAATAGGTACATTATTAGAGAAAAAAATAGGTACATTATTTTGAGAGAAAAAATAGGCTCATTTAAAAAAAAATTATTTTCATAAAACAAACAATAAAAAGATGATCAAATTATTTTTCATAAAACAAGTAATAAAGAAAAAAAATAGGTACAATATTTGGAGAAAAAATAGGTTCATTAAAAAAAATATTTTAAAAACAAGACAATAAATAGATTATCAAATTATTTTTAAACATAATTACAATGTACTATTATTCATAAAACTATAATAAAAAAGAATACTGGTCGTATAATTCATAAAAAGAAAATAACATTAATTCCTGAATTTAATATTGAAGTTAAATTATTAATACTTTAAAAAAATTACTAGTTGTAATTCATATAGAATGAAAATACCATTAATTCAAAAATAGATTACTAGTCATAAAATAGATTACTAATACTTTAATGTGGAATTTAATATTTAATTTCAAATAAGTTTCTAAATTATTTCATACATCCATTACAATTGGAGATATTTCCAAATTCAACGGATGTCATTAGTTACACCCCCCATAAGACATTAACTTATAAATAAGGGTAGTTTTGGAATCCGAAAAATACAATAAATCAGATTTTAAGTTATATTAGGTAATTTGCTTAGTTGGATCCTAGTCATCGGGTATTATTTGAAAAAATTGGGTATTTTAAATAGAAAACTAAAGGAAAGGATTGTATATGATTTAAAATGAATTTTATGGGTCTAAGCTCAATTTACTAATTTTTTTTTCTATCAACCTTCTCACTGGATAACCAAACTTCATTAGACCAGCATCCTATTAGTAAGGTAGCTAAATTAATTATGCGTGCTTATTTTTATCTCTCTTTTTTTGTTACAAAAAAGTTCAGAGAAAAATTGGCTACTCTCACTCCCAGCGTTATAGTAAATTGGTTACTTTCTTATTCATTTTTACCTTTTACTTAGGTTCCTACTTGGTATAAACTTATTGAGACCCACTTGGTAAAGTTGGAGAAGAATCAATTTTACTCATTATTTTCAATGCTTTCAAATGAATAATAGCTGGGTGAAGGGCCAAATGATGGTAGCGGTTTGTCCATGGATTGTCTTGTGCAATTTGCATGCATGCGGTAGGTGATTCCCACATAATCTCATCACCAAGCAAATTAAATCCCATTAATTAAGACATTAAAACTAATTAATTATTACCTCCCCATCTTGCTTTTGGAAACAAGAATCTTGATAATATAAGAGGCAGTTAAGTTGGTTGTTGTGGTAGTTGGTTTTTATATTGCAAAGAAGAATCCAAGTTACTTTGGCCATTTTGTAAAAGAAAAGGAAAGAAAGGCCCATGTGATATTTGGACAGACATAGTGAATGATGGTGCTAGCTGCACCTGCATATTGCTGTTTTATATATAAGAAAATAAAAAGAATTCATGATTTTAAAAAAAAGGTAATTGGCTCTCTTGTCTTGGATATGATGCCTATTTGCTTGGTTGGTTGAGAAACTTGTGGCTTTTTTCTCATGGAGATTGCGTAAAGGTGCAAACAATTTGTTTTATATAGGCATAAAGAGTGATTATGCAAAATAGGTATATTTGGGAAATTTGGTCCCTCTGTCCAACCAACAATATGCATGCGAACTTGAGCATTATAATGTTCATGATTCTGTTTGGTTTACATTTCTTTTTCACTTGGAAACACTTCCTGAATCTATGGGGAAGTATTGAAGTTCTAACTAACACACCCACCCGAATTATAATTTGGCCCCAAAATTGGGTAACTGGCCAATTGAAGAAGCTCCTTCAATCATTTTGTACCCCTCCATATTATTATGATTCAAGGAGAAGCTCTCCTTAAATGAACTCCCCCTTATTATGCATGTAGCTTGCTCCTCCCACCTTAATTACTCCCAGCCAAAACTTTATGAGGGGTTGCTCTAAATTGAAACCTCAATCTTAATTAGGTTAAGCATCTGTCGTTCACATCTTAAAATAAAATACAACGTATAGTAACCAGTTCTACTACTAATAGCACCAATATCTTTTATAATAAAACCTCACACTTTTATGATAAAATACAACATATAATAAGCAGTAAAGACAATATTGACATTGATAGGAGTGGATCACCGTCTAACCCAACTACACAAAAAATGTTATGAATCCATCACTCTTTTTAATTCATGCGCTAATATTGCAAATTTATTTAAATTGATATTCAACTTTCCTTGGCACCGTCACCTTTGATTTGGAGAATATATGTAGCTTTTTAATCTCTCTTTTTTTGGGTCAAAATGTAGCTTTTTAACCTTGTCTATTATGTTCATTTCTAAAGCAGCCCTGCTTCACTGACAGACTTGTCTTCCTCTCCCTCTAGTCAAACTTCCTTACAGTTCCATGTCCCTCCTCCCCCGTCCATTTATTCCAAAGTGCAAGACTTTGTTCCATAAACTCAGTCATTCTAGTAAGCTTTTGCAAACCAGCAGCCCAACAATGTGAATCCTCATATTCCAACTCTCATGCATCTTGTCAGTGTGTGAGAAAATCTCCTTTCTCTTTTTTAATTTTGACAAAAAATAAATTTTAAATTTAAAAAATTAATAAAAGGAAATTTTAATTGAATTATACATGACCCCAATTATTTAAATTCTTTTTCATGCATGGGCCACGTAGGCCTCAAAATTTGACAAACCAGATGATGTATTAAGGATCCATTTCAGATTAGAAGCTCACATGGAGGCAAAGATCGCAGATAAGGATAGGAATGGACGTATACGTATGCAATAACTAAATATTTGGTGGGGGCACATTTACTTGTGCCCTTTGACAAGTTTCTCTGGTCTCCTATACCCACATGGATATGGTTGTATATGTTTATCTTTCTTGAATTCTCTCGCCCACATGTACTAATACCCTGTATTCATATGGGTATATAGCCATCTTTCTTGAATTCTCTATCCCATATGTTAATGTGACATAACATGTGATAGGATCTCTTTGGCGCTCCTTTTCAAACAAGTGAAGCTATCCCAATAAGGAATACATCCCAATTCCCAAATGGACACAGAGCATCCTTTTAACATATATTAGTAACATACATTAGGAAGAAAAAGATCATTAGACTGAGTTAATATAGGAAGATGTATATTCAACTAGTCTAACTCAAATAGCAAAAGCGTCATGTGTGATAAAAATTTCGCTTTTAATAAAAGGTATTGGCATTACATGTACTGACCACATTAATGATTACAATATTACATCTTTTGCCAAGAATGATTTACAAGATACCCACGTATGCAAGCGGATTCTACATCTATAAAGTTTTTGAAATGGCTAAAAGTGTTGTATGCACTAAAAATTTTTCTAACAATGTTTGGCAGAAAAACTTAAAATACTTCTTACTCATAAAAATGTTTTCTAAAGAAGCACATACAAGTTGTTTCTTTATGAAGTGCTGTGATTTTTAATAAAATTTCGACGCGTGCTTAACATAAGTACTTTCAAACCTTTGCATCTTCCAGAGCTTTTAATGCTTTCATGGGGTTAGAGACCATATAGACCAATGGCTAGAGGTCAATCTATCTTGATGCAATTCGATCCCCTAAAATTTTGTCAGGACAGAAGGCGGCCGTTTAGACTCTGCGTGTGTGAGTAAGAAAAAAATGCTTGTAGGGCATGGAATTGCATTAATTTGTCTCAACAAACTGCAGTTTACAAGTCAGACTGGAGTTATTAACTTTGAATCCAACAATCAAGGCTAGATTGGAGTTGGAATTTTCCCTAACGACCAGGACAGTTTTCCCATAAATAAGTGCCTATAAACCATGAGGGCAACATCAGCATGAAATTTGTGGTGGAAAGAGAGCCTTCAAATTTCCATGATTTTAAAGTCATCTACCAAAGTAAAGTCGGCTCAAGTGGCAATTTGTGCAATTAATCCTAGCTAGAGAAGTTAGTTTTCACCTACCCTAGTGTTAATATTTTGTTCTTTTCTCTCTTTTCTTTCCTGGCAAGCAGCCCTTGTGATAAATTGGTAATATGATTCTAGAAAATTTTAATTAAGCTTATATAATTAAGGCTACCCCAATTCAATTTTTAGGTGTATAATTCATTGCAAGTATTATGACATATTCAGCAGCCAACCGCAAGTTGTAAGCAATTCTTCGTTTAGATTGGAAATTGGATTCCACAAAATGAACACTTCTCTTCTTTCTTTCTTTCTTTCTAAATTTAATTCTAGTTTATTCTTTTGTTTTTTTTAATACAAGCGATAATCTAATCTACAAGGGAGGGGGATTTCTCACACACACAAAACTATGATGCCGTGATAATTCGAATCTGAGACCTCTAATATGCAGTATTCTATCATTTATGAAAAACTTGAGTGAAGACTTCTTTATTGCATGAGCGAATGAGCAATAGACAAACATAACATGTTACGTGTACTCATCCTACCATGTAACAAGAAAGTCCTCTCACGTAAGTTTTACTCGATTTACACATGATTAAGTATGACGACCCTTAGGTAAACAACAAATTTAAGGAACTGCTTTGTTGAAAATACAAAGTAAAATGCTTAGGCCTATTACAAGCCAAATCGAAACGTTCCAATAGCATAGGTCAAACACCTTTGATTATAATAGTTAATTTTGGATATATATATTTTTAAATAATATCATAGCATAAACATGAAGCCAAAAGAAGATGTCAACGCATTGTTAATTGGGACTCAAAGATTCAATCAGCCCTTGTGATAAATTGGTAATATGATTCTTGAAATTTTTAATTAAGGTTATATAATTAAGGCTACCCCAATTCAATTTTTAGGTGTATAATTCATTGCAAGTATTATGACATATTCAGCAGCCAACTGCAAGTTGTAAGCAATTCTTCATTTAGATTGGAAAATGGATGCCACAAAATGAACACTTTTCTTCTTTCTTTCTTTCTTTCTAAATTTAATTCTAATATACTCTTTTGTTTTTAAGTACAAACGATAATCTAAACTACATGGGAGGGGGATTTTACACACACACACACAATTATGATCTTATGGGGATTCGAACGTAAGACCTCTAATCTATAAGTAAAGGCCGCCAATATTTCCAAAGAAGAAACAGATAATGAAGCAATATTCGATAATTTATGAAAAACTTGAGCGAAGACTTATTTATTGCATGAATGAATGAGCAATAGACAAACATAACATGTTACGTGTACTCATCCTACCATGTAACAAGAAAGTCCTCTCACGTAAGTTTTTATGAATTTACACATGATTAAGTATGACGACCCCCAGGTAAACAACAAATTTAAGGAACTGCTTTGTTGAAAATACAAAGTAAAATGCTTAGGCCTATTACAAGCCAAATCGAAACGTTCCAATAGCATAGGTCAAACACCTTTGATTATAGTAGTTAATTTTGGATATATTTTTTTTTATTAAGACCGCCATAGTATAGTTTGATATCATAGCATAAACGTGAAGCCAAAAGAAGATGTCAACGCATTGTTAATTGGGGGCTCAAAGATTGAATCAACCATATGCAACTTTGATCGCTTAAATTAGATATTTGTTCTACATAGGATGTCTTTTTCTTCCAAGAGAATGAATGATTAAATTATTGATCTTCATCCCACAATATAATATAATGATTTAAATTCTTTATTTTTTTTAAAGATCCCCCTTGAGAATGTATTTCTAATGATCAAATTCAAAGTAGAATTCGTTCAACAACTGTCTTTCATTCCTTTGTTTTTTAGTCAATAGGGAGTGAAGGAATCAAATTTAGAAACTCTTTCACAGTTGAAAAGAGAATTAGCACAAAACAAATAGATTTAGGGCCTGTTTGATAATCTATTTTTGTTGTTGTTAGAGTTTAGAGGAAAAAGAGGGAGAATGAAAGTGAGAATGAGAGTGAAGATGAGATTGAGAAGGAAGATGAGAGGAGTTGATGGGAGGAATGCGTAACAAAAGTGAAAACAAAAATTAAAAACTGAAATATATTTCAAATTGTTTTTACTTTCAAGTTTTTGTTTTCACTTTTGTTATTCATTACTCTCATCCTCTCTCTCAATCTCATTCTCACTCTCATTTTCCTCTAATACTCTAGCACAAAAAATGAAAACTGAGAACTAAAATTGAAATGGTTATCAAACCGGCCCTTAGATTTCGAGAATTTATAACTAATTAAGAATTTGAACTACAATTACTTCAAGGTTAAAAAAGCATGAATTATGAATTTATATGAAACCAAATTTATAATCTTAGAAATATATGAGCATGACAAAATCCAAACTAAATTATGCTTTCCCAAGATGCCGAACTCATCTTTTTGATCTCCATCCCACCAAACGAACATGTTAAACAAGATGATGAGCAAGCTTAGTTCACTGAACATCCAATTTTCCGAACCCACTAATAAAAACCCTCGAGACAAAAGCAAACAGCCAAATTGAGGTTCACATGGACGGTGGATGGCTGGCTCCTTTTTTTTTGACTTGGAGAATAAATCAGGGCACAATGATGAGCCTCACATGGCTGCGAGTGACCTCCACGCTCTAATCACAGGCCATCATGAACCCAATGTCAGGCTGGTCCCGCATGCATCAAATCCCAACCCCACCACCTACGTGGTCACTAGCTATTGGTCCACGTTTGAGGTCGTATCTAAAATTCAATCACAGTGGTATCGCATGCACATGGGGAGCTAAAGGTTTCCTGGATGTCACACCAATGATGACCCAGCGGTCCAAGTCACAATTTTTTTTTTTTTCATATTTATTTTGTTCCATGGATTATATTTTTTGATAATATCCTAATTTATGAATTTGTAGGTAAGTTTCCTTTGTACCTTTCATTGATGGATTTTCTTTTTCTTGAATGACCATTTTAAATATATTGAACTTGCACTCTGGAATCGGATGTCTTCAAACTTATTCTCATTTGGACTATAAGGGGTGCAGTACGAATTGGTACTCGATACATACACTTAAAAATACCACATTCGAAGGATCGTCATGACATGACTAATGCAACATTTCGGGATCTAATTTGCGGTCTGATTAATCTAATACATATTTAGTACGCGTTCGTACGTACCATATGAAAGTCGCATCACTTCACCTCTCTTGCTCTATATAATGACAAAAGATCACTGGAAAATGTAAGCTTCCCGCCCCAAATTGGACCTCTATATCTCATGCGAATTTTCTTGCAACATATGCAAAGTCTACCACAAAATCCACCCTTCCCCTTCTTTTGATGTAAATAGTTTGATGTGTTGACAAACAGAGAAGCTTCCTAAAAAATTCGAAAAAAAAGGAGAGAAAACCGATAAAGGGTAGGGTAATCAAAATCATTATCACCATTCACCAGCTAGTTTCTAATGGGTATCCAATGTAATAATAATTGCACAGTAGATTGAGAGAAAAATGACAGTGAATAATGCAACTAAGAAATAAAAACTTTATGAGTAATAGGAAAACCTACCCTACTTATATCATATCGTTGAAAATCAGTTAACTTTGAATACATGCAATTATCTACTGACTACGTTTAGAAAATTCAAAAATTAAATCATTTAAGTCCAAATACATGCAATCACATGCAAACTAATACATTTGAGCTCACAATTTATACCATGCTGGTTATTTTACCGGTGGGCCATCCGTGCAGGATGCATTCAGCTAAAGAAAGTTAGCTTAAAGTGGGACAAAAGGGGACAAAAAAACACATATGCATGCATGTAATTATGCAAATATAGGTTGGGTTTTGGCAGAAGTAAAGATAATGGAGTTTAGTCTACGACTCTAATTAAGGAATTGGAGTGAGGGTGTGGCTCGAGATTAATTGAAGAAGGTTTGTTTGCGTTTAGGGTTTAGATTAACTTAATTATATTGTTATTGTGTGTTTTGGCCCCCACTTGCAGTTAAAGCCAGGCGGGGTATATGGGCCGCTGATTACGGGATTAAGTGGGTCCTACAACCCACGTTGGATGCTCTCTCATCACTGTCTTCTTGTTTTGTAGGCCTTCCCTGCCCCATTGCTCATTAGGATTAGGTGTCTACTTTTTTTTACTTTGGGCACCCCCCCTCTTGCTTGCACCCACTCACCCACACGCTTTTCTGGTGCACTATGCTTGCTTAGATCTCTTATTAGCTAGTGGGGCTTTATAGATTGTACTGCATATGTGTATCCTTCCCGTGCCCCGTGAAATCTTGTGTGGGTCCCCAGAGAATGTCCTCAAATCACAGCCGCTGATCACGCCTCAACTTCAGACTGACTCAAAGTCACTCTCTCTCTCTTTTGAGTCCAGATCTAAACAAACCCCTTTACTTTTCTCGTGTACCCAATTAAGGATTCAAGATTACATTTCATGCCTAATAGCCCTACCTCCTCTTCTGTGATGTCACATGACCTTACAAATGAAGTTAGCATAGTAGCTTCAATGTTATTCAAAGCATGTACATAAAGCGAAGAAGGAGACCAATAATTCAGATACCAAAAAGAAGAAGAGACATGTAATTCAAGTATAGAAGAACGAATTGTGAACGTGACGTTAGCGATAAACTCGAACATTTTCTTTCAAATTTTACGACACAAAATATACGAACTTGCCTAATGAACATAATTTGTGGATGTCTCTCGTAATTTGACACATCAGTATTGCCTATCTTATTCATGGTTTTAGTCAGTTTCCTCCGCAAAAGCGGTACGCATGAAACATCATGTGGGTTGTCAGAATGTGCCTTGACAAAAAGACTAAGCAAAACCAGTATTAAACATCATTAGGTGTGGAGCAAAGGAAAAATTGAACAACCTCCAAATAAATTTTCCGGGAAAAATAGAGAAGAGAAAAGAAAAGAAAAGAAAAAGGTGAAGATACCGACACTCGCCTACAAGAGCTTGCATAAACACAACCTCCCATCAATTGGGAAATTGGAGAAGAACATAGGCAGGCCCCACACTTATCAGTACAAGGTGCAATACAATTAGAGAGTGAATACAAGCGTTAGAGAATGAGAGTGGGGATGAAATTCATTTTATTTCTAGTTCTACATTTATGATGGGTTGAGTCTGAAAATTCCAAATATTGCCCCTAAAGCCACCTCCATAAGTACTCCTTCACTCCCTTCTTTAATCCCTCACCCTATCAGTACCTCACTGACTCTCTCTCTCTCTCTCTCTGTCTTTCCTTTTTCTCTCTCACTTTCTGTTTGTTTCTAGGGAAACTTCAGAAAAGAAAAATGGGTGTGGTGAGTGTTTCTGCTTGCCTTGCCTCTCTACTTATCTCACTAATGTGGGTCGCTGAAGCAAGAATCCCAGGGGTGTACAGTGGGGGTGCATGGGAAGCAGCTCATGCCACCTTCTACGGAGGCTCTGATGCCTCTGGCACCATGGGTAAGTAAAAAAGCTCTCATTTTCTTAAAATGTACGCATTCCCTATATTTCTAGGCAAAACTGAACAAAACCAGTCAAAGATCTACAGCCAAGAACGTAATTAAGCTAGCTTACTTAGTATTACTTAACTAGAACTTGTATTTTTCAGGTGGGGCTTGTGGATATGGAAATCTCTACAGCCAAGGCTATGGCGTGAGCACAGCTGCACTGAGCACTGCCCTCTTCAACAATGGCCTCAGCTGCGGTGCCTGCTTTGAAATCAAGTGTGCAAACGACCCAAACTGGTGCCACTCTGGAAGCCCATCAATTTTCATCACTGCCACCAACTTCTGCCCTCCAAACTTCGCTCAACCAAGCGACGATGGCGGATGGTGCAATCCTCCCAGGCCTCACTTTGACCTGGCTATGCCCATGTTTCTCAAGATTGCCGAGTACAGAGCTGGAATTGTCCCTGTTTCTTACCGTAGGTTAGTAAAGCTCACATGCTCTGTTCTTTATGCTCTGTTTTTCTGCTCTGATTTTAGTTTTGGTTGTTATTCTGTTTCAGCAAATTGGACATTTCTTGTATAATACATGGGTTACTTTTCCAAAACAAGCTTAAATGCATTGATTTTAGGTAGACCACTTTTTATGCTCTGTTTGTAGGTCAAATCTTGTTTTTGGATAATTTTCAGAGTAAATTAATACATGGGTTTGCTTTTAAAAAAACAAGTTAAATCAAATTAGACCGCTTTTGTTTAAAGTATTGTTGTGATCTTTCTCTATCTTGTGGGTCAGGCTTGTGGTACAAAATGAGTTGGACTCTGGTCTGGGTCTTTATTGCTTTTTGCAGAATGTCATGGTTTCTATCAAATCTAATTACTGACCATGTTGTGTCACAGAGAGCTCACTTGGATTTTAGTTATTCGTATTTTTTTTGTTTTTTTTTTCTATGGTGGTTGGGTTTAGTTAATTTCGAGTCTTTGACGTTTACTGGTCACTTTCAGCTGTCTGGCTCTTGCCCAATTGGTCCCAAACGCTGAAAGGAAATCTAGTATGGGTAACATGAATAATTAACTCACAAGAAACACTCTAGTTTTAACATAAGCTACTAGATTTCATCGAAGTGTCTCTGCTGCCATATGCCATCCTTGGCCTTACTCTAGGCCTGTTGTTATCTTACTAGAATAGCATGCGCCTTCGTCACATGATCATAATTTCCCCTTTTTTTTTCTTTCTATATGGTCATGTGACGAAGAATGTCTCGTGTCAAAATAAGTTGTAATATGTTAGATAGTCTGACATATTATAAATAAGTAATCAATAAACGTGGTATAAATAACTTTATTTATTATGAATTGACAATCTAATAACACACTATGTCAAATTCTCGATTAGGGTTGGTATGATTTTTAATTGTAAAGAAAAACTTGCATTAGCTACCAAACCTAGCTTTTCCGTGGATTATGGTCTTTGGTCTACGGCACGATCTGGACCGTACGTACTCCTTTTTGACTACTAAATCGTATGCGCATGTAAGTCACAGTTTTGTACGTAGAAATCAAAGACCATACCCAGCACAGTTCCCAAAAGTCCGAGACCCGTTGATCAATGTGGAAAAGGGCATTTGATTGACGCCCACCTTAAAACACGGTCCGCGATCCACGTAAACTTTCACCAGGTCGAAATCACGAACATACCCTTATACTTTTTGGCTTTTTGCGCAGGGTGCCATGCCGCAAGCGCGGAGGGATCAGGTTCACAATCAACGGCTTCCGTTACTTCAACCTGGTTTTGGTAAGCAACGTCGCGGGTGCAGGGGACATCGTGCGGGTGAGCGTGAAAGGATCCAAGACTGGCTGGATGAGCATGAGCCGTAACTGGGGTCAAAACTGGCAGTCAAACGCCGTTCTGGTTGGTCAGTCGTTGTCCTTCAGGGTCAGAGGCAGTGACAGGCGCACTTCCACCTCATGGAACGTTGTTCCGGCCAATTGGCAGTTCGGTCAAACATTCACCGGGAAGAACTTCAGAGTCTGAACGAAAACAAGAAAAAGTCCACATATTTATGATTTTCCCGCCATAATATATGTTTTTCCAATTTTACCCTTTCTTGGCGCCATTGTGGTGTTTTTACTAGATGCTGTTTTTGACTGGGTGTTGGAGAATGTGAAAGTGTGTTAAGTGGGGAGGGGGTTCAAGGACAACTTTGACTTTTTGGGTTGGTGTGATTTTGTGAGTGTGTGGACAGTGGAGGAGGGGCAGTAGGGTAAAAGTAAAAAAACAGGGTAACAAGTGTAAGGGAAATTAATTATTAAATTAAAAACCCAAGTGAGGAAATTGTAGAAGAGGAGGTTGAGGCGGCTGCAGAGAATTTGTAGCCCGCACCCTATAAATACTGGCAAAGCTAAAGTTGTAGTATATTATGATTTATATATGCATGAGAAATGTATTTCTAGTAGTAACTTTGTTATTTTCTTGTTTTGTTTTGATTTACTTGGAAAGTATATTTGGTTTGTTTCAATGGAACTTGGCTTTTTGTTTGTGGGTTTTGGCTTAATTCAACCAGCTTTACATGGTTTATATTGGATTTGAAGATGAAAGGGACTTGTAGCTCAAGTGTTTTAGACCATTTATCTCTGCGTCAGAGGATTTCCGTTACCCCAATATCGCTATTATTGGAAAATAAATATCGCATTTTGAGATATTTCCTGTTTCTTTACTACTTGAAATATTTACAAAACCTAAAGATTTTTGAACCCCACAAATATAATGGTAATTTTAATGATTTATGATGGCAAATGGGTCAATCGGTGAATGTGTACTAACCAAACACATGGGTGGGGTTGTGGGTATTTGATTTTCACTTGGCTAATAAGTTCTTTTCGAACATCTGCTTCTGTGCTTTACAGAACAAACATCTTTGGATTCTAACAACCCCAAAAAGTAAAACCTCTCAGTGCAGTGGGCTTTGGATGCCTTATGAAAATTTCTTGTCAAGAGCGAATCTGATCTGGATAATTTCTTGCTCATCACAAGGAACAACTTTTGGCGTTTTTGTTTCAACGGGTTGACATTCAAGACCTTCCAATCAATTAGTTAAAGAAGTACAAAAACAAATGTTTTTTGGTATAAGAACAGAAACATACATTATTCAGAGTTTAATATCAATATAGATGCTCACAGCCTCACTGCAGTACTGCAAGTTATTGATTTCCACCATAAAATCTCCTTTCCGGCTGGTGGTGGCTACTTGTTCCAGCTGCATGCTTCTTCGCCATAGCAACAACAGCATCAGCATGCCTCTGCCCCGCACGATGATTATTGAAATCTGTCTCACTAAGACAGACCACATTACATATAGCACAAGTCCTTAAAGTATGGGGTGCTGCCCCACTTTCAAGAACCTTCCTTCTCTTAGTTTCCAAATCCTCTACAGGTTGATAAACAGCTTTCCTCTTACTATTTTGTCCAGGGATGGGTTTTTTGCCTTTCAACTTATCCATGTTCATCTTGTGCTTTTTTCCCAATTTATGCTTATCAAGTACCTCCTTGGTGTCACAATAAACATTGCATATGTCACAATGAAGTTTTGTAGTACCATTTCCAGAAGCCCGAGAAGTCGGAGTACCATTTCCAGAGGCCCAAGCAGTCGGAGTACCATTTCCAGAAGCCCAAGCAGTGGAGTTGCTCCACAAGGCGGCATTCGGATTTGCAGTAGCAAAGTGTCCTGTCCCAATTGATGGCACTGAGATACCCTGAAAGATGGGAGGGTGGTTAATTTTGACATGAACAACAATAAAATTAAGGGATATTTGTTGATGTAATCGATTACATCAATCAATTTGTCACCTGAAAAAATAATTTAAGTGAAATGTCACCTGAATTTTTCAAAATCCATGATTTGTCACCTGAGTTTAACATCATCTGATTTTCCATCTATTTTCAAGGGTATTTTAGTCTTTTCATTTTCAAGGATATTTTAAAAATGGAAAAAATTATTATTAAAAAAATAAAGCTTAAATGTAAAAATGGCTAGGGATTAAATGTGAAAAGATATATAATTTTTATAATTTTCAAGGGCCTTTTCATAATTTTTTTATAATGATTTTTCCATTTTTAAAATACTCTTGAAAATAAAAAGACTAAAATACCCTTGAAAATAGTTGGAAAATTGGATGATGTTAAAGTGAGGTGACAAATCATGGATTTTGAAAAATTCAGGTGACATTTCACTTAAAAAAAAATTTCAGGTGACAAATTGAAACTAAGGTATAAGTTCAGGTGACATTTCAATGAATATCCCTAAAATGAATACAACACAGACATGCATTGATTGATGTAATCGGAATAACACCATAAAATCATTCTTCCATCAATTGACTTTGACTGCTAACAGTTTGATTTTGTGAAAGCAGACAATATGTTAGATCTTCGGACAAAAAAACACAAGATGTAATAACTTTAATGCAGAAAACAAAAAATTGCAACCAAATAATTGCAGTGCAGAACTCCATAAAGCAGCTGACAAGACTAACAGTGAAGAGCCTGAAATAATTGCAACAAAACCAGGCCAAAAAACTACAGAATGGAGAAGAAAATGTGAAAAGAGAAGAAGAAGAAGTAAAAAAGAACAAAGCTTCCTAGTTTTGCTCTCAGAAACTCATTTTGGCTCACTTTGCCCCTCAAACTACACCTCAGGTTTCAAATACCCAGCGACATTCATCTCTCTCTTCTCTTTCCCTCGTCTCTATTCTCTCCCATGATTCAGCCATATTCCTGTCTCACTCTTCCAAGGATGGAGCCATGAAAGCGGGATGGGCTGAACTAATTTCTTTTCCTCAAGGACAAATGCATATGCATAGATATAAATGTATTTCTATAACCAAAATTTATTAATTAAGGCTAATTAACAATGTATAACAAGATTCAACAAACTTATACCTTAAAGGCAAACAAGAGAAACAGCAAGTGACCCAAGGCCCACAAGCTAACAGACCACATATCAAAAAGGGCACGCCCAACAGACAGCACAAATGAAGAAAGGCTACAAGATGATACATACGAGGAAAGACTACTAGAGGATACAGCCAGGAAACAATATACTAGTACAGAAACTAACAAAAACTAGAAATACAAAATCCAACAACTAATAGATACAAAGACTATACAAGCTTATCAGTACCGAGGAAGGAAAGAAAAAACGAAAACCAGAAGCTGTGCTGCTAGAGTGTTGAGTAGGCTGGGCTAAAAAGCTAAAACTTCTAGAAATGATATTTTTTCCTGAGATGACCTGGGCTAGCCCCCACACTGTACCGTCCCTGCTATTTTCTGTGCTTGATTTGCTAAATACATAGGTACGGATTTTTTCTCTTATTTATTTGAGATTTCAACTATTCTAAGCAGCAACATAAACTTTTTCTGTTCCTTTGCATGATTTCCCGAAGAAGGAAGTGGAGAAGGGAAACTTGTGTGGCTATATAAGCTTGCTTTAAAACTTGGAAATAAATCCAGGGTCTTTGGAAATGAAGGGCCCATTTGATAACAATATTGTTTTTAGTTTTCAGTTTTCAAAAAATCAAGACAGATCATGAAAGCAAGGTGAGAAATGAAATGATAGATAATTGTATTGATCAACAATTAAATTCCACAAATCAACATTTAAATACACACATGAAAAGCCCTGCCAGACCCATTCCTTACCATCTTCTTTTACTTCCCTCACCTCTCCTTTAAATATCACTCCTGTAACCCACTCTATCACATTGATACCAACACAAAAAAGGAAACAGAATAAAAAGTGATAACAAAATCACAGAAATCTACCTAAAACAGATATTCAGCCTTTTTTCCAATTCCACCAAAACTAATTAAGGATGAACCTTCCCTGACAGAGAGTTTGATGTTCAAAAGCCTCACTGCACTTGCTTCTCAAATGTGATTTGATGCCTCAGTTTACTTGACAAGGTTAACTGACCTGGTCGCACATTTTTCTAGGGTGGGTTTTTGTTTGGGTGGGAGATTTAATATTTGGAGTTTATCTTGATTAGTACTTTGTTGCTTTGTTTACCATTGCATTTCTTTGTTGCCCCTGTTTCTGTAAAATTTTCAAGTTTGATTATTAATGCAACGAATTTACACTAATAAAGGGCTCTGAATGATCACAATATGGAAACTAGTTGAAGTCAAAATTTGCTAACATTCATATACATACATATTGAGGCATTTTACACACCCTTATATCAATGGAAATTATTCACAATCTCCAAACCAATTTTATACGCTCAGTGTCTTATTTCAATCTTGGGGAGCTGCAGATCCAATGGGTAAGAAAATGAAGTTATAGCCATCCGCCTTTGAGAACACAGAAACGACGACGTTAATGCAGCCATGGCAATGGCCCTTTTGCAAGCACCCCAAGACACTTCCTTCCAAGCTAGATAGTATGTTCAGGACTGTAAATTCAGCGTTCTTTGATCCCCTTGATGGGGTTGAAACACCTGGGCTGTTATTCACAAACTCATCACTAGAGTCAACAAGTTTTACAATAGTCTGAGGACTACTTTGATAGGGAGTCCTTGGAAATGGTGGTCTATGGGGCAAGGTCAGAGAGGCTGTGTTTGGAACCAAAAGAGGGTGAAGCATAGCAGGCAGGAAGATAGAGAGAGATGAGAAAGAAGAGAGGGAAGAGAGAGGATGTTGACAGACCAAAATGTGCATCAAACTTTGCCACGTAGGGACCACATCAACTTGGTCAATGGAAAAGACTATAGACTTGAAGGAATGGGGTATTTTGAAACACGAGGTGTAGTTTGGAGGAGAAATGAGTTCCAGGGGAAAAGTAAGACACGTAGCATAATTGGGGAGCAAATGTGTAATTAAGCCTAATAAATATTCTTCCATTGATTGAATCTTACTGCTAAAAGTTTTAATTTTGGAAAGCAGACAACATGTTAGATATTCAGATTCACCTACCATACATATGTTAGACAACCCCTGGCATATATTAAGCTTACAACAGGGACTAAAAATCTATGTGTAGATGTACGTTTAACCCATGACACATTTGCTCCCATACACACGAAAAGTGAATCCACCCTATTAAACACTCTTGTATCAATACAGTCCTGGTATGGTAGAGTGTAGATCAGTTATGTCTTTACACTGGATATGTTCAGATAAATTTCTGATAGACAGGGTGTGTGATCTCTAGTTTTCTACATACAAATTCATAAGAAGAGGGATCCCAAACTTCAGTTTTTTTTTTTTTTGTGTGTGGGGGAAGTCCTCAAAACTCAGTTCAACCATAGTTACCTATAGAAAAGACAACCATGTACAACCTTTAACAAGTACAACAGGAATTTCCGATTAATCCCTTTTCTGTTATTTGAATATCCAATAAGTACTGGAACAACCAGAACAAATGTAAAAAGAAAATTCATGAGAAGGCTCATCCCAATGGGTCAATGGCAATATATTTACTCAAAAATCCAGATCACACATTCAAACTGACATGAAAATGCACCATATGTATGTGGAAATTCATGATCCAAGCAAAACCAAAGTAAATTAATTTAAGTTGTGAACAACAAGAATACCATTTGCTGCAGGTTGACCTCATGCTGCTCAAGACCTTTCTTGTGCTCTTTCTTAAGATCATTCCATTGAGCTTCAAATTTCAACAAGGCTCTGCCCTGCTCTAAGAATGCCTTCTCAAGGTGGTACCTTAGGTCCTGAAAGTTTTGATGCAATTTTGCTATTTAACAGCATAAAATGAAAAATAAAGCTAGTAAGCTACTACAGGCCACAAAACCGGACTAAAAGAAATGAAATTGAAAACAGGAAGCCCTTTTCAAAGGCAAAGGGCAACATGGGCATCAAATTGAAACTCAGACTCACCAATGGCTTTATCCATTTCTTCTGAACAGCTATCCATTTCAAACCTGAAATACAAAAACACAGCTGGGTTTGGTGTTTTTTTGGCCGGCTATGCTTGTCTGCGAAATTGAAATCGGTAGGAACTTGGAACCCACATGAAAAATAAGTGTTCTGGAAAATTGGGCATCAGAGCATTTGATTGAAGCTCTTAACTAGGAAAAAAACAGAGAAGGAAACTGGGTTTAAAGGGCGATTAAAGAAAGAGGAAGTAAAATGGTACAGTCAACTATGTGAGAATCTGTAGCTGGGTTGGAAATTGAATGCAGTAAAGTGCAGTGTGTTGGGTTTTTGAAGGAAGAAAGAAGTGGCCTGAGAGAAACCAAGCAAACTTCGTTTCCTCCGCCCACCAATTAGCTCTCTTGCATGTATGCATGAAGAAGAGAGCTGGGTTCTTTTTGGCTAAGAAGAGAGCTGGGTTTTGTACCAGGAAATTCTCAGAAATCTGCGAACAAAATTTCTGCACTTTTTACCTGAGGGAGTGTACTGTGTTGGACAGAGTCAAAAGTGTTTCTTAACAAGGAAGAAGAAAGCCGGCTGGTCTTCGGCCCAGGCCCACCAACATGTATGCTGATGGGCCAAGCCACTTTCCTTCTCTGCTTGGAGAAATGAAAACCATTTAAATTAACTTAACCAGCAAGAAAGGGTGTTAATCGCTGGACATTAGCATTTTGATTTTAGGCATTGAAATAAGTGAAAACAACGAAAAAACTGTTTAGATCAGATATCCTATTATGCAGTCTTTAATGTTTGTTCTGCTAAGATTTGAATATTGATTTGGAATGGAGTTTGGTTTCTTGTATTACAATTAAGGTTTCTTGAATTCGAGGTAACAACGGTTTGATCTCATCTATTTTAGGTTTTCTTGATTTGCAGAGTCGAGGATCAACTATGGCGTACATGTTTGTTTTAGTTACAGTTGTTCGATCTCTTAACCTAGCATAATTCTCATTTCCTACAATTCCTTACTAATATGGATAATCCTGAGAACTAGATAGTCCAATTATTGGCATATCTACTTTATAAGAGTAATGACTTTGAAAAAGTAAAAAATAAAAAATGGACAATAGAGATTAGGGCAATGACCTAATAGTAATGGATAATGCTCTAAACTACTCTTATTCATAAACTAAAATTAGGAATAGCTAATTATATATATATATATAGCTCCCATTGAGGGATCCCTAAAATAAGCTTATTTGAGGGACACCTCTTGTAGGGCTCATTCCGGATTGTATTTCACTAATCCAAACGTGTATTTTGTAGATACTCATTCAAAGATCATATCTACAAAAAATCACTTGAAACCGATATCATTTGACTATTCAATTGAGTTATTGAAATTTTAGTACTTTCTTGAAGCACCGTGTTCATTGATTTTGTAGGACGATGATCTACAAATGAAAACCTAAAAAATAGATGGTTTGGATCATTGGAAAAAAAAATTTGTAGGGTACCCTAAATGGCGTCCCTCAATAGAAGGGGACTTGTATATATATATATATATAAATGATAGGAGTAGATATTTAAAGAGTATAGCTGGGTGGCTATACTATTTATTAATTTTTTTTTTAAAAGAACCCCAGTATAGCTGGGTGGCTATGATGTTTAAATATAATATTTAAAGAGTATAGTTGTGCGGCTATACTATTAATTTTTCTTTAAAAAAGACAAGATTTTTTTCTTAAAGAGTATCACCGTGCAACTATACTCTATAAATAAAATCTTTTTTTAACGTATAGTGGTGGCATAGCTATACCCATTAATAGCACAATATGAATTTCTCTTTTTAAATTACTTTAATTAGTAGTTATGTTTTACTTATCATTTACTAAGTGAACAATTAGTATTTATTTTTATTCTATAATATGTGAGTATTTTTATTATACGTATATTATACGTTTGCTTTTAAAAAAAAAACTGCATTTTGCCGAGTCTTTAAGACGTTTACGGAAAATGAAAATATTATTGAAAAATATATACGTACATGTATAATACAAGTATTAAATGGGAAACTGCTAAATTCTTTATACGTGGGATAACTCTAGAAAAGTAAAAAAAAGGACAATAGAGACTCAGGTAATGGCCTAATAGTAATGGATAACACTATAAATTATTCTGATCAATAAACGAAATTCAGGGAAAAATAGTTATATTAAAAAAAAAGGATTTTAGTAGATATTTAAAATTAATAATTATATTATTATTTTTTTAAAAAGGAACCAATATAACCGCGGGGCTGTACTATTAATTTTTTTTTATTATAAAGGGAGTGTTTCTTTTTTGGGATATTTGTTGAAATGTCACCTGAACTTATACCTTAGTTTCAATTTGTCACCTGAAAAAAAAATTTAAGTGAAATGTCACTTGAATTTTTCAAAATCCATAATTTGTCACATGAGTTTAACATCATCCAATTTTCCATCTATTTTCAAGGGTATTTTAGTCTTTTCATTTTCAAGGATATTTTAAAAATGGAAAAAATTATTATTGAAAAAATAAATCTTAAATGTCAAAATGGTTGGGGGTTAAATGTGAAAAGATATATAATTTTTATAATTTGCAAGGGTCTTTTCATAATTTTTTTATAATGATTTTTCCATTTTAAAAATACTCTTTAAAATAAAAAGACTAAAATACCCTTGAAAATAGTTGGAAAATTGGATGATGTTCAAGTCAGGTGACAAATCATGGATTTTGAAAAATTCAGGTGACATTTCTCTTAATTTTTTTTTCAGGTGACAAATTGAAACTAATGTATAAGTTCATGTGACATTTCAATGAATATCCCTTCTTTTTTTAAAGAGCATAGCCGTGCGGCTATACTATTATATAGTTTTTAAAAAAGAACCTGTGTGTTTTAGAGTATAGCCAGTCGGCTATAACCCATAAATAGAATCTTTCAAACGTATAGCGGCTATACTTTATAAATAGTATTTGTTTAAAACAGTATAGCCTCGTGGCTATACGCATTAAATAGCATAATCTGAAATTCTCTTTTTTAATTACGTTACTTAGTTGTTATGTTTTAGTTATCATTTACTTAGTGAACAATTATTATTTAAATATTTAAATATTTTTTATTTTTTATTAAATAATTTGTGAGTATTTGTGTATGATACGTGACTTTTTTTTGTGGATTGTTGAAAATTTTGTAAAAAACACTTGTCTACCTTTTTAGTGATACATGTTTTTTGTGTACTTTTTTTAGAAGAGTATAGCCTCGTGCACGGCTATACCCCATAAATAAAATATTTCAAAAGTAGAGCCTCACAACTATACGCTATAAATATATATTTTTTTATGAAGTATAGACGGGCGTCAATACCCATTAAATAACACAAGGTGCCAATCTAGCGGGTCATAGAGACCCCCATCACGTCATTAGCTAATAAGGTGCCAATCCAAGCTTGAGTAGAGTCAAGAGGCCATACGCCCAGATCACCGTTGTAGCTCGCCTGGGCTAGATTGTCAGCCACACAGTTCTGTTAATGGTAAATATGAGTTACAAAACAATTTCCTAGTTGTTCAACAAACTTTCTGCAGTCTAAGAGCACTCTAGCAAGAGGATGAAAGCTAGGGGTCTCAGACCTTTGGAGAAGCTGTACTGCAGTCGCAGAATCCATCTATACCACAAGGTTAGAGATACCTCTTTCTGCTGCCAATTTAAGGCCAAAGAATAGCCCCCATATCTCAGCATCCAAGATCTGGCCTTTGCCTAGATTAACTATAAAACCTGTGACCCAATCCCGTAAAGAGTTTCGAATCACACCTCTAGCACCAATAGCTCCATTAGAACTTTTCCAAGACCTATCTGCTAAAATATGAATACGGTTTGAATGTATTAGGTTAACTTTATTCTTCTCCATAAGGAAGTATATATAAAAGTTTACAAGGTGCTATACAAGGAATTAGATACAGTAAAGAATTAGGAAAGTATCTCCTAATTATACAATGATTTATCAACTATATAAAAATAGGAAAGTAAATCCCTTAATTAATCAAGGAAGTAATTCTCCTTGATTAACTAGGAGACTCGCGTCAACATTCCTCCTCAAGTTGGTGCATATATGTCACCAATACCCAACTTGGTAAGCGAGTCATAAAATACTCTTCCACAAACAGCTTTGGTTAAGTGTTTGTGCCTAATAAATTACGGCCTTTGTGACCGAGGAATCCTCCTCTCGGCCGTGGCCTTTTCTCATGGACTCAAAGAAACGGCAACATTTCGTTGCCTCCTGTTTTCTGACAACGAAGGAGAAAGCGCTAAGGCAAGATTTTCTCGGCCTCTCGAATAACCTCGCAGGCCGAGGCCGAGGAACTCGCAGGACACGGCCAGAGAGGTTATGGTCAGATCACCACGTAACCTCAGGGTCCCACGCTTCATTTAATGAAGTAATGCCTCTGTCCGCTACAGCAAATCCACTAGGGCATGAAGCATTTAATGCATGAGGGCAGAAGGGAAGTGATTGAAGTCAAGATTTTGTAAATCAGGGTGGTTAGGTACAAACATTCCATCGGATGTTCTTGCAATTAGCAGTCTATTCACCAACCACTAAACCAGAGCATTTAATGCATTCCCACGGCTAGAGGTGCAGAGCCCTCGATCTGGGTAAAGGCCGAGATCTGCCGAGATTTATGGGGGTCACACCACCATGCTTCACAATCCCAAATGCTGATCAGACCCAGCCATGCTTGCCTTGATTAGACTCCACCATGCAGGTCTTGTCAAGCCTCGATTGTCTCTCCAGGGCTCCCACTATAAAAACCAAGCTCAAGACCACATGCAAAGGGTCCAACACCAAAAACCAAAAGCCTCCCACGGAGCAACTTATTTTTTCTGTCATGTACTTTCAATATCTTTACATGCTTTCTTAGGAGTAGTGATAGATTGTAAGAAACATCCATTCATCAATATATCATACGACCCTTGATTTCTCAAGGCGCCGGAGCATCATCCTTGTTGGTGGGTTCTTGATCCATGTCTTCACATAACTTGTGATTCATCTCGATGGGTGTATCAGCAGGTTTGAATCCAAGCATTCTTGTTTCAATGAGCAAATCTAATACATACTTCCTTTAAGACAGAAAGATACCAGTTGTGGACCTGGCTACTTCAATTCCTAGAAAGTCCTTTAGATCTCCTCTCCTAAATCCTTCATATCAAAATTCCTGAGACAAACACTTCTGCAATTTCAGTTGCTTTCCTGTGTCGTTTCCAGTTACGACTATGTCATCCACATAAACAATGAATGCAATAAGTCTTCTTCCATCACGCTTCAAGAACAAAGTGTGATATGCATTACTTTGCATAAATCCAAAGTTCTTCATGGATTTAATGAATATGCCAAACCATACTCTGGGAGATTGCTTTAACTCGTACAATGACTTTCTGAGCTTACAAACTTGATTCTCCTTGTCACGAGCTAAGTTACATCCTGGTGGAAAGTCCATATATACTTCTTCTTCCAAGTCTCTATGTAAGAAAACATTTTTTTTACATCAAACTGATGTAATGGCCAATCGAGATTTGCTGCTAGAGACAGAAGGACTCTAATAGTTTTAATCTTGGCTATTGGGCAAAGGTTTCTTGGTAATCTATCTCATACCTTTGTGTGTACCCCTTCGCCATAAATCTAGCTTTATATATTTCAATGGATCCATCTGCTTTGAGTTTCATAGTATAAATCTACTTGCATCCCATTGTTTTCTTTCCATAAGGTGATGACACGAGTTCCCATGTGCCATTCTTCTGGAGAGCTCCCATTTCTTCAATCATGGCTTCTTTCCATTTTGAGTCTTTTAGTGCTTCAATTACACTGTTAGGAACGGGTATGTCGGCTAACTGCTTCACAAAGTGTACCCTTGACTCTGATAATCTGCTGATGGATACATAATTGTTTATGGGATATTTCCCTTTTGCATTAAGATCTACTTCGTAGTGAACTGGATGTTTTCCACAGTTCTTCCGTTTTGGAATCTGATATGCAGGCTCTGTGCCTTCTGAAATTAAATCATCATGAGATATTTCATTAATGTTATCAGTTTCAGGAAAAGATGTTACTTGAATGACGTCCTCAGCAGGTGATTGGTGTGGTACTGGAGCTGAAGAATTCTCCGAAGCGGGCAAAAACTCTTCAATGTTCTCCTCTTAATTTTGACAACAAGGAGACGACCGGTCACGGTCCTCGGGCGATCGGTCGTTTTGAAGCAAATTCGGATTTCCGGGGGGGACCGGTCGCTTTCAACCTACGACCGGTTGCTTTCAAGCATAGTCAAATTTCTTGGGGGGGGGGGGGGACCGATCGCTTTCAACCTACGACCGGTCATTTTCAAGCAGTGACTATTTTGAGGGGAAAATTTCTGAAATGTAAGAAGTGTTGGCATCTAGATCCTCCTCCTGTACGGCTAAAAAATACATGTCAGATTTTCGGAACACAACATCCATAGAGGTATAGACCTTCTTACTAGGAGGATGATAACACCAATACCTTTTATGATGAGGTGCATAACCGATGAAAACACATTTTTCGGCGCGGGGATCCAATTTGCTGTGTTGGTGATCATGTAAATGGAAGAAGACCACATAGCCAAAAATTCGGGGTTCTAGGTTTTGGGTAGGAGGTATTTGGATATGGTGTTGCAATGTTTCAAGGGAGGTTTGGAAATTTAGGATATTGGAGGGAATCCTATTGATAAGGTATGCTGCAAAAAGGACGGCTTCTCCCCAAAAGGTGTTAGGACCAATTTTGGTATATTGGCAATTTCCTGTTACAAAAACATAGAGTAGGTCTTTGTGTGTAACCTACAGTTTTCAAGTGACATTCTGCTATCCTGGATCAGTGTGGCTCAGAGACAATGCCAAGGTATGTTTTGCATCCATGCATTCATATTTTCATATTTGCTTGATCATCAAAAATGGCTATACGATGTACATGACTGATATATGATTTCAGTCTTATATAATCCAGTGCCAGACATCAATGAGTTTTTAACGATGGTTTTATATTCTTTAGATTGGCGCTTATTTAAGCAAAAGGGCTCTTTTGTCTTTACGGCTGGGTTTTTTAATTAAGTGGCTTTATTTGTTTTAAAGAAATAATTTATCTGTTAAAAAGCCCATTTTTGCTAAAAGCCTTTTTTGGTCTCTGACCTAGTTTTAACCGTGTAATAAAAGAAAGGAACTTAGCCTTTTTGTTTGGGTGTCTGCAACGTTGAAAAGAGAAGAACAACAAAATATTTTGCAGAGAGGTTTTTGAGAGTTCATATTGAAAACTCATGTGGCTGTTCCTTGTTAGCCTCCATGAGTGATTAAATAGTCATCTTTTCATATATGTGTGAGTTCATGAGCATTATGCATGTTGGTGATCAACAATCGTGCCTTGAGGTGTGAGCAGCCGAGACTAGAGTTGTGCCATCTCTTGTTGACGAAGGAAGACAAGATCGCTGGTTGGGTTGAGTAGCAAAGGCGAGTAGGCAAGTTTGCCTTGTGAGCGTTAGTCTTGTGAGTTGAGACTTGTAAGACCTTTTAGTATTCTTTCTCATAGTGATTTGTTCTCCGGCATAGTGCCCGCAGTTGTTTTCCTCATCTTGAGGTTTTTTACTGCATCAACATATCGTGTGTCCCTTGTGCAATTGTTTGTGTTTTTATTTGAATTTATTCTGCTGCGTATTCTGGAATTTTTGCTTACAGGATTGTTACAGTATTTCAATCCTACTGTGGTGTTTGAGTATTAAGAAACAGATCAGTTGGCCATTCTAGGGAATTTCAAAAGGGCCTAGGCATATTGGCACAAAAAAGAGAGGCACGAATTACTTCCAATAAGTGTCTATTCTTTCGTTCTGCCACACCATTATATTGGAGGGTGTAAGGGCATGAGCATTGATGAATGATGCCATGATCTTGTAAGAACTGATTAAGATCATGGTTGAGAAATTCTCTGCCATCGTCAGAACGAAGAACTTGAATTCTAGTATGAAACTATGTCTCTACCATTTGATAAATCTGTTGAAACTTGGAACTGACTTCCCTTTTTGTTTTGAGAAGAGAAACCCAGGTCATGCGTGTGCAATCATCAATAAACGTGACAAACCATCTACCTCCCCCCGGAGTGGTAATTTTAGCAGGATCCCAAACATCAGAATGAACAAGAGAAAAATGAACCAAACTTTTATTTGAACTTAAGGGAAAATGAACATGATGGCTCTTGGCCAGTTCACAAATGTCACACTTAAAACTGGAAATATCTAAATAGAAAAATAAGGAAGGATATAGCTTCTATAAATATCCAAATGAAGCATGTCTAAGACGGCGATGCCATAACCATAGTTCGGAAATTTTCTTCTTAACACTCGTACCCCCAATTTTGTAAGCTTAACTGAGGCTGGCTTCACTGTCAGATGTCAAGTCTTGATAGTAGAGTTTGCCCCTCCAAGTACCACAACTAATCGTCTTGCTGTTGAGAATGTCCTGAAAAACACAATGAGTAGGCCAAAAGGTTACAGTGCAATTCAAAACCGTAGTAATTTGGGCAACAGACAAGAGATTATGATGTAAGGATAGGATAATCAACACAGAATCCAAAGTGAGGGAGTCAAAGAGATAGAGGGAACCCTTCCCAATTACTCCAATTACTAGAGAGGGGGTACCATTGGCATTATACACCACCGATTGAGAAGATGATGTATGAGAGGTAATTTGTCCACGATCAAAGGTTATGTGATCAGTGGCTTCGATGTCAATGACTCATGTGTTTTCTTTGAAGAACTATGTAAAACATAACCTTGGGTACCTGTTGTGGCTACAGAGGCAGAGGTGGGAGCCGGTGCAGTCGAACCAGCGGGACTTACAGGAGCTGAGTCGGAAGATGTGTTGAGTGATTTGCCCCTATTCTTATGCGGAGCTTTGGAGTGGTCCCACCAATCCGAGTACCTAATCAATTCGTAACAGCCATCACATGTATGTTTGCTTCCACCACAGTGAGTACATTTGTGTTCCGAACGAGAGCTTGTGACTTGAGTCTGAGAAGCACCATTGGTAGAAGATGGAGGGCCCCGTGGATGTTGAGTGGACAGGACATCAGTTTTTGGAGTGCTGGTCTTGGTCAGTCTTTGTTGAGCTTCGCGACGGACATATGCAAAGGTTTAGTCAAGGTCTAATTTGGGATCTTTGCTAGGATTTCCCCCCCGGACTTGATCAAACTAAGGGTCGAGTCCGGCAAGAAAAAGGTGAACACGAAGACGATCCAGTTCTGTCTGATGTTCAGTCATGTCGGCGTCGCAGTGCATGTGATGAGGAGTGCGGTAATCAATCTCCTGAAAGATGGTCTGCAGCTGGCTGTAGTATTTGTGGATAGGTGCACCATTCTGTTAATGGTGAACACCCGTTTGTTGAGATCAAAAAGGAAAGTTTCATCCCCACCATCAAAGTAGATTTTCTTCATGGCATCCCAGATTTCTTTGGCGGTACTCAAACGAATGAAACGACTCATCAAGTCGGGAGACATAGAGTCAATGAGCCACCCTTTCACCTGAAAGTTCTCCGTACACCATTTGCTGTAGGTGGAGGAAAGCTTCGAAGGTTGCGGGGCGTCGCCGCTGAGGTACCCAAATTTTTCGCGAGTAACATACACATCTCCATAACTTGAGACCAAAATGCATAATTGGTCTCAGTCAAGATGATGCTGGTAAGAAACGGAGTGTTGTCACTATGAATAGTAACAATTTGGGAGGTTGGTGGCGTGGAGGATGGTGGAGTGGAGTCGGTGGGTTTGGAAGTTGAGACGATATCCATGGCAATGGAAGGATGTAAGAATAAGAGAAAAATATGTGGGATGTGTATGTAGATCTGAATTTGGGAAAGATAAATATGAGGGATATGATTTAGGGTTTGTGTTTGAAGAAATTTGATATGAGGATTTAGGGTTTGTGTTTGAAGAAAGTTTGAGATGAGAATTTAGAGACAACCGAGGATCGATTGCTCTGGTACCATGCTAAAATATGAATATGGTTTGAATGTATTAGGTTAACTTTATTTTTCTCCATAAGGAGGTATATATAAGAGTTTACAAGGTGCTATACGAGGAATTAGATACAGTAAAGAATTAGGAAAATATCTCCTAATTATACAATGATTTATCAACTATATAAAAATAAGAAAGTAAATCACTTAATTAATCAAGGAAGTAAATCTCCTTGATTAATTAAGAGACTCACGTCAACACCATCCACATTTAGTTTGAAGCCACCAACAGCAAGGGCCTCCCAAGCTAGAGCAACCTGAGTCTTGAGAGTTTTGGACTGGGGAGCATAAGCATTAGAGAACCATTCTCTTGCAGCATTCAAAATAACAATCAGCGGGCTAAAAGGAAGGGGTTCCTCATTAAACACATATTGATTCCTCCATTTCCATATATACCAGCAAGTAAAGACAAACCCAATGCTCCATGACATATCCCAGCACTCTCCAACTATTAAAACCAACAGGGGAGCTGATGATCTATTGCACTAGGTCCTCGCTAAGCACCGAGAACAGCTTTCCAATATCCCACCAACCATCAATGACAAAGCTGTTGATATTGCAGTTTAATTGCTCTGGGGTTAAGGTGTCTGTATGATTCAACAAAGGCTCAGCAGAAATCTAGTGGTCTTTCCAGAAACGAACAGCATTCCTCTTACCAATTTGCCATTGCATTCCTTTACAAGGAGGTCAGCATCATGTAGGGTGGAGCAGCCTCTGCTAAAATATGAATATGGTTTGAATGTATTAGGTTGTCTTTTATTCTTCTCCATAAGGAGGTATATATAGGAGTTTACATATGAGGGTTTTACAAGGAATTAGATATAGTAAAGAATTAGGAAAGTATCTCCTAATTGTACAATGATTTATCACTTATATAAAAAATAGGAAAGTAAATCCCTTAATTAATCAAGGAAGTAAATCTCCTTGATTAATTAGGAGACTCACGTCAACACTCCTCCTCAAGTTGGTGCATATATGTCACAAATGCCCAACTTGGTAAGTGAGTCATGAAAAAACTCTTCCACACTCACAGCATATGCAATATCTGATCTTGGATGACGTATGAAGAGTAGAACCTTTGGTGGTGGTGATAGAAGAAGGAGTCTGAGTTGACCGCATGCTTCTGTGAATCTGCAATAAGATGGTAAATCGTATGGGTTCCTGACATCGCAGCGGAAGAAGATGTGATATGAGAAGGTGAGGAAGGTGATGTGAGAAATTTGATGTAGGAATTGGATTTAAGAGGTATGTGTATATGGATTTGGATAAGGGGAAAAAAATATGAGAAATTTGAGGAAATTTGAGATAAGGGTTTAGGCCCTTTCACATGAGGAATTTGATTTAGGATTTTGGATTTGAATAAGGGTATTTGAAGAAATTTGAGAAATTTGATATAAGGGTATTTGAAGAAATTTGAGATAAGGGTTTAGGCCCTTTCACTCCTTTTTTTTTTTTTTTTTTTTTTTTTTTTTGGAGAGGAGTTTGCCCCTCCTAGTACCACAACCAATTGGCTTAACAAGAGCTGAGTCAAAAGATGTGTTGAGTGATTTTCCACTATTCTTGCGCGGAGTTTTGGAGTGGTCCCACCAATCCGGGTAACCAATCAATTCGTAACAGCCAGCACGAGTATGTTTGCTTCCACCATAGTGAGTGCATTTGCGGTCCGAACGAGAGTTTGTGACGTGAGTCTGAGAAGCACCAGTGGTAGAAGTCGAAGGACCCTGTGGACGTTGGGTGGCTAGGATAGTAGTGTCTGGAGTACTGGTCATGGTCAGTCGTTGTTGAGCTTCGCGACGGACATATGCAAAGGTTTGGTCAAGGTCTAATTTAGGTTCTTTGCGCAAGATTTCCCCCCGGACTTGATCAAACTGAGGGTCGAGCCCGACAAGAAACAGTGTTGAGCGGAAGGATAAAAAATATGTGTTTAGGAATTGAAAGGTATGAGGGATATGTGTATGGAGATCTGAATGTGAAGCTATAAATATGAGAAATTATCTTTTTCACTCCCCCTCCCCCCCTCTTCAAGGGGGGGAGGAGAGCACTTAAATTGTAAGAAGAACGCAAGCACAGGTCACAAGGAACCTGGCTCTGATACCATGCTAAAATATGAATATGGTTTGAATGTATTAGGTTGTCTTTTATTCTTCTCCATAAGGAGGTATATATAGGAGTTTTACATATGAGGGTTTTACAAGGAATTAGATATAGTAAAGAATTAGGAAAGTATCTCCTAATTGTACAATGATTTATCACTTATATAAAAAATAGGAAAGTAAATCCCTTAATTAATCAAGGAAGTAAATCTCCTTGATTAATTAGGAGACTCACGTCAACAGCCTCGTTTTTCTTTTAGGGAGGGTGTCCTATGATTGCACCACATGTCCTTTTTCATTTTTATTTTTATTTTTGTGTGTTTTCATCTTAAAGAATTCATAAAATTAAAAATTAATTAAAAATTAATTAAAAATCAGAAAAATATACATAAAATTGCTACAAACTCCCCACAACATTATCTTTGATTATGGAGGTTTAAAGTCATGATTCAAAGTATTTGAGTTTATGGTAATGATTGGTAAAAAGAAACAAGAGTGTTAGTTCAAAGAACACAAACTAGTGCTTTGGTTTGTTTAGAAACAAACAGAGTTTTTTTTTTTGTGAATTTTTTTTGAATGGTCAAAATTATATTTTTGGAGCATGAGAGAGTATAGAATGTCACAAGGAGTTCGTAGTAATTTTTGATGTCTTTTTGGATTTATAATTTATTTAGTGTGAAGTTTTATTGCAATTTGCAACTTAACACCGACAAAAACAGTCGTTGCCGTTTGGGAATCTAGTCAAGTTGTCTTTTGGAAAAGATAGTACTTGGGATTAAATGTTTATCCAATCCGGTGTGGTCCAGTGTCCAGTCTGTCCATAAGCTAGTTCAGTTTTCGATTTTGGAGCAGAATCTGTTTTTTATTTATTTTATTTTATTTATTTATTTTAATAATGTTTTTTTTACAAAACTCAACTAAAACTTTATTTTTAGGGTTTAAAAATTTACATATGGCCTAATTTCGTACAAAGGGAGGTGATTGGGCCTAGAAAAGATAGGTGATTTGGAGTTGGGCTTAGGAAAAGATTAGTTATGATTTTAGAAATTTAGCATTAGGGTTAAATATTTTATTAAAAAAAAAAAAAAATACACAGCCAGCCCAGTTTGTTCCAGTCCAAATTTTTCACTACAAAAATCAAAACCGGACCAATCAGGTTCAATTCAGTTTTTGGTCAACTCGGTCTGATTTCTATCCAACCCATTAGGGTTGAAGACCCTTACCCTTGGAGAACATTGTCATCCCTACTCCTAGTTTGTTTTCTGAAATGAACTTTTGAGGGCATCGAATATATGATCACCCTAATAAAAGTAAAAATCAGGACATATATTTAGAGAGAGGTTTATTAATTATATTATGACCGTGCCCAGGATACTTATCATTATTCTTTTCATATTTCTTATACAGCCTTAGGTCATATCCACATGTTATATCATCATATATGTATTCGTATTTTCATAAAGTCCATGGTGTACAAGTCTTATATGTATGACCTATGAGAAGAAAACAAATTGTATAACACAATTGTTTTCGTTCAATAACAATCCACTGAATTGAATTCAAGCAAACCAACGTATGATTGGTGCCAGAAGAAATTAATCACTGGCCTTTATCAACATACGTATTCCTTCCACCACACGTTGGTCGAAATGTATTGTTATTGGGGCTGTTTCCACTCAGCTCCCTGGTGTCAATTTTGTATTTGTCATTTTAACAACCATAAATACAACAAACAGTGGTTGCGAGAACAACAGTATTCGAAGGAAATGAAGACGTCTCAATTTGGAAAAGCAATTCAACAAGGACTGATTTGTTTACGTCTAGATAAACAAAGTCAAAGTTCTTGGTCCAATTCTTTATGGCCAATTCTTTGCAAGTGACTAATGGAAGCAAGTCAAAGTCTTTTGTCTTTGGAAAGCAAGTCAACCGTGGCTGATTGTAATGACCGGGACTTGGTTAAGCGCATTACTCAATCTTATTTATAAACCAGTTTGCCATGCCTTCATAATCAAACTCAAAATTCAGAATGGGGGTTTTCGTTATGAAACTGATTTTATTAATATACTCACTTGTGAATGGAGCATTGTTCGTTTGCTCCATGCATTTGAGAATGGGAGGCAACGAGACCGATAGGCTTGCACTGCTGGCCATCAAAGCTCAAATAAAGCAAGATCCTCATAATGTAACGAGCTCCTGGAATGAATCCATTCACTTTTGCTCGTGGCACGGTGTCTTCTGCGGTCGACACCATCGCCAAAGGGTCACAAGGCTAGACCTCCGATCTCAAAAGCTGGCAGGGTCCCTATCCCCACACATAGGAAACCTAAGTTTCCTAAGGGCACTAGAGCTCCGAAACAACAGCTTCAGCAATAAAATCCCTCCAGAAATTGGGAATTTGCGTAGATTGCAGGTACTGTCTCTAAGCCGTAACTCATTTAGTGGCCCTATTCCATACAACATATCATATTGCTCCAACCTCATCTTCATGGACATCGGTTTCAACGAGTTGGTGGGTAAAATTCCATCTGAATTTGGCTCTTTGTCGAAGCTTCGAAGAATTGTTTTAGAAGTCAATAATTTAACAGGAGAGATCCCTCCTTCCTTGGGAAACCTTTCGTCCCTTGAGAGACTTGCTGCAGTACGGAATAACTTGGTGGGAAGCCTCCCTACTTCTCTAGGCCAATTAAAAAAATTAACATTTTTGGCATTTGGTTCAAACAAGTTAACTGGTACCATTCCTCCCTCCATCTATAACCTCTCTGCTCTTGAAGTTTTTGCCGTGGAAGTCAACCAAATTCGAGGGAGTCTTCCATCAGACTTGGGAAACACCCTTCCTAATGTCCAAATCCTTAGCATCGGTGCAAACCAATTTTTTGGATCCTTGCCACTCTCACTATCGAATGCCACGAATCTATTTATGATTCAAGTTCACCGAAACAAGCTAATGGGACCGTTGCCGGATTTCCGAAAGCTTCAAGACCTAGAGTTATTCATCATTCAACAGAATCATCTCGGAAGCGGTACAGATGGTGACTTGAGTTTCGTTTCGGACTTGACCAATGCCACAGAGTTAAGAGAGTTGGTGGCGGGTGTAAACAATTTTGGTGGTACGTTGCCCGTATCAATATCAAATCTTTCAACCAATCTTCAACGGTTTTGGTTTCCCAGAAACCAAATACATGGAAGCATCCCAACAGAATTAGGGAATTTGGTCAACTTGGAGTCGTTAAATATGAGGGAAAATAGCTTGACGGGTAACATTCCCACTGAAATTCAGAAGCTTTCAAGCCTTGTGGAATTATATATTTCTTTTAATACATTATCAGGAAGCATTCCGTCCTCTTTAGGAAATTTAACCAAGTTATACGAACTCTCCTTACAAGGAAATAATCTTGAAGGCGTTATCCCTTCAAGCTTGGAGAATTGCCAGCGGTTGATATTATTGGATTTATCTAATAATAAACTTAGTGGCGCAATACCTCAACAAGTTATCGGCCTCCCGTCCTTATCACAGCTTTTGAACTTGTCGACGAACAACTTTACGGGTTCTCTTCCGATGGAGGTTGGAAAGTGTTGGAAAATTTAATATTAACTAATATTGATTTTCCTATTTGAATGGAAATTAATAAAATCCATTGGGTTAAAGACATGACCCTTGGGTTAAAGACATCTTCACATGGGGGGTGACAACTCTTCAGACCAAGGGATGCATTGTTTGCCTTTTCAGATTGAAATACCTTTTTAGAAAGGGTATTTCATCATCTTTAAATAGAGCAATCCTCCTGCAATTTTATGAATTCAATTTAATTCTCTACATACAGACTTTCATATATAGAGAACATTAGAGTTTTCATAAAGAGAGGTTCCTGCATAATTTGGTTCAAAGTTCCTTGTGAATTGCAGTGCTTCTTTCACAAGGAGGGGAGTCGTTGTATCCTGGGAGGCGAACGCTAGTGAACCATAAGCACCAGTGTGGGGCGTAATTCGTCTTAAGGTCAAAGTGTCCAACACTTGCCTCGACTCAATTAAGGTTCTTTTAATTCAATTCTGCTGTTGTAAAAATCTGTTTTATGTGCAGTATTTATTTTGTTTATTTTATAGCAATTTAGCACTCATATTTCCTACAATCTTAAGACGAATTATTATGTGTTAATTGCTATATACAATAGTCTGTATTTGCTAGATATATTAGTCTTTGTTTATGCATGTAGATGAAAAGGTGCAAAACAATTTAAATTTGATGCATATGTCAGCCTTACTGCATTGATGACTTGAGTTTTAATTAGTTGATTATTTTATTGAGTTGATATGCCTGGTGATGTATATTAAGTATACAACAGCATAGGGGAGCCATTGTGTCGCATTTGGAAATAAGATTCATTCACCCACTGCATGAACATATAATTGCATAAGACAGTAGGCATAATTTCAAATGGAGATTGTCTTATCTTTTGCAAAAAATTCTGTCGGTCATCAAAAGATGTTAACCGCTCATCTGGAATTTTATGGAGGCATTGGGTTTAGTATTCCAGGCATGATGTTAACTGGTTTTAATGCAAAACAGTTACTTGGTGATAGATGCATGCAACGGAATGGCAATGTATGTAAAGTTTGTCGAAAAGAAACTTCGTTTGGCCTTATTGGAAAATTTGTGTCTGATCTGGAAAATAAGGTCATGGTGGAAAGATGCAAACTGTTGGATATGCTAACTACAAAGACAATATTTCCGTGATTTCAAGTTGATATGCTTATTAGATTTGAAATTTGGAAAAACTGATGTGATGTATATGATGTCTGTATTGTATCTGTTTTGGTTCATGGATTTTGAATTCATGGATACCATGTAGAGGATATTCATATGTGTAACAAAATTACACAAATAATGAGAATCCGAAAATGTGGGGGTCTATTGCAAAATTGCACTAGACGTAATTTGCAAAGTTCTTAAGGTATGAAAATTCATTGGTAGTTTAATAGCAACCAAAATTGTAAGAGAATTGTGGGGGTGGCTTAACTATCTTTGTAATATCATATTTGTGTAAGAATGGAAAAGTAATTTGCTCTTTAAAAGAGCTTAAGAAGTGAAGATATTTTAAGAATAAATATCTCCATTTCCTATTGAATGAGATGCATATGGACAAAAGGGTACCAAAGCCTTACCCTACGTATAAATTGATGTGCACTTTATAAAGGAAAATTAGTTTTATAATGATTTGTTTTAATCAATTAATGAGGGTATGGTAACTAGAACATGTTAATTATGTTATAAACATGGTTCTATTATTAATGCAACATTAAATTGATTTAAAGGAAATTATATAGAACTATTATCTCATTCTTTAAGGATAAAGTAAAAGTTTTCTCCTTCTTAGGCATATGGAAAAATGATTAAACAGATTGCTTAATACCTTCCACAATTATGTGAAAATTGTGGGGGTGACAGACATGAAGGAAAATTTGGAATTGTATTTCCTAACAGAGAAAATGGAAGTTTTTTAGCACCACATTTTGTGGAGAGAGGCTTTGGTGTTCACAAGAGTTTAAATTTCTCTTATGCAAGGTATGAGAAGGTTAGAGACCTTCCTATAAGTACCACAAATGTGGGGGTGTCTAACCGAGTATTAGAAGGTTACTCAGTTGACACAATTATTAAGTCTTAACAAAATAAATTAAAACTACTCTTGAATGTAATTTATTTCCATATATGAAGTTATGATGGCAATATATTACAGAAATAGTCAACCTAGTGGATCCAATATTTAAAGGTTAGACTAAAGAGTTAGTTGATCATCGAGGGGAATGGGAGTATAAGCCTAAATATTTAAAGTCTCCATAGTGGATACCCAACCTAGCTGACTGGAGATCCCAAGATCTAGGTTCAAAAGGGACAACCAAATTATGGATGACTAAGTAGTAGCACTGCTGAGATTACATCTCCTACCCATGTCCTATGATGAAACAGTGCTGTCTATAGAGTGTTTCAGGGTAATCTTTGATTTTAATGATTCCTATAGCTTGGAAATCCGAGTGGGGTAGTGCAGGATACTCTTAATAGGAAGTCACCTATGTGAGTGTGAAATGAGGCCGTTTCTATGAGAATTTTTTAAGGCTTGAATTCTCTAAAGCTCTCATGAATACCAGGAATTCTCAGGGCCAAAACGAGCACAACCGATCGAACCAGATATGTTTAGAAGGGTGTTGTGTGAGTGCTATTGTCTGGGTTTACATAAACGGCTGAACAGTTCAAGACATCACGTTCACTGATTAGCCAAGTAAATCCGATAGTATTTCACTATGGAAGGTTCAAGGCCAAAAGCTACCTATCCAGATGCAGTATTCTTCTAATAGGAACTCTCTCTAGTGTCTTCTTTTTTTGTTTGCATGTTGTTGAGTCAATTTCCATTCATGTGGGGGATTGTTGGAAAATTTAATATTAACTAATATTGATTTTCCTATTTGAATGGAAATTAATAAAATCCATTGGGTTAAAGACATGACCCTTGGGTTAAAGACATCTTCACATGGGGGGTGACAACTCTTCAGACCAAGGGATGCATTGTTTGCCTTTTCAGATTGAAATACCTTTTTAGAAAGGGTATTTCATCATCTTTAAATAGAGCAATCCTCCTGCAATTTTATGAATTCAATTTAATTCTCTACATACAGACTTTCATATATAGAGAACATTAGAGTTTTCATAAAGAGAGGTTCCTGCATAATTTGGTTCAAAGTTCCTTGTGAATTGCAGTGCTTCTTTCACAAGGAGGGGAGTCGTTGTATCCTGGGAGGCGAACGCTAGTGAACCATAAGCACCAGTGTGGGGCGTAATTCGTCTTAAGGTCAAAGTGTCCAACACTTGCCTCGACTCAATTAAGGTTCTTTTAATTCAATTCTGCTGTTGTAAAAATCTGTTTTATGTGCAGTATTTATTTTGTTTATTTTATAGCAATTTAGCACTCATATTTCCTACAGAAAGTTGAAGAGTCTGGGTGTACTGGACGTTTCTAATAACATGTTATCCGGAGAACTTCCTAGTAGCCTTGGTTCATGTGAGAGTTTAGAAGTCTTACACTTGCAAGACAACTTCTTCAAGGGGTCTATTCCCTCATCTATGATCGGGATGAAAGCCTTAGAAGAATTAGACCTTTCTCGCAACAATTTATCAGGTGAAATTCCAAAATTCTTAGAGGGCTTTGTCTTGTTGAAGAAACTAGACCTCTCATTCAATGAATTTTGGGGAGCGGTACCAACTGGAGGAGGTGCTTTTAAAAATGCAAGTGCGATTTCAATTACTGGCAACACCAAGCTCTGTGGAGGTATTGCTGATCTGCAACTGCCCAAGTGCAAGTCCCAAAAAGGAGGATCATCTCGTAGATTGAAATTAATAATCCCTTTAGTACTTTCTGGACTTGCTCTTCTCGGGATTGCTATGGTGATTTACTATTTCTTTCTTTGTTCGTCGAGAAAGAAAAGGAAAGAAATTCCGTTGAGCACATTGGCTAACAATTTTTTGCAAGTGTCATATGCTACTCTCCTAAGAGCTACTGACGAGTTCTCTTCGGCTAATTTGATTGGTGCAGGCAGTTTTGGGTCTGTGTACAAAGGAATTCTTGATGATAATGATAAACGTCAACTTGTTGCTGTGAAGGTGTTCAACTTGTTACGCCATGGAGCATCAAAGAGTTTCATGGCCGAATGTGAGGCTTTAAGAAACATCAAGCATCGAAATCTTGTCGAGATTATGACTGCGTGTTCTAGTGTTGACTTTCATGGTAATGACTTCAAGGCTCTGGTTTACGAGTACATGGACAGAGGAAGCTTAGAGGAGTGGCTGCATCATCCTACTGAAATTGCAGAGGTAAGAGAGGCACTCAATCTAGAGCAAAGGCTAGACATTGCCATTGATGTTGCTTGTGCATTGGATTATCTTCATAATCATTGTGAAACACCGATAGTTCATTGTGATCTTAAGCCAAGCAATGTTCTTTTGGACAACGAGATGACTGGACATGTTTCTGACTTTGGACTCGCAAGATTTCTCTCCCAAGCAGCTGGTATTAATGTTTCCAACAATCACACAAGTTCCATTGGAATAAAAGGAACGGTTGGTTATGCTGCTCCAGGTAAAATTTTCTATCATATATGCTTTACTGTCCTTTTTTTAATTTTAATCTTACATAATTCAGCTACTTTATATTCACAAATGTGCTAACAATATTTTATGATGTTTGAATGGTAGAGTATGGTATGGGAAGCGAGGTATCAACAAATGGAGATGTCTACAGCTTTGGCATTCTCTTGTTAGAGATTTTCGCAGGAAAGCGACCCACCGACGACATGTTTAATGGGGACCTAAACCTTCATACTTTTGTTAAAATGGCTTTACCTGAGCGAGTTACGGACATTGCAGATTCAACACTTTTTGAAGGAGACAACAGCGAGAGAAGAGTTGAAAAAATTGTGGTGTGCTTGAATTCAATATTTAGAATTGGAATTGAATGCTCTGCTGAATCTCCAACAGAGCGTCTAAAGAATATCAGTGATGCTGCATATGAACTGCATTCCATTAGAAACGTTCTTCTTCGATAGGAACTTTTTCTGCTACGGGATTGTGTGATATGGGGTTCTTCTTAGAGATGTTTTTATGCGCTGCCTGAGAAATACTCTTGTTGCTGCTACAGTAGATGAGTGTTCTACTACCTTCTTTTCTTTTTTTGGGTCGAACTTCTTCTACAACTACTACGTCGTTTTATTTGTGTGTTTGGGCCTGAAACCCTTAGAAATGTGATCAAACAACTACAATATTGTCAAAATCTCTTATCTTAAATAAATCTGAATGTGCACTTCATCCCATTGCCTATTTTATAAAAACTAATTGTTACTTCTTAGATCAATTAGTGTGTATTGCAAATTGCAACTTAATGCGAGCAACAACAGTCGTTGCCATTTGGGAATGTAGTCAAATTGTCTTTGGAAAAGACAGTACTAGGGATTAAATATTTATACAATCCGGTGTGGTCTAATTTGTCCATAAGTTAGCTCGGTTTTTGATTTTGGAGTTGGGCTTAAGCCATATCCACATGTTATCATCAGATATGTATTCGTATTTTCATAAAGTCCATGGTGTACAGGTCTTATATGTTTTCGTTTAATAACAATCCACTGAATTGAATTCAAGCAAACCAACGTATGATTAGTGCCAGAAGATATTAACCACTGGCCTTTATCAACTTATTTCTTCCACCACACGTTGGTGGAAATGTATTGTTGCTGGGGCTGTTTCCACTCAGCTTCCTGGGGTCAATTTTGTATTTGTGATTTTAACAACCATACAATACAAGTACGACAAACAGTGGGTGCGAGAACATTATTCGAAGGAAATGAAGTCGTCTCAATTTGGAAAAGCAAGTCAACGTTTAGATAAACCCACATCAGCTTCCAATCCAATGACAGCGTCTGCTTGATTTATGGCTAATTCTTTGCAAGTGACTAATGGAAGCAAGTCAAAGTTTTGTGTCTTTGGAAAGCAAGTCAACCGTGGCTGATCGTAATGACTGGGACTTGGTCAAGCGCATTACTCTTTCACAAAATGACCACAACTACTATTCAACATAATATGATCTTTCACAAAAATAACAACACTAAACATAACTTTTTAGTTTATTACCTAAACATTCTTTTAAAAACCTCAACCAGTTCTGTTCACGGTTAACATGATTTACACAACAATTTCCAAGTTGTTCAACAAACTTTCTGCAGTCTGAGAGCACTCCAGCAAGAGGATGAAAGCTAGGGGTCTCAGACCTTTGGAGAAGATGTACTGCAGTTGCAGAATCCATCTCTACCACAAGGGTAGAGATACCTCTTTCTGCTGCCAATTTAAGGCCAAAAAACAGCCCTCATATCTCAACATCTAAGATCTGGCCTTTGCCTAGATTAACTGTAAAACCTGTGACCCAATCCCCTAAAGAGTTTCGAATCACACCTCCAGCACACCAATAGCTCCATTAGAACTTTTCTGAGATCCATCCACATTCAGTTTGACGCCACCAACAGCAGGGGGCTCCCAAGCTAGAGCAACCTGAGTCTTGAGAGTTTTGGACTGGGGAGCATAAGCATTAGAGAACCATTCTCTTGCAGCATTTAAAATAACAATCAGCGGGCTAAAAGGAAGGGGTTCCTCCTCATTAAACACATATTGATTCCTCCATTTCCATATATACGAGCAAGTAAAGGCAAACCCAATACTCCATGGCATCCCAGCACTCCAACTAGTTTTAGATAGCAGATTACTATTGTTTACACCATAATCAACCGAGCATATCTGGCTTCAAAACGACTACTGTTCTCTCACGCCGAAGGAAGACACTCTTCCACAACGACGTGCGCAAAGTCCCACATCGGAAATCTACACAAACCTCCCACTCTCACCTCCCTATAAATAGAGACTTCTCTCAACTTAGAAGGGGGCTCTCTCCATGTATAAATGTATTGATACGCTGTTATAATGATAAATATACTTCTCCGTGGACGTAGCCCATTCATTAAGGGTGAACCACGTATATCTTGTCTTCTTTACATTTATCGCTTGCCCAAGTCTTTACATACATGCTTAAGGTCCTCACCTTCATCCATCATCCATCACAAATTATCTCTAAGTTGGACTCATTCTTGGCCTAGCCATTTTGAGCATCAACAGTTTGGCGCCGTCTGTGGGAAACGATACTTGAATCCCATTTTTCTCTACCAGCCCAGCTGGCTCCTTCACCTATCCGGGCCCGTCGCCTCTTCTCCACTCCACACTCAGCTATGCCTACTGAGGATAGCCACAATGCCCAGCACTATCCCCCTCCGGAGGGTACCTCCCAGAGGAAACCTTCGGCGGAGGTCAATCTCCAGGCCGAGGTGGAACTCCTCCGCGCCAGTGTCATCAAGATGTCCGAGAAGTGTGACCACCTTCTTTCCAAGAACGTTGAGCTGGAGCATGACTACCGCACCCTAAAGCGTAACTGGGAAAAGAACCAAGCCCAGGGCTCCCAACGCAGTCTTACCCGGGAACATGAGCATACCCAGCCACACCAGCCAGAGCACTCCCACCATAGTCCCCCAATCCAGCCCAGGACCAGCAAGGGTAAAGGTCCCCTCCATCCGGAGACAACCAAGGCACGGCAACTCCGCATCTCCCCACCAAGGGACCGGCCTCATGAACCAACAAAGGTCTACAGGGATTGCAGGGATCGTATCTTGGACCGTCAGGGGAAACCCATTCATATTTCCGTTGATCTCCAAAACCCAAAGGTGACGCACCTAGGCCCCCCAGAGAAGCCTACCCAGCTACCCCCTGGGGAAGGTCTAGGGGACTCAGAGAACTGGGGGCAGGATTACGTGGAAGACTACGAGTCTTATCACACCGAGGCATTCGAAGAACTTTATCCAGCACATGGCCACCCACACACCAGGCCTCCAGCACACGAGACTCTCCCTCATGCCGACCCGGCCATGAGGCTTCTCTTTGAGAAGGTTCGACGCCTGGAGAGCGAGCAGCAGCGCGCCCATCAACCCCTTTGGGCGAAGCCACGGCCTGGGCCCTTTACGGAACGCATCCTTAACTACCACCAAGAGAAGGAAATCCAGCCCCTCCGCATCGCCTTCTACACTGGCACGGAGGATCCTCTTACCCATATACATTCTTTCCAATCTGCCTTGGGGTGCAAGGGCCTAACTGACGAAGGCATGTGCGTCCTCTTCCCTTCCACCCTCAGCGGCGCGGCCCTGAATTGGTTCTACAGGTTGAACCCTTGCACCATCAACACATTCGACAGTCTGAAGCAGGCCTTCCTGGACCATTTCATGATCCAGACTGATCGCCTCTACTCTGCAGACGACCTATACATGCTTAGGCAGGGCGAGGACGAGCCCCTTCGAGAGTATGCAGCCAGGTTCAGCCATGAATACTCTCCTGCTGCCCAGACACTGATGATCGTGCCGCCTTCGGTGCTTTCAAGAGTGGCCTCCGAGAATCCAACTTCCGGTACTTGGTGCACAGCAACCCTTGGAACACATATGCTGAGCTAATGAAGCAGGCGGCAGTTCATGCCAAAGCTGAGTACTTCAACTCCAAGCGTGGCCCGGCCACCCAAGCGCGTAATCCTTTTGCTAAACCTCCACCTGCTTCAGCACCCACCCCGGCCCCACCTCAACATTCTACTCCAGCCCCAAGCACCCAGGATGCCCAGCACCCCAAAAGGAAGGATAGCTACCAGCATACCTTCAACAATAACAAGCGGGGCAGACACGGCAACCACCACCAACCCAGCAGAGGTAACCCACACGGGACAGGTGATCGGGTGATCGGCTCCACTCCCCTTCTCACCCAAGCCAAGGTTCGAGGTGTTCACCACCCTGAACACTACCTACGAGAATCTCCTGGTGAACGAGGCACCTATCATACCCAAGCCTCCCCCTCGGAGACCAGGCAGCAAGCCTATGCCTAACACCGGGGTCTTCTGTCGCTTTCATCAATTCGGTGGCCACGATACTGAATCTTGTGTTGCCTTGCGCAACATCATTGAGGGACTTATTCGCGAAGGGAAGCTGGACAAATACGTGCACAATCTCCCACCCCCACCTAACCCTCACCAACGGCAGATCAACATGATCTCAACTATCAGTGGTGGTCCTACCCTGGCTGGAACATCTAACAACTCCATCAAGCATTATGTCCGCTCCACCTATGCGCACCAGGTCTTCAGCGCTGAGCAGGGACGCTTGCCAAAAACACATAAATCAGGCTGGGCTCCCATTACCTTCAGCGAGGAGGAGGAGCGTGGTGTCATTCTCCCCCATGATGACCCAATCATTATCCGCGCCGACATTTCTAACTTTGATGTTGGGCGTATCTTGGTGGACACCGGCAGCTCGGTCAGTGTGATGTTTGCTGAGGCCTTCAACGAGCTCCAGGTCCCGTCTCACTTACTCGACCGGAACATTACACCCCTGGTGAGCTTCTCTGGTGAGGTGGTCCAGCCCATTGGAAGCATTCATCTCCCCATCTCTATTGGAGCAGCACCCCAGCGGATGACAATCACCACTCCCTTCCTCATTATTGACTGCCCAACAGCCTACAATGTCATCCTTGGACGCCCGGCCATGACCCAAATGAAGGTATTCATTTCCACACATATGCTACTACTAAAATTCCCCACGCCCTATGGCACAGGTACGGTGCGTGGCGACCAACTTGGTGCCCGAAGTTGCTATGCTTCAGCAGTGAAGTCCACTAATCGCCAGCATAGGGGTGAGGCCCTTGCAGTAACCCAGGTTCCAGCCCCACCTCGAGCTGGCACCGAGCGCCCAGAAGACCCTAGGGAGGAATCTGTCACCCAACAGGCCGAGCCTGTGGAGGACCTTGAACTGGTTACTCTCGATGAAGACATCCCGGACCGGCAGGTCAGGATCGGCACCTCCCTCTCACAGGAACTTCGCTCTGATCTTATCACTTTCCTCCGTCTTAACTCTGAGGTCTTCGCTTGGTCATACAATGACATGCCTGGCATCTCACCAGACATCATCTCCCATCGGCTAAGCATTAGCCCTGCCGTCCGACCCGTTCGGCAGAAGCGTCGGGCTTATGACCCAGAGCGATATGAGGCCATGAGGGCAGAGGTGGATAAGTTGAGCACCATTGGATTTATCAAAGAGGTGGATTATCCCACCTGGCTGGCCAATGTGGTGATGGTTCGAAAGGGCACCAAAGGCTGGCGCATGTGTGTCGACTACACCAACCTCAATCGGGCCTGCCCGAAGGATAGCTTCCCCCTACCCCGCATCGACCAGCTCGTTGACGCCACAGCTGGCCACGCTCTCCTCAGTTTCATGGATGCCTACTCAGGCTACAACCAGATCTTTATGCACCCTGAGGACCAAGCCCATACATCCTTCATCACGGACCGTGGCCTCTATTGCTACAAGGTCATGCCCTTCGGCCTCAAGAATGCCGGGGCCACGTATCAGCGTCTGGTGAACCACATCTTCGCTCCATTGATTGGCAACACCATGGAGGTATATGTTGATGATATGCTAGTCAAGAGTCGCACTACTGACCAACACATCCCCAACCTCTCCGCCATGTTCACCATTCTGAAGCGGTATAGGATGAGGCTCAACCCCACCAAATGTGCATTTGGGGTGGCTTCAGGCAAATTCCTTGGCTTCATGATCAGCCAAAGAGGTATTGAAGCCAATCCCGAGAAGATCAAGGCCATATTGGACATGGCGATACCCAAGACAATCAAGGACATCCAGAGCCTTACTGGGCGTGTCGCAGCCCTGACCAGATTCATCTCCAAGGCCACTGACCGCTGTGCCCCTTTCTTCAAGGCCCTTAAGGGTAGCAAGCGGAGCATTACCTGGACCGCTGAGTGCGACAAGGCTTTCAGCGAGCTCAAGGAGTATATGAGCCGAGCCCCCTTATTGTCCACACCTGAGCCCGGAGACACCCTCATGATTTATCTCTCCATCTCGGCTACAGCGGTTAGTTCCGTACTCATCCAGACAAAGGAGGGTGCTGAGCACCCAGTGCATTACGTCAGCAAAGCATTACAAGATGCCGAGGCTCGATACCCGGACATCGAGAAATTGGCATTCGCCCTGGTGGTTTCGGCTAGGCGTCTCAGACCATACTTTCAAGCTCACACCATCCATGTCTTAACCAACCACCCGCTCCGGCAAGTGTTGCAGAAACCGGAGACTTCTGGGAGGTTAGTTAAGTGGGCCATCGAACTTGGTGAGTTTGATATCCACTACAAACCCCGCCCAGCCACAAAGGGCCAAGCCGTGGCTGACTTCATATCTGAATTCACCGAACCCTCTACTGTGGCCAGTTCACAGACTACGATCGAGCCTACTCCTACATCAAGCCAGATCCACGTCGCCGGCAACGGCACTCTAGACTTGACTCAGCCCTTGTGGACCTTGTATGTAGATGGCTCTTCCAATGCCCAGGGATGTGGAGCTGGCCTTGTTCTCATCTCCCCAGACAAGTTTGTCCTTGAGTACGCCCTTCGCTTCAAATTCCACGCCTCCAACAATGAGGCCGAATACGAAGCACTTTTGGCTGGCCTTCGGTTAGCCAAGGAGATGGGCGCCAGGCAAATTCAAATATTCAGCGACTCACAGCTCGTTGTTCACCAAGTGAACCAAGACTTCACCGCCAAGGACGCCTCCATGACAGCCTACCTCCAACATACCCGCCATTTGCTTACAACTTTCAATGCTTATCTCATAAGCCAGGTGCCACGCTCTGAGAATAGTCACGCCGATGCTCTGGCTAGATTAGCCTCGGCCATAGAGCAGGGCATCGGCCGGAATATCCACATGGAAATCTTGGATCAGCCCAGCACACGGGCACCACTCATCTGCGCCATCGATCACAGCCCCACATGGATGGATCCCATCCTTCAGTTCTTGCAGAACCAGACACTACCTGCTGACCCTGCTGAAGCGCGGCGTGTCCGCTATCGCTCTGCCCGATACCTAATCCTTAATGGCGCCCTATACAAGCGTGGCTTCAGTCTCCCCTACCTTCGGTGCCTGACCCCAGAGGAAGGTAATTATGTCCTCAAAGAAATCCATGAAGGCATCTGCGGTAGTCACTTAGGCGCTCGGTCACTAGCGCATAAGGCCATTAGGCAAGGATACTTCTGGCCCTCACTTCACACTGACGCCCAGGCCTTCACCCAGAAATGCGATAAGTGTCAACGATTTGCCAACATCCCTCAACTCCCAGCTGAACCATTGACAGCCATGGTCAGTCCCTGGCCATTCGCGCAATGGGGACTTGACCTCATTGGTCCTATGCCTGAGGGCAAAGGCCAAGTCAAGTATGCAGTCGTAGCTGTCGACTACTTCACTAAGTGGGCTGAAGCTGAGGCCTTAGCCACCATCACTGCAGCTCGCATTGAGACGTTTGTCTGGCAAAATATCGTATGTCGCTTCGGCATCCCCAACACCATCGTCACGGATAACGGACGGCAATTTGACAGTGCAAAGTTCAAGCAATTTTGTTCCAACCTCAAGATAAAGCTTTGCTTCGCCTCCCCGGCCCATCCTCAATCCAATGGCCAGGTCGAAGCCGTGAACAAGATTATCAAGAGGACCTTGAAGACTAAGCTTGACAAAGCCAAGGGTTGCTGGCCAGAGCTACTCCCAGAAGTACTCTGGTCCTATCGCACCACCTTCCGTACCCCACAGGGGAAACACCGTTTTCCCTTTCCTTTGGTACTGAAGCCGTGGCACCAGTGGAAATTGGCCAGCCCACATACCGAACCTCCACTTATGAGGCCGAAGCCAATGACGAGCAGTTAGCCCTAAACCTCGACTTCATTGATGAGCTCCGTGACCAGTCCAACATGCGCAACGTCGCGTACAAACAGCGCATCGCTAAGTACTATGACTCCCGGGTCAAACCCCGTGCCTTCAAGGTTGGGGACTGGGTCATGCGCAAGGTTTCCTTGGCCACCAAGAATCCTACTGAAGGTACCTTGGGCCCAACATGGGAAGGTCCTTATGAGGTTACCAGAATCTCTCGCCCCGGCGCTTATCAACTTCGTGATTCCAAGGGCAAGATCTTGCCTCATTCCTGGAATGCCGATCATCTCAAGTACTACTACAAGTAAGCATGTCTAGACCCTAAGACATTATGTTTTTATGTTTTCTTAAATTTTGGTCTCGAGCCTTGACTCAACCAACTCTTGTACTTTTGCCTTTCGGCACATATTCAATAAAACGCCCGACTCTGGCTCATTCTCATCAATCACATGGTTGACACAATTGATATCAAATGACAACAAGTCTAATATCATATCAAGTGTTTTACATAAATAACGAGAATACATAAAGAAGGTCAAGCCTTCAGGACATGCGAGCTTTGTGTTGTCCCCGGCACCATCGTGCCTAGCCACATTGCCTTGCCACATGCAAGCTTGGTATCACATTCGGCACCCTCGTGCCCAGCCACTTCACCCTGCAACATGCATCTTTGCGCCTTCGGCACCCTCATGCCAAGTTCACTCCCTCCAGTGTCCTTCTTACTTGGGGACTTGGGGGACTATGGGTATTGCACTATACAGCTTGGAAGATGAACTATGGTATTGCTGGCACTGCACGGGTCATCCTTCAAACATAGCATTTCTCAAAATGCTATCGATGGCTGAGCTCACCCATGGCTCTTCTTCTGACTCACTTTCCGAAGGGTCTGAAACAGAAGAATCATATAGGGCTTCATCTATCATCAACTCATCCATCTGCTCCACGAAATCTCGGAGCCTTGTGGTCATGTACACTAATTGGAAGTGAAACTCGTCAAGCACACTTAAGTAAATGCCAAACTCGTCTCGGATGTTACCTGTACAAAACATGTGACTGCTCAACACAACAGTTCTGGCCACAAAATTCCTATCTAGCAGATATACCCTCCAGGTATCTAGGCAACGTGCCAGCGCCGCAAGCTGCATCTCCTCCAATCCACGATCCGGATCCCAATTTGGAATCATGCCTTCAATTTCCCTTATCACTCTACCTCTATGAAACAGAAAGGCATCTATGGTAACTTCTGAGGGATCCATGGCAAACACAACCACGAGCACCTCAATCAACTCCAACACTGGCCGCATAATGGTGTCCTTTCCCAAAGGATCTTCTGGTGGGATAGCTGGCAGTGAGTCCAACAGAACCATTGGGCTAGGCACCTTCAGCATGCTCAATTCGGACTCCTCCTCCTTGAGCCTTCCACCAACGGCCTCCTGGAATTTCTCCATTAACGAGATCTACAATAAGCAACAATTTGGAGAAGGCTTGGGAGATAGCCTCCTGGAGTTTCTCTTGATGGATCTACAAGATCGAATGAGGAGAGAAAGAGAGCCGAAGAGAAATGAGAAATGCCAAAGAGAAATGAACAGGAAGACAGGGCCGAGAGGAAGAGAGAGACGCAGGAATGTAGGTGCGGCGCTAGGTTTAGAATTTGGAGAGACTGATCTGATAATGCCTTTTATATAGAGCTATATATACGGGCCTGCTCTCGTGCCTTAGCTCTGACATCAACAGGCCCAGCCAGCTCCAAAAGACTCACGGACCAGCCGTGCGCAAAGTCAGCCTTACTGACACAGCAAAAGATCCTACTGAAGCACAACTGATATCAAATGACAACAAGTCTAATATCATAGCATACCAAAATAACCTTGCCCCAGGCAAGGCAAAATGTTCATACATAGCAAAATAAACATCAAGTGTTTTACATAAATAATTGGAATACATAAGGAAGGTCAAGCCTTCAGGACTCGGTCGAAGGGGCATCCCCAGTGGCTGGCTCTGACTCAGGTGCAACAGCCATATCATCAGTCGAGGACTAGGGGAAGGAGGCTCGCCACTCGTGTCAAAGTCAATCCTAACCGAAGGGTTGAACCTCGCCACCCTATCCTCCCAATGCATCTGCATCGCCACCATCCATTCCTGATGTAGCTCTTCAGCTCCTCTGAACCCCGAAATGACTCGATCGCTTCGCTCGGGCAGTAGCTACCTCCTCAGCCCTCGACCGCTTCATCTTTGCCATCTGCAGCACCAGGGTGTTCTTCTCTTGGATGGCCTCCTGCGCCTCCGCTATCTTGTCCTTGGCCATCTCATTGCGCCTCCTCAACTTCTGGATCTCCTTCTCTGCCTTGGCCATATGCATATACATCTCACCATAGCTCTGCCACACACAACACAACCAGTCAAGGGCAAATTCGAATGGTATAAACAAACTTATAAGACATGAGAACTTACATAGGCTTGGGTAAGGAGCGTCTTTTGGACCCGAGCTGCATAGGAGTTGGCCGGGATCTTCGCCAAAACCTCGGGGTCACTCTTCACGCCCTCCAGGAAGATGTTCACCAAGGGAACCTCCTGTCGATGCATAGCCAGGTTCACCTCCTTCTTCTGTCGGCGCAACTCGGAGAAGTCTATCTTCTACACCCCTTCGGCATACACATCATCCATACCAAAGGGGAGTTTCGGCGGCGCCTTGGGGTCCAAGGGAGGAAGCCTCGGCTCTGTCCCCATCACACTCTTGTGGGCTTCCTCCAGCGCTCTTTTCTTGCCCAGCACATCGGCAACCCGACCTTCATCATTCATGGGACGCTTACCAGCCGCCCGCTGAGCACCTCCTTTCTCTACCTTCTTGGCCCGGGACTCCCTGAGTAGTCTCTGCATCTCGGGATCATCCAGATCCGTGACCACTTTCGTGCTTCCCTTTATGATACCTGCCACTGCACATCAAAAACTAAGTCAGTCACAACTTCAACAAAGAATTATAAGACAAACAACAACGGTGCCCGGGTACTTACTCCCTTGCAAAAGTCCGGACTCGTACAGGTTCTCCTGAGTGACTAGGTTCTTGCGCTCGCGCTCGGTCTCCGACAACGACGACCTTACCTTCTCAACCTCGTCCTCTTGCTCCTTGGAGATCGGCCCCCACTTCACTGAACCTGCACAAAAGGTTAGATGTAACTTAGCCATTTATACTTGCACAAGCACAAAATAAAGACCCAAGAGTCAAAACACTACAACACAACTAGTCTTAAAGGATGGGGCTAAGGACCTATAGACTGGAAGTGGTAGGAACATGTCTGGAGACGGTCTTCCTGGGCGGACACTCCCAATAACCAGAGGCCATGCACCACCTGTTCCTCCAAGACTTCTGCGTGGAAGGCTTATGACCAATAAAATAACCTCTCTCTTTTGCCTTTCGGCAATTAGCTTGTACCCAGCCAAAAGTCCCCTGTTGCTTTGAAATTGAGTACAAGTACATGAATTGCTCGAATGTTGGCTCTCCCAACCCAACCAACCACCAAGCAATGTATACACCATGAAGCAGAAGCCAGAAGTTGGGATTATACTGCCCCGGCGCATACCCCAGCTTGGCCAACATCATCTGCACCCAAGGATGAAGCGGTAGTCTGAGCCCATGCTGGTACATATCTGTAAAAATCATCACCGAGCCCTCCGGAGGGTACCTAACTACATCAGCTGCAGTGGGTAACCTCAGGACCACATACGGGGGAACACCATAATCTCTCTGAAGCTCAATCAACTTCAACTCTGTAAGCGTATTCCGCACAGCCAAAGGGATACCAACCCGTATGTCCACTCCCTCTGAAGCTGAAGCCACGGCTACACTCACAGACCCTGATGGTGATACCTGGTTGCGTGAGCCCATCTCTGATGAACGAGGCATAGCTAGACCCCGATCAGCTATAGCCTCTAACATCTGCATCTCCCTATATGCCTCAGACCCGGAGTCTACTGACAGATCACTCCTCACACCCTCATGAACTACCATACTAGCTTCTACAAGTCCTTCCACCAAACCCTCAGTCTGAGAACTCTTATCTTCGGAACAAATATATTCACTGGCCTCTTCACTCTCAGTATCATCCCCACCAAGGGCAAAGGGGTCAAGACTCTCTCTATCTGAACTTCCAGACATCTACAACATGCAGAAACAAGAAAAAGGGACTAATGCATATGCAAGGGAGATTCAAGCACAACAACACAAAAATGGATGGCATCTACATACTCTTTAACCTAGATGCATACGTTCATCACGTTCATGCTCATATTCAAGGTGTTCATCCTACTCTCCAATGTGTTCATACCGAAAACGGAATTTCAATTCAAAAAAATCAAGGGAAATAAGGTCTAACCTTGTTTGAACCACCACGGAGGGTCGCCAGAAATCACCTTGGCCTAGCACCACCACGAAGTATTTCGCCGGAAATCTCCCTCACTTTCTTGAACTGTTTTCAAGGACTTAGGTATGCTTGCCTTCTCCACCTATAGCTCATATTTATAAAGCCCTAGGGTTACAAGAGAAAACCTAGCACCCTTCCACTCTCCCCCTCAAACCCTTGCACCTGCAAAAATTTGGAATTCAAAATTTCAAAATTTCAAAAAAAAAAAAAAAAAAAACAGAAAATGGAGGTTCGGTTCCAAGGCGTCAACCACAAAGCAACATAGACATTAAACAGATAATCAAAGTGGCACCCTTGCCGAGACTCCAACATGGCTTACCTTCACAAAGCTATCTCTCACCAAGGACCCATCTCACGGTCCCAAGTCAAAAACCACCAAGCACTCGGGCCCAGCCCCCAGGTCCTTCTCCCAGCTTCTCTCAGCTCCAAATGGCCCAGCCACTCAAGTCCTTAGCCAAGTACTCGAACCTACCGAAGGCCCAGCCAAGACTTGAGCCAAGCCCCACTTAGCCCCAAACTGCCCAGCTCCGCAATTCCTTGGTTAATAGCCAAACCTGTCGAAGGTGCCAAAGACCTAGCTCCAATGTTCAAACCGACCTTGCCGAACGGCAAGGTCCATTCATATCCAAATAGAGGCTTCAACAAAAACAGCTGCTCACCAAGTCATCCTCCACCTTAGAAATTGCTCAAGGCACCCAACTAGGAGCCCAGCCTCAAATCACCAAGTCATCACCTTGCTGAGCGCAGCCACTGCCCTCGTCGAAGCTTGAACACAGCAGAAACACCTTGGAACAACACAACAACAACAACAACAAAAACCTTCAAAATCTAATCAAGACACCCTTGCCGAACGGCAAGGGCTGTGCAAATACAAAACAAGGGCACAAAGAGCCACCATACCAAAGCCACAGCTCGACTCCAGCACCTTTTCGCAACACCGAGATGCTGAAGACCCAGCTCCAGCTCGTTTCCGAATGGTATCAAGCTTCTCGTCGAATCTGCCCAGCAGCTAAGCTCCTTGCCGTCACAAACCGAAGCTCAACTACCTGTGCACCACTCCGTATAGCCCAGCCTCAAAACTCTCAAACCACCCTTCGAAGGAGAGTTGCGCAGAGGACAAGAAAACTTGCTGACTGTGTGGCGACAGCCACCTTGCACTAAGGACCCAGCTCCTTGCCAAGCAGTCCCAGCCCCTCCACCGAAGCACAAAACTACCTACGAAGCTTTGCCGAATCAGCCCCCTTCTCTAGTAGAACTTGCCGAAACCACCTTGTCACCTGCCGAGAGTTTCAACAGCTCACGAAAAGTTACCAGTCACTGGCAGGTCCGAAACCTCACCAAAAATCCTTCGACTGATCTCTGCCAATCGCCAGCAACCTCACCAAAATCTCAAACAAAACCCCCTAGCTGCCCTTGCCGAATGGCAAGGGCTATACAGAATGTTTAAGAGGCACCTCCACAAGCCTTGCTGAAACCAAGGAGGCCTCCCGAGAATTCTATCAAGGAAGCCCAGCTCCAGCTCACGCCGAAGCTCAATCACTCACAAGCTCACAGTTCAAAAAACCAAGGCCACCTGCCGAACCCAAGAAAACAAATCGGAAGCTTCTCACCTTGTCCAAACTCCACGGTGCTGGGTAGTCTTTCCGAAACTCCAAGTTTACGTATGCTCAAGCTCCGGCAAACCCGGCAACGGTCCAGCTCACAAAACTGACCGAAACAAAGTTAGGGACCTTGCCGAACGGCAAGGCCCGTAAAAACAAAAAAGGGGGGCTCCTCAGAATGCTCACCGAAGCAAAGACCCAGACTCTAACAGACTACACAGAGCAACCATGGCAGCAACTCACCTTAGAGATTTGATCTAGACACCCAAAACGCTCGGGTTCAAGAAAATAGAGGCCCAGCCCTATTTTCGGACCACCTTTCTGCACACAAGCTTACAATCGAAACTTGCCAACGCTGGAGTCGTGATCATCGTTCGTGTTCTGCTCGCTCCGGAACCGCGAAAACGAGCCCGAGAACAAGTCATTCATGGCTGCTGCTTCTCAAATCCAAAAGTCAAAATCGAAATGGAAATGGAAATCCGAATGAATCGATAGTAGAATGGGAGTAAATGGAGAGACGAAATCTGGGGAGGTGTTGAAGAGGAAGGGGCAGAGGGGTGTTTGGTTTAGGTATAATTAGTCAACGAGGTGTTTGAGTCTTCTTCTGCAGGACGAGAGAAGAGGAGACGTAGAGACGTGGACGCGGCGCTGTGTATGTTGTGTTGAAAATGAAAGAAACAGCTACAAGGATCTATTTATATTCTTCTAAACACACCTAAAAACCCTAGCCATTAGCTAGGTCAATGAGACCCACCAAGGGCCCGGCCCCAACACTCCTAATACCCCTTGCCTAATGATCAGACCCCTAGCTATTTTTAATTTTGCCTAAACCAGACCCAGCTACAAAAATAAGTCTCAGCTATCTCTTGCCGAACGGCAAGAGCCATAGCAACTTATTTGCACCCCTCTCACAAATCATTAACCCCAGCCCCAACAAATATCTCCTTGGCTCAGCCCACTCCAAGAGGAAAGACCCCAAGAGCTTTCAAAACTAGTCCAAGTACTCGGCAAGCCCAAGCTGGCCGAAGGCCCAGGCAGCTATGAGTCACCAAGGCGTCAAGATGCCAAAGACACTACCCTTGTCGAAACCTCCATCAGATAAGTGGCACATTCATTATCTTTACAAATTATTTAGTATTGAAGGAACTCATTATTCTTGGGATCAAGAAAAGCCACGTGCATTATTTCTAAGAGATACATCACATTATCTCATCTTACATTTTAATATCTTTGTAAGCATGCAATTCAGTGATTGCATATATTATTCAAGTGGCTCAATCGGTGGCCTAGCCTTCATTCATTCTCATTTTTATGCTATTTTGTCTTATTTGCCATATAGGAAAGCTTGGAGCAATTTAAATGGCCAAGCCAAACGGCACACCCATATCTAGGATATTGCTCAAGACACCCACGTGGTCATAGCTTGCTAAAGCACATATAATCTCTCAAGCCAAACGACAACCCATCAGCAATCACATGGCCCCCTCATTTCATATAGCCATGGCCTCAAGTATTAGAGCAACTTCTAGCTTGCCAACTTGGGGGACTAGGGACTGCCCTACGGCTCCCACTGAACCTGGAATGCTCGGTCATGATTACACAAAAACTCACAAGTTCCCAACCCAGAAGTTACTTCTTGACCGCGAACTTGGGGGACTACTGTTTACACCATAATCAACCGAGCATATCTGGCTTCAAAACGACTACTGTTCTCTCACGCCGAAGGAAGACACTCTTCCACAACGACGTGCGCAAAGTCCCACATCGGAAATCTACACAAACCTCCCACTCTCACCTCCCTATAAATAGAGACTTCTCTCAACTTAGAAGGGGGCTCTCTCCATGTATAAATGTATTGATACGCTGTTATAATGAGAATATACTTCTCCGTGGACGTAGCCCATTCATTAAGGGTGAACCACGTATATCTTGTCTTCTTTACATTTATCGCTTGCCCAAGTCTTTACATACATGCTTAAGGTCCTCACCTTCATCCATCATCCATCACAAATTATCTCTAAGTTGGACTCATTCTTGGCCTAGCCATTTTGAGCATCAACAACTATAGATCCAGGCTTTGAGATCAGCGTGGAAAAACTGTGTGCTTGGCGAATGGGTTAGCACATTATTCCAGATACTTTGAGCTCTGGGGCAATCTCTAAGAATATGGAGAACAGATTCCGAAGTCCAACCACAGATACCACAGGAAGGGTCAGCACTTAGATTTCTTTTTGCCCTTTGTTCATTGGAAGAGATTTTATCGTGGTAAGCCAACAGAAGAAAATCTATAGCTTGGGGGAATCTTTAGTTTCCAAATCAGTTTCCATAAGGGATCATCCAGTAATTATTAGCAAATAGCAGCTCATAAGCAGTTTTGACAGTGAAGATTCCATTGACAACATGCTTCCAAATCTGGGAATCCTGCAGATCGCTATTAAAACCAACAGGGGAGCTGATGATCTGTTGCACTAGGTCCTCACTAAGCACAGAGCGCAGCTTTACAATATCCCACCCAACCATCAATGACAAAGCTGTTGATATTGCAGTTTAATTGCTCTAGGGTCAAGGTGTCTGTATGATTCAACAACGGCTCAGCAGACATCCCCCTTACCAATTCGCCATTGCATTCCTTTACAAGGAGGTCAGCACCATGTAGGGTGGAGCAGCCTTTTTTTCTTTCAGGGAGGGTGTCCTATGATCAGAGCCGGTCCATTGATTTTGGAGGCCCTGTGCAAATATGAATGTCGAGACCTTATATATACAAGTAGGAAAAAAAAAATCCATATAGAAACAAAAATTTCTGACACGGGAAGAACACATTCGGAAAGAGCTTCCCAGAAAAATTTCTTTAGTCACCCTTCCAAATCACAGAGCTAATAAATTGATTTTCCAATTTCAATGCTTGGTGAATTCTCATGTGAATAAGGGAGGGAGAAAAGAACTGTGATTTTGGGGAAATGGCTAAAGCTTGGGTTTTTACAATCCAAAATTTGATGGAAGAGGGTGGTACATTGGTACTAAAGAGAAATGGCTTTATTTTGATGGAGGAGAGTGAGAAAGACTTACTGAAAGAGAAAAGAATATTATAATGGTTTTGCAGCTTGAGAGTTGGGAAGAGGAAAACACAGGTTTCAAACCATAATAAATAAATAAAAAGAAGAGTTGTAGCGTGAGAGTTGGGAAGAGGAAAATGAATTAAATTAGGGCCACTACTCTCTAAGTCGTAGAATTTGTTGATAATTAATATTCAATTCAATTTTGGTTTTGGTTTTGGTGCCTTGCATGTGGTGTTGTGGGGTGATATTTAATATTTCATTTTTATTTTCATGTTTTAGTTAATTTAATGGGTTGACTTGGAAAAATTTGGAGGCCCCTAAATTTTAGGGGGCCTGTGCGGTCGCACACCTCGCACACCCCATGGGCTGCCTCTGCCTATGATTGCACCACATGTCCTTTTTCATTTTTTTTTATTTTTGTGTGTTTTTATATAAAGAATTCATTAAAAAAAATTAATTAAAAATTAGAAAAATATACATAAAATTGCTACAAACTCCCCCATGACATTATCTTTGATTATGATAATTGTTGAACGGGAAATTTTCACAAAAGCCAGGAATTTGACTTGGGATAGAATTGAAATTCTTTTCCCTGCAATCTTATCAAGAAAAAATAAAAATAACATAAAATAAGAGAGATGTATTTGGTTAGATATGATACACCAAATAGAGCAAATCATCAAGGTTGAACAAGGCCAACAATTCATAAATACAAATAGAGCAAAGTAAAGCTCTGCCAATCAAGTGACGAGAAGACGAGCACCACAGGGGGCAGTTCCCCCCACTTACCAGTCAAGTCAAGTCAAGTCAAGATATGAAGTTGATATGTCACATGGGATAATCCCCTCAACTCAAAGTCAAATCGAGACATGAAACTGGTATGCCACAGGGGGCAGTCCTCGAGTTACAACTCCAGTCAAGACATGGAAGTCAAGTCAAGGCATGAAACTGATGTCACAAGGAGTAATCTTATCAGTTCAAAGTTAGGCCAGGACATGAAGCTGATGTCACAAGGAGTAATCCTATCAGTCCAAAGTCTAGCCAAGACATGAAGCTAATATGTCACAGGGGGCAACCCTCAACTTGCAACTCAAGTGAACACATGGAGGTGAAATCAAGACATTAAGCTGACATATGACAGGGGGCAATCCCCTCAGCTCAAAGTCAAGTCAAGATATAAAGCTAATATGTCACATGGGATAACCCCCTCAGCCCAAATTCAAATCAAGACATGAAACTGGTATGCCATAGAGGGCAGTCCCTGAGTTGCAACTCAAGTCAAGACATGAAACTGATGTAGCAAGGAGTAATCCTATCAGTTCAAAGTCAATGCAAGACATAAAACTGATGTCACAAGGAGTAATCCTATCAGTTCAAAGTCAAGCCAACACATGAAGCTGATATGTCACTGTTTGTGCCTAAATAAATCACGGCCTTTATGGCAGAAGAATCCTCCTCTCGGCCGTGGCCTTTTTCTCATGGGCTCAAAGAAACGGCAACGTTTCGTTGTTCCCTGTTTCCCTACAACGAAGGAAAAACGCCAAGGCAAGGTTTTCTCTGCCTCTCAAGTAGCCTCGCGGGCCGAGGTCGAGGAACACGCAGGGCACGGCCGAAGATATTATGGTCAGAAAGTCACATGGCTTCTGGGTCCCACGCCACATTTAATGAAGTAGTGCTTCTGTCCGTCACAGCAAATCCACTAGGGCATGAAGCATTTAATGCATGAGGGCAGAAGGGAAGTGATTGAAGTCAGGATTTGGTAAATCAGAGTGGTTAGGTACAAACATTCTTGCAAATGTTCTTGCAATTGGCAGTCTCTTCACCAACCACTAAACCAGAGCATTTAATGCATTCCCACTGCCAGAGGTGCAGAGCCCTCGATCTGGGTGATGGCCGAGATCTGCCGAGATTTATGGGGGTCACACCACCATGCTTCACAATCCCAAATGCTGATCAGACCCAGCCATGCTTGCCCTGATTAGACTCCACCATGCAGGTCTTGTCAAGCCTCGATTGTCTCTCCAGGGCTCCCACTATAAAAACCAAGCTCAAGACCACATGCAAAGGGTCCAACACCAAAAACCAAAAGCCTCCCACGGAGCAACTTATTTTTCTGTCATGTACTTTCAATATCTTTACATGCTTTCTTAGGAGTAGTGATAGATTGTAAGAAACATCCATTCATCAATATATCATACGACCCTTGATTTCTCAAGGCGCCGGAGCATCATCCTTGTTATCGCCTCACTCACCCCATATATCATACGACCGTCGCTCTCCGAGCAATTCGCCGGAGCACCGCCCAAAATCCACCACCTACACCACCACTAACGGCCTTGTAGCTTAGGCCGTGAACCTGACGGCCGAGACCAGTTCCTTTCTCGGCCACAATCGTTTGATTAGAAGTCCAGACCAAACAGGCGCAACACTCCAAACACCTTCTACCCAAACACTCCACCGAACTCGACGCACGGTAGACCGTGCTGGCACACCCGCGCACAAACCGCACCGCATCCAAAAGTAGGACTCCGTGTTAAACGCACGTCCCCTCGGCCCGGAGAATCAGGCCGAGAGATTTGCGCAGCCAACAGTCACATGGGGCAATCCCCTCAGCTCAAAGTCAAGTCAAGACATGAAGTTTATAGATGACAGAGGGCAATCCCCACGGTTGATATATGACAAGGGGCAATCCCCTCAGATCAAAGTCAAGTCAAGACATGAAACTGATGTCACAAGGAGTAATCCTCTCAGTTCAAAGTCAATTGAAAACATGGAACTCACATGTCACATGAGGCATCTTCAAATTCCCAAGGGGAAGCCAAGACATTCAATGGGTCGTATTGTTACTCCAAAGCAATGGGCGACGTCACATCATTCCTGAAGGATGCTTTTAGCCTCAAATGTGATGAGGTAATGAATATTTCAAAACCAACAATCCAAGTTCGAGGCTAGAAGATAAAAGAAGACACAAAGCCTGAAGCCATGCTAGTCTTGTTTACTATTGTGGATGAAAATAACCGAAAAAAATGCTCAAATAGCTTGACTAATGGTTTAGTCCACTCCAAGGATAGTCAAGACAAGCGTGAAAAGAAAGAAGGAACAAGGAGGCAACAAAGAAAGTTCTCATCCTACAAAAAGGATGCACATGAACAGCCTGCAAGCTTTATAGCTGCCCTCGCTTAATTGTTTTCAACACAATTCTTCACAAGTCAATATGAGACTAAAGAACAGGTCTTACAGTGCACCATAGCCTGTGGAAAAGACGACAATGTTGATACTGAGGTTGACGAGGTCATATTTGTTGAAGGAAGTTGAACTTTCCTAAAATTTGAGCATGGGAAAGTCATCCAAATCTCCTTTATGAAATGATGTGACAATGGAAGTTCCAACTCCCACCATATGACAAATGACCTCCCCAGTCTTGACCATACCATACATGGGTTCAATCTACTGGGGCAAAAAGCCACGTGCTCCCTATCACACTGCAAATGGAAATGTGAAATTCTCTACAAGCGCTTTCATCTATGTGACAATGTCCTATTAAGTCCTCAATGACTAGACGCATATCACGCCATCTATCCTAAGCTCCACCAATAGTTCAAATATTTGTGGAGTAAATGAGGGTTTTAGCCAACTCTGGCCTGCTTATAAGGAAGTGATAAATCACTCAAATGCAAAATTTTACGGACCGCCTGGCCTTACCTTAGCTCAATCTTCAGAAGCTGAAAAGCTAGGTTGGAGTGAGAAGGTGAAAAAAAAAAAAAAAAAAACCAAAAGGCAAAGACACTTGAGTCCGACCAAACCATTTGAGTAAACTATGCACCTTGTATTAGGTCATCCTCAAGAGATGAATGAGTTGTGAAGACTAAGCCAGAGAAAATTTTCAAGTTCTCGATAAGGGACCAAGGAGAGTCCAGTTTGTTGAACCATACAATGGAGTCATTTATGACGTGTTACACTTGGGCTCTTCGAAAGATCAATCTGCCCAATTTAGGGGGTAGTATGGTTGTTAAAAAACAAAAAAACAAAAAAACAAAAAAGCGAAAGGGGAAGAAAAGCAATGCCAATCTCACAATTCAACAAGTGAATGTCATACTCAAAGCAGCTCTCCCAAAGCCAAACTCAAATGTCTCTGAACTAGAACTTCTCACTATCCTCGAGCAATCAGTGTTTAGAGGAGATAAAGTGAGTACAGAGTTACTTCACGGCTTGGTATTCAAAGGCCCAGGGGGTAAGAGGCTACCATGCACCTTAGTCTTTCAATGTTTGGAGGATCTTTCCAATCATCAACAAGGGAAGGTTCACATAAACAAAACAAAAATGGAAGATCAAGGTTCAATGAAAGGCCAAATTTTCAAAAAGGCTCAAAAGGGTTAAAAGGGAACAACGACATAGCTCAAGTCAATTACACCTCCGCCAAGGAGAAAATAGAGCAAGATGTCAACCATCCGTTTGCAAAGGAGTTCCATTGACACTATTCAACCAGAAGGGACTCACGTCTTTACTAAGGTCTTTGCTAATGAGCTCATGAGTTCTCGAACTCTGAAGGGAAACACGTTTTGCCTCGTGTCAATGGGAAGTTCGTTAAAAAAATTATGTCTAACAATCCATTGCATTGGAAGCCCGAAAGAGTAGGATGAAAAAATGTTTCTTGGGCAAAAAAAAAAAAAACCCAAAAAAAAGGCTGCCCAAGCAAAAGAACTACGGTTGTCTTGATCCCCAAAAAGAGTACGTAGGCAATTTAGTACTAAAAGCTAGATGCAGTCGCAAATCTCAAATGTCTCTTTCTTTACCTCAAATAAAAGAGACGTAGGCAAGCAAGCCCAAAAGCTAGCTCTAGCCACAAATCTTCCACCAATTGTCTTAGCACATGGTTAAACTGCTGTATACTACACAAGAACTCCAATATCACATGAGTATAAACTGTGAAAAAAAAAAACCCCCCGTTGGACTGAAAACCCGAAAGGGCGATTTAAGCAAAAGTTAGGATAAATAAAATGCTCATTAGGCCGAAAACCTGAAAGGGCGGTCTAAAAAAAAATTATAGCTAAAAAAAATAAAAATAAAAAGCTCGTTGGGCTAAAAACCTGAAATGGCGGTCCAAGCAAAAGTTAGAGCTAAAAAAAAAAATGCTCGTTGGACTAAAAACCCAAAAGGGTAGTTCAAGAAAAAATTAGAGCTTAAAAAAACATGCTATGTGGGCTAAAAAACCCGAAAGGGAAGCCCAAGCAAAAGAACTACGGTTGACTTAATCCCTCAAAAGGGGTACGTATGCAGTCTAGTTCTTAAAAAAAGGCTAGATTCAGTCACAAGTTCAAAAATCCCCCTTCATTTCCTCAATTCAAGGAGGTGAACTACGTTCGGCTTGATCTTTTTACAAGGTACGTAGGCAATCTAGCCTAAAAGCTCGATGCAGCCATAAAATATCAAAATCCATTTTTTTTATCTACCAAATGATGAGCACGTGGTTAAACTGCTGCATAAGAACTCCTAACCCACATGAATATAAACTGTGAATGGCTGAACCAAAAGAAAACCCAACTCTTGTCCAGAATAGAAAGCTATCAAGCCTTGCACGCGAAAAGTTATTTCACACACAATGCTTGAGGGGGCATCTGTTGAACGGGAAATTTTCACAAAAGCCAGGAATTTGACTTGGGATAGAATTGAAATTCTTTTCCCTGCAGTCTTATCAAGAAAAAATAAAAATAAAATAAAATAAGAGAGATGTATTTGGTTAGATATGAAACACCAAGAGATAAGCATCTCAGTTGAGAAGTGGACATCAGCTTGAATTCAAACTCGTCATAATATAGCCTCTATAAGAGGCATGACGCCTAGAAGCAAGGGAGCAGCAGGGCAGGCTGCACAGGAATCAGAAAAAAAAAAGACGCTGCAAGGCCACAAAGGCAGGGGGAGGCAGCCGTAAGGCTGGAGGAAAAGAAGAATCCAGCTATGGATTGACAGCCAAGATGATTGTAATCATCATGAGATCAAGTCCTGATATGCCCCGAGGTGCAGCTCCGCTCAGACGCTTCCAGGAGGTGCTCAACATCCAATTCACAAGCACTCCGTAGGGATGGCTTATCATGATGGGCTAACCATCACAAAACCAAATCTGGTGGCTTCGCAAGGAAAGCACGAACTGAGGTTTGTCTCTGACGTGGGTTGTGCCGCAGGGAGATAGCAGACGGAGGAAAGGAAAAAAATTAACAAAGGCATTCGTTCAAATACCCAGTCATGGTACCGACTGCTTTTTGTCCTCCAACGATAACAAGATAAGTCAATTGTCTTTTAAATGAAAGCTGCACAAATATCTCCAATTACATCTGCTGTTTGCACATTAACAGAGAAAAGCCTGCGATGGTGAGCCCACCACATAAAAAAATCAGCCATGCTGAAGAAGCAAAACAAAATGAAGAGCAAGTGTGGTGGTGAACCCACCACTTGCGAATTCAAAGGAAGAGGACTTCTTCACCTTTGACTTGAAGCAGAATAAGACAAAAGAAGTCTTGGACTTCACGGACTTGCATGTCCAAAGTGAATCCAAGATTATGAAAAGTTTGCAACTCTACGTGCAGCAAAACAAGGAATCTGAATTATGAGTCCAAATTCCATTGCTTGAGGCTTATGATAAAAAAAATTGCATTGCTGTGGGTCTGGCATTGTACACACGTCTCTCAAGACCAATTCAAGATGGCTGAAAAAGAGCTCGCAAGGCCACAAAGGCAGAGAAGAGAACAGCCGCTGGGAAGGGGAGGAGAGCATACAAGAGCAAATGAATTTGCTGACGGATTTCTACCAAGAGCAGAAAAGCACGAGATAAAGAAATTCTATATGAATATAGAATTTCTTTGTTATTCGTTCTTAAGGGCCGCAAGACAGTGAGATTTCTCTCACAGATGCCTTGAGCATCCAAACCCACAGACAAACAGCCAAGGTTGTGCATCGTCAACAAAATTCCTCCCTGGAAGTCTCTTAGCGTGGGTATGAAACCCACAAAACAAATCTTGGATACAAAATCCATCATGGGTGTGTAGCCCTCAATCAAACACTCTGTGACCGATCCAATCTGGGTACAAAACCCACAAACAAAACCATGGGGTCTGGTGCATACAGAGGCGATGAACTGAAAAAAAAGGAAGCTGAAGACAGTCACGTTTTTTTTGGCAGCAAAGGTCAAGCAAAGTCTATGACAAGTGCTTTGCCCTAGTTTGCTGTCATGCAAACGTATCTATTTAAAAATAGATGCATGCGTGGTCTAATCCTGTATGGAGAGGGGCTGCTGTTCTTCTTATCGCTCCAAAGCCTTCCTTGTGAAGGAGAAAAACAGAAGGAAAAAAAAGGAAAGTGATCTCAACCCATCTTTGTTTCAGAGAAGAGCCAGCATTTCACATGGCAAAAGCTCCAGTCAAAACACAAAAAAGGAATGCACTGCCATTAACAGAGACTACAAAGAACAATCTCAGAAATCTGGCGTGCTCCCTTTTGGTTTGGATGTACAGAGAAAATATGGGCAAAAGCTTATTTCTCTCATATAAAAAATCTGATTTCTGTTACAAAGAGGATGGTAGCTGGAATGAGAATAAAAGAAGGCTTCATGTAATTACCCCAACTAGTGATTACAAGCCTTCTCTTTGGCTCCCACGACGAGGGAAACAAAAAATAATCTTTTTAGAAAAGCTGCTTGTTCCCTGCACAGAGAGTGAGCCACATGAAAAACCAAAAGAAAGGAAGTCAAAGAAAAAGGCCCACCACATATATGGTTGCCCTTCAATTCAAGTTCTCTCCCACTTGCAGGCCTCAAAATTTCACAGGCCCACGTGCTCAAGGCAGGTTCGGGAAAGCAAAACACTAAGGCTTCATTCCTGTAAGGATCTCCATCTTAAGTCCGTTTGTGATGGGGTAGTTCCGCTCAAATTCAAAGCTGAGTCAATCAGGGGGAGCTTCTACAATGAGGAGTTGAAGTGAGGAGACCGATCCGACCGTCAAAATATTTAAATTATTTAAGTCCCATGATTTCTTTACATTTGTTGATGGTGAGATTTGACCTCCTCAAATAACCTCCTCACTTTAAGCCCTCATTATAGTCTTTCCGGTCAATCAGGTGCTGCCAGATCAATTGAGGTGGGCTTCATGGGTTTGTTGTACAAAGTCACAAAGATTATGCAACAAGTCTAAGAGCCCAAAACACAAAGTCTAAGTTATGCCTATTAAAATATTGGGCTGTCAAGTGAAAGCAAACATCTCAAAATCCGACTGGCCAACAATTGGTCCGAGTTCTTAAATGCGCAAAGCAAGGATTAGTTGGTTCAAATCCAATTCGCCCATTAATTCCCGAAGCAGCAAATTGAAACCCAAGTGGTACAATACCATGTCAAAGGCCCAAGTGGTACAAAACCACACACATTAATTTCCAAATTTTGGAACTACGTTGGTTTGATCCCGTTAAGTGTACGTAGGCAGTCTAGCATCCCACTAGACGCAACCGCAACCAAATTTGAATCCCTGGTTTTATCATAACCAAATTCGCCAAAACACACTTCCAAGTGCCAATGTCAATTTTAGAAAGTTAGTGGGTTAATTAAAATTGCTCATTATTTTTCTTGGACATTGACAATAAGAAAAATGGTACAAAACCATCCAATTTTTCCCATGGGTCATCTACCCATACAAATTTCATTGAGATTAAATTCAAGGCTCTCAAACAGAAATTCTCAATTAATGGGCCACGCTCACCCGTTAATTTCCAATATTTCTCATGGGTCATCTACCCATGAAAATTCCAATGAGATTAAATCCAAATCTCCTCAGTACAAATTCTCAATTAGTGGGCCACACTTACCCATTAATTTCCAATTTTTCTCATAGGTCATCTACCTATGAAAATCTTCAAATTGTCCCAAAGACATAGATTCTCAATTAGTGGGCCACACTTACCCATTAATTTCCAATTTTTCTCATAGGTCATCTACCTATGAAAATCTTCAAATTGTCCCAAAGACATAGATTCTCAATTAGTGGGCCACACTTACCCATTAATTTCCAAATATTGGAACTACGTCGGTTTGATCCCATTAAAGGGTACGTAGGCAGTCTAACATCCCAATAGACGCAACCGCAACCAAATTCAAATCACTGGTTAATCTCTCAAATAGAAATTCTCAATTAGTGGGCCACACTGACCCATTAATTTACAATTTTTTTCCCATAGGTCATTTACCTATGGAAATCTCCAAATCGTCTCAAAGACACCAATTCTAAATTATTGGGTCACACTTACCCCTTAATTTCCAAAATCTGGAACTACGCTAGTTTGATCCCATCAAGGGTACGTAGGCAGTCTAGCATCTCAATAGACGCAACCGCAACCAAATTCTCATCAATCAAATCTCCACACAAATCAATTCCGAACTACGTTGGTTTGATCCCTTTGAAAGGGTACGTAGGCAATTTAGAGATGCAATCTAGATGCGACCATCCCAAACACAATTCCATATCGAATCCCTGGTTTATTCAGCTAAATTCACTCAAACACTCTTCAATCAAATTCATTCAAATCCCTCCTTTTGCAATGAGTCATCTATTCATTGTAATCCTTTGAACTACGAGTGGCTCGATTTCCGTAAGGGATACGTAGGCATCCTGAGGTTGGACTTGGGAGCAGCTGCAAAACCAAACACACACGTTCTGTTTCTTTATGATGGAATCAAAGGGTTTTCCCTTGTAGCAAGGGATTGTAATTAAGAGACTTGTGTCTCGAATGGGTCGAACCTAAAATAATAAAATCCCATTAATTAATTAATAGTGGTGAAATTATGTTGGGAGAGCCACAATTTCCCTCAACAATAATAATTGGACCAAAGAAACAAGCGTGTTAGTTCATAGAACACTAACTAGTGTTTTGGTTTGTTTAGAAACAAACATGAGTTTTTGTTCGATTTTTTTTTTTTTTTTTTTTTTGTGAAGTGTCAAACTTATATTTTTGGAGCATGAGAGAGTATAGAATGTCACAAGGAGTTCGTAGGAATTTTTGGTGTATTTTTTGGATTTATAATTTATTTATTATGATTTTTAGGAATTAAATAATAAGAAAAATAAAATAAAATAGTATATGGTGACATGTGGCAGCCGTTTAATGGGGCTACGTTAGCGTTTCCGTTGGGTGTCCTTATATGATTGCACCACATGTCCTTTTTCAATTTTTTTTTATTTTTGTGTGTTTTTATCTTAAAGAATTCATAAAAAATTAGAAAAATATACATAAAATTGCAACAAACTTCCCACGACATTATATTTTATTATAGAGGTCTAAAGTCATGATTCCAAGTATTTGAGTTTCTGGTAATGATTGGATCAAAGAAACAAGAGTGTTAGTTCATAGAACACAAACTAGTGTTTTGGTTTGTTTAGAAACAAACATGATTTTTTGTTCTTTTTTTTTTTTTTTTTTTGCAAAGTGTCAAAATTATATTTTTTGGGGCATGAGAGAGTATAGAATGTCACAAGGAGTTCGTAGGAATTTTTGGTGTATTTGTTTGGATTTATAATTTATTTATTATGATTTTTAGGAATTAAATCATAAGAAAAATAAAATAAAATAGTATATGGCGACATGTGGCAGCCGTTTAATGGGGCGGCGTTAGTGTTTCTGTTGCTTATATGATTGCACCACGTGTCCTTTTTCATTTTTTTTATTTTTGTGTGTTTTTATCTTAAAGAATTCATTAAAAAAATTTAATTAAAAATTAGAAAAATATACATAAAATTGCAACAAACTTCCCACGAAATTATATTTTATTATAGAGGTCTAAAGTCATGATTCCAAGTATTTGAGTTTATGGTAATGATTGGATCAAAGAAACAAGAGTGTTAGTTCATAGAACACTAACTAGAGCTTTGGTTTGTTTAGAAACAAACATGAGTTTTTGTTTGAAATTTTTTTTTTTGAAGTGTCAAAATTATATTTTTGGAGCATGAGAGAGTATAGAATGTCACAAGGAGTTCGTAGTAATTTTAGGTGTCTTTTTTGGATTTATAATTTATTTATTATGATTTTTAGGAATTAAATCATAAGAAAAATAAAATTAAATAGTACATGGCGACATGTGGCAGCCGTTTAATGGGGAAGCATTAGTGTTACCGTTGGGTGTCCTTATATGATTGCACCACGTGTCCTTTTTCAATTTTTTATTTATTTTTGTGTGTTTTTATCTTAAAGAATTCATAAAAAATTAATTAAAAATTAGAAAAATATACATAAAATTGCAACAAACTTCCCACGAAATTATATTTTATTATAGTGGTCTAAAGTCATGATTCCAAGTATTTGAGTTTATGGTAATGATTGGATCAAAGAAACAAGAGTGTTAGTTCATAGAATACTAACTAGTGCTTTGGTTTGTTTAGAAACAAACATGAGTTTTTGTTTGAAATTTTTTTTTTTTTTGAAGTGTCAAAATTATATTTTTGGAGCATGAGAGAGTATAGAATGTCACAAGGAGTTCGTAGTAATTTTAGGTGTCTTTTTTGGATTTATAATTTATTTATTATGATTTTTAGGAATTAAATCATAAGAAAAATAAAATTAAATAGTACATGGCGACATGTGGCAGCCGTTTAATGGGGCAGCGTTAGTGTTTCCGTTGGGTGTCCTTATATGATTGCACCACGTGTCCTTTTTCATTTTTTTTATTTTTGTGTGTTTTTATCTTAAAGAATTCATAAAAAAATTAATTAAAAATTAGAAAAATATACATAAAATTGCAACAAACTTCCCACGAAATTATATTTTATTATAGAGGTCTAAAGTCATGATTTCAAGTATTTGAGTTTATGGTAATGATTGGATCAAAGAAACAAGAGTGTTAGTTCATAGAACACTAACTAGTGCTTTGGTTTGTTTAGAAACAAACATATATGAGTTTTTGTTTGAATTTTTTTTTTTTTTTTTGAAGTGTCAAAATTATATTTTTGGAGCATGAGAGAGTATAGAATGTCACAAGGAGTTCGTAGTAATTTTAGGTGTCTTTTTTGGATTTATAATTTATTTATTATGATTTTTAGAAATTAAATCATAGAAAAAATAAAATAAAATGACATATAGCGACACATGACAACCGATGAAAGAAGAAAATATATAGCATGGTATAAAAAGAAAAAGATAATATGACGCAGACAAATATAAGTTTTAAAGCATGTAATCGAGCTGCACATGCGGTTGCTCGTTTCATTTCTAGCCAGGAGGGGTCTCATATTTGGGATTATGTTGGAACTGAATGGCTCTTTAATATTCTTGCAGATGATGTAAACCTCTCTATTCGTTTCTAATAAATTTTCCAGCGACCTTGACAACAACCAAAAAAAAAAGTTTTAAAGCCAAAAAAACAAGGGAAAAAAGAAGAAGTGGAATTATCCAATGGGAAAGGACAGCTGGCTGAGGGGAGCTGTGGAGTTTAATTGTTTTTTTTAATGGATATAACTTATTTTGTCTTGTTTAGGCTCTTTTAAGCACTTCCACCAGTTAGCCCTTTGCCATGGCAAGGGGAGCCATAGGGCAGCTACTATTCACGTGAATAGTGGCTGTCCTACCCTCCCTTAGCAAAGTGTGTTTCCACCAGTTTAGGCTTGCCATGACAAATACTATTCATTTTTTTTTTTCATAACTTTGTTTACTTAAACAATTAATTTGGATAATATTTTAGGATAAGATTTTTGGGTTCCTACGTATGAAAAATCATTTTCTCAAGATTTTTAGCGGAGGTGCAATATTGACTAAGTATGAAAAATGGTTTTTCGAAATAATCATTTTCTCAAGAAAATTTTTGGCGGCTTTTATTCCTTACACATCAAATAAGAAAACTTGATTTTATGGGATTTTAATATGAAGTATATATTAACTTAATGAGCCATCATTTTTAGCCTAAATCGTATTTTGCACTAAAACCGTTTACATTGCAATAAGAAAATCAAACTCCCACCAAATCATTTTTCATATTTTGATTTGGTGGGAATTTGATTTTCTAGTATTTTTATTTGAATCCAAATGGGGGGTACTTCCTTATTTACATTGTAAACTTAAGTAAATGGAGTAATATAAAAATAAATAAAAGTAAAAGGACAAAGACATTTACTTAAATGTTGAAAATGGAAATAAGGTATAGAGAAAAAAAAAAGTAATTTTTTTCAATTTTTTTCAATTTTTTTATTACAACAATATTGGCTGTTGGTGTTAAAAGTGAAGAGTATTGGTTGGTATTTATAGAAAACAATTTCAGTATTTTTTTGGGTATTTTTTTACTTTTTTTTCTTTTTTTTATTGGGAACAATGTGGGTGACGTCATCATGGCGTCAGCTAGCCCTCGGGCCAAACCCCAACCCGAGCCCAGCCTGCATTGCTGGAAATAAACCCTAAACCCTTTTTAAGTTTTGCTTTTCTCTCTCATACATTTGTCAATAGCCATTGACTACAGTTGACCCAACGGTGAAAAAATGGGCTCATTGATACACCAGGTCTATGTTAGAATTTCTCTCTCATAAGTTTTGCTTTTTGTTTTTCTTTTCATAAAGATTAGTTGGTGGAAATGTATTGTTGCTGGGGCTGTTTCCACTCAGCTTCCAGGGGTCAATTTTGTAATTGTCATTTTAACAACCACACAAATACAACAAACAGTGGTCGGGAGAACAGTTTTCGAAGGAAATGAAGTCGTCTCAATTTGGAAAAGCAAGTCAACAAGGACTAATTTGGCATTTTCCGTAATTTGGCTAATTCTTTGCAGGTGACTAATGGAAAGCAAGTCAACCGTGGCTGATCGTATACTCAGTTTTATTTATAAACCAGTTTGCCATGCCTTCATAATCAAACTCAAAATGGAGGTTTTGGTTATGAAACTGATTTTATTAATATACTCACTTGTGAATGGAGCATTGTTCGTTTGCTCCATGCATTTGAGAATGGGAGGCAACGAGACGGATAGGCTTGCACTGCTAGCCATCAAAGCTCAAATAAAGCAAGATCCTCATAATGTAACGAGCTCCTGGAATGAATCCATTCACTTCTGCTCGTGGCACGGTGTCTCCTGCGGTCGACGCCATCGCCAGAGGGTCACAATGCTAGACCTCCAATCTCAAAAGCTGGCAGGGTCCCTATCCCCACACATAGGAAATCTAAGTTTCCTAAGGGCACTATGGCTCCAAAACAACAGCTTCAGCAATAAAATCCCTCCAGAAATTGGGAATTTGCGTAGATTGCAGGTACTGTCTCTACACAACAACTCATTTAGTGGCCCTATTCCATACAACATATCATATTGCTCCAACCTCATCTTCATGAACATCGGTTTCAACGGGTTGGTGGGTAAAATTCCATCTGAATTTGGCTCTTTGTCGAAGCTTCAAAGAATTGTTTTAGAATTCAATAATTTAACAGGAGAGATCCCTCCTTCCTTGGGAAACCTTTCGTCTCTCGAGTTACTTGGTGCAGCACAAAATAACTTGGTGGGAAGCCTCCCTACTTCTCTAGGCCAATTAAAAAAATTAAGATATTTGTCATTTGGTTCAAACAAGTTAACTGGTACCATTCCTCCCTCCATGTATAACCTCTCTGCTCTTGATGTTTTTTCCGTGGAAGATAACCAAATTCAAGGGAGTCTTCCATCAGACTTGGGAAACACCCTTCCTAATGTCCAAATCTTTAGCATCGGTGCAAACCAATTTTTTGGATCCTTGCCACTCTCACTATCGAATGCCACGAATCTATTTATGATTCAAGTTCACCTAAACAAGCTAACGGGACCGTTGCCGGATTTCCGAAAGCTTCAACACCTAGAGATATTCATCATTCAACAGAATTATCTCGGAAGCGGTACAGATGGTGACTTGAGTTTCGTTTCGGACTTGACCAATGCCACAGAGTTACGAGAGTTGGTGGCGGGTGACAACAATTTTGGAGGGACGTTGCCCACATCAATATCCAATCTCTCAACCAAGCTTGAAATGTTTTGGTTTTCCGGAAACCAAATACATGGAAGCATCCCAACAGAATTAGGGAATTTGGTCAACTTGGAGTCGTTGTCAATGAGGGAAAATAGCTTGACGGGTAACATTCCCACTGAAATTCAGAAGCTTTCAAGCCTTGTGGAATTAGAGATTTCTTTTAATACATTATCAGGAAGCATTCCGTCCTCTTTAGGAAATTTAACCAAGTTATACAAACTCCTCTTACATGGAAATAATCTTGAAGGCGTCATCCCTTCAAGCTTGGGGAATTGCCAGCGGTTGATAGTATTGGATTTATCTAATAATAAACTTAGTGGCGCAATACCTCAACAAGTTATTGGCCTCCCATCCTTATCACAGGTTTTGAACTTGTCCACGAACCACTTTACTGGTTCTCTTCCGACGGGGGTTGGGAAGTTGAAGAGTCTAGGTGTACTGGACGTTTCTAATAACATGTTATCCGGAGAACTTCCTAGTAGCCTTGGTTCATGTGAGAGTTTAGAAGTTTTGCACTTGCAAGGCAACTTCTTCAAGGGGCCTATTCCCTCATCTTTGATTGGGTTGAAAGCCATAGGAGAATTAGACCTTTCTCGCAACAATTTGACGGGTGAAATTCCAAAATTCTTAGGGGGCTTTGTCTTGTTGAAGAAACTAGACCTATCATTCAATGAATTTTGGGGAGCGGTACCAACTGGAGGAGGTGCTTTTAAAAATGCAAGTGCGATTTCAATTATTGGCAACACCAAGCTCTGTGGAGGTATTGCTGATCTCCAACTGCCCAAGTGCAAGTCCAGAAAAGGAGGATTATCTCGTAGCATGAAATTAATAATCCCGTTAGTACTTTCCGGATTTGCTCTTCTTGGAATAGTTATGGTGATGTCCTATTTCTTCCTCTGTTCGTCAAGAAGGAAAAGGAAAGAGATTCCGTTGAGCACATTGGCGAGCAATTTTTTGCAAGTGTCATATGCTACTCTCCTAAGAGCTACTGACGAGTTCTCTTTGGCTAATTTGATTGGTGCAGGCAGTTTTGGGTCTGTGTACAAAGGAATTCTTGATGATAATGATAAACATCAACTTGTTGCTGTGAAGGTGTTCAACTTGTTACGCCATGGAGGATCAAAGAGTTTCATGGCCGAATGTGAGGCTTTAAGAAACATCAAGCATCGAAATCTTGTTGAGATTATAACTGCGTGTTCAAGTGTTGACTTTCATGGTAATGACTTCAAGGCTCTGGTTTACAAGTACATGGACAGAGGAAGCTTAGAGGAGTGGCTGCATCCTCCTACTGAAATTGAAGAGGTAAGAGAGGCACTCAATCTAGAGCAAAGGCTAGACATTGCCATTGATGTTGCTTGTGCATTGGATTATCTTCATAATCATTGTGAAACACCGATAGTTCATTGTGATCTCAAGCCAAGCAATGTTCTTTTGGACAACGACATGACTGGACATGTTTCTGACTTTGGACTCGCAAGATTTCTCTCCCAAGAAGCTGGTATTAATGTTTCCAACAATCACACAAGTTCCATTGGAATAAAAGGAACGGTTGGTTATGCTGCTCCAGGTAAAATTTTCTATCATATATGCTTTACTGTCCTTTTTTTACTTTTAATCTTACATAATTCAGCTATTTTATATTCATAAATGTGCTGACAATATTTTATGATGTTTGAATGGTAGAGTATGGTATGGGAAGCGAGGTATCAACAAATGGAGATGTCTACAGCTTTGGCATTCTCTTGTTAGAGATTTTCGCAGGAAAGCGACCCACCGACGACGTGTTTAATGGGGACCTAAACCTTCATACTTTTGTTAAAATGGCTTTACCTGAGCGAGTTACGGACATTGCAGATTCAACACTTTTTGAAGGAGGCAACAACGAGAGAAGAGTTGAAAAAATTGTGTTGTGCTTGAATTCAATATTTAGAATTGGAATTGAATGCTCTGCTGAATCTCCAACAGAGCGTCTAAAGAATATCAGTGATGCTGCATTTGAACTACATTCCATTAGAGACGTTCTTCTTCGATAGGAACTTTTTCTGCTACGGGTTTGTGTGATATGGGGTTCTTCTTAGAGATGTTTTTATGCGCTGCCCGAGAAATACTCTTGTTGCTACTACAGTAGATGAGTGTTCTACTACTTTTTTTTTTCTTTTTTTCTTCTTGGGGTCGAACTCCTTCTACTACTACTACATCATTTTATTTGTGTTTGGGCCTGAAGCCCTTAGAAATGTGATCAAACAACTACAATATTATCTAAATCTCTTATCTTAAATAAATCTGAATGTGCACTTCATCCCGTTGCCTATTTTATAAAAACTAATTGTTACTTCTTAGATCAATTAGTGTGTAGTTTTATTGCAAATTGCAACTTAACGCCGGCAACAACAGTTGTTGCCATTTGGGAATCTAGTTAAATGTACTAGGGATTAAATATTTATACAATCCGGTGTGGTCTAATTTGTCCATAAGTTAGTTCAGTTTTCGATTTTGGAGTTGGGCTTAAAGTTTTTTTTAGGGGTTATAAATTTTTTATATGAGTTTTTGTTTTGTTTTTGTTTTAAATTTGTTTTTACAAAACTCAACTAAAATTTTATTTTTAGGGATTAAAATTTCACAAATGGCCCAAGTTCATACAAAAGGAGGTGATTGGGCTTAGAAAAAAGAGGGGATTTGGAGTTGGGCTTAGGAAAAGATTGTTTATGGGTTTAGAAATTTAGCATTCGGGTTAAATATTTTATTAAAAATTTAAAAAATGCACGGCGGACCCAGTCCAAAATTCACTACAAAAATCAAATATGTACCTTATGTCATATCCACATGTTATCATCAGATATGTATTCGTATTTTCATAAAGTCCATGGTGTACAAGTCTTATATGTTTTCGTTTAATAACAATCCACTGAATTGAATTCAATTTCCAAGAGTAATGCTTATTAACACCTTTAAGAAACTCTAGTTTTCAATATATAACTAATTTCAACTCAAACATATTTGCAATGCCTTGTAAAAACCAACACTAATTACCTTCTTCTTCTTCTACTTCTTTCAATTCCCAAACACACACAACATTAATGCCACTTTCGCAGGGATCCTCCATATCGAAATGGCACATCACTATTACAAAAATCGAAATAGACGACGGGAAACCACCGTCGTGTAAAAGGTTTTCGCCCGGTCGTGAAATCGACTGCCGTCTATTTGGGTTTCAAACTACGACGGCTTTTCACCGTCGTTGTTTATCAGTAAAGACGATGATTTTTAAAGAAAATCGTCGTTGTTTAGCGGTAAAGATTGTTAATTACAGGAGGAAAGACGACTGTTTTTAATAAAACCGTCGTGTATTGTATGTAAAGATGACGATTTTTTTATGAAAACCGTCATGGATTGTTTATAAAGACATCATCTTTACATACAATAGACGACCTTTTTTTATAAAAAGCGTTATCTTTACATACAATAGACGACGAATTTTTATAAAAAGCGTCATCTTTACATACAATAGACGACCGTTTTTTATAAAAAGCGTAATCTTTACGTACAATAGACGACCTTTTTTTATTTATAAAAAGCGTCATCTTTACGTACAATAGACGACGGTTTTTTTTATAAAAAGCGTCATCTTTACGTATAATAGACGACGGTTTTATAAAAAGCGTCCTCTTTACATACAATAGACGACGGTTTTTTATAAAAAAGCGTCATCTTTACGTACAATAATGCTTTTTGATTTCCTGTGATGCTATACAACGATTTTAACTAGAAAACCAACCATAATACTTTATCAAAAATAGTTTCTTTCATAAAACTTGAAGATTCAATAGTTATTACATAGTTAACCAATCTTTATTCTACAACAAACATAATTCCTAACAAGACCTACGTACTCCTAATTCAAGCATTCCTCATCCAAACATACAAATGATGCACAACTGAAGTCTCCTCCATCATCCCTGTAAATAAATCAAAATGACAAAGAGAGAAAAAAAAAAAAAAAAAAAAAAAAAGCTAAGATTATAAACATAAAAAATTAGGTGGAACAGAAATTTTACCATTGGTCCATATTTCCATAGAAAACTTGTAAAATGAGCATAAAAAAGACCATCAAGAACCTGCAAATTTTCAACAAAAAAAAAACATATGACTCACATAGAAAACCTGCAAAAGAAAAAGTTATAAATCTGCAAGCTTCCTCCTTATCTCCTGATAACCAAATCAGAAAATCTAAAAAGAAACTAGAAATAAATAAAAAAATGTAAACAAATCAGACAAATCAAGATAGACAAAATCTGAAATTAGGGATACAAAGAACATCCCAAAAACGCAAAGAGACTAATCCAGAATTCACTAGCAAGATATAGAAGGGTATTAAGAGATTAGGTGACTTTCAAATCAAACCTTTCAACCAGCTTTGATTCTCAAATATAGAACATCCCTCTACATCTTATGGATTTGCTAAGACCTCAATCTCTCAACTCCTTCATTGATATCGATCTTTTGATGATTTTGTAGAGAGTTTCATGAGGGTGTTTTAGAGAGTGCAGGAGGGTTTCGAGGAGGGAGAGATAAGGTTTTCAGAGACGGGGGAAAATCTGAAAATTTGACAAGCGCGAATTCACTTAAGTAGACTTTTTTTAGCTTGTTTTAAAAGACGACGCTTGTTAATGAGAGATAAGATTTTCAAAGACGGGTGAAAATTTGAAAATTTATCGAGCGCGAATTCACTTAAACGGCCATTTTTTAGCGTGTTTTAAAAGATGACGCTTTTTTAAAATAAAAAAAATTTGTCATTTTTACATATAATAGACGACGATTTTTTTATAAAAAGCGTCATCTTTACATATAATAGACGACGGTTTTTATAAAAAGCGTCATCTTTACATACAATAGACGATGGTTTTTATAAAAAGCGTCATTTTTACGTACAATAGACGACGATTTTTATAAAAAACGTCATCTTTACGTACAATAGACGACGCTAGCGTCATCTTTACATACAATAGACGTTTTTTTCCGCTACACTCATTGACCCTATATGAATACAATGACTGAATTTGATCTTCAATTTAAAATATTTATACTAGTGGATACCACAAAATCTTATGTTATATTTAACAAAAGTATAAATAAACTCTTAATTGTTAGTGAATATTTTTTTTTTATGGCATACGCATTTTAAGAAACTAGTTTCAACGATCCAACCGTCAAACTTGTTTGTTTATACTTCGAGATCATCTACACCAAAAATCGAAAAAAATAAACATTCAGAGATAAAGTAACGGGACAAAAAATTTCGACGGTTATAAATGAAAAATCATGATTTAACGGTTATTTTAACTCCAATTTTGATGATTTTTTACCGCTACACTCCTTGACCCAATATGAATACAATGATAGAATTTGATCTTCAATTTAAAATATTTACACTAGTGGATACCACAAAATCTTATGTCATATTTAACGAAAGTATAAATAAACTCTTAATTGTTAGTGAATATTACGCATTCTGAGAAACTAGTTTCAATTATCCAACCGTCAAACGTGTTTGTTTATACTTCGAGATCATATACGCCAAAAATCGGAAAAAATAAACATTCAGAGATCAAGTAACGAGACAAAAAATTTCGACGGTTATAAATGAAAAATCATGATTTAACGGTTATTTTAACTCCGATTTTGATGATTTTTTACCGCTACACTCCTTGACCCAATATGAATACAATGATTGAATCTGATCTTCAATTTAAAATATTTACACTAGTGGATACCACAAAATCTTATGTCATATTTAATGAAAGTATAAATAAACTCTTAATTGTTAGTGAATATATTATTTTGATGGCATACGCATTCTAAGAAACTAGTTTCAATGATCCAACCGTCAAACGTGTTTGTTTATACTTCGAGATCATATACGCCAAAAATCGGAAAAAATAAACATTCAGAGATCAAGTAACGGGACAAAAACTTTCGACGGTTATAAATGAAAAATCATGATTTAACGGTTATTTTAACTCCGATTTTGATGATTTTTTACCGCTACACTCCTTGACCCTATATGAATACAATGACTGAATTTGATCTTCAATTTAAAATATTTACACTAGTGGATACCACAAAATCTTATGTTATATTTAACGAAAGTATAAATAAACTCTTAATTGTTAGTGAATATATTGTTTTGATGGCATACGCATTCTAAGAAACTAGTTTCAATGATCCAACCGTCTTCAATGATCCAACCGTCAAACTTGTTTGTTTATACTTCAAGATCATCTACACGAAAAATTGAAAAAAATAAACATTCAGAGATAAAGTAACGGGACAAAAAATTTCGACGGTTATAAATGAAAAATCATGATTTAACGGTTATTATAACAAACCATCATCTTTACATATAATAGACGACCATTTTTTATAAAAAGCATCATCTTTATATATAATAGACGACCCTTTTAAAAAAAAAAATCGTCATCTTTACATATAATAGACAACGGTTTTTACGGTTTTTATAAAAAGCGTCATCTTTACATATAATAGACGACGGTTTTTTCGGTTTTTATAAAAAGCATCATCTTTACATATAATAGACGACGGTTTTATAAAATCGTCATCTTTACATATAATAGACGACGGTTTTTTAAAAAATCGTCATCTTTACACATAATAGACGACGGTTTTTATAAAAATCGTCATTTTTACATATAATAGAAGACGGTTTTTAATAAAAATCGTCGTATTTACATATAATAGGCGACGATTTTATAAAATCGTTATCTTTACATATAATAGACGACGGTTTTTATAAAAATCATCATCTTTACACATAATAAACGACGGTGTTTATAAAAATCGTCATCTTTACATATAATAGACGATGTTTTTTTTTATAAAAAGCGTCATCTTTACATATAGTATGACGTATGATAACAAAATCAAAGAAATAAATTGATAAAAAAAATTCGTATTAAGACGACGGTTTAAATATAAGGTATGACATATAAAGGGAATAAATACGACGTTAAATTTTATAATACGTCGTTAAATGAAAAACAAACGTGGTGAGATTTAAAGATACCGTCGTAGAACTATACGAGAAAGACGTCGATATATTTTTATTTTCCGTCATTGTACATTAATTTAATACGGCGATATTTTGTATTTTACCGCCGTGGATTTATTTGTAATTATATGGCGCCTTATACGAAAACTTGGTCGTATTATTTTCTGCGTAAAAACGGCGGCTTTTTTTGAAATCGTCGTCTTTACTTTCTACGTCGGTCGATTCATAACTTCTGTCGTTCTTTATTTGCTTTGATTTTACACTGCGGAAATTCTGTTTCAAATAGACGTCGGTTTTTTAATTAGGTACGTCGTTGTTTATGAACAACCATTTGAATCTCCATTTTTTAGGTGTCTAAGGTGTTATTACACGGCGGTTTTATAGAACCATCGTCTTTTAAAAAACAACGACGGTTTTCACTTAGACCGTCGTTTTTTTCTGGTCGTCTTTGTCACTTTTTGTAGTAGTGCATCCGCAGTCAATATAGCAAAACAGTTGTTTGCTTGTGATGCAAGACTTTATTTTTTAATCAGCTTGTGAAGTCGTGCAATTGAAAATAGAAAGCCTCCTCCTCACTAACTCTCTCTGAAGTCATGGACCGTTGGAGACCCGTGTCCCCTAGAGAATGGATAGCAATCAGCCAACATTTCGCTGTACAACAAAAATCGTGGCCATTAATGCCTACGGGTAGAGGGAAATCTCAATTTTACTTTCAATCATCTAATTTATTTGGTAGAATGTTTAAATATCATAAGATAAAACCGCAAATTGTCGTCAGTTGCACTTGGATTGGAAATAATGAGTCTAGTTTAATTAGGAAGTGGTGTAGGCCAACGTGGGAGCGAAAGTGGGAAGGCCTTCGTCAACTCATTAAAAGACATGGTATCTCTTGGACTGATTCTCCCTCGAACAAATGCAGTTCTTTTCCGCAAGTTGAATGTCACAATATCTCCACCCAAATCTAGATACAAAATATCCTCATCGTTTGTGTCAAAAGCCCGCACCCTGGCAAAGCACCATCCTATCGTCGCCTCTGCCCAACATTCATCAATTTGTGGATTTTCAGCAACTAATTCCTTCAGGTCAACCCTTTTTATCAAACACCATTTCACCAATCTGCTTGCAATTCCATCCGCCTGCTGCTCATCTTCTTCTTCGACTTCTTTCAACTCCCAAACACACACAATGCCACTTCTGCGGGGATCGTCCAGATCAAAATGGCACATCCGCAGACGCCCTTGACACACACCTAGGCACTCAACACGTTCAATATTGTATTCGGGCTTATGGAATTGAACGAAACGACATAATTCGTTGTTGACGACAATGTCACCAGTAATATTAGCACCTGTCGAAATACTGTTGTTTATGTTGTTGAACGGATCCACCCCAATAAGAAGGCCACCAAAAACCAACCAGCACACCATTCCATTGTAAGCAACGCCTGGAGTACAAGAGTGACAAGTAAAACTAAATCCTCGGGAGCTCGATATAACTGACTCTCTCCATTCACCAGTCTCAGAAGAGAAGATTTCCACCGTGAATTCCAAGAAATTATGCTCAACTACAGGTGCAGGAATTCGCACCACCCTGTACCTATACTCAAGCTTCTTGTTGGAAGTACTTGTCCGATCAACCATCATTTCCTCTCGGTTATAGTAGTGATGGTCGCACGTGAATCCCGTTAGTACTGATTCCAGATGAACACGAGGGGTGGGAGGAAGAGCAATCCATTGCTTGGTGTATGGATTGCAGATGGAGTAATCACGTGCAAATCCATCATCTACGCAGCACAAGATTAAGTCATTATATGTCCCCAACACATATGACTCGATTTGTCTGGTTCGATCAAAACAAGGAAGGAAACTGAGAGATAAACTGCGTGATTTGCACCCGCTCGGAAGCGCAGCCATGATGAAAGATTCCCAAATCGGATAGATTCTGTTTATTGGATTATCGGTTTTGGAAAAGAATAACATCACATCCATATCAGTGTATCTTTCAACCAATACATCATCATCACGAGGAAACGGTTTAGGAACTGGTGTCGGCCAAGATGGACGTGAAAATGAGTAGGCTTCCGCGTCATAATGACTACAAGCACTTTTGGGCCTCCCTCCACGTCTCTTGAACGAAGTTCCTGTACGGAAGTCGCATGCTACAATATCTCCATTCAGAGCTGCATATAAGATATCCTCATATTTTGGGTCTAAAGCCAACACCCTAGTCCGCCACCATGCGTGTATACTAATTACTGGATTATTAACCAGTTGCTCCAACAAAAACCTTTTTATCAAAAACCATTTCATTAATTTGCCCCCATGCGACTGCTCTTGTACTTCTTTCCACTCCCAAACACTCAGAGTCTCGCCAGTCCCTGAGTAGCACATCCGTAAACGCCCTTGGCACACGCTTAGACACTGAAGACATATATCAGTGTCTTCGGGTGCAAAAGCAGGCTTATCAAATGCAGTGAAACGACAGAATTGATTCTCAAAAATATAAGCACTAGTACTACCACTAGTACTAGTGGTCTTAGGGTTGTGGTTGAAGGGATCCAACGCCATTAGAATTCCACCATTAGCAGACCAATACAACATTCCTTTGTAGGCAAGCATTACCGGATTGATGTCATCAAAGTTAAGGAAGTCTTGGGGGCATTGTATAACTGACTGTGTCCATTCACCAGTCTCCGATGAGAAGATCTCCACCCTGAACTGCGAGGGATTCAATCCACGCTGACGAATTCGGTTCACAACTCTGTACCTATACTCAGAATTAAGCTCGATGCCAGCATTTGTACTAGTTATACGTTCACCGTCGAGCTCCTTGCAGTTATAGTAGGCACCGCCGCATATGAATCCCGTTTTTGCTACTGCTCGATGAACTCTTGGCGCTGGAGGAAGAGCAACCCATTGCTTGGTGTACGGATTACAGATGTAGTAATCACGTGAAAGACCATCCTCTGGGCAGCACAAGATTAAGTCATTATACGTCGCGACCACAGCTAGCCGACCAAAGCCAGGGACGAAACTAAGAAAGAACTTGCGGGTCCTGAACCCAGACGAAAGTGCGGACATGGTAACAAATTCCTTATCTCGATTATTCCGTTCGGTTGTCTCAAAAAATAATGTGTCCTCAGTTGTACCTTTTCGCACAGAGAGAAAGCGGAGGACAAAATAAGAATTCGAGATTAGAGCAGACCAACGTTTAGACACACACTTACATTGAAAAACGATTTTATTGCGAGGAAGTCGACAAAGGATTTCAACCAACAGATGTTGAGGAAGATCATCAATATTCATCTTTAGTTTACTATTGCTTCCTTTGGTAGCAGATTCGCCTATAAGAATGCGCAGTGGAAACGTCTTGGAGAACTAAAAATTTTCAATACGATATAAAGGAGGGTCCGGAGGGAAAAGGGACGGACTGAGAGGAAAGAGGATGAGAGGGGAAAGGGAGGCCAAAGGGGGCTGCGGCTGGGATTTCTTTCCTTAGGGTTTTCTACCATTGAGGGAGAGATTAAAATGAATAATCATGGCTATCGATTTTTTTTTTTTTTTTTTTTTTTTTTTGAGAAATTCTAGGATTGCATTCATAATTCAGCCAAAAAAGCCATTAGCCACAAGGGGCCAAAACAAACTAGCCACAAAGGGCGATTACAATATCGGAGCGGTCGAACAACAAAATTAAGACAATCTGGTGCGCCTCCACTAACGATCACGCAGGATCGAATAAACTCTGGCATAGGCATCCCAACTAAGATTGCAAACTCAGAATAATCAAAAATAGACAAAGCTTGAAAAAACCAAGCCATAACAATACAAATAAAACTCTCACAAAGGAGAGATAAAAAGCTCTCACAAAGGAGAGGTGAAAAGCTCTCACAAAAGGAGAGGTGAAAACTCACAGGGAACCTACAGAGTCTCTGTGACTTATTCCGAATATAAAGAAACCGCAAAAAAGATGGTGGCAGAGATCCGACGTCAAAACGCAGGTAGAGATCCAACGCTGAGACGCAATCGCCTATGAGAGAAAAACCATTTGTCTCTGGAGAAGAGAGGGAGGAAGAGAAAGAGGGGAGAGGAGAGGAAGAATAAGGGCCTCCTCCCCCCTCAAAGTGAAAACGGCTCTAGGAGAGTTTTTTGAGAGAGAGGGTTTTTTTTTCTCTGCTAGTTTTTTTTTTTTTTTTTTAAGAAGTGCTGAGTAAGTTTTGCTTTACATATTACATTTAAAAATAGTTAGCATTAATTAAAAGTTTAAAATATTCTTTATGAGCTCCTAGAAGTCTCCCTATTTTAGAAGGTGGATCAGGAGGGATCCTGAGTCTCTACATTTAAAGGGGTGTATCCAATTCATACTTATAAAAAAAAAAAAATTTAAGTGAGTGACTTTTATATAGTTGATAAATTCTTATATACTTTCATAGAATTGATAAAAGTCACTAGTAAATTGGCAAGACTTTTGCTCTCTTAACAATTAGCCTTAAAATTATGGAAAAGTCATTCATTTAATAAACTTTTTAAAAGTCATTAACTTTTTAGATACCACCGAACTTTTAAATACTTTTTAAAAGTCATAATTGGATACTATCAAACTTTTAAATACTTTTTAAAAGTCACAATTGAATACCACTAGGTTTTTATATACTCTTAAATACCTCCAGACTTTTAAACTCTATAGAAGTCTTTAAAAGTTTGAATTGGATACACCCCCTTATAATTTACACATTTACTTGTATTTTGCAACATCTGAACCATCTAAGCAATCCAATGTTTATAACTTGGCCATGTTAGATAAGGTAATTTATGGTACTTTTAAAAAAAAAATTTAAATGATGGTAACTTGACGCCGTTACTCTTATCCCTCTCATCTCAAACAACTCTGTCCTCCCTGTTTCTCCTCAAACTCCTCCTCGACTTTGAGAGTCAACTGAAGCTTCTTGGACGGTCCATGTTTTTTCTGATGTTATGTTTTTTGTTCTATCTAGTGTTATGTCCGCATATGTACCTTTGTTTGTATCCCTTCGACCAAAAAAAATAAAAAAACCTGTTCATTTTTCTTTGTTAGTTCCAGCCTTTTGGGCTTTGTGTGTTTTCGTTGGTTTTGCCTTTGGGATTAATGAATCCTATCTTCGACCAAAAAAAACGAATCTTTCCTCTTTTGCCTAATATTTCATCTTTCTGATTTGTTTTTCACACGTAGCTATTGCAAGCGATTGTTTCATATTTCTGGAAAAAAAAAAAACATTTACAACCACTGCAGCATATCAATATTCTTATAATTGATAGCTTTTAAATACCAAGATACTGCTCGAATTGATTCTTCAAGCGCATGAATTTTGATCCGGAAAATATTAGAGGCACCAACTCTCTAATAGAGCGCGGGACCCGTTGTGCTGGCGGGCTCCACCTCTATTAGAGAGTTGGTGCCCAAAGTTGGTGCCTCTAGCACCACCCTTTTGATCCACATAATTTCTTATATGATGGAGATTTTTGTCTTGACTCTGGTTTTTTCAAGCTAAGATGAAAAGATCAAAAGGAGAGAGAGAGAGATGTCAATTTGGAATAAATAAAATAAAATTTTATCCTAGCTGATGTGGCTAATTTATAAGCATAGGATTGCTTGGCCTATCAAGATGTTGCTAAATGCGGGTAAATGCGTACTTTGTAAATGCAAAGGCCCGGAATCCGATATGGAGCATGGTTGGAGTTGTATTTTTCCAATTCTCTCTAAAAAATTTCTAAAGAAATGGTTTAGGAAGCCCATTACTTTTTGGTTAATGTTCTCTTCAGATTCCAAAACATAATATTCTTGTTTATGAAATATTTTAACCTATTCATGCATGTACATGTCATGCGAAAGAATACGTAAATTTCGTCTTTCAATCTCTTGCCACATTTTTTGTATTGTGTACACAAGTGCAGTTAGAATTGAATTTTTTTTCCAATAGTATTCACAACAATGCAAAAAAAAAAAAAAAAAATCGTTATACTTATATATGTGCTTAATGATAGAATAAATTAACCAGCTACTAGTTTAGTGAAAGTTTTCTTTTCTAATGTTAAAAGAATCTATTCTTGAGTTTAAATCTCTTCTCCCTCCCGTAAGGATTTCAAAATGCAGAAAAAGTTAATGCAAGGTTAAAAAATAAAAAAGTAAAAAGTAAGAACGAAACAAATTGAGAAATGCAATAGTCACAAGAGCACACTGATATACCAAAATCATAAAAGTTTAGTACAATTCTAATATTTAAATACATAGAGTACTTGTTCTGACTCTACATGATACCCAATAATATAAGACCACATTTTTTTTTTCTTTTTAAAGATCACTAAACAGAAAAGACTACAATGAAATTTTAAGCCCAAAAAAAAATATTTGAAACAAATTGTGTGCACTTGGTTTGGAAATAATTAGTCGTTTAATTAGGGAGTGGTGTGGGCCAACGTGGGAGCAAAAGTGGGAAGGCCTTTGTCAACTCATCATCAATTCCATCTCTTGTCCTGATTCTCTCTCGAAGGAAGGAAGTTCTTGTACGAAAGTTGCATGTTACAATATCTCCTTCCAATTCTATATACAAAATATCCTCATCGTTTGTGTCAAAAGCCCGCACCCTGGCAAAGCGCCGTCCTTTCGACATTGCCTGCCATTGAGCAATGTCTGAATTTTCTGCAACCAATATTTCCTTCAGGTTAACCTTTTTAATCAAACACCATTTCATCAATCTGCCTGCAATTCCATCCGCCTTCTGATCATCTTCTTCTTCGACTTCTTTCAGCTCCCAAACACACACAATGCCACTTTGGTAGGGATCCTCCAGATCAAAATGGCACATTCGCAGACGCCCTTGACACACACCTAGGCACTCAACACGTTCAATGTTGTATTCCGGCTTATGGAATTGAACGAAACGACATAATTCGTTGTTGACGACAATATCACCAGTAGTATTAGCACTAGCACCGGTCGAAATAGTGCGGTTAATGTTGTTGAACGGATCCACCCCAATAAGAAGGCCACCGAAACCCAACCAGTATACCATTCCATTGTAAGCAACGCCTGGAGTTCGAGAATGAGAAGCAAAACTAAATCCTCGGGAGCTCGATATAACTGACTCTCTCCATTCACTAGTCTCAGAAGAGTAGATTTCCACTGTGAACTCCAAACAATTCTTTTGAACCGCAGGAATTCGCACGACCCTGTACTTATACTCAGCATTAAGCTTGATGTTATTAGAACTTGTTCGATTACCGACAAGTTCCTCACGGTTATAGTAGGGATGGTCGCACGCGAATCCCGTTAGTACTGGTCCCCGATAAACTCGAGGGGTGGGAGGAAGAGCAATCCATTGCTTGGTGTATGGATTGCAGATGTAGTAATCACGTGCAAAATGACTATCCTCAGCGCAGCACAAGATTAAGTCATTATATGTCCCCAACACATATGACTCTATTTGTCTGGTTTGATCAAAACAAGGAAGGAAACTCAGAGGTAAATTGAGTGATTTGCACCCACTGGGAAGCGCAACCATGAAAAAAGATTCCCAAATCGGATAGCGACTGTTTACCGGATTATTGGTTTTGCAAGAGAATAATATCGCATCCATATCAGTGTCTCTTTCAACCAATACATGATGAGGAAACGGTTTAGGAACTGGTGTTGGCCAACAGCGTGAAAATGAGTACGCTTTCACATGAGCACTTTGGGGCCTCCCTCTATTGTTGGTTTGATCAAAATCGGATAGCGTGTTGATGAACGAACTTCTTGTACGGAAGTTGCATGCTACAATATCTCTACCCATACGTAGATATAAGATATCCTCATCTTTGGGGTCTAAAGCCAACACCATAGCCTGCGACCACGCGTTTCTATTTACCCATTCAACAATTACTGGATTATTTTCCGTAACCAGTTGGTCCAATAAAAACCTTTTTACCAAAAAAGGTTTCATTAATTTGCCTCCGTTGGTCGGATCTTGTACTTCTTTCCACTCCCAAACAGAGAGAGTCTTGCCACTCCCGGAATAGCACATCCGTAAACGCCCTTGGCACATGCTTAGGCACTCAAAACTAGGATCAGCGTCTAAGGGTGCCACAGCAGGCTTCTCAAATGCAACGAAACTACAGAATTCGTTCTCAAAAATATTATAAGCACTAGTACTAGTGGTCGCAGTATTGTTGTTGAAGGGATTCAACTCCATAAGAATTCCACCAGCACCAGACCAATACAACATTCCGTTGTAAGCAAGCATTCCCCAATTGCAATAATGAAAGCCACGAAAGTCTTGGGGGCATTGTACAACTGACTGCGTCCATTCACCAGTCTCTGATGAGAAGATCTCCAACATGAATTGCGAGGAGGACCTCAGTCTAAGGTGATCGATTCGCACAACTCTGTACCGATACTCAGCATTAAGCTCACTATTGAGTTCCTTGTAGTTATAGTAGGCAGGGTCGCATATGAATCCCGTTATTACTGCCCGTTGAAATCTTGGTGCTGGAGGAAGAGCAACCCATTGCTCGGTGTATGGATTGCAGATGTAGTAATCCCCTGCAAAACCATTCTCTGGGCAGCACAAGATTAAGTCATTATACGTCGCTACCACACGTGGCCTACCAATGCACGGGACGAAACTTAGAGAGAACTCGCGTGTAGTGAAGCCAGCCGAAAGTGGGGACATGGTAACAAATTCCTTATTATCTGCTGCTTTCCATTCGGTTTTCTCAAAAAATAATGTATCCTGAGTTGCACATTTTTGCAGATACAGAAAGCGGAGAACAAAATAAGGATCCGAGATTAGAGCAAACCAACGTTTAGACACACACTTGCATTGAAAAACGATTTTATTGCAACCAAGTCGACAAAAGATTTCAACTAACAGATGTTGAGGAAGATCATCAATATTCATCTTTAGTTTAGGCTTCCTTTGGTAGCAGATTCTGGAGAGCAAAAAAACTTCAATATCGATATGTAAAGAAGAAGTACTGAAGAGAAGTATGAAGTAAATATCCGACGGAAAATTGGAAGGGGAAACAAAAGTAAGTCAAGGAAACTAAAATCATGACCGAAATATAATAGGAAACCAAAATCAACTAGGAATCCGATTAAAATTTACTTACTAGGTCACAATCAATTGAGCCAAACAGTTGTTTGCTTGTGATCTAAGACTTCTATTTTTTATTCAGCTTGTGAGGTTTTTTAATTATCTTTTCAATAATCCTTAGAAACAAAAAAAAATTAAAGTGAAAAATAAAAATAAAAAAACCTAGCGTCCCTGGTCTGTAGCCTCACGTCTGTTCTCTACTCTTTGTAGCGCCTCCAACACTCCCTTCCCTCCATTGATGTTGCACTATGATAGGAAACAGTATCGCTAGAACGTGGCTGAGAGTTGGAGTTTCTTTAGGATTTGATTTCCTGATTTGTAGGCAATACTATAGATTCTCCTCTGTCAGAAAGGAAGGAGATCCAAACTAGGAATCATGGTTTCCTCAATATCCTGGTCTCCTCTTTCTTCTTCCCCATACAGATTATCCAAGGACGTTCCAAGCTAACAGGCTCTTTATCTCTTTCCCCCTCTCTCTACTCTCGCTCATGGGCGTGACTGATATCCCAATACCTTCTATCCCAAAGATGACTATCCCAATGATGCCTCATTGGAATTGGAATGACCATCAGCCAGAGAATGCTGCTCCATCACCATCACCTGTTGATTCTGATAATTCAGATGTTCCAATACTTTTTCTACTAGTCTTGTGGACCTTCTTCCTCATATTCGTGTGGTGGTGACACTGGCGGATTGATCAAAGCCACGTCGATCTCGAAGCACCACGGAAAAACTGACCGCCACCATGACCGCAGTCAAATCTTCTTGCTCATCAAGCTCCAATAATCCAATATATATGCTGCTGGTTTTTGAGTTATGTACATACCTAGCTTTGTGTAATTTTGAGTTAATTGTTGTCTACAATATTGTGCCTGTTGCATGAAAATATTAGTAGCCTTTTGTTTTGGGAAGTACACATTTTTGTGATTCATATTCACCTTTGCAAATACTAGCCATTCCTTTAAACACGAAACAGCATTTTCATCTAATCTTGTATAAACAAAGGCAGATAAATTAAACAAAACTCTCATACTCTTTTTGTTTACTTGTAATTCTTTATTCTTACGGGGGAACTAATGTTGTTGGTCCCAACTCCCTTCTTGTATGCGCAGTTGCTCACAATACGTTCAATCACTGAGTAAATGAGCTAGGACTAAAATTATGTATTGCAAGGAAACATGGATGAAGGTCAAGTTTTCTTGGCCATATAATATTTGATAGCGTTTGTGTTCATAAAATGGCCAAAGTTATAGCTCATGTTTAGAAGTTAAAATAATTGTTTACAGCCTTCCTAATGGCTAACCACCGACCGTTAATCCTACTTACCTTAATTTCTAGCCTAAATCTTTTAGCCCTGACTTGATCAGCTTGAGAAGACTCTTGTTCTAATTTCCTCTTCACAGGCTCCACACCTCCCATCACTCCCTGAATTTTCTTCATGACCCCGGCTCTTCCTTGTTCCAGTGCAGCCAATTCTGCCTTTACCCTGCCAATTTTTGAGTCATAATCCTCCAGCTCAGCTTCACAGGCTTGACATATCTCTACTCCATGTTTGATCTTATCTAGGTCTTGTTCACGCTCAGTCAAGAACCTTGTGCAGTCATGGAGTTCTTGTTTCTTTTGGATGTTTTCAGCAATTTGAGCATCAAAGCGGTTGAACATTTGGCGAAGCCCGTTTAGAAGTCGTTCAGGGAGCAGGTTCTGAGCATGCAGGACTTCCAGAGCCTCCTTTAGCTCTCCAAAGTTTTCTTCAGTGGAAAAAGTTTCCAGGTCTCTGGAAAGCCAAGTCCTGAGAGTTTGTTTGGCTTGCTTTGCTGCATTTGAGGCATGTGTTTCATCCCGAAGTTGAAGAAACTGTTTGGCAGAAGAAAGTTGGAGCAGCACTCGATCTTCTTCAGAGATAGTAGCTTGTTCAGGGACTTTTTGGCCACAATTAGTATCAGTGGCTTGTTCAGGTGCAGTGATAGGCTCGAAGATCTCATAGGTTGGGATGCCTATCCCGTGCCCTGTTGTGGCTTGCACACTTTCAGGGCCAGCAGCCTGATACCAAGTAGATAATAGTAAGTTTAAGTTGGAGTATATAATAATCATAAATAAAAATGGAGAAGAATTTACTTCTTCAGGAGTTTGAGATGGACTTGGCTCTGGGATAAGGTTCTCCCCGTTCCCTTGACCTAGTATGTCCTGTATGTCCTGCCCAGAAATAAAGATCAGTCTAAGATAATTGTCCTAAAAATCCTAAACAGATTGTTTACCATCAATCGCCGGTATTCTTAACAAAGTGTTTAATGGCAGACCTCCAAAGAAGAGACGACGCGTCCATCAAGAATCAGACTGCCAGGTTCTGCGGCAGGTTCATTAAAGCCTCTTTCTGGTTCCTTACCCTGACAATGATTGTTGATATAAAATGCTAAGGTACCATTTTAAAGAAGGCACTAAATGAGTTCCTAATTTAATAATAATTGACAAATATGACAGGGTATATCGAACAATAAATTCTGCCACTAGATTAGCAAAAGGGAAAACTAAAAGATAGTTAGCAAGGAAGAGCTACTTAAATCTTCAAAAGACAACATTGTACAACCTTAACCAGAACCAAGTAGGACAGCGGTGTCCCATGAATCGTTGATATTCTATGAAAATCAAATAAGTTGAACAAGAACAATATAAAAGAAACTTCAAGAGAAGGTTTGGATACCAATGACAACGCATTGAAATGAAATCCAACTCATATTTGAACTGAGATAAAAATGCACCAACAAAGAAGTCCCTGAAAGCTGTAAATATGTGTTTAATCCAGCTCATGTTCTTATAATTGAGAACATTAAGAATACCATTTTTTGTAATTGCTTTTCAAGATGTTTCTTTTTGTTTTGATCTTCACTCTGCTCCAGCACTTCGCTAATATCTTTCTTAATATCTTTCCAGTGAACATCAAACTTGGTCAAGGCTTTTTCCTCCTCTAAGAATGCGTTCTCAAAGTCGTCACGCAGGTGATGAATATCTTGCCGCCATCTTGCTATTTTGACAACATAATAAAATGGAAAATAAAGGAAATTACTAGAAGAATAAAACTGAATGCAGTAAAACCAAATTTAAAGATCATTCTTTGATTAGGAAAAGAAATTTGGGAATCCACCACGATTCTTTCATAAATGTTTTCGCAGCAACCAAACAATGTATTTCATTTTGTTAACATCACGTACAGGCAAAATCATCAATATGCAAACCAGAATGTCCTCGGAAAATCTTCTGTTGGCTGTCCAGAAAAACAAAACCCCAACTTTGCCCACTTACAGAAGTAATTTGAATCACAAGCTCAAATAGCCCTTTCGAACCCACTTCTAAGACAATTGATTTTGTGTAAGAAATGTATTGTTGCTTACCGTTTAGATCTTAGAATTAGTTAAGACAAAACTCAAACTCACCAATATCCATTTCTTCTGAAGTGCTGCAAAGAGAGAGAAAAAAAAAAGATCAAAATTAAACCCCGTCTCCAAAACAACTAAACAAGGAAATAAGGAACCCAGACATACAGGACTGAGAGCACTACCACTAATCTCTTATTTTTCTGACATTTTCTCAGCGAAACAATAAATTTCATTTTTGAACAAGAAGAAACTATACAAGATCGTCATACAGAAACATGTAAGCGAACCAGTATCTCTTTGCTATCTTCTCCCTTTTCTTTCTTGCACTCAGCTTTTCTTGTCTTGAACACTTCTCTTTTATTTCTTCGTCAAAGGGGGAAAAAAAACCTTTTCTTTGTATCTGTATTTAGCTTTTCAGATTAAAATTTGCAAGTGAAAACAGGTTTACGAGTTCAATTATTTTCCTTTTCTGGAACAAACTTACTGGAATATGTAAAATAATTAACTGCTGCTGGAAACTCCTCGTCTTCTTACAGCTGCTGGAAACTCTTCATCTTCCAACAGCTGTATTGTCTTGGTACTGTAAACGCCTTTATTGCTTCTAAAGACTGTAAAAGGCTTGCCTATATATATAGCCTGTTGTACTGATATCCATATGATGAATAAGAATCTCAAACTCCACCGGGGAGGGACGTAGGCTCAAAATTACCGAACCTCATTAAACTTGTGTTATGTTTTCTTCTTTTTCTCTGATTTCTACAAAACTCCAAGGCAACAGGTGCAGCTTTTTTCAGAGTAATAATTATTTACAAATTTACGGAGAAAGGAAGTGCTATTCACACAGAACCGGTTACTACTAGCGTGCAGGGTACGCAAGCCAGGACAAAGCTACTTTATCAACATTCATCTATTGGGCAAACAAGCAAAAGACAGATTTATTTTTGGTCAACATAGCACTTAGGCCATGTTTGGTTCACGGAATGAATTTGAGGGAAAATCATTTCCCAAGTCATTTCCCAAGGAATGGGAATGAAAGATTACTTTCTCACGTTTGGTAATGTCGGGAAAGTAACCGGGAGATTTCACTTGGTTTCCTTTCCCATGTTTGTTTTGAGTAGGAATGGAAAACAAAGTTTGTATAATTTTCCAATTATAAGCATATTAAATCAAATAAAAAAAGAATGCATTTGATGATACGTTGTAATTATAAATTGCTCATAGGAACAAAATAGTCATGAAAATTGTGCATTGAATGTTGGCTCATTTTCCCAAACTTTCTCATGATGAGGGAAAACAAAACCCACGTTAAGAGGAGGGATTCACTTTCCTCCATACTTTCTCATGTGCCAGGAAACCATTTCTCATGCCTGGACTTACCAAACATGGGAAAGCAATTGAATTTCCATTCCCAAGCCTCCTTTCCCATGAACCAAACGTTGCCTTATGGGTTTAATGCATTTTTCTTTCAGCGTGCTAGGCCAATTATTGGTCAAAATGCCATTAATTGGGAGCTGGCTGGCTAATTTCAACGTCTCTTCATTTTAAGTGTCAATTACACCGATATTATGTCCAACTTAAATCATCTACAATTATAGTCTCTATTTTTTAGATATTACGAGCACCAACTTATACACCAGTTTTCTAATGCCAACTTACGTGGAACATCACATGACAACTTATCACATGTCATCTATTTCAATTACTCTATTTTTTTCTTTTCATATGAGGCGTGTTTGTTACACCGTGCATGCATGGATATTGGTTTGGCTAAGATTTTATCCCATATTTATTTTACCCAGTTCTAATTTTAAGTGGGATCACCAACTACAAGGAAAATCCCTTTTGGCGACCACCATGTTTGGTCGCTAAAAGCTGTTTTTTCGTCGCCAAAACCCTTTAGCGACGAAATAATTTCGTCGCCAACTTTGTCGCCTAAGGCTCGTGGCTGAAAGTCCCAAACTACGAAAGGCGACGAAAATAAATTTTCGTCGCTAAAAACTTTTACGCGACCAATTGATTTCGTCGCCTTTAATTACTCAGTTGGTCGCCTATAAAGATGGGTTCCCGCGAAAATACCAATATTTGCCGCGAACTGAGGGTCGATTGGGCGACCAAATGGATTGGTTCGTCGCCGATAAGTTTGGGTGACTATCTGATTTGGTCGCTAAAGCTTATTTAGTTGGTCGTTAAAATTTGTATATTTTGGGTGTTTTTAATTATTTGATTTATATTCTGTTTTGTGGTAATATTAACCTTTTGCATTAATATATTGTAATTTTGAATAAATTTAGGTAAATAGATCAATAGAAAATGACATGAATAAAAGTTTCTCTCATTAAAAATTACATGAGCATACTTGTTATTCAAGTACACATAACATATCCAAAAATAGTACATATAAACAAGTGAAGAACTCCACTCAAAGACTGGAGGCCAAGCTCCATATATACTTGCCCTCGGTAAACCCAAGTTCTGTAGTAATTATTTCCCCACTCTAAGACTAGGTTTCAACTGAAAAAAATGCATGTAGTTACCTTCTTTAATTCCAAGTTATGTAGTCATGATCTTTAACACCTGTGGGATAGGGATTGTAGTCTAATATCATGGAATTCCCAAACACTCTGCTAATTGTTGCTTGATCTTCTCAAACTCATCAATCATCTTCCTTTACAAAAGAAACAAAACAAGGAAATGCCAATGGTCAAAAAGATGCCAAAACCAAAAAAATTTAAAAATATATAAATAAATAAATAAATATATATATATAGACCAAAAAAAACAATTTTCGACAACACAATTACAAGAAATCTTGCCCAAAAGCTGAAATTCACAATCTTAACTAAATAAGCCATTAAAAAGAGTTTGGATCTACATAAGAAAAATGATCACTAGTCATCAATATTTAAGAATGTTTGAGAATGGTATTTGAACAAACTTAATAAAATTTGAATTCATTTTTCATACCTCTCAATATCAACTGTCTAAAGCATACATTTGTGATAATAACAAACACCACAAATGAAGGAAAACAATTCCGAGGAAACCAATGTAAAGACTAATATCATGCATAGCACAAACCCATTAGAAAACATAAACCATAAAATCCAAAGTATAATCCACACCTTAACCAACAAGGGTTGCATAATTTCTCAACACAATACAAAACACGTATGTCATTTTAATACCTTTAAACAAACAACATCACAATGACATTGACAACTACCATAGCTATTAATAAGAAAACAAATATAACTGAGTGTAATTTGAAGAAGAGGTTCTTACCTCAAATGGTCCTCCGTCCAAAATCACAAACCAAATCCTTCCACCTCCTCAAATAATCTGACATGCAAAAACAGGATATTACCTCAGTAAAATTAGACTCCTAAATGACATTGTTCAAAACACATTATAAGATAAAGAGAACCACAAACCCAAATAAGGCAATCACTCATTGGTTTTAATGTTTTCAATGCAAATAGTACTAAACGAAACTTTTTCAATTTCCACTAGAATACAATGAAGAATTGAAATAAAAAGATATCTAAATGTAGAAAAAGAGGATTGAATTGAGATAAAATAACATGAAAAAGATGACCAAATACATATTTTGTTAAACAATTTGGGCAGGAACACTTCAATTTGGGAAATTCACAAAAAAATCAGTTTGAGTCGAAATAGTGCGAAACTTTCCAGATCAAAACTAGACACATAAAACTTCATCAAATCAAAATTTCATGGCATTCGAAGTTAAGGAAGCATGTCAAAAACAAAATCCAAAACAGACTGGGCTGCAGAGTTTTCTGCTTCCTGCAACATAACAACTACTTTAAAAATTTGCTAAAAATCCAATTTAACTCCAATTTGTATGAAACCAGTTTTGAAATGCTCATTTTAATACTTAGAATAAGTTTCCAATCAAACATGAACTAATATCAATTAACCATAAACAAGTATTAGTTTTAACGTTTTCAATGCAAATAGAAAAAAAAAAAAAAAAAAAAAGAGATCTAAATGTACAAAAAGAGGATTGAATTGAAATAAAATAACATGAAAAATTCTTTATAAGTGAAAACACTAGCTAAGAGAGGATGATCCTAGTGAAAAACTAGAAGTCTAGAAGATAATTCTTTATCATATTTTCAGGCCCAAGACAGAGTTTGCTTAAGCACATACAAGCATTTCAGTCTCTCATGTAGTATATGAATTATCCGAAATTACTAATTAGGCTCTTCATCTCAATTCCAGAACAAATTATTATTCTTTACAGTTCTTAATTATATATGCCCTATATGATTATAAATATCATTTCAAATTAACAAAAATTTACCCTTGAAGCTAATTGAATGACCTTGCGTAAAATTCAAGCTACCAGTGATCATCACATAAAGCCAAAATGGTTTGTTAAAAAAGAAAAAAAAAAGTGGCTGGAAGAGCTTGAAAAGGATTTCCAAAACAATCAAACCAACATTGAAGGATGATACTCCATGAGTTAAATTCTATTGTCCAATTAAGTGGTACTACACTTAGACACCAATACTAAGGGAAAGAAAAATAATTGCTAAACTGACGAGTTAATCTATGGGACGATGACCTTGCAGCTAGCTTATATCTAAACTATAAAGAGAACTCAATACTACATTGGCAAAAAAATCAATAATAATAACCACACACACAAAAATAAATAAATAAAAGAAGCTCACAGACAAAGGCAAAGGAACCTTGAAACGAATACACACCCACATGACCAACTTCCAACTTCTAACTTTTTACTTTAATTATATAAATGAATTGTTATATTCTTTCTTCCAACAGAGAATAAAGAAATTCAGATTTAATCCAGAAGTATCAAGCAAACATTCAGGACTTGGAAAATAATCAATCAGACTCAAATACCAAGAATGACAATTAAAAGGCAATTTACTTTGCCTGTGCCTGATTATCTCAGTCGTATTAAAGAAAATTGTTGACATACACAGCATTGAAACAAGGAAAAAACATATATGTTAGAAAGCAGGCAGAGAAAGGAACATACTTCTTCAATGAACAACAGAGAAGCAGCACTAATAAAAGTAGCAGGAACCACAATCCAGTGGCAGTCATCCCAAAGTATGATAGGGAGAGTGAGATGCCAGAGGACTAGAAACCTTGAAGTCAAGCGCGTATATGAGAAGGGGATGGGAGTACCAATTAGTTGTTCACATACACCAATCCCTTCATGGAAACAAGAGATTTTTTATTGCTATATAATGATTAAGTCATGTAAGATACTGATTGAGTTTCTTCATCCATAAAGCTCATATAACGAAAATAGTAATATGAAAATGTGATATTAATCTAGGAAGGGATTACCAACATAATTCTCCTTGAGTCCTCCAAATTTAGCAATCTAAGGCTCTGGGAGATGAACTCAATAATGCAGCTGGGTCGATGTTTTGAATTCAAAACAACTAACAGATCATCTAATTCAAGCAAATTTTGGAGGTCCTGTCTGATATCTGAGCCATAAACGACATGACGCTGCATTTAAAAGTTAGCGTCTATCAATTGATTGTGCTACCAATATCAATGTGATCAAATAATAGTTCCAGAAATGAAAAAGGCACAGAATCAGGTTTTCTTCAGCACAGAAAAATCAATGAAACTAAAGGTAGGTTCTAGCTCATGTTAAAAAATTATCTGAGCATCTCTCTACCAATTACACATTTACATTGGGCCTTCAAATAATGCAAAGGATTCCAAAATTATAAACCATTGCTAAAATGCCATACCATTGAACTAACTTGTCTAATTGGAACCACCAACACTCAATATTATATTAGTACACAATGAAAACTTTCTGGATGTTACATTGATTTCATTAAATTTGAGTCCTCCGAAAATATCCTTAAAAATTTGTTTCCAATCAACAAATCTGATGAACTTGCAAATATAAGAAGGCATGCTAAAATTTGAAAAATTAACATCGAAAAACTGAAATTCACAAACCTTCAGTGCAACAGGAAAGGCCACAATATACTGCAAAAGTGCCTTCTTCAGCTGTGCATCACCTGAATTTTCAACTGCGGAAATGATCTGCCTTGCGAAATCATTAGCCCCTGCAATCACCTTAGTCCAAGCCTTCCTCCCTTCTTCAAACCTTGAATAAGAATCCTCTGTCCTGAACACCAACAACAGCGCCAATGCCGGTGCTGTCAGCTGGTACGGCAAAGTTGACATAGAACCCACATCAAATGCAAAACAGGGCATTCATATCAGACACAAAACCCTACTCAAATTTGACATAGAACCCACAATAACCACATGAAAAATATAAGTCATTGTATTCAGAAAACTTGGACTGTTGAATGTTCAAGCATTTAAGATATCAAAAAGGAAAAAACAAGCACTGAAATTCAGTTTCGATTTAAATTCCTGGGCATCTATTTCCGATTTTCCTTGATTATTTTCTCAGCAACCAAATGGAATCTAGAACTGAAAATCAGCGCTCAAAAGAAAATGAATGTAAGCTGGACAAGGTAGACTCACCAGAAGCTTTCTTTGAAACACGCAGTGAGGAGGACTTCGGAGATGGAGTTTTCGTATGGCGGTCGATTCCTGACCATGGTAGGGAAAGGCGTGAGAGATGGAGGATCGCTTGCTGACGTCGGTGGAGGATTGCTTTGCCGATGTGAGAGCAGCGGAGAGTGGGTCTGAGAGGAAATAACGAGTTAGGAACTTTTTATTTTTATTTTTGCATTTATACTCTCTAGATCAGCCCCAAAAACTGTTTGGTCGCCCATATGCTAACATAGATAAAACAACGTCGTTTTGTGGTTCAAGCACAATGATCTGCGACGAAAAATAAAATGGTCGCCGACCCCCGAAATTTTTAAGCGCCAATTCTAACTTAGCGACAACACATTAAAACTTAGCGACCTAATATTTTCGTCGCCAAAAATTTTAGAGTTTCGCGCGCACCCAATTCAGTAAATCGTGACCAAATATATGTTTGGTCGCCAAGTCCTAGCTAACCACCAAAAAATTTCGTCGCCCTTAGTTGATAAATTAGTCGCTATTTTGTTGACTCAAGTCATGATGTGTGTCTAAAAATCACGAACTTTTTGGCGACTAACTTGGAAAATTTCGTCGCTAATTCCCTTTTTGGCGACCAAAATATATTTCGTCGCTAACAATTTCGTCGCAAAAGAGGTTTTTCCTTGTAGTAGGTGTTTCTAGTGAAACTCGTCTAGAGAGGAGGGACTAACAATCCCGACCCAAGCAACGAGCAACCAACCCCACAACAACCGAACCCCCAAGCGGCAGCCACGACCATCAGCCATAGCCACTAGACACGACCACCAGCTACAACCACCAAACACGACCACCAGCCACAACCACCCAAGAAAGAGAAGACATAATAGAAGAGGAAGAACAAAAAAATTTCAAAAAAAAAAAAAGAAGGAGAAGACATAATAGAAGAGGAATAAGAGAGAGAGGAGAAAATTTTCGGAAGAAAATAAAGAGAAAAGTATATAGAAGAAGAGGAGAGAGGATGGAGAAGAAGAAGAAGAAGAAAGAGAAGCAGAGAGAGAGAGTGTGTGAGAAGAAAAGTAAAAAAAAAATTAGTCCTAGTCCAATCAAAACATATATCAAACGCAGTACAAGTGTTATCCAGCTTATGACAGGCCAAGCCAATCCAAGACAATCATGGTATTTAGTCCAATCCATTACAATCCGCCGTACCAAACAACCCTTTAGAGCATCTCCAACTGATGTGTCAAAAGTGCCACATAGACATTTAACAGCTAGAAATAACATCTCATATTACTCCAACCGATATGTCAAAACTGATGTGGAATGAAGGCTGGAGGTTGATATGTTATTTTTGACATCCCAAAAGCAAGATGTCAAATGAATATTTTATTATTTTTTAAAGACAGCTGGTTATTACTTTCATTTATTTATTTTATTTTTTTCTTCTTTATCTTAAATGATTTGACTGTTACAATAATTATTTATTTGACATATCGGGTGGAGTGTAAAACTGTGTAAATGTCAAATTACCACATTAGCCATCAAATTTAAATTTGATGTCTGGTATTTGACATCTCCCTTAGAGATGCTCTTAGTTCTTGGTACTTCAATTTTAAGTATTGAACCCTTTCTAGTATTGAACCCTTTACTTAATTTTTAGGATTTTATTTTGGTTAAACATTTAATTACTAAGGACTAATACATTTGAAGAAAAAGAAAATAAGCTAGGACTAAAATTATGTATTGCAAAGCAAACATATATGAAGGTCCAGTTTTCTTGGCCATATAATATTTGATGGCATTTGTGTTCATAAAATGGTATCAATTATGGTGATATGTTTAGAAGCTAAAATAATTGTTTATAGCCTTCCTAATGGCTAACCACAGAGCGTTAATACACTCTGCCTTAACTTCTAGCTTAAATCTTTTAGCCCTGACTTGATCAGCTTGAGAAGATTCTTGTTCTAATTTCCTCTTGATAGGCTCCACGCCTCCCATCACTCCCTGAATTTTCTTAATAAGTCCGGCTCTTCCTTCTTCCAATGCAGCCAAATCTGCCTTGACCCTGCCGAGTTTCAAGTCATATTCCTCCAGCTCAGCTTCACAGGCTTGGCATATCTCTACTCCATGTTTGATCTTAGCCAGGTCTTGTTCATGATCAGTCAAGAACCTTGTGTAGTCATGGAGTTCTTGTTTCTCTTTGATTTTTTCAGCAATATGAGCATCAAAACCAAAATGGCCAATGAACATTTTGTGAAGCATCCTTAGCAGTTCTTCAGGGAGCAGGTTCTGAGCATGGAGGACTTCCAGAGCCTCCTTTAGCTCTCCAAAGTTTTCATGAGGGGAAATCGTTTCTAGGTCTCTGGAAAGCCAAGTCCTGAGAGTTTGTTTGGCTAACTCTGCTGCATTTGAGGCCTGCGGTTCATCTCGAAGTTGAAGAAGCTGTTTAGTGGACGAAAGTTGGAGCAGCAGTCGATCTTCTTCAGAGATAGTAGCTTGTTCAGGGACAGCAGCCTGATAACATGTATATAATGGTTAGTTTAAGTTGGAGTATAATAATCTTTAAGAAAACTGGAGGAGAGGAGTTTACTTCTTCGGGAGTTTGAGAAGGAATTGGCTCTGGGATAAGGTTCTTCCCATTCCCTTCAGCTAGTTTGTCCTGTCCAGAAATAAAGATCAGTCTGAGATAATACCTAACAATCCTACAGAGATCGTTTCCTGTATTCTTAATCATGTGTTTAACGGCAGACCTCCGAAAAATAGGCAGTGCTTGCATCAAGAATCAGACTGCCAGGTTCTGTGGCAGGCTCATTAGAGCCTCCTTCTGTTTCGTCGCCCTGTTCAGAAAAATGAGTGTCAATATAAATTGTTAAGGCACCATTTTAAAAAAGGCACTAAATGAGTTCCCAATTTATTAATAATTGCCAAATACGACAGCGTATATCAAATAAATACCATACGTGTGCAGACACTGGTATATCAACCATAAATTCTGCCACTAGATTAGCAAAAGGGAGAACTAAAAGATAGTTAGCAAGGAAGAGCTACTTAAATGTTCAAGACAACATTGTACAACCTCAACCAGAACCAACCAAGTAGGACAGCGGAGTCCTATGATATTCTAAGAAAATCAAATAAGTTGAACAAGAACAATGTAAAAGAAACTTCAACCCAAGTTAATTTATTTGAAGTTGAGGGCATTAAGAATACCATTTGTGGCAACTGCTTTTGAAGTTGTGTCTTTTTCTTTTGAGCTCCACTCTGCTCCAGCTCTTTGCTAAGTTCTTTCTTTGGAGCTTCACTCGGCTCAAGCTCTTTCTTAATATCTTTGCACTGGGCATCAAACTCTGTCAAGGCTTTGTCCTCCTCCAAGAGTGCCTTCTCATGGTGGTCGCGCAAGGGATGAGTATTTTTCAGCCGATTTGCTATTTTAACAACATAGAATGGAAAATAAAGTAAGATACTAGAAGAATAAAACAGAAAACAGAACATTCAAATTTAAAGCACGTTCATTGAATAGGAAAAAGATATTTAGTAATCTTGCAGCCCTTTTCAAAGGAAATTTTTTTAACAGAAACTCAGAAATTTTAACCCTTAATGAAGACAAAATTCAAACTTACCATTGCAACAATCCACTTGATCTGAACTTTCAGACATCTCAAAGACTCAAACCTGCAATACAAAAAGGAAAAGAAATAATCAAAGATTCATATTCAATCCAATTTCTAAAATGCAACTAAACAATCATATAAGCTAGAAAAATAAATAAATAAAAAGAGAAATACAAAGACAAAAGGACGAATCTTCCATAACTGTTTTGGTCAAACAAATAAAGAAAAGGTTCCCAACTAAATCAAATTTGTCCAAGACCATAAGAGATGCATGACTCAAAACACTAGCATTGATTTTTCTATTCATCTGACTTTTCTTAACAACCAAACTATGTATTTCATTTTGCTAACAGCATAAACCATGTACAAGCAAAATCATCAATATGCAAAAGCAGAATGTCCTTGGAAAATCTTCTGTTTGGCTGCCCAGAAAAACAAATAGCCCTTTCAAGAAAGCAGCAGGAAAACCCACTTGCAATACACTACACAGCAATTGGTTTTGTGGTTAAAAAATGCTTACCGTTTTAGAATTAACAATTCAGATTTGGACTTTGGCGAAGCTAAACCCACTTCTTCTCTATTCTGTATACTCTTCTTATATAAGTCTGGCCAGCCAGTTCTTCATCCATATCCTTAAAAACTTATTAAGGAAAATTTATTTATTAATGACTCTTCTTCTTTTTACTAAACATGGCAATTCACAGTGAGTCCAAGTACAAACGAATGAAATCTTGCTACCTCATTTAGGATTTTAAAAAATTTCGATACGAGTTGGCGCCTCTAGAATTATTGAAGAAGGTCCCATATTCCAATTCTTCTTTTAAGTAAAAATTAACCACTCTTGTTTTTTGAATTAAAATGGCATATATGTTGTGCAGCACAATCTTCTTTACTTTTTTTTATGGTCATAGTGCATCACAATCTCAAACACCAAACAACGCAAAATCATTTAGTAAGTGGCACTCTTATTAGCATTTTGGTGACATTCAAACCTTCTGTCTTCAAGATTGGCTAAATCAACAAACAAGGTCAAGCGACTAATTTTTCAGGGCACTTCAGTTATAATAAATAACTTAATTCTGCAGAAGTTAAAGAGAGATACAATTCAATAAACCAATGGAGTCGAACCAAAAGAAACTTAAAAACACAAATATACGTACACTGATTAACTCCTAACAAGCATCCTGCAGTTCATCATTATTCCTTCCGCTCCTCGACAATGAATGCTCTATAAAGTTCTTCAGCATCGTCAACTCCTCCTCCTTCTCCCTTAACTCATCTTGAATTTCATCCATCTTCGTCATCACTTCGAAATCGTCATCTTGATCATCCAGTAGTCTTGTCACTTTAAAAGCACCTCTCAAACGCTTTGCCTCCAGCTCCAGTGACTGTTTGACATCCAGCTGCTTTTGCAAAAACTTGTTTAGTTTCTCCTTCTCTCTCTGCAATCGAAACTCAAATCACTAAGATGAAATTTCAAAGATTCATTCACCAAAATCACAAGTGATAAGAAAAAACAAAGAGTTATGGGAAAACAAACCATGTGTTCTGCCAACCATAGCAGATTTATGTCAGCCTTCTTTTGCATTGAGGTAGCCTTCTCATTCTGAAAGAGAAAAGAACTCTATCAGCGAACACTATATACTAACTGCCAAGAATACTTCCATCAAATTAGACAGAAGACTAGCAAAAGGAGAGAATTAGTCGAAAGAAGAGAGAGAAATGCAGGCTGAATTTGAACCACTTCAAGGTCTAATTGAATATCAAATAAGTGAAAAGCAAAGTGTAGGAAACTTGATGAGAGTGGACTACGTTTGGAACCACTTTCCTCAACTTGTTTCCCATTTTTTTATTCAGTTTTAATGTTTGCCACAATGCCTACAAGGCCACACAAACACTTCTTCAGCATGAGATCATCCATTTGTAGAAGCCAGTCTTATCTATCTTCCTAACAATTCAGAATGATTACTGGGGTTATGGAAACAAAGCAAAAAGTCTGGAATTTAGGTTAAAGCTACCAAAGATGATGGTTATTTTGTTTTGTTCCTATAATTTATTAGTCAGTAACTCTTCGTTTTCTACTAAACAGCCTCATAAAATTCCCGGAAGCTGTTCATGACTTGCTTTATATCTCCGGTCCGGATTATAATCTGATTGTTGTTCTATTGAGAATTGAACCCTCATTCTTTTCCAACGCGTTAGCTTTAAAAGTGAGTACGGAGGGTCTCTTTCTATGGAAAAACTGTATTTTTGTTAATGGAATTGAAAGACTGTATTTAGTTAAGCAAGAACATTATTCAACTACAAAAATCTTGACAATTTCTGTGCTAGAGGTAGATTGTTTAGGATAGAAAGCTTTGTGTGAAATAATCACATTTATACTAAAACCTAACCTTTTTTTATTTAGGTAATTGGTAGCTAGATGGGTGAGGTTTAGAAGAGGAAGCGCAGATATAAAACTAAACAAAAATGCAAAAGTAACGAGGACCACTGCTTGACTTGATCCCTATACGTACAAGTCTCTCACAACATCTGATGCCAAAAGAAAATTCTTGAGTTTCAGTCTATTCATCACATAACAGATGATCAAAATAGAATATGAACATTAAGAAGCAGCCAGTTGACTCTTGACAGTAACCAAAGCTCTTTAAGCACTCCATCTCCTTTATCCAATGCCTACCAAAAAGCATATTCAGGTCAGATTATGGAATAAAGTAAACCTGCGTAAAACAAATAACAAGTTTATCGGTCCTAATAATTATTTAGCCAAGTTCAATTTTGACCTTGCAAACATTAATTTTTAGTATGTAACTAAACATAAGCCTAACCAATTCTACATTACCAAACATTTCTAAAGAAACTTGAAACAATTCTAGCAAGAGTTACCCTCAAGTTGAAAGCTGTATCTGATATTTCTATATAGAAAGTACATTTTAATACATACCTTCAGCTTGATCTTCTCCTTTTCTGCAGTTTCAACTGCTTCAGTAAATACGAGACACCCTCTTTTAATGATGCTCTCCTCCCTTGTTTAAAGTTCCATAATTCTGATACAGTATACCTCCAATGGTGACTATTATGCTCTTTCGATTCCAGCAAGGCAGTTGTCACAGCATTGTAGACTTCATCACCAAACTCGTCCTTCAATTTTTTCAGTTTTTCATCTCCCTCATCAATAGTTATCTGTACACAAAAATCCAATATAATCCAGTTAGAAAGGCAGATGGGAGATGAGAAGTTCTGGATCACATTAATCTAGTACAAGAAATTTATGGCAAGAGAATGATGGGCCAAAATCATGACAATCTTAATGTGGATAAACTGCACAGTCCACAGACTCCGACTCAATGTTCCGACAGACAAAACAAGCTCCCTGTTATACAAGACCTAGTACATGCTTCAGAAGCATAAGCCTTCAAGATCAAAGGCTATAGAGTGAGCAGTGCGAGAAGAGAATAAAGTTAACAAAATGAGCAGAAAAGAAACATGAAGACTGCAAGTCACAGGACTGACCGCATGGATATATCTTTAATAGAAACTGTGCTTCTATTTGCAGGAACCATAACATGGATATTTCTTTATTTGAAAGCACATGTACATATGAAAGTTACAAACTAGTGTATCAAGAGAAGAGCAACACAAAATGAACTCACCAAAAATGGTACGCTATTATTGGTCTGATAGTGCTGTATTAATTAAATATATACCTTCAGTGGTTGACGAAAGGCTACCCTTATAGTTTTGAATGGTTTCCAGCAAGAATCCCTAAGATAACTCTCCCACAGAGAACATAGTGCCGCTGCCTGGTCATCTGCTTCATCTATGGGATATTTTCTCTTGCATGCAGTTTGAAATGGTTTGCTTTCAAGCTCTCCCATTCTCTTCACGCCAATAAAAGCACGACTTGCTGAATCCCATCCCTGCAAAAAAAATGACGAGGATTATCACATTGACAAGAAAACGTCATGATTCACAATTAAGCTATAGCAAAGAAGTCATCTAGCTAAAGATTGATCAATCCCCCAACCAATTATATCTGGAGTGTTTTAGAGATCAGATGAGAGAAAAAAAAATGTATCCTAAATTTATAACGGCATCACATTTTTATTTTGCTGATGTCTACGAAATTTTATGTAAACCTAAAACTCTAGTGGTGCAACAAAATTGTAGGTGGGACAGCGTACATAGGTCATCTATCTACTGGTTACACATGATCTTTTTATCAACAGAAGATGTTAATACACATGTGATTTAATTTAACAAGATTAAAGACCAACGCCATTGTATATCCGGATTTGAAGACTTCAAAATACAGTCAATGAGCTCTAATATGTGAAGGCATATAAAGTTTAAGCCTACATTGGATCATATAACGTAAGGGTAACTATTTTAGAAAATAATCTTTAAAATAAATTAACAAGAAGAAACTAAATAACAGATACCAGATACGTATAACTTTAAGCAAACATTGGGGTATTGACAAATGTACTTGCATAGTGTAAACTTCTTGTATTTAAAATAATAGAATTAATGAAAGACATGCACAGAAATTCAAAATCCTTGGATATACATACAGAGATTAACTCCTTACGAGCCTCCTCTAATTCAGACTCCTTTACAATAAGTTTATGGTTACGAGCTTCAGCATATTCCAACTCCACTTCTGTCTCCTTTAACTTTTTTCGAATTTCCTTCATCTTCTCATTCCCATCATCATCGTTAACCTCATCCTTATCCTGCTCTTGGTCCTCATCCTCATCCTCATCATCCTCATCATCGTTAACCTCATCCTGATCCTGCTCTTGGTCCTCATCCTCATCCTCATCATCGTTAACCTCATCCTGATCCTGCTCTCGGTCCTCATCCTCATCTGTTTTTCCCTGCTTGACATCCTTAACCTCAGCTTGATCCTTGTCTTGATCACACAACTTTTCCAATTCAATTATTTTTCTATGAAGTTTCTCATTTTCTTTCTGCCGTTGCCATAAAATCACCAAACCGAAATTTACAAAACTCATTTATATATGATTGACTTAAACAAATCTCTTACTTTTTACAATAAAGGGAAAACAAACCTTTTTCTCTATCATCTTTTCATCAGTCATCCTTTTCTCTAAGACAGTTTCCCCATACTGAGAGAAAAAGGCAAAGCATTAACTCATATTAAATAATAATTGGCAATAACATCTAAGCCGATCATATTCTGGTCAGTAGATTACCCAAAGGAGAGGACTAATCAAGCAAAAGATAAGTTAATTGGTTTTAAGTTGAGAAAATGAAAATACCATTTGTTCCATTAGTTGTATCTCACGCTGCTTACGAAATTGAAGGCCATTCTTCTGTGCTTCACTTTGCTCAAGCTTTTTCTGAAGCTCTTTCTTCTGAGCTTCACTGTGATCAAGCTTTTTCTGAAGATCTTTACTGTGCGATTCACTCTGCTCAAACTTTTTCTGAAGCTCTTTCTTCTGAGCCTCACTCTGCTCATGCTTTTTCTGAAGCTCTTTCTTTTGAGCCTCACTCTGCTCATGCTTTTTCTGAAGCTCTTTCTTCTGAGCTTCACTCTGCTCATGCTTTTTCTGAAGCTCTTTCTTCTGAGCTTCACTTTGCTCATGCTTTTTCTGAAGCTCTTTCTTCTGGGCTTCACTCTGCTCATGCTTTTTCTGAAGCTCCTTCTGGGCTTCACTTTGCGCATGCTTTTCCTGTAGTTCAGTCCTCTTGGCTTGATAAACCATTTTCATGAGCGCTCTATTCTGTGCTTCAATATGCTCAAGCTTTTTCTTATTATCATTCTTTTGAACTTCAGATTTGGCCAAGGCTTTATCCTGCTCCAAGAGTACCTTCTCCAGGTGGTCACGCACATTTTGTTTCAACTTTGCTATTTATCAAACGTGACATAAAAATTAAAGTAAGCTAATCTTGCATGCCCCTTCAAAGGAAAAGGCAACATAAAGATCAAGACAAAACTCAGACTCACCAATATCCATTTCTTCTGAAACTTGAGACATTTCAAACCTGCAATACCGAAGGGAAAAAGGAATACAAAAAAAACGTAAGATTCAACTTCAATCCTACCTCTTCAAATCAACCAAACAAGAAAACAAGGTGCATGCAGATAAAGGTCTTGTCTTTCATGTTCCCCAACAAAGCAAAAGGGTGGAAATTAAGTTCCACCACTGCAATCTTTTTAACTGCAGGTCCCAAAACCATATTGCATTTGAATTATTTTACCACTTTTTCTTAGCAACCAAACAATGCATTTTACTTTCAACAATAAAAACTGCACACACATAATCATCAACATGCAAAGGAGAGATAGTCCTTACTCTTTAGCAAGTGCTCTCTCTATGGATGCCCCCAGACAACAGAACACAGACCTTGGGGTTTTAGAAAGATGAAAAGATTTTTTTCCTTTTTCTTTTTATGGAAGGAAGATGAAAAGATTGGAAATATATAGACCGATAAAGAAAAGTGGTGTTTCAATGATATTTTTGTTCTTCTGATTAAGTGGTTTGATGAAAGACACGTGGAACCGGCAGATTGGAAAATTAGAAACACGCGTCAACGAGCAGGGGTACGGGCCGTACCCCAAGAAGTCGATGGAATTGAATGGTTTTCTTTTCTTTATGAAGTGTTTGCTCTATTTTTTATTCTTAATATATTTTTAAGGTCTTTAAACTTTCTTTTTTTTTTAAACAGAAATACATTACAGATGAGATCCCCTTGGGATCTTACCATACATATCAAAATAGGCTCTAGTAATTACATCCACAGGGAAATTACTAAACCAAATGGTTGAATTGTTATGGACATGCTCATTTTTTAACTAACTGATCAGTAATCATATTAGCTTCTCCATAAACATGTTTGATAGTCACAAAATTGAAATTTCCAAGAAATCACCAGATATCTTCTGGAAGTGATTTAGGGTTTAGGCCATGGTACAACACCTTGCCTAGTGATGATATGTAAAAAGCATCTTAGAACCTCCCTCAATTTCTACCTGCAAAATCTTTAATCTTGCTGCCCAAGGTAACTCTTGTTTCATAGAAAAGGCTTCAGCTTATAAAACTGATGTATAACCTAATGGACAGGATTTGCAATAATTTAAAAATAAAAATAGAAACAAAGAGATAATTAGAATGAATGGCCGCCGGCTGAGGGAGGCAGTCGGGGGAGGGAGGGAGAAGGGCCTGAGGATTTTTATTTTATTTTATTTTATTTTGTGTGTGTGTGTGTGTGTTTTAGTTGATCTAGTTGTTATTGCTCCAATGTAAACAATGAAATAGTAGAACTTAATTGAAATATCACAAAGTATTTAGTTTAATTTACACATGATATCACAAAGGAAGTTTGTGTGGCAAAATTCCAAACTTATTACGTGAACAATTTAATTAGGTGATGTAGAGTACATATGGCCGTTGGGCTTCACACATAAACAATCATAGTTTGATACCATATTAGAATGTGAGTGCCCAATCCAAAACCAATTGGCAATACATGGAGAGGCCCATCAACAATCCAAGAACAGTGATGGATGAACCAACTCTATATCATCTATAGGTTTTCCATTTTCTTCGTTGAAAGTTAAGAGAAGATTTTCAGCAAAAATCTTGGCCATTGTTGCAGAAATTGGAATTTTCAACCAAACGTTGAGAACCAACCAAAAAATAAGCAACTAGATAATCCCTAAACTGCCAAAGCAACCACTAGTACCGAAGAGAAGGAGAAGGACAAGCATTTAAATGGTAACAATTGGATTAATCAACCTGCTGTTTCTGTGGTGAAGCAGCAACCAAATGTGACCATGAAATATAGTGCCTTCCAACTTGTAACAATTAATACTAGTTACGAAAAATAAAGTCAAGTTTAAATCTGCCCTCAATCTAACATTCAAGTAAATGTTTCAACATTTTCTTGGTTCTCTCTTATCCATCTAACATTCAAATTCCAATATTAGCACACCAATTTACAACTCACGTCACGTTTAAAGTTTAAACCGACTCTGCACAAGTATCATATGCAACCCAGAAGTTGCCATGCACAATAGTGTGTTCCAACTTCTAACAACTAATACTAGTTAGGAAATATAAAGTCAAATTTAATCAGCCCTCAATCAAACTGTTGCATCAGATGCTAAAACTATATTCTTAATACTCAATCTATCAATCAGACAACAGACGAGCAATAGCAAAGAACATTAACAGCAGCTAGTTGACACTTTTAAAGGAAGTTCTTTGAGCACCCCGACCCATATTCCAAAATACCTGCAAAAAGCACACAAGGAAATAAACCATTGTATAAGAACAAAAATTGCAACAATTAAACTACATGCTACACATGATGCCATAAATTCTTTAGTACCAAGTCTGGTCGGCATACTGTCTTCATAGTGTATTTACCAGTTCAAATTGATTGTAATATTTAGGCAAACTGTGATGACAATTATAAGGAAATCCTTATCAACATTAAGTTTAATAACATTTAAGTACTTGCCTTGTTTATCTTTTCCGTTTTCTAAGCAGCTTCCACTTGTTTAGCAAAAACACTACTCCCTCTCCCAACGATGCCTTCCTCCCTTCTTTGAAGTTCCACAGCTCAGGTATTGTATACCGACCACTGGCATTATACTCATTCAATTCCTTCATAGCAGTTGTCACCTTCTCGTATACTTCATCACCCAGCTCATTTTTTAAAGCCTCCAATTTGTCATCTTCTTCATTAATAATTTCCTGTACTCACATCCAATATAACCCAATTAACAGGAAAGTAAGATGTGGATCAAAACTAGAAGAGTTTAACTACAAAGAAGCAATAGCAAGAAAAATGGAACAAAAAAATGACAATCTTGTGGTGGGTAGAACTCAGTGAAAGGGACAGTCCAACAGACAAATTAGAATGGGTACAAGCTCAATATAGGACCTAGTATATGAGATAAAGCACAATCTCACGTTGTGATGTTAGAAACCTTCAAGAATAAATGTTGCTATACTACAGGGTTGATGGGGAGAACAAAATTATCATGCAGATTGCAATTTCACAGGATGGACCACATTGATATGTTTTTAATAAAACCCCAGGTGCTCAAATTTGCGGGGACAGTGACATGACCATTTCTTTAACTGAAACCATGCTCACTCAGTATAAGTTAAATTGGTGCCAGTATCGCTAACAATGGTATTCTATCGAAACACAGAAATTGCTTGAATTTGAACGTATACCTTGGTCTTTCCTTCTTTATCTGTGATAATCCTGAAAGGATACCAACTTGGATCCCTAAGATGCTCCTGCCACAGAGAACATAACTCCACTGCCTTCACATCTGCTTCTTCTTCAGAATATTTCTTCTTGGTTGCAGTTTGGAATGGTTTTTCATCAAGATCTCCCATTATCTTCACGCCAATGGAAGCACGGCTGCTTGAACCCCGCAGTTCCTGCAAAGAACAAAATTTAAGCTCCGACAACACAACAAAAACGCTATCACATTGATAAGCAAGGATGAAAAACCACAATGATAAGGAAGAATTACTGATCAATAAACCACACAATAAGGATCACGATCAAAAATTAAGCCACATTGCTAAAGTTACATTCTAGTTTAAATAAGAAATCAATGCCTCCGAAACCCCATAAACCAGCATCCTTCATTAAGAAGAACAGGTTGTATTTGGGGAACTATATGATCATCTCACTAGTTTCCACCACCTTATCTTTCAACATGATAATATATACATGTGATTCAAACTCAATGTGTAGCACCAAAATCATCAAATATGGTCCGGATGCTATAACTTATTAAGGCAGAGCAGTTTCATCAAACATTAATTCTATATAAAGTTAGGGAGAAAGTTCAGAAAATAATATTAAGAAAAAAGCATTAGAAGCCAAATTAGAGAGATATAATTCAATAAACCGCCCAAGACTCAAACCAGACAAAAAAAAAATGTCCATACTTTGATTACTTCCTTACGAGCCTCCTGCACTTCATCATTATTCTTCCGCTCCATAACAATAAGTGTTTTATAAAGTTCCTCTACATCGGTATACTCCTCCTCCTTCTCCTGTAACTTCTCTTTAATTTCAGTCATCTTCTTCCTGGCTTCCAAATCCTCATCCTCATCCATGTGGTTCATCACCTTTAAAGCACCTCTCATTCGCTCTATCTCAAGCTCCAGTACCTGTTTGGCATCAAGCTGCTTTTCCAACTCAATGATTCTCTTGTGAAGTTTCTCCTTTTCTCTCTGCAATTTCCATCCAATCAGTAAACACAATTTCAGATACTCATGCATTCAACTCTTAAAGCTTCAAATAAATAATGGAAACAAACCTTTTGTTCTTCTGCTAACTGTAACATCTTTTCGTCAGCCTTCTTTTGCTCCAAGGTAGCCATCTCATTCTAGAAACAACCAAAACAAAAGCTCTATAAGCCTACACTAAATAATAATTTCCAGGAATATCACACCTAATGAGATTTTGGATGCTAGATTAGACAAAGAAGAGAACCAGAAAATCTAAAGATAACCATATGATGCCTGACTTCGAAAATATAGAAAATCAAGGAAGATTTACACAAAATTTAAACTAGAATACAAGGTCAACTTTGTACATCCTCAATGTACCTTACCAACTCAAACCAGAAGCGCATAGGACAAGAGTTTCTGACTTTCCTGTATTATACTAGTGAAATATCAAATAAGTTGGGCAGCAGAAAAATGTAAAAGGAAACTTAATGTAATGTTCTAACTCGTTGATCTTATTCTATTGGTTCTCTCTTATCCTTCTAAAATTCTAATCCCAATGTTAGTGCACCAATTTACAACCCGTGTCAAGTTTAAAATGGCTCTGAACAAGTATCAAATGCAACCCAGAAGTTAATGCCAGTGATATGTCTCTATAATATACAAACAGAGCCTAAGTTTAAGATGGAAACAATAAGATTACCATTTTCCTTTCATGATAGATTTTCCTTCTCTCACTATCATTTTGTGCACGGCGTTGTTGCAGTTGTTTCTCACGGTCCTCAAGCTCTTTTTTTGTAGCTTCCAACTCCAAAGCGGTTTTCTTGTGGTCTAAGCATATCTTTGCCAATTGGTCATGAGCAATTTTTTGCATTTTTTCTCTTTCTAAACACATAAATTGAAATATAATGTAAGCAAACACACACGAATGAAACAGAGAAATAAAAGAATAAATTTGACGTAGACTCATTATATAAAGTTGGAGAAAGCATACTTTCATTGCAAGCTTTGAGAATATCCTCCTTTTCAGCCTCCAACTTGTTTAAAGCATCGTCAGTGGTACGGCATTTTCTTTCCATCTCCTTTAGATGTGAATTCTTTATGACTAAGGTGCTAGTTAGAGTGGTAACTAGCTTTGAATTTTTCGTATGTTCTTCTTCTTGTTGAGCAGAAACAGTTTTCAAATCTCCATTCTTACGAAGATAATCACCCACAGTGCTTCTCAAATTGTAATCATCATCCCGAGCAACCCATCCATACAAGTTATCTCCTCGATTCCTCGTAACATTATAGTCCCCTTTTCCACGGTGATCAACTTCAAAACTCTTGTCAAAGGACTTTGCATTATGGAAACCTTCCCAGCTTTTCTCAAATTCAACAATTGCAAACCCGGAGTGACCCCTATATGTCCATAAAGGATGAACCCTCAAAGGGTTAAAACCTTTACTTGCCAAGTCAGTTTTAAGTTTAGAACCACTTTCCCCAACATGTCTTCCATCCTTTAGTTCAGTTTTAACATTTGCCAAAATGCCCATTGGAGGCCATACAAACCATTGGTCATCCTCCTGTGTAGCAAGGGTGGAACCAGCCTTAGAACCTGTTGTGGGTTGTGCCTTTGGGGTGGGGAGTTTTGGGGCCGGGAAGAAGCTGGGAAGAAGCTGGGAGTGGGCTGGAGGTTCAGAATGAATAGACTTTTCTCTGATTTGAGAGGAGCCCACTACAGCCACCACCTGAGTCCGTCTTTGTGAGTGTTTAGGGCTTTCAATCTTGGGTGCAGATTCTAACTGACTCTTCACAAAAAGATATCTGTCTATATACCTCTCCAAAGCCAAGTGCTTTGATTTCTCTTTTAAAACCTTGCTGTCTCTGCCAATGTCATACGCATGTCGTGAAAGCTCCTTTAATCGGTAATCATGCCTCCTCTTCCCGTCGCAAAATGGGCATCTATAAGTTGAATCAGAATTTTTAACCTTAACATTACCTTTCTTTAACTGATAGTAATACTCGTCCACGTAGTCTTCTAATTCAGACCGGCTATACCCCTTTTCTTCTTTTGATCTGTGAGACATCTCAAACCTGCAATGCAAAAATAATATCTACGATTAAACTTCTAATTTCATTTCAGCTCTTCACTTCAAAGCAACTAAACAAGGCAATAAGATACAAAAAGTATCGAGCTTAAGATAAAGGATAACGTGTTTTACAAGTTAAAGATATTGCTCTTGCAGCAAAGAGAGCATGCCACAGATTTGTGCCATTGGCTGCAATTGTTTATAGTTTACAACGTCAATGCAGAAACACCCATGAATAAAAGGAATTGTAGTCATTTAAGTCAACCTCTTGATATTCTTGAATAATTCAATGAATTGACATTTTTGAATAATTATAATAGAAAGTATCCATCTACTACCATGGAAATGTGATTAAGTACTAATAATATGTCAGAATTCAATGAATAATCAAGAGAAAGGTGCATCATTAATTCAATGAATGCCCCATTGATGTACTCTGCACAAGATTTATGCTTGTTTAGAACCAAAGTCAAAAGGAAACAGAGTATTTTAGTTTTGCAAGTGCTATTGGTATATCTTTCAATGTTTGAAAACCAAGATCTAATTGTTTGGAAACGGATGTTATAAGGATGCATATACACAAATTAGATTTAATCAAGGCTATGTATGCATGTATAGAAACGTTAAATTATATCCTGCGATACAAGAGAAGCATGTAATAGATAAATTTATATAGACTGTTTACAAATATATAAGTAATTGGTTTTAAAATGGAATTACTATGTAAAGTAGATCTTGATCAAATATATATATATATATATATATATAATAGATAAATATAACATTTGCAAGGGGAAGTTTATTTATTTCCATGGAAATGTGTCAGGATGTTTATTTTAAGATGTTTAGGGGTTAGATTTAAGACAAAACCACCGTAGCAAGCAATATACAGCACAACACTCAAAACTTTCATTTTCCTTTGGTTTCCACAACATTTTCTCAGCAATCAAACACTACAGTGCAATTGTAAACAATAAAAATAGCATAAGCACAATAATCAATACACGAAACCAAAAATTTCTTTAGCTAATCCCCTGTTTGGTTGCTCAAACATACAGAGAGCCAACCTGTCTTCCTTGGGAAACCAAACAGAGCCACACACACAAAAAAAAAAAAAAAAAAAAAACTTGCACTAAGATCAAAATCCGTACCTCGCTTTCTCGGAATCAGAGTTTCGAAACCCTAACCGCAGCTCTCAAAAATGCGACCGGCGAAGAAACGACGTCAACAGACTTTGAGAGAGAAAACCAGCGGAAACGACGCCGTGGCGAGTTGAAAACCAGGCGACGAAGAAAAGCAAGAGACTGAGAGAGAAATGGGGTCTAGGTTTTTAGAGAGAGAGAGAGAGGGGGGGAGCATAGCGAATGAGGAGACTCGCTCGCTCTGCAACTTCAACACACTATTTTTGCTTCGTTCCTGAAAAACATCCATTCTTGATTTTCTCTCGTTTTCGATTTTTTTTGTTTTCACCATTTTAGGAAACGCAGTCGCGAGTGTAGAATGATAATCTCTACTTGCGAGCGGTTGCGTTATATTTCAGTGGCTACTTGATCGTAGGGTCAGATGTTTCTAATAATAGCGAGTGTGGAGGTTTAGAGAAACGTAGAGGCGTTGGGGGTTCGTGTTAGATACGCTTTGTGTGGGCTGATCTTGTAGGCCAGGGAGGACACGTGGAAACTAGAGAATGGATGTGCCAATTGGCAGGTGCACGGGACTAACAGCACAGCAGTGAAGAAAATGGCTTGGCTGGAAAATTGGATAATAAAACCACATTAATATGATTGAGAACAGTTTGTTTTGTAAATTTCTTATTATGGAACTCATTCTAAGTTACCATGTGTAAAAAGATCGTGAAATTTAAAACTAATGTCTTTTGCAAAGACTTTTTGTTTACCAAAACAAGAACTTTGATTTTATTTTATTTAATTTTCTGATGTAGCCTATGTTGAAATCGAAAATTTATATTCTCAAAATGTTGCTTCAATGAAAAACATTTTGGAGGATCAGTTGAAATCTCCAAGGAACAATACAGCTACCTTTGCTACTATCAAATAAAATATTGGAATTTCCTTCCTCCATGACTTATGTAAAGCCCTTGTTCTACGAAAACATGACTGATTTCAATCTGACGAGCTCCTATATAGAAGAGTCTATCATTTTCTGATCAAATGATGAAATTCCATAACAGTTTGACCATTAGAATTAACAAAGACATCAAAATTAAATTTAACCATTAGAATTAACTGATGTGACAGTGTTTCATTTGTTTTCATTTTGAGACATTTTGAACGGCAAATAAAAATTTATCACATCAATCAATGTCCTAATATTAATGTCTCTATTATTAGAGCATAAGTTAACATCTTAGTATCTACAATTGAATAATAACAAAAGTTGGTTGGGCTATAGGCTATTATATAGCTGTTGCATTACTGCTAATACATAAAGGTAGGTACATTTAGTAATGCTTTCCTTTTATTTTGATGTCTGTCTTAGTCGACCAAAAACAAAAGTCTGTCTTGGCTCTGATTTCGAGTTGTGGCAGCAAGCTGTGCAATACGGAGGGCAAGAGTTCCTCTCCTATAATCAAGTTCAAATATAAGTTTTGCAATTCAGAAGGGGAATTGTCCCTTTGATCAAGGGCCTTGATGTGGTTGAACAAGCTATATTTGGAACCAAGAAAACAGCAACGGTGACTATTTAGGAAGAGCCAGATCGAAACTCGAGCATGACAAAACTTTCTGAATTAATTACTATTAGGACATGTTTACAAACTTGGAAAGGGAATGAGAGAAATGGAAGTCATTCCCATTCCTAACCACTTCTTTGTTTGCTTGCATGTTAGGAATGAAAATTGATATGGAGCTCATAAGTTTTTTTGCTTGATATAGGGGCATTTGCATTCCGAATGAGGGAGGTAGAAATTGGGTATGGATGAATCGGAATGGACAATTTTGTACCCAAATTGGCCTCATATATTTTGTGAAACACCAAAAAACCAAAAAAAAAAAAAAAAAAGTTCCTGCCATTTTATTTGAATATAACTATATTTAAACTAATTTTATATATTTAGATATACTAGGAAGTAATAATTAAACTTATAAAACATGATTATTTTTACAAATATAAAGTTGGATTTATTATTACTATATAAAAAGTTAGGTTTTTTTTGGTAAAGAAAAAAAGTTTATTATTAGACTAACAACTTTTGTCATTTGTTCTGTGTAATATATTTTTTGTTGTTTAAAACAAAAACTTTTATCATTTGAAAAATTGTGTAAGTAGTTGAACAATTTGAATTTGTTTTGCAAGGGCATTTTGGTAATCAAACTAGTTTTGATTTTGATTCTTAACAATAATAAACGGTTTGAATAAGAATCAGTTTTGTTTTCATTTTGATTCATGATAGTTAGTAAACAACTTAATTGAAATGTTTGACTCATATTCATGCTTAACCTAATTCCTAAATACTATGATTCATGTTTATCCCAATTCATGATTAGTAAGCATACCCTTAAATGATGTAACATGTCTCAATTAATTGGTTGTGTTTGGACCTTGTTGAATGGGTGCGGGCCTTATACTCTCGCCCAATTAGGCATTTTTCTAGCCATAAAATTAACTCAATAGTAAATCATAAAGATCGACTTGTAGTCGCAAGGGACTTGCACCTTAAGTGTTTAAGAGCATTTACCATTGCACCTGAGGTCATGTGTTCAAATCCCTGTTCCTTAATATCGCATGCTCTTTTTTTTTTTTTTTCTTTTTTTTTTTTTAAATTTTTAAATTCGAGTTGGAGTGACTAACATCAGCATGAAAGTGTATCAATGCATGCAATATAAATATGACTCATACATTGTTATCTGCGTGACGTGCCATGACTGAGCTCTGTGATCTTTTGAAAGGGTCACAACATTTCCCATAATTGATTTATTTTATTTTATTTTGAGTCTTCAATGACTAATTGGGCTGTTTGGATTATTTAAACCTTTTTAGATACATTCATAACAAGAAAAAGACTTAGATAACTCTTCAGAAACTGAAATCTTGAATAAATAAATAAAAAGACTCTTGTTGATAAACAAAATTTTATAATTACTTACCCATATGCATATGGCAAAATACTCCATTGCTAGTGTTGATGATTGTAACTCTTCATAAATGAGAAAAGCGTCACAAGAAATAAATTAGTTTAACAAGTTACAAATAACCCACATGCATAAATTACATCAAACATTTAAATTTTCCCATTCAAATCATGATTATCTGTTTTGGGTTTGAATAATCAAAACAATTCATTCATATTGAATTCAAAACATCAGAGAGTCCTACGAGTATGGCTCACGAAATTGTACTTTTTGGTGGTCCAAGAGTTTATACACACATTTTGCAAAAGATTTGGAAAGCGCAAAAATATGTTGACACATCAATATCAGGTAAGAATTTTGTCTTGTAACATTGTCTTCATCGATTTTACGGGTCACGATTAGATATCTCAACGGCTTTCAAAGCCTCATATTATTGAAATACAATACAGAGTGGATTCCGCAGAACACTTATAAATATATTTATATGAGGGAACCTTCATCGAAGGGACCGGGGTATTTATGATTGTTTGTTCTTGGGCTATAAGTAGAATAGGGTTTGGCATACTTTCTCTAACAAAGACATAACCACACTTTACATACTCGAGTTCTCAACCCGCAACTTTGATCACTCTCACTCAAGTGTCCTTTTCGTCCTCCAAACTTCAAAAACCTTCACTCTCATCACCACAACCACATTGCCTTCCATCTCCAGATACTGTATACATCTCTGCAAACTCAGCATGTCCGGGGTGTGGATATTCGACAAAAACGGCGTCGCTCGGCTGATCACGAACCCGACGAGGGAGTCTTTCGAGCAAAAAGAGCCGCCCTATCCCGGCACAGCCACTGCGCCGGGGGCTCGACCACGGGTCTTGGTCTACCTCCCAGCCAACCAGGTCATTCGCTCCTACTCAGAACTCGAGCAGCGACTCACTGAAATCGGCTGGACTCGCTACCCCAACTCGCTCCGGCCCGACCTCCTGCAGTTCCACCGGTCTGAAAGCTCAGCCGACCTCATCTCGCTCCCCACAAACTTTACCAACTTCAAGCCCCTCCATATGTATGACATTGTTGTCAAAAATCGCTCCCTCTTTGAAGTTCGTGACCCTGCTGCCCTATAAAGCTTTTATATATATTGTTTCATCCTCGACATATTATTAATAATTATATTTCATTAATAATGTAAAACACCAAGTTTGTGTTTAACTAAGCTTTGTCATTTGAATGTGACAATCATTTTCTTTTCTTTTTTATTTATAGTTTTTTTAAAATTGGGGTTGTCTTGATCGAAATTGGGTAGTAAAAATCCCGAATTTATGTGGTTGATATGGACTTATTACCAATTGATGATGATCCGTTTGTTGAGAGTTGAGAGTATGTATCATCCAACATCATGAAAGTATACTACTCATTATCAATTGGTTTTGAATTGCTCTAATTTATGGTGTAAAAATTTAATATCAAATTATCACACTATATGACATGTCGAGTCTTGTTACATCAATTATTAAGATTATTTTTTTCAATCAAGTGATAGGGCTTATTATCGATAAACACATAATTTCTCACATATTATATGGTTAACGAACACGGTCTAAAAATATGTTCCATTAATTAGACATTAGTCTTATATTTTTTTTTATTTAATTACTATTTGAGTTTTACTTGTCTAATTTTTATTTTTATTTTTATTTTATTCATTTAGTTCATGTGCCTTTGTTTTGCAGTAGCTATAGGATAGGCTTGTAGGTCGGTATACATTACGATCCATTTTGATGGGTTTGTTTGAACTGCATGCATGTATATGACTGGGTATGAGCACTTAAATCAGATAGGTGATGGCCTGAGACCGAGAGGTTGAAAGGAGAAGCTATAGCCCTCTGATCACAATAAGCATGGCATTTGTAAGGCTGAGAGAGCAACAGGTAAGCCCTCGCATTCATCACTGACCAAAAAAGAGTTCCCACTGGGATTCACAATTTCATTAATTATGAACTTTAGAGTCATCGAGAGAACTTGCAGCTAGCTAGCCATTTCTTCTTTGATTGTTAGTTTCAGTTTCAGACGCAGAAGTCTCAGAGCTGTAGAATTAATGCAAAAGCTAGTGATCAATATTAAAGAAAAAAGGCAAAAGCTGCATGGTGGTGGACTTTGTAGTTGTTGTGTTCAAAATGTGGAACAGAACCCGTGTTAATATTGTACTATGTACCATCTATGAATCAGTCATTATTGCAAGCTCTAACGTCTAAATCTATAGCTAGCGCTTCATAAATCCCCAGCCCCAGGAATCTCTTTCTTTCCAGAAGTCTTTCATGCAACATGAAATAACATTTTCACATGTCATTGTATTATTAGTTAAAGATAATAAAACAATATTATTTCTCTCATTATATTACTAATTAAAAATAATAAAACAATATTAATAAGTTTTTCTGCTTTCTATAATTCACAGCCTCTCTCTCTCTCACTATGGTCAAAGAACATCAGGGTTTTGCGCAGGTGTGTGGCGGTGGCTATATACGAATCTTGGGTGGCCCCAATGGTATATATATCGATCTGGATGCTGGAAAAAAGTACTTGGTTTTTTTTTTCGCTTTGGGGGCAGAGAGTACGAATGGAGGGCAGCGTGGAAACTGAAAGATATTGAAGCGAGAGAGGAAGTGGATCAGAAAAAGATCAGATCTCGTGATTAGACACATCGAGCAGCTCATGATTCATGAAGCTGTCACCAGGTCTGCAATAGCTTACAGATGGTAATGAATCACGTCATAGCCTACGCTATAGCTACCTCTCAATGCTCATCACTTAATTGCATGAAACCCTTAATTTGGTTTATTAATTATAAATTAGGAAGTTTTAGCAGAAGAGAAATTTTTCAGTGTGACCGTAATATTGTTGTAGTTACTATTAATTTACTTATGTTATATATGGTAGGGGTTTTGCTTGTTCATATTATGTTCATATAATACGTGTTACAATCACACCTAATTTTTTTCTAAGTGGAAAATATCTATGGAGCGGTAATATTAGAGATTTGGGATCATTGACCAATCCTTACTGACATGGAGCCAAATGACTTTTAGATATAGTAACTATAATGTTATAGGATCAAGCTTTCTTTATACTAGCTATAGTTCTGATAGAGGCGAGCCTATCGGCTATACATAGTGATGGTGATGACGGAAAGGTGAAGTTAGTTAAAGACAAAGAATCCAATTAAGCTAATACCTTTTTTCTTTCTTCTCTCTGGGGTCTATAGAGAGCAAGGGCGGACCTATGAATGGGCTCAATTGGGCTTTAGTCCAGTGCTAATTTTGTACTTTAGTTCTTATTGTACAATAGTATCTATTATAATTAAATATTAGCCCATTTATCTTTTAGAATTCAGCCTATCCTAACCACCCAAGTCAGATTTTATTTTCTTCTACCTACATAAATCCTACCATATTTTATATAAAAAATATATAATTCAACCATATAATATTAATTAGCCCAAAGTTATTCACTAAGGATTGAATGGGATGAGAGAATGAGTAGACAACAAGTGAAGAGTGGTGCTAGCACCCTCACTTGATGTGATAGATTGAAGGGGTTAGGGAGAGAGAGCTTGATGTTCTCTCTTTTCTAATTTCACCAACTTGAAAACCCTAGGATGATAGGATTCCATAGATACACACTCATATGATCAAAAATTTCACAAGAACGACAAAAATGCCTCTAAACCCTAGTGTAGCCACACCCTCCCTTTGTGTGTCATCTTTTGCTATCTTGGTCCAACACATTAATGTATCACATATGTGCGTACGTCCATATGATCAAATCCCTTTTGAATTTCTAAGTCATATGGGACCTTTAATTGAATCATTAAATTAATCTAATCAATTTAATTACTCTAGTGAGTTGACTAATTCAATCACTCACTTGTCTAATGAGTCTTGGTCCTGATCATCCTTAGTTGACCATGTCAAGTGTCGGGTCAACCATTTGACCTTTGAGTTTCACATTGACTTTGACCAAGTCACAAAATCATTCATTCTTTTCATAATTTCCCAATCGATTTCTTTTCGGTGTGCGATCTTATAGGTTCTAATTAGAGAGGCAGTGGGTATGAATGATTCACTCTGAATCAAGTGTGAATTATATCCCGCCATACAATTCTCCCTATTGGCGAAAGCTAATTATAATTAGTCTTTACATGGCTTCTACAAGCCATGAGTGACACCTAGCAATATGTCATGGCTACCCAAGCTAAAAAGAATTCATTTAGATAACCTATTCAGTTTGTGATTACAATGCAATTCGATCATTCTCTAATTCAATACTCTATGTCATATTCTCGAGATATGGTAAACTTGTGTCAAAATCTCTAATATGACATCTCTAAATTATATGATTCAATTTGATGAAATTGCAAACGTTATTGTTTCAATTTCCATCCAATACTTTGGCCAAAGATTCACGGATCATATCTTTAGAATATTCTCTCTTCTTACTAAGAGTAAAGATTTCTTGTTGTACATTCACTTGTCTCTGCATACAAGCTGAGAATCCTGAGGAACACCTTTAAGTCACATCATTTTGATACGATTGTATAGTACTCTCAAAGAGAAATAACATGTATACAAGACAACTGTGATGTCTTAGGTCTAAGGATTAATTTCATTATCACAACTTAGAATTATTTATTTGACACTTGTGAGTAAGACTTACATACAAGAATTCTAGAGTTGATCGCATTTAGTGGATTCCATCTTCCATAGAGCACCTACACATCTGTCTTAGTGTCTTTACACGAATGACTTGAGACTAGTCATCCTCCCAATTGAGCAGACATAATGTGTACCAGTCTTTGTGGGTCACCATTGTCCAATTAGTGATCCTATGACCAGAAACATTTTAGGATACGATATTTATATGTATGGAAAGGTCTCGTGCATCTAACTTCTTTAGACCATTTTCCATTTATATCTTAATCCATGAACTTGTTACTTTGTGTACGTTATGTATCTAAAGCAACGTTCTTCCCCCTTTAATTATTATATATATTATTTCCTTAGAATTATCCATTTTATATTGGCTTTTAGGGGATATATCTAACACCAGCAGCCGCCCCCTTTGGGAGTCAGTGTCTTCTCACTCCATTTCCTTCTCCTCTCCTCTCTCTGCCTTATCCCTTCCCCTTATCTTTCCTAGTTCTTCCCCTCTTCTCTCTCTCCATTGTAGTCTCTCTAACTTCCTCTCCTTCCTCCAGTCTTCCCTCCCTCATTTTTTTGGGAGACTTTTGGAGTCCAGATTCATTTGGATCTTGGGTCCTCTTGCCCAGATCTATTTGGATCTTGGAATTTATTTTTTTGTTTTATGTGTTTTTTTGTAGGTTCTTGGTGGCTTTATGTTGCAAATGGATCTTTTACTTGATTGTGTTGCTGGTTTTGCTATCACTGGGATGAAAGGGTTGTGGTAGTTGCCAACCCAGCTTCTTTTGTTTTGTTGTGTTGCTGAAGCAGTCACTACAAATTACCATAGTCGCCATGATGTAGTTGTTTCTTGATCCACACACACAAGGTTTTGCTCCAGTTCTGGATTTGGAGTTACAAAATTGAAAGTTGACTATTTGTGTTGGATAGGATTTAGCCGGTATGACGCTACGAGTCTTTTTAGTTTGCCGAATAGGATGTGGAGCTGTGTTCTTGTTTCTTTGTTTGGTGTAGTCTAATAATTCTTAAAAACTATTTAGGAGTTTGTTGAAGTTTGTATTTTACTTTTCGATGCAAATTGTTCGTTTTTGCCGTTATGCAATGGTTCTGTATTGTAAATCTGAATACAAGTGCTTTTGTCTACCGAATCGGAGTTTTAAGCATTTTTATGTTTAAGCGTAATTCTCTCGATATCAAACCAACTTGTTTTTGTGTTTTGTCCTTGGAGATGTTATACTCATATTTGGCACTATGGTTGCTTTGTACTTTATTATGTTTTTTCAATAAAATACTACTGCTTTTTCTCAAAAAAAGAAAAAAACCAATTAAGCTATGTTTAATATTTGTCTTGGAATGATCATTAATTAATTGTGAGAAGATTACAATTCAAGAATTTTTAGTACTAAGCAAAACTGCTCTTACTCTAGCGAGTGGCAGATTGCAATCTGTGTTTTTATTTTTAATATCAGGTATTGAAGTCATGACAGTTCAAGCGAGATGTAACAAGTTTCATTTTTAGGTTTTAAGAGTAATCTAAGTAATTTTGAATTCTTGTGTTTGATTCTATTCTCACGGTATTACTTATCCTGAAGCGCGTGAATGTCTCTATGTACTTTTGGATTTGGATGAGAAAAAGTACCTCTAGGCATGAACGAATCAAACTATGGATTTGGATGTGTTGTAAACAATGTGACATCTCTCACTCAGTTCGATAAAATAAAAATTATAAACACATCCAAATGATGAAAGCAAACAATTGTTTTACCATGTCAATGAAAGATAAGTTACAACTCAGCTAGTGACATAGCCTCTCTCGAAGGTTTTCAATTTGACTCTTCTTGTTCCTGAGACTCTCGTTTATACCTGAGCTGGTCCACTATTGTATTTTAAATTGGATAGGAAATGTAATAAAATAAATAAGAAGAATTTATTGTGGTCATCATCACCGGAAATTCTATGTGACTTTGAGAAGCCGGAATTTATCCTCTCTGCAACTTAGAAAGAATTATAAGATGGTTGGTTTGACAACTACTCCACCCACTCCAATTCCAAGTGACCGAGTCTCTAAAGGCGACACCATATGCACACGTAAATAATAATCAATTTGTATGAAAGTTTTGAATAATTTACAGATATTTGACATTTATTTAATGATTGGATAATGTTATATCCATATGTGAATTGGACCGAATGAACAGTACCAATTCAGATTCTAACTTAACATAACCCAAAAACTACCACCAATGAGCATGTATTCATGAGCTTAGACAAGTTTTTAGTTGTGACTGAAGCCAATTAGACGGAGTCAATTTTCTTTCCTAGTTTGTAAAGACTTAGCGTAGGCTCCAAGCATTTTTGTTTCCTTGTAAATCTATGCAAAACTTGTATATATATATCAAGCCACTTTGGCTCTATCAATATATCAGAGAACTATTTTTCTCAATACACTTATCAATTTGACAGTGACCAAAAATATATTTTAGCCAATAAACCAAGGGGTACAAAGCATAAACATAAAAGATGTAACAAAATTGAAGTGTGAAGATTCCTTTCTCAACACCGGACAAGGGAGAGGAGGGTTACATTTTTCATCCTATTTTTCTATGTGTCATGGAACCATTTTTTATGCCTGAACTTAACAAACATGCGAAACCAATTGATTTCTCATTCCTAAACCTCCTTTCCCATGAGCCAAACGTAACCCATGAGTAAAGCGATCTCAATATTATTACTCGTGCATACAGAAAAGATATTAATATTATAAATTCGCGGGATTAAACATTCACAAATCATGACCCAGGCCGCATAAAAAAAATAAAATCATGACTCATACACAATAAAATAAAATAAAATAAAAATTCAAGCCCATGTGTATCCAGACAGTTCTTGTAGAAAAAGTTAGAACAAGCTTTGCGTATAACTTGGAAAATACTCCATCAGAAACTCAACTGATATGAGAAGAAATATCAACTTTCAACATTGATTGAGAGAGTGGGTTTAGCACGTCATCTAGAACAAGCAGCTTGCACAGTTGGAATATTTGGTAGATATCATGGCTCCTATAAATAGCGTATAGAATATTTAATTTCTCTTTTAGCTCTTTAAACAATGGATGTAAATAGGATTGATTGACTAATGGTGAATGGGTTTATTGTAGCAGCGTCTTGGAAAGTTTATTCTTAAGAAGTTCAATCCGCGAATCAAACAAGGGCACTTTTTTAATTCGGGTTAATGTGGGCTGTTGCTTGTAATGCTGGGAAGGAAGACTGAAGACTACATTATCATTGCGGTACATTATAAATGTTTCTGTTTTTCCCTTGTATTTGGCGCAACTCCCCTGTTTTGTTGTTTTCCTTTACACAAGTCTATAATTGTAATTGTTGCTTACGAAGCTTGTATTGTCCCCCTCTAATGATTTACAGTTAACTTTGTTGCTTGTGAATTTCCCCCCCACGCAACTCTGTTGCGCATCATTATTATTGCCTAAACACATTTTTTACTTTTGCTACTCGTAAACTTCAAGCAAGATGAAACTGATCATGGAATTTCTAGTAGAATATTGTGATATAAGCAATCTTGATCTTGTAATTTGGTGATTTTGTAGAAGGTATAATCGATAATGGTACACGATACAAACGGACAAGTTTAAAATGAGGAATATTATAGTTGTATTTATTTATGTACCTTCTCTTTTCTCGTTCTTGTTGTGCAATGTTATTTAATAATTAAAAATTAACTAAATTATAAATCATTTAGTTATCAAATAAATAAACCAACCAGTTGTTTGATTATACATTGAATTATCACATTGTTAATCAAATGACTAAACGACTTCCAATTCGGTTGATTTTTGACATGAATGATTCTTGAAAGATGACCTCCAAAATGGACGGTTTTAATCATGACAATGGAAATAAAAAATAGAAATGATAAAATAAAATGTCATTAGCATTCCTCATACGACATACAACATACTATATGTTATGTGATTATTAATTTAAATATTATGTTAGCGTCAGTCGGTTCCCGCTTAAGTACCCAATACACGAACACACAAATCTAGGGTTGTGATAGTGTCGTTGAGACACATCCATCCATGGTATGAAAATAACATAAAGATGAATTTATGCTTATATTGTAAACGGAAATAATATGGTTTGGTCATTGGCTGGCATACATTTCTAGAAGGAATGGACAGCTTGACAAGTTTAAGGACAATGACGTGGTTAGACTTAGAGGTGACCAATCAACTGGACCCAATCAAAAAGACAAAAAAGAGCAGACACGTAAAATTCCTCTTTTGCCCCTCAACGGCCACGCGGGCCCTCCAATATCGTACTAAGCAACAAAATCTGCAGTCGCTCGTGATCCACTCTGACTCGTCCCACAAAAGCAACAATGGGCCCTCGATTGGGCTTTCAATTCCAATACACAAAAAACAACAAAAACAAAACAAAACACAAAAACAAAATAAAAAAGGAGATAAAATCACTGTACAACTTACACACTATATTATTCTCGAAAACATACCACCATTTTTATCTTTTTTCTTCTTATTTAACAATTGCGTTTATGAAATTTGAACTTGAGACTGCATCAAAACAAAATAAAAATTAGATCCCTCTCAAATAAATTATCATTAGTTTTAATCTACTATTTCAATTTTAATTTGAAGTGATATTAGAGACATAGATTCAAATTGAAGATGTCGGGTGTTGAGATAACTATTCTTAATCACTTAAACTACAAGCCTCTTGCGTATAATTATTATGTTTAGTGTTATTTACACTAACACCCCCCCTTGAGATTTCAGAAATTACACGAACACACCTTGAAGTATTAAATTATTTTCACAAAATCCTTTCCATTGATTTTTCATCTAAATATTAGTAATTTTATATAAAAAATTTCTCCAAATGACAATGTTAGCCTTTGAAAGTAGATTGCACATTAATTCATTAAGGTTAATTTTGTCATTTACATACCTTTTTTTTTTGGTAATGAAATCATCAATTTTTGGATGAGCAATCAACGAAAATGAATTTTGTGAAAACAATCTAAAACCTCAGAGGGCGTTCGAGTAAATTTTGAAACCTCAATAAATTTTGTAAAAACACCGAAAACCTCAAGAGATGTTAATGTATTTATGCAATAAGTAACTACAGTTCCGATCTCTTGGACTACAGTGGTCTAAGAGATTTGTGGTCACTCACCGTTGGATGTAAATTCAACGGTTCACTCACTCTTGCACTCATTTTAAGAAACTTTTTTGAACCATTATATTAACATCCAACGGTAAATGACCATAATCTCTTGGATCCCTGTGATCCAAGAGATCGGGACATTAAGTAACTATACAATTCATATAATTAAAAAAGGTAAGTATGCTGTACAATTGAGTGACAATAAATAAAGTTCGATGATGGCTTGACAACTTAAAACTCAATGGTGTCAACTATTTTGCTCTAATATTTCCCTTATTTGAAAATGAAACACAAAGTTTACCAAAAAAAACAAGAAAAACTACCGACTTTTTTGTTTGCTTCTGCCTTTTTCACAACAAAATCGCCGCCTAATTTTGCTTAATACAAAGACAAGAACTATTTCCTACTTTCTTTTTCTGGTCTGAAGAAAAATAACATATATAAAAAAAAATTTCCAACTTCGTCGTTGTGAATTTGTGACTTGTGATCCAATTCCAAGCCCCTCTCTCTTGACTCTCTCTCTCTTTCTCTCTCTGCGACTTGGGAAGTTCGTTCAGACTTTTTGGGGCAGATGAAGTGCTTCCATTTCACTAATGGGGAGAGGCGGGACGACGAGGAACCCGGCATCGTTTGTCGGGCGGCGTCGAAGGTGTCGTGGGCGCGTTCACTCAGCGTGGCCTCCAGCAGCTACGACACCACTCGGCGGTCTGAGTTCGACTTGGACTCGAGGGACCTGTCCGACTCGGTCGCCTTCCAGGAGTTGCTGAGCTTGCGGCGAGCCAATGATCTGAGGGTGTTCAAGTTCTCGGAGCTCAAGTCAGCGAGCAGAGGGTTCAGTAGGGCCCTGCTGATTGGGGAAGGAGGGTTTGGGTGCGTTTACAGAGGGATCGTCAAGGGCTCTGACGACGATGCCACTAAAATGGACGTTGCTATCAAACAGTTGAATCGTAATGGCTTCCAGGCATAACCCTTGATCCTTTTTTTTTCTTTATATTGAAATTTGAACTTTTGGCTTTGTTATTGTCAAAAAATGTTGCTTTGGATTATTATTTTACAGAGTTTTATGAAGCAATTTTAGAACTTTTTTTGAATTGCTGAAGCCTTTCATTTCAACTGTTTGGGAATCAATCTTGTTCAGTGTTCACTTTCTGCTTTTTCTGGGACTATTGCTTTCTTGCTTCTTTTTAGTTTTGGTTTTTTGTTAGTTTGTGGGGTTGAGGTGGAAAAGTTTGCTTGAATTCTAGATAAGGTGGATTTGTGGTGTCATCTCAGTTACATTGCTTGAATACAGGCTGGGAAATGGCATATTTCAACAATAAACAACTGTTCTAGAAAGGAATATGATGTTAAAGTGGAAAGCTTGTTAGAGCATAGATTCTGTACTAACTAACTGTGTATAGATTTACAAGTATGTTTTGCTCATAGGAGAATCTGATTAGTGACTAGTTCCAGATGCAGTTTTACTTTACATGTTTTATGTTTGGAATTGTAGTTGTCCAAGTTTTTTGAGGTTTACGCTATTTTCCATTCTAGTGTTCAGGGGCATAAGGAGTGGATTAATGAAGTAAACTTATTGGGCGTTGTCAAGCACCCAAATCTTGTTAAGTTAGTGGGATACTGTGCAGAAGATGATGAAAGGGGGATTCAACGGCTTCTGGTTTATGAACTTATGCGTAATAAAAGCTTGGAGGACCATCTTTTGGTTCGATTTCCATCGTCTCTCCCATGGATGACAAGATTAAAAATTGCTCAAGATGCAGCACGTGGATTGGCATATCTGCATGAAGAAATGGATTTTCAGGTACCTTCTTGTATGTTTAACAAAATTGCCACTGATTTTTGTTTCCATGTTTGGATCGTATACATATTTATGCTCACGTTTTCATTATCTAAAGTACAGATATAGATCAATTGTCTGTAGTCTTTTCCCTTGTTCCCTTGTGTACTTAAATTTTCTGATTTTTTATTTATAACAGATTATATCTGCAAGTAAATGCCTCCGCCACTTTTCTCATATTCGGTGGCCTATATTTTCTTTAGGTTACTTTCTCAACTGCTCGCTAGTCAATATGATTTGGATCTGCCTTATAATTGGTGCAGCTAATATTCCGCGATTTTAAACCGTCAAACATTCTGCTAGATGAGGACTTCAATGCAAAGCTTTCGGACTTTGGACTGGCAAGGCAGGGACCTCCACAGGGAACGAGTCATGTTTCTACATCAGTAAGTTGTATTATCTTTTGAGCAGAGAAGGTTTATCTTTTTACAGTGTATTTGGGCATATCATCATCTTAACATGTTGGGACACAATCACAAAGTCATTGGAAAAAAGTAAATAGTTGTCTGAATATTATAGGCCCTCTTTTGAAATGGAACCTATTAATGATAACTTCTGACTTCTTTGCTTGTTTTTTTGCGGATTGTAAGTCTGCTATTATGCGCAGTGCATTACTTACAATGAACATTCATTTTTATAGGTTGTGGGCACCATAGGATATGCTGCGCCGGAATATGTACAAACAGGGAGGTTGACTGCCAAAAGTGATGTATGGAGCTTTGGAGTGGTTCTCTTTGAGCTCATCACAGGAAGGAGGGCGGTGGAGAGAAATTTGCCACGGAGTGAGCAGAAGCTTTTGGAATGGGTCAGGCCTTATGTTTCAGACTCAAAGAAATTCCACCTCATTGTGGACCCTCGGCTTGAAGGACAGTTTTGTATTAAATCAGCTCAAAAACTTGCATCATTAGCTAACAGGTGTCTATCAAAACAACCGAAGTCTCGCCCAAAAATGAGTGAGGTGGTTGTGGTTTTAGGAAGCATCATAGATGAGCTGTCATCTCAAGATGAGGTTGTCCATGAACCTGTTATTGAAACTGAAGAAGCAAAGGAAGAAACTGTGGATGAGACCGAGATTGAGACTACCAAACAAGGAAACAAAAAAAGGGTTTTCGATATAAGAGAAATGGTAAACTTTAGAAACAAATCTATTGGGAAGCTAGATTGGAGAAACTGGACCCCTGGGTTGATAAGAACTTGGTGATTAGGCCATCAGCCAAGTTTATGGCAGAAGAAAAAAAAGCTTCATCCATTTGCTTTGCTCCCTGTCGGAAATGAAAGATGGGTGCATTTCTACCTTCACATTGAAGACAATAGATGCTTGTTCTTCAAAACTAATAGAGGTATGAGGTTCTTCTCCATTTTTTTCTTTTTTGCCAGATGGTTGTAAATATAATTTGTAAAGGAGGCTGCACTTTAGAGGCTTGCATCCTTTTCTGTAATACACAAAATGAGGCGCAAATTCATGTTCTCTCCCCTGTAATGAGTATCACCGTCCTAGTGGTGAGCGTGAATAGAGGCAATCCAATGTTAAATGTGTTTTGTAATCCAAAATGTTCTGTTATTTAGGTTTACAAAGTACAAGCAGATGTGGCGACATTTATAATTTCTGCTCAGTGGGAGATGTAAGAGTTTTTGGTAGGGTGTTAGATGTGACTCGTCGCGCACAATCAAAGAAGAATTCAAATAAAGACAAGCTCACATCACAAAATGGGTTCTAGGTCTCTTAACCGTCCATGTAAGTGGGTCGCACAATGCATGAAAGGCTGAAAATCACCCATTCGTGCATGCATTTGTGCATGCACGAATGGTTAGGTATTACTCATGCGCGCGAGATAGCAACAATTTTTAGCACTACTATCTTTGATTGTTTGGTTTCAATTTCTTTTGGATACATAAGAGGGCCAAATGCCCTAAATCAGTAAAGCTAACAGAGAACGTCTTTGGGCCTAACTAAGCCCAAGAAATCACCAGCTAGTATTCTACAGTGAGGGCTTATATATGACTTTTAGGTGATGTCCTATTTCATATCCGTTGGATCAAATTGGTTAACTTGATCTAACGGTTAATAAATAAGACCTCACCTATGGACTATATATAATACCATCACTATTGAATTCTTGGCCATTCAAATTATGTATATGTATAAGAAAGAATTTGGACTACATTGGATTTGATGAGTCCATTTGAAATCCACGCATTGCTTCTTTTTCTTCTCACAAATTTGTGTTGTTAATCATCAAATCAAGCAATTTAACCATGCATTGGTTTTTATTTTCCAATGTAATTTTTAATTTATATAATCTCTCTATCCAACGGACGTTGTGCTTATTTTGACAACTCTTTGCAATTTAACAAATATTAAAAGGCTCATCAATTTATTTCCCTTTCCTTCTTTGGGAAAGAAACACAAACATAATACAACAAACTAACACCGGTAGGACGCCAAACAAACCCACCTATAATAAAAGAAAAGGTCAAAAAATAAAACCATATGCAACCCTGTGCAGGAGAAAAATGGACATCTAGTCATACAAAAGCACTTCCATCCCTACTTTTCGAAGCTACTGTTACAATTTGGTGATCCAGAAGACAACATCGTGGCATTGCTCATTTTACAAGCTCACCTAATAATTTGTCAAAGGGAGGGTTGAAATTTGAATAACATTTGCCAGAATAAACTGTACAGTCACTGGGCAAACATTTCTATATTGCAGCTTTTGCCATTTTCTTTTACTCCATTCTTATGCATAAAGAGGGGAAGCAGAGGGCCGAGGATAAGCAACAGTATTAATTGACTTGTTAGCTGCCTTGTTAGCATCTGCTGCTGCACGCTTTGCTTTGATAGCATCATCTGCACTTCGTCTGCGCATCCTCTGCCCATTGCTTGCATTGCCCTGACCGCTTCCATTGTCTTGCAGTTGTTCCAGTGCTGTTACAACCTCATCCATGTTTGGCCTGAGCTTGGATTCTGTGGATAGGCACCGTGACGCAAGGCTAGCTGCCTTATAAGCTCCATCCATTGAATACTGACCTTCTAGACGGTTATCTATGATGCGAAAGATCTTACGCTTGTTTGCCAGGAAGGGTTTAGCCCACTCTACTAGATTATGTTCCCCAGATGGTCGATTCTTGTCAACTGCTCTCCGGCCAGATAACATCTCCAATAAAACGACTCCAAAACTATAAATGTCGCTCTTGGCAGTTAGATGACCTTCAGTTAGTGAAAGATGGAATCATTAAGAGATACAGGCGTCAATTTTAGCATATGGAAATGACGAATAATGAATCAAAGAACATGGCAAAGATTCTAAGTTGAATGGTCAAAGGCAACTGGAAAAAGATGACGAAAACAGATGACTAAAGATTCTCAATCAGTTTTGGACTAGAAATTAATATAAAATTTACAATACCTGTGGCTAGATATTCTGGTGCTGCATATCCATAGGTCCCCATCACCCTAGTAGAGACATGGCTTTTATCACCTGTTGGCCCATCCTTGGCCAAACCAAAATCAGAAAGTTTTGCATTGTAGTTCTGGAATTATATCACACATGGAAGGAAATACTCAGGGAAGCTCTCAGTGAAGTCAAAAGATCTCCAGAATCCATTGAATAAAAATGTAATCATAACATTGTATTGAACACCTTCAGTAGTCACATACCGAATCAAGCAGGATATTTGACGTCTTGAAGTCTCGGTATATCACTTTTGTTTCAGAACTATGAAGAAAAGCAAGCCCCTTTGCAGCACCAAGGGCAACTTTCATCCGGAGGTTCCAAGACAGAGGCTGAAAATAAGAGCCTCCTGGTACAGTAGCAGTTTAAATTTTCAATACATAAATAACTCAAACCATCTTGTTTCAAAGGTATCCAGAGCTGTCACTGAAAGAACTTACTCCTGAACAAATGATTTTCCAAACTGCCTCGAGGCATGAATTCATACACCAAAAGCCGGTGTTCATCCTCCAAGCAAAAGCCAATTAGTTTCACGAGATTAGGATGATGAAATTGTCCAAGATAATTCACTTCTGCCTATAAACCCAAATAAAAGCACACAATAAGTCAATCTTGAACAGAAAAGGAGTAAACATTTATCTTCAAATTGCTAAACTCAAATGATTTTCTAGTAGGCACTTAAGAGCACCAACGCCCATAAGATAATTTGTTGAAACTCAAAGCATCAATGCCTAGCTTGTTGTAAGCTAACTCTACCTTAAGTGAATGTTTAAGAGGTTCTGCTTATAAGCGTAAGATCAAAGAATCAAGTATGACGATGAGCATCAAATAATCAGGAGAAAATAACTCACCAACCACTCTCTGTGACCCTGAAAACTTTCTTGGTTAAGCCGTTTCACAGCCAAAACTATACCAGTCCCAGGCTTTGCAGCAGTAAATGAATTTTCATCAATCCACCCCTTAAAAACTGAACCAAAGCCACCTTCTCCTAACACACTATCAGGACGGAAATTCCTGGTGGCCATTCTGAGGTCGTTAAAACTAAAGCTCTTCAAATTGGAAGACTGCAAGATCTCACCCTCACTCCGAGGAGTTGGAGGCGCTGAAAATGATGAAACCTTGCTGCTTGTGCTGAGATTCCCATCAGTGCTGACGATTTTTGAATTCACACCTGCACATGTAAATGTGAAGTGTAAATCAATTTACAGTCACCACCAAGGTATGAATAAGATTGCCCATTCACGCTTAACTCAATCCTTTGCACCATAATTGCTAAAAAAATTAGTGAGAAGTTAAAGGAATTCTAACTTCCCCTCTCTTTGTCTGGCTGTATTTTATAAAAGTTTGGTTGCAGTTTGAAGGAAACCAAAGAGACTCTTTAAGAGCAAAGTAAACATGGGAAAATAATTACTATTCGAGGTAATCTAATTTCCAAAACAGGGTCGGAATCAAAATGAGGTTAGTGTTCCCAGGAAACCACACCCACCCAGTAAATCACCTTCTTCCAGCTGAGCACCCTATAATTAGATAAAACCCCAAAACTCCCAACACACAGCTCAACCACAATTTGCCCTCGCACCAGAGAGAGAGAGAGAGAGAGAGTAAAATTTAAACCATAAAATTTCCTAAGATCAACTTACACTAATGGTTAGAGCTACACAAACAAAAAAGTACAGCCACATGGGTTATAATTAGAAGCCGTGAAGTCTATATACCTGTATTACAAGGGCTCTCAGCTTTGATTCGGGCGCTTAAGCAGACCCCCATGAACACCAACCCTAGAAACCAACCGCCTTTTCTGAATTCTCTGCCTGCAGATCAGAGATTGCATCAGCTGACTACACTTGAAATGAACTTCAAAATTGAACAGTGAAACCAGACAGATCTAGAGTAAAAGCAGAAACTTTTCAATGGAAACCAAACAAAAAAGAAGCTGGGTATCATCCAAAAAAGATAAAAATTCCCAAATTTGATTGGTTTTTTTAACTGCAACCTAAAATTAGTTTTCTTTAAACGAAAAAAAACTTACTTTCTAAATCTAAACAGAAAATAAACACAAACCCATGAACTCAAACATAAAGGAAATCCGAAAACCAACCTCTTTTCTTCCAAAACTAAAATCTAATCACAGAGAGACAAAGAAAGAGTGAGGTGGGTTTATGCTTTTAGCGTTGGTCGAATGGCCACGATGCTCAAATAAAGAACTTTCCCAGCGGAGAGCAAGTTGACTAAGCTTTTTTGGTTTGAGTTTGATGCTTAAAATGGATAGAGGGTTGGCTGAGAAGGAAGGTGGGTACTACTGCATTAATGGCGGGCTGGTCCCGCTCTTCAGCTCAACGTTTTGTACTAGTCTCTCTCTGTTTTTTGGTTTTGTTCTCTCTCTCTCTCTCTCTCTCTCTCGCTCTACATTCATTCGGTGAAGTCAGACAGCAGATAAGCCTTCTCACTCTCTGCTACCTTTCTTAGCCGTTTGATTTGGTTTCCAAAGAGCCCAATCTTTTATGCATGAGATGAGTGATGGCTTGGCTAGCTTTAGGCTTTTTAGCAGCTTTGCGGCTCTGCAACTAACATTTAGCCATTCAAGTTTTTGTTTACTTTTCTTTCTCTAATTTAGATTCAATCCAGCCTTTTTGCACACGTAGGAATTAACGGATATCTTATCCCGTAAAAATACACAATCATTAGAACATTACCTTATTACATCCCACACATCAACTGATACCGCATAATAAATAAGATTTCATATTAAAAATAAATTAAATACTATCACATTAATTAACATTCTGAATCATGAATTAAAAACTTCTTATTACTTAGTTCAAGTGGGCAACACATACCATTACTTGTTAAATCAATATAGGGTCCTACGTAGGATATACAAGTTGGGTTTATCTATATATATAAAGCAAAAGGCAGAGAATGGTGAAACATTCAAAATACCAAAAAATGTCATTGGTTAATTCAAACATTAGAATTAAAATTATTAATTAAATGAGGATAATATGGTAAATTCATACTTCTAAAAAAAATTAAAATTAAAAGAAAAAGATAATTGATCCTATTTTTACGGAACACAACTATCCATTATCTTTTTAATTCTTAAAAAAAATTAAATTCTTTAAAAAAAACCTCTCGCAGGCGCAGGAGTGCATGCAGAGAGGCTAGTGTTTATTTAATTATGTTTGGTCTCTATCCATTTACAGTTGTGATTACAGTTGCTTTTTCTATACTGAAATATCCATGGATATAACGTTTTTCTAACAATAGTTAGTTAGTAACTAACTTTAATTAAGGAATGACTCCAGGGAACATTTTAAAGTCATTGCATGGAAAATTTGCAAGAACCTTTTTTTTTTTTTAAATTAAAAAAACATAGATTTTTCGAACTATCTTCAAAATTTGCACTTAAAAAGAAGGATAATACTTCCCTGCTTATTCATAAAGAGAAACTCCTCGTTACTCTCCATTGTGGCTCAATCACAAAGTGACATATGTCCTCTCTTTTTTAGTTGTTTAAACAATTCTTTCTTCTTCTTTTTTCACTTTTATTGAACCCCTAGTTTTTTTATCAAAACAAAAACAAAAAACAAAATTCCCATTGTTTTTTTTTTTCACTTTGATTTTTCTCAACCATTTAAAAATAAAATAAAATATCCTTCCTTAGTCAAAACTTTAAGTCTTTGTGGCCCCTTTCCAACTCTAATAATCCATTTACAACCAAAGTTGCCACATACAACAATTGGATACATAGTTTCTTTATGAAGGTTTTTCCAATACAGGATCATGTTGCCAAGGGGGGAAAAATGGGATTTTTTTTTCTTTCTGTTTTGGTCAAAAATAATATTTATGATTACTTCTATAGAGTACAATAGTAACTCTGACTATCTGAACAAAGTTTTTCTTATAATAATTGGTTAGTGATTAATTTAACACATGATGAGGAAATCACCGTAAATCCTATGCCACAACTTTTTAAAGTATGAGCCCATGCCATACGTTGGTTCTTGAATCATGTAACCTTCTCATAATCTCTCTCTCTCTCTCTCTCTCTCTCTCTCTCTCTCTCTCTCTCTCTCTCATATGTACTTGGTTTTCTAATAATCAGCTTGTGGTTCTAATTACCCCATCTAATCTAACCGGGAAAAAGTGGATGCTCTTTGCTAATTGTGGAAAGTTCTCTTGTGAACAATGCCCTCACTCATTGGATCTCTTGTGATAATTGTGAGACACACCATGCATGATCAAAAGTTATAAAACATCTACCTCGCTTACCAAAAAAAAAAACAAAAACCACACAAGACACAAAACAGAACCAACTTTGATTGGAAATAATCACACATGAGAATGTGATCCAATCAAGCAAACAGTACATAACTTGGCTGTAAAGTGCTGGAGATCATCATAATTGCGTGACTCCATGATTTTTTCTTCTTTTCTTTTGCTAATTCAAATCTGAAATTTTATGGCACCAGAGGCATGCAGCTCCCAACCATATATGTACTTATGTACTATGAGGTAGGGGGGGAAAATGTTGTTGTATTCTAAGCTTTATTGGTTTTTCTTCACCCACATGAAAATCTTGGAAGGCGACTCTGGCGAGCATTCCTCTTGTCCACTCATAACAAAAAACCTTTAGTAACGGCGTCTATATGTGTTTGATGCGTACACATTAGCCAACCTACATAAGGCTAATTAAGTACGGTCAGGTTTTCACACTGCACAAATTTGTGGACAAGTTTTAAGAAAGTATAATATACAAAAGCGAGCCAATTAGAAATAATATTTATTAAGAATATAACCTCATATAAATAGCAATTCGGCCTACGAGCCAAAAACAAAATACATGATTCACTGCGTGTTTATCTCTCTCATCACATAGTTAGTATGATGATGACCTATTGATAAAAAGATATAAAACAATTTAGCATGTGTACATGGATGACTAGTGGCATGGATGGCCGCTGACATTGCTGTCATTAGACAGCAAGAAATTCCAAGTTGGTGGCAAAAACTGCCAAAATTGAGGTCGGAAGAGCCCTTGCCCTCCTTTTTCTCTTCCCGACTTGGAGACCAAACATCCCGTGAGGCAGAGACACGTACCAAACCAATTTTGCAATTTTACGTTGCTCCAAAATTGTACTTTTCCGTGGCCAAATATGGCGTCGTTCCATTTGTAGTAAACGTAATCATAATCCCGATTTGAAGTCACGATTTCTCTGATCAAATCACAACCGTTGGTTATGCATACTTTTTTCACACTTGTCATCATGATTTTGCTTTTATCGCATTCACATGCTACATGCCCAGCAAATCTTAGCTGTGATCGTCCCACCACATCGTTCGGATTTCGCACAAAAAGTCTTGAATTGGGACCCACCCGGAGGCATGTTTGCCAAGTGGCAAACATAACACCGCGAATATGGCCCAGAAGCCGGCTGGCGGGAGGGAGGGAGCCAGCCGTGAATAAGCCTTGAGAGCCGAGCCACCCGTGTCTGAAACGGTGTCGAAAAATTTAGGCCTTTTTTTGGTAAAAACAGAAAAAAGAAATTTAGGTTTTGCGTACCAAATTAGAAGAGTAATAAGAAAGCATATCCGAGCTTGGAAAAGTATTAAGTTATGAAAATTATTTGGAGGTGAGTTCTATAAAGTGAGTGTGTTAAAGTAAGTACCCTAAATTAATAGAGATGAATGAAAGCGATACATTATATAATAAGCATAATGCTTAGGTGCATTCATCTTTCAGTGCACTACTTGATTGTATATGTTTGTTCATTCTAGTGTGATTAACGAATATTCATTACACACATGTTATAGTCCAGGTGGTTCATTCTCTAAATCATCGTTTAACGATCATATTTGAAAAAAGAAATCAATCAAATTGAAGATCATTCAATTATTTAATTAAATAAATAATTCATCATGAAGATCTTAATTCTTACTAAAGCCGACACATATGGATTTATAAATTATCTCCAATTTAATTGATTTTTTATAAAATTAAATTTAAATAATCTTCAATATAACATGTGTATGATAAAAACCCGTTAATCAAATGATGTGTTACACCCAAGTGGTGCTCTTCACTATTATCATAATGCAACATAATAATGTTAAGAATGTGAAGTTGTCAAAGTTGGTGCCAATTTTGTAGACTCGTAAACGAGATTGACGGGTTCAAGGGTCAGATTCCGTACATTCTCATAGCATTATTTTAAGTGGGCATGTATATGAAATTGTATTTGTTCAAGGAGGATCTAAAGTGTGCCTTAGTTTTTTGTCTATGAGCTAATTAAACTATTATTTATGCTTCAATTGGGTGCATAATCTCTCGTCACCCAATTAACCTAGTACCCACCATTAGCTAAACTAAATATGATCATGCTTGACAAAAGGCGTTGCCCACTAAACCCTTTCTTTTTTAATTCTAAATCATTGTCTTATTATAGTTTCCAACTTGCCATCACTAATAATAGTTGTTTAAATTTTTTCTTCTTCTAAGAACATCTTAAGTTACAAGATTAAGGTCAACGTGATTAGGTTAAGTGGAAAAGGGTATTGACTTGCAAACCAAAAGTCTCAAGTTCAAAATCTCATAACATTTTAGTTGTGTGTGTGTTGGAAATCCATTCCTTATAGCTTAGACAGTTATGTAATTACTTGTTAACCAAAAACATGAGGTAACTATGTTGACTGTGTCGAAAGTTACTGCAAGTTATCCAACATTTCACAAACTGCTCGGTGACTTTTTCTGTGAGGGAGAGTTTTGTGGAAAAAGGACTGCGGGGCTTTTCCTTTGTTGCTTGGTTGTTAAAACAAATAAGCAAAAAGAGACTAATCTGAGCTTAGTGATTGTTATCTTTTGCTTACACCTACCTAGGGCACAGCTTTAGTGATTAGCCAACAAAGAAGTTGCTACATGGGGGTCTACCAAACTAGTGGAACAAACAAACACTTTCAATTCCATGTGCTTTCCTTTTAGTACCTTTTGTTGGTCTAAGCAGATAGGGTTGGTGGTGGTGCTAAGATATTGACTTTAGCATGCTAATCAACATTTAAACAGGATAATCATATAAGACTTACGACATAAAAGTCTTCAATAATGTATTGTATATGTAAATTACAGTACACAAATACATCAACCTATATTCATACAAATAATTAAGATAAATAAACTATTGACGTTTTATTAGATGGCAACATCAATTGTGCACGTAGCATATGTTTGATGTGTAATACAATTAATGAGAGTATTGAATGGTATTGCATTATATTCATAGACGCGACTGTTGCTATCACAACTCATAATATTTTGAACAATAATAGTCAGTCTATGCTATTTTGCAGTGTTGCAAAAGTCATTATTCATGCGACCAGCAATGAGCCACGACCTTTGATAGTTTTGCTTGAAACGAATCCTTTTGAGACCGTAGTAAACGGTGTACTGGTCGATCTTATCTCTAAATGAATTATTATAGAAGAGATGACCACAGGTCAACCCACATAGTGCACCATTAGGTCAATGGCATTGACATGAAGCACGGAGATTGAATTGAAACAAATAAGCTTTTAATCCGTTTAATTTAAGTGCATTTTGATGAAAAACTATGGTTCATTGGTTGTGAGAAAAATGTTAATACGCCTACTTTGTTTGATAATTGTTCCAGTGTGATTGGACCAACATATAGCACACTGGTCTAATATAAGTCATGCCTAATCATGCTTGCTTTGTCACTTATATTATATTGTGTTTATTTATAGAAAACTATTAAAAAAAATTCAAAAAAAAAAAGAGAAAAGACTTCAGTGTAGACTCTAGACTAGACTTCAATCTGGAAAGAGGGTTTTTTTTTATAAAAAATTTATAAAAAATAAGGCATAAAAAGTTTTATCTAACCCAAAAAGAGAAAAAAGAAATAAAAAAGAAAGCTCACCTGGAGATGTAGGAATATTGTGTTGGTCAAAGATAATCTTGAAATTGAAAGTAGAGTATGATTGTCGAGCATCAGACCCTTACTTTAATACTCTGTATGGCAGCCTATATTTTTTAAATTTTCTTTTGGGTGGCATACTGGCACAGTATATTTATATGCATATATGGCTCAACAGGCTATATACAAATCAAGAAATATGCTAGGTATAGTTGCCCACAAACACTTCAGCCTGAATGATTTTCAGCTGTTGATGTAAGTGCAGATTCCATTACATCAACCGTTTAACGTCATTCGTGTTCAGGCGACTATTCCAAGCGCTTCTCATAGCTCGGGGAAGCATATGATGAGATTTCTCTGGTACTAGACTTCGGATAGCAGTAACAGCACAACTCCATTTGCCACTTGCTATTTCCAACCCAAAAATGAGAAACAGAAAGAAAGGTGTTTGGATGCGATATGGATGACATAGATGATGTCGTAGAATGCCTCCCATACCTCTGCTGAAATAGCCATGCCCCATGGGTGGCCAACCATGCCGATGAGGTAGAAGACAAGGGTTTTTAAATTTCTGACAAAAGAGTCGGAAAAGAATGCCTTCTACACTTTCAGCACACACTAATTGAGCGTGCAAAAATATTAATTTTTTTAAATAAAAATAAACGAGAGACGAAAGTGGCTGAAGATTTGAAGAAAAAGGAGAAAAAGAAAAGAGGGAGAAACAAGAAAGAATTGAATTTAAAATTTATATCAAATATGACTCTCTTTAGACCTCAGCCAGGAACCAAACAACCACACTTGACTTATGAGGAGGAGAAAAAAGAGAAAATAAGAGAAACCCCACTTGACTTATCAAATTCACAATCATATTTCCACTTAATTGAAAGTAAACTCAGTACCAAGGAATTCTTACTTATTACATCGAGAATGTGCTGGGCAACACAACTACAACGTTCTTTTTGGCAAGTAATAATACAGTACAAGTCTTTTTTGACAAGTATTAACAACAGAAGTTTATAACTCAAGTTTGGCAACAAGCTAGATGGGCATTCTCTCACCTCAATCATTCTTCTTCACTGTAGCTGACTTGATAATGTCGATGAACTCCGGCTAATCAAAGAAAATGAGCATAAAAGAATCAGTGACCAAAGTTGAAGAGAAACAACCAGACAGATAACTGAGGCAAGCCAGAAAGAAGAATATTCATTTATCACCTTAAGGGAAGCTCCGCCAACCAAAAATCCATCCACATCTGGCTGTGTTGCCAATTCCTTGCAGTTTGCTCCATTTACAGAACCTAAAGGCGATTATATGTGATTAAAACATAAGTTTACACAAACAGGGAATCATGTAAGATGATTCTCTCCTCTCTATGATTGGTATTATAATGTTCATTTTGGAACTAGATTATGTTCCATATTCCATATTCATGTAGAACTAAAGAGTGAAGTATAAGCACTCAACTCCGAATCGGAAAGGTGCATCTTTATTGAATCTCGGACCAATAGTAGATGCAACTCAACTAACAAAAGGTTGGTTCTGGTTTGAGCTTGGATTAAAAAATATATATATATATATATTTTTTGGAGACCAATATATTTCAGATTCCAACTAATCGGGTGACTCAACTTAGACAACCAGACTACTGGCAGAAGCCACTGCAATAGCAAACCACCCCCACCCCCACATGCATGCTATGTTTCTCACTCATAACAAGATAAGTCATGAAGGATTAATACTTGCACATAACTAGCTTTGTTTGATGATTAGTCTGTAAATTTATGCTCTGTCCAAATCAAAGAAATATAGGGCACATATGGTATTCATGACTAAAAGTTGAAGTGTACCTCCATAAATAATTCTGGTTGATGCAGCGACTTCAGCACCAACATTGTCATGAAGCCATTTTCTCAACTCAAAATGGACCTGTTAATAAAACCTCTTTAACAAACTTGACAAAGCAACAAGGAAACTCACAACTACTTATAAGAAATGAGACTGTTCATACAAAAACTTAATGAAATAGAGAAGAAGGCCACACGCATGAAACACAACTGTTTCACTGAGCTGAGTAGAGGAGACAAGGTTACAAATGATATCACACATGAGTAAACTCATAATGTAAAATGTTCATTTGTTCCCCAGTAGAAAATTTTCCATTATTCATTTGTTCCCCAATAAAAAATATTGAAAAGTACAGAGAAGACAATATACAAATTAAGCTCTACTATCAGACATCACAATGAGAAAGTGAGCAACTGATGAGAAAGTGAGCAACTGTAAAAGAAGTCATGAAAATGTTCCCCACTACATTTACATTACCTGATCAAACAAAAGATAACTTTCATTGAAACAATAAAACATTTAACTTATAAGAATAAGATATAACAATGCTTCACCCATCCCACACTTACTTCCTGAGCCTGAGCAGGGCTTGCAACCTTCCCAGTCCCAATTGCCCAAACTGGTTCATACGCCAAAACAATGTTCTCCCATCTCGATACTTTTTCTGAAAGAAAAGAAAGGGCTAGTCAGCTGGTAGACATCCCAATCAGGAAAAAATGAAAAAGGAAAACTCAGACAATGTAAATCCTGCAAACTTTAAAACCAGACAGAAATATAAACTAGAGATCCTAGAACCAAATCAGTACAATAGGAATGCCTTGGCACACCCCAAAAAAAGAAACAAAAAATAAAATCTACTAAAACGAAGAACATAGGGTACCAAATAATGAACATGAGAATCTTGCTTTGTCAGTGGCAAAGAAGTACCTGCGATTGCTTTTGTTTGTGCAGCAACAACAGCCACTGTCGATCCTGATTCTCGTTGCTCAAGAGTCTCCCCAACACAAGCAATAACTTTTAAGCCTTGAGAAAGTGCATAAGCAACCTTGTCACTGACAAACTACATGGACAAAAGAGAACCACAAGAACAATAATTGATTGTGTCAAGATTTAGTGAACCATAGAAAGTGAAGAAATAAAGATCAAACTGGATCGCTTGTTACCTCATTGGACTCATTTAGAATAAGTCTTCTTTCAGAATGACCGAGAATGACCCATGGAATGCCCAAATTCACCAGCATCTCCGCACTGAGCAAACAAGATACTGGTCATTTTGTGAACAATTACTTGTTCTCTAAACTTCATGCCTAGCTGTTTAACAATAGACAGGATTGTTGATAATTAGATACAAACATACCTAACCTCTCCGGTAAAAGCACCACCTCTGCGAACCCAACAATTCTGTGCCGCAACATGGAAATCAGACCGCAACAAACTCTTCACAAATGCAAGAAACACAAATGGAGGGCTCACAACAACCTCTGCAGTAAAAGGAAAGCACAACTAAATCAAACATTGAAATATTTACACAAAAATATGAGCTTTACAAAAATTAAAAAACAAAAAAGCTACCCCTTGTTACGAAAGTACCAATTACTTCATGTGAAGAACTGTAAATGACTAAAACAACAAGTTGAGCAAAAACTGAAGTCTAAATGCTTACCCACAATATCTTCTGAAGGGACTTCAGCTTCATTCAATGTGGTAACAATCTTCTTCACCTCTGCAGTCGTTCCATTCTGCAACAAAAGAAACCCAAAAATCACAACTCAATCTGATACTCATCAACTCCAAAGCCACTGTTTTTCAGACAATTCACACAAACTCAGTACTGGGAATTTCCAATACTAATGGGCTGGTCTGCGGTCACTAATCAAATATGAATTGAAATATCTTTACAAACGCGACATCGATCAAAACACACCAAAACAAATCAACGTTGTAGGAATCATAAAATAACAGAGACATACGCATTTCCAGTTGCCACCGACGAAGAATTTTCTGCCCATCTTCTCTTTAACTTGATTAACAGCTCAAATTGAAAATCAAGGCTCTTGCTTTTTATTTTATTTTTTATATTTGTAGTTCCACTGTTCTAGAGTGTGCCTGTGCCTGTGCCTGCCTGTGCAAGAAGATCCATCGTGCACTTATGAATCGGGTCGGGTTGAGCCTATCCAGTATCAGACCAGGCCATAATATTCTGATTTTGTACAATACTGGCCAGCCCATTATATGTTTTCTTGGGCTGGGATTCATGGTCTATTTAGTCAAACCTTGCCTTTTTAGGGGTTTAAAAGTCAAAGCCGTGGATCACAAGCAAACAACTGTTTTTCGCTGTATTCATTGTGACCTAATAAGTAGTTTCCTATTCAAATTTCCTATCGGATTCTACTATTTAAGTCTTGACTTACTCTCCTTTGAATCATTCCCAATCTCAAACGAGCTCTAAGTCTTGAATTTTTTTTTTTTTTTTGTCTCCAACACTTTTCCACTGCGATCACGAATCTGCAACCAGAGGAAGCAATAGTAAACTAAAGATGAATATTGATGATCTTCCTCAGCCTCTGTTGGTTGAAATCCTTTGTCGACTTCCTTGCAGTAAAATCGTTTTTCAGTGCAAGTGTGTGTCCAGACGTTGGCTTGCTCTAATCTCAGATCCTTACTTTGTCCTCCGCTTTGTATCTCTGCAAAAATGCCCAACTAATGATGTATTGGTTGAAAGAGACGCTGATATGGATGCGATATTATTCTATTCCAAAACCACTAATATGATATATGGCCGGTATCTGATTTGGGAATATTTTGTCATGGCTGCGCTTCCGGCCAAGTGCAAATCACGCAATTTATCTCTCAGTTTCCTTCCTTGTTTTTATCAAACCACACAAATAGAGCCACGCATATTAGGGACATATAATGACTTAATCTTGTGCTCAACCACTTTCGAACGAGATTACTACATTTGCAATCCATACACCAGGCAATGGATTGCTCTTCCTCCCACTCCTCAAGTTCATAAGGGATCAGGAATAAGGGGATTCATGTGCGACCATCCCTACTATAACCATGAGGAACTCATCGGTAATCGAACAAGTTCTAATAACATCAAGCTTAATGCTGAGTATAGGTACAGGGTCGTGCGAATTACTGAAGTTCAAGAGAATTGCTTGGAGTTCACAGTGAAAATCTACTCTTCTGAGACTGGTGAATGGAGAGAGTCAGTTATATCGAGCTCCCGAGAATTTAATTTTACTTCTTATGCTTGTACTCCAGGCGTTACTTACAATGGAATGTTGTACTGGTTGTGTTATGGTGGCATTCTTATTGGGGTGGATCCGTTCAACAACACAAACAGCAGTATTTCAACCGGTGTTACTACTGGTGACATTGTCGTCAACAATGAATTATGTCGTTTCGTTCAATTCCATAAGCCCGAATACAACATTAAAGGTTTTGAGTGCCTAGGTGTGTGCCAGGGGCATCTGCGGATGTGCCATTACGATATGGAGGATCCCTACAGAAGTGGCATTTTGTGTGTTTGGGAGTTGAAAGAAGTCAAAGAAGAAGATGATCAGAAGGCGGATGAAATTGCTGGCAGATTGATGAAATGGTGTTTGATAAAAAAGCTTAACCTGAACGAAATGGTTGCGGAAAATCCAGACATTGCTAAATGGCGGGCAGAGGCAGGAGGGTGGTGGGAAGCTAGGGTGCCGGCTTTTGACCCAAACGACGAGGATATTTTGTATGTAAATTTCGATGGAGATATTGTAGCATGCAACTTTCGTACAAGAACTTCGTTCACGAGACAGAGAATCAGGCCAACAGATGTAATTGGTGGTGAGTTCCATCCTTGGGCAAATGCCTTCCTGCTTTCTCTCAAACGTTGGCCTACACCACTTCCTAATTGAACTACACTCATTATTTCCAATCCAAGTGCAATTGTCGACAATTTTTTTGGGCTTAAAATGAGTAATTGTAGTCTTCTCTGCTTAGTGATTTGTTCTCTGCTTTGTTTGGTAATTGGGGCAGTGTGATACTAGCACATTGGTCTGCCTAATCATGTGTGCATTCTCTACTTTTGTAACTTATATTATATTGTGTTTATTTATTGAAAATTAGATTTAACAAAAAGGCTTAGTCTCGACTCACGCAGCTATATATAAGGAATAAGGAGATCGAATGACAACCCTACAAGTAACATTGTTGGAATCCACCAACAAACTGAAATCCATAAGAGAAATTGAGTAAACCTAAAAAATATTAATTGAAAATAAGATGATAAACTGCCAAATACAATACCATGAGTTGCCTTAAATAAAAAACAAAGAAACCCTAAAGCCGTAGGAAACCCTAGGTTCTAGAATATTCATAAACTTAGCCAATAAGAAAATAATAAAAATTATAGCTAAAATCATATTAGGAAAATAATATATCCTAATAAATAACTTAGTCTTCAAAATATTAAATAAAATACAAATCTTGACAGACTAATAATTGCTTCAAACTTCCTCAATCAATTAGAGCATCTCCAAGGGAGACATCTATAGGGGCTTTTTCGTTCCGGCAGCTACTGCGGGCCTGGACTGCTGTAAAGAGCCAAGTGTGTGAAAATTGTCCCTAGGTTTGAGTTCAAGAATCAGACCCCAAGAATGCTTCAAAAGGGTAGCTGAGCCTTAGGAAGCACCTTGGTTACCTTCACTAGCAAAACTAGCAGTCACTTACAAGTAAAGCTGTCATGAGTTTAGCATTGAAGAGAGAGAGCTGTGAGTTCCTGAGTGAAAAATGGGTGTCAAGGTAAGGGAAGAAAAGATTATCAGAGGGTTTGGCTGAGAAGAGGGGGATATAAGGAGATGGCAATGGGTAGCTTAAGTGTTTTTCCGGCAGCTCGACAAAGGTTCTTCAAGTACTGAAATAGTCTGCCAGGAAAGAAAAATGGGGGAGAATGATGAACAGAGCACGAAATTGCTAAGTTTTGAAGATGAGATGGGAAGCTTGCTCTCTGGATGTGGATGCTGGTTGTTGGGCAGGAGGTGCTTCATTTATAGCCGCTGGAAGCTCCTCCATTCCAAGAAACCCTAATGGTTTCTATCTAATTTGGCCAAGTCTTTCCTTTCCTTTCTCTTATCTTCCTTTGACTCATCCTATTTGGTGAAATTCTCTCTGCCCGATCGCACAAAAACAAGGTTTTGGGAGCTCTAGGATTTTCCCGCAGCTGCTTCAGTGGGGGACTCCCATTTTCAGGAAAAAGCGAAAAAGGAAAATTCAGACAATGTAAATCCTGCAAACGTTAAACCTAGACAACAGTACAAACTAGAGATCCTAGAACCAAATCATCACAAAAGGAATGCCTGGGCACATCGCCAAAAAAGTAAAAAAACTACTACTAAAACAAAGAACATATGAGAATCTTGCTTTGTCAGTGTCAAACAAGTACCTGCGATTGCTTTTGTTTGTGCAGCAACAACAGCCACTGTCGATCCTGTTTCTCGTTGCTCAAGAGTCTCCCCAACACAAGCAATAACTTTTAAGCCTTGAGAAAGTGCATAAGCAACCTTGTCATCAACAAACTGCGTGGACAAAGAGAACCGCAAGAACGATAATTGATTGTGTAAAGATGTATTCAGCCACAGAAAGTGAAGAACTAAAGATAAAATTTGATCACTTGTTTGTTACCTCATTGGACTCATTTAGAATAAGTCTTCTTTCAGAATGACCAACAATGACCCACGGAATGCCCAAATTCACCAGCATCTCCGCACTGAGCAAACAAGAAACTGGTCATTTTGTGAACAATTACTCGTTCGCTAAACTTCATGCCTAGCAGTTTAATACAAACGTACCTAACCTCTCCGTAAAAGCACCACCTTTGCGAACCCAACAGTTCTGTGCCGCAACATGGAAATCAGACCGCAATAAACTTTTCACAAAAGCAAGAAACACAAATGGAGGGCTCTCAACAACCTCTGCAATAAAAGGAAAGCACAACTAAATCAAACATTGAAATACTTGCACAACACCAGGAGCTTAAAAAACAACAATATATACAACTAAAAAAGCTATCCCTTGTTAAGAAAGTACAATTACTTTATGTGAAGAAATGTAAATGCTTACAAGAACAAATTAAAGTCTAAAACTTACCCACAATATCTTCTGAAGGGACTTCAGCTTCATTCAAAGTGGTGACAATCTTCTTCACCTCTGCAGTTGTTCCATTCTGCAACAAAAGAAAAAAGGAAAAAAAAATAAAATCACAGCTTAATCACAGAATCGAATCCAACAGTAGGAATCATAAAATAATAGAGACATACGCATTTCCAGTTGCCACCGACGAAGAATTTTCTGCCCATATTCTCTTTAACCGTGATTAACAGCTAAAATTGAAAATCGGGGCTCTTGGTTTTTTTTTTTGGACTGACAAATTAAATTTTCTTTTTGGTCAATCGACTGACAAGGCTCTTACATTATATATTTGTTGTACGATTGTGACAATCCATTAGTTTTTTATTATAAAAATAATTTTGATGAAGAAAAGAAGGCTGCAGGAGGAGCCTTTTTCGTTATTCTTATCGTTAGGCATGCCTATGTGTGTCTATTCCACTTCCTTAGACAACCACCACTCATTCTCATTGGACCCAGTCTTCAAGTCACATGAGTTTTTCCTCGTGAAGTGGGTTTCTTTCTTCTAAGGACTAAGGCGGCAACCATTCCCTATAAATATAGAAAACTTCATTCACAAAGACACAACTCTCAACTCAATTACAAACCGCTACCCAACATGCAGCCAAAGCATTCCTTGAAAATTTTCATGTATTTTTCTTAGGCCTTTCAAGTAGTGATATCACCAATCTTCGTTCTTCGAAGATTATGTGCATCATCCAATTTTATCAGCTTAATTAGTATATCGCCCAAGTTCTTGTTTCTCTAGCATGATTCTTGGAGCGCCATTTTGAGTTTGACCACCATAACTATGTGAGAGCCTCCTAATTTATTCGCCGAATTTGTTTTTGTTATGATTAACACCCAGAAGGTCTCATTCTTGAGGTAGGAGAACCTATGGCCGTGATTTGTTCTTTCTTCAGCCACAATTGCTTTGAAGAAGTCTAGATCTAAGCGCACCACTCACCATCCACATCACCGTATCACTCACTTGCATGACCATCTGTACTCAGTGACTCAGTGTAAAAATTCTGGCAAATAGAAAAATAATTGTGATACTTTTGCTCACAAGCACAAAGTATATTAAGACAGGTGAGAAGCTTTCTTCAGCCGTATTAATAGCCACACTTTGAATTCATATATTAAAAATATTTATTTTTTCTGTGAGAATCACAGAAGTTGACCTTGAGATTAAGTTTGCTGGAAAGAAATTGAAAAGCCTTGTTATGTAATTGAAAGAGAAAATCTAAGATACAAGGGTACAATTTCAACAACAAAATATATACAAGGGTACAAGATCAGTCTGAGTAAAAGCTAGAAGGGAAGCACCAACAAAAGAAATCAATTACATCCCAACTTAAGGAGTTTACTCAGATCAGGAGATGAACACTGCATTAATCTGAAAATAGTCTGTTTCTAAGCTATACACCCTCTGATTACAAGTTTTCATTTTCAACATGACTTCTTCTAATCCAATCGAGAACTTGCTTCTTGGACCGAAACTGGTGTCCTTCCGGGCTTATATACAGCTGCAAGAGAAGTTAAGGCATGACCAATGTTAGTTTTGGTCCATTTATGAAAGCAATTACATATATTGATTATAAAATATCAGAAGAGTACTGGTACTTGTTTCATTACCTTGTCAATCATATTCTTAGTCCTACCACGTTTGCGTTTTGTGGCAATGAACTTCCACGTAGAAGGCAACCAGTCAGGCCATTCAACCTTGATTGGTCTCGAACCAGAATTTCTAAATCTTCCCCGGTGGCGTTTCGGTCTAGGTTGATCTTGATCTGCCACAACTGGTGGCTGATGTTGATCAACCACGGTTGGTGGTTGATGTTCATCAGTCGCAGGTGGTGGTGGTTGATCTTGATCCGTTGCGGATGGTGGTTGATCTTGATAAAAAGCCACCGCCATTAGATGGTCATCTCGTTCCTCAGGCAATAAATTTAGGTCAAAGCGACCAACTACAATGTGAGCTTCTATTGCCTGCGGTATAGCTTGTTGAGTTGATTGAGCTCGGTTGGGAGATGATACGCCACTGCACACTGGAGTTCAGCAAGTACAAACATCATAGTCAATAAGATCATCATCATCATCATCCTTCATTTTCTTACAAGAGCTATATACGGACTTCAATTTGCTCAAGAAAAAAACTTAGAAAAGTGAAGGAAAGTGACAGAAAAGTTTCTAATGTGTGAGTCAGTGAAGGTAGTGCTATGCCTTTTATACAAGAAAAATGTAGGTCTATACGTTTTCATTAGCCACATCATGTTAGGTTGGTTCAAAGACTATGGACAATTTACACAATTGGCAGAAAAAAAAAAGTGATAAATAATTACCTTAAAAATCAAAATTCTTTTCCATGTATGGCACGTTATACATACAATGTAACAAGTATAACAAGTAATGGAATAATGAAAAAGGAAAAAATGGTTAAGTCTTTTGCTTACTTGTCATATAATCTTGGGTCGTCCATGGCCTATGGACTGTTTACACTATTGACATGAAATATGTGATGTTATGTGATAGATAATTACCTAAAAAATATTTCCATCTTTTTGTGCCTTCTATGTATGGACTGTTATATTCGTTTGCATATAAACTGCTAATGTGTACTAATGTAGATACAGTAAGGCTACATACAATGTATCAAGTACAACAAATCACATAATATATATACTTCTTTATAAACCAGTATTGGAAAAATAAAATAAGGGAAAATTATAAAATAATAATAAATAATTTTTTTGGGTATGGTGTAAAGAAAAAAAAGAGTACTATTCATTTAGGGCCCGTTTGATAACCAATTCAATTTTAGTTTTTAATTTTAATTTTTTATGGTAGAATATAGAGGAAAATGAGAGTGAAGATAAGATTGAGAGAGATGATAAGAGGAGAGGATGGGAGGGAAGAGTAGTAAAAGTGAAAACAATTTCAAATAGATTTCAGTTTTTAGTTTTTGTTTTCACTTTTGTTACTTCTTCCTCCCTCTCCTCTCCTCTCATCTTCCATCTCAATCTCATCTTCACTCTTATTCTCACTTTCATTCTCCCTATTTTTCCTCTGTACTCTGCACAAAAAATAAAAACTACAAACTAAAATTGAAATGATTATCAAACGGTCCATAAAAAAACTACATATCTTATTTTCCTTTCAATTTTACACTCTCATATTAATTTTTGGCACAACCGCTCTCACTATGAATAAGAATTATACAAATCCTCAATTTGGAGTGCCATAAGACAAATTGGGTGTGTCAAACTTACTATACCATTTTCAAATTAATTTGTAGGCATGTAGATTGTGTCCTAACTCATGGCTGTCCATCCTATCAATTTGTGGGCTTTTGAAAAACATGCACAAGCAAAGAAATCAAATGAAAAATACCTTGGGCTTAAGAAATGAAAAAATGTTCCCTCTGATTTTCTAGTAAACAAACACATCAATATATGTATATTCAATCATTTCCTTAATTAAGACAATATGAAAAGCAAAAGATCAAGATGCTTCATCATGATATACATAGGAAAATACATTAAAGAGAAATCTCTCGATTAACACTATCAAAGCTCGAAATTAAGTAATAAATAATTACAAAAATTATCAAAATTTAGGGTTATTGATAATCATACCTCCTTCGTTCATCTTTTGGTCTTCAGATGCATTTGATGAGTTCACCATTCTCTCTCTCTCTCTCAATGTAAGCAAATACCTAATTGGTAATTAGAAATGCCCAAGAACACTCTACAGTAATTATCTTACAGCGAGTTTGCACACATACTAGCGAATAGCTTAGGTTAGTTTTATAGATACAACCGAGGACTCCAGAAGGACAATTTGGTAAAAGTAGGGGGTACGTGTCATATGGTATTTTGCGTTTTGATAAATCTTATCTGGCGTTTTGTTCTGGACTTTACCTACCACTCTCAGGTCCACCCTTTGCGGTATATAATGATGTGTCAATTCTGGCTTGGCTATAGTAGGCTTCACTCAGTGTTTGGGATGTATTATTAGTAGATCTTATCTGGAGTCGTTTTCCTTTGTTAAGATCCCTCAATCCCTATTTGTATATAAGGATGGGGTTGATTCTAGCTTAGCTCTTGTGCAAAAAAAGAAAATAAGGGGTTTCACTTTGCTACCATACTAATTTCTTAATAGATCTTATATGGTGCATTTTCCCATCACCAAGATCCATTTTGGATGTTACGTCTTTTGGCTATATCTTTATCTATATCTAATGGGTGTGTCTATTTCATTGAGATTTACTCAAGAAATTTGATCTAATAAAAATCGTGTTGATTATCTATTTCATGTGTCATACTCTAGTTTCAAAATCACTTGTTCAACTTGATAACATATGTATTAAGCATCTTAATTGAAACGTGTCGGTTTGAAAATCATTTTGTCTCATACACATAACCGCTGAGTTGCCAATGTCTGAAAGCACAAACTTTTCAACAACAAGCATGATAAATCGTTTCCTATAACATACGTATAAATTACACCAACTACGAACAATTAGTAGTTGACCTTCGATCATTCAAATTCTTGCGGTTATCTTTTAGATGATTTTTGGGTCTAACATAAGTTGAGCCATAACATTGACCTAACATGACGATCAATGCTGTAGTCGACCTGAAGGATGCAAGGCGAGAATGGGCAAGATTAGTGAGCAATCCCACGTCATTCGGAGAGGGAAATGTGAAGTGTCATATATGTGTGAGCAGTGGCGGATCCAGGATTTCTGATTGCAGGGGTCAACATCTAAAAGGTGGAAAGAGCTCGAATCGAAGCTAAGAAATGGGGGAAATTTTCCGGCAACTCCGGCCACGAATTCCGTCGAGTAAGGGGAATTTTTTTTTTTTGAAATATTCAGTTTATAGGGGAGACTCTGCCCGAATTTTCGGTAGAAGTAGCACTTGAATTTCATTTAATTTCAGAGAGTTATAAAAAGAAAGTTATAAAGAGAGTTATAAAAAGAACGAAAATATCCCTTATGAACAAAAAGTTATAAAGAGACTGCCAAAAACAAATATCCTTATGAACAGAAAGTTATAAAAAGAAAGAAAACATACAAAAATTGTGATATTGATTGGAAGATAAGGTAAGTAATCAGGGAAGGAAGCTGGTGGGAGCAGACAACAAGCTCTCATTTCTCCTAGTCTAGAAGAACTTCAGGAGATTAGTGTATGTTGTCAAAACATGATCAGGGATAGTCTTGATAATAAAAGTGGTTGATGAGTCTGAACTACCCACATCTCTTGAAATACCCACATCTCTTGAGTTCGAACCAATTAAATCATACAAACAAACATATAATTAATTAAACACTCTAATTCATTCAAACTAATCAACATATTAGTAAAAGGACAATATTAACCAATCTACAAAAATTTAAGACCATATTATTATTAATCAATCTTACAAAGATTCAACGCTTAGAGTAAGCAATTTTAAATTTATCACGATACTAAGAAAATTAATAAGGAAGTCCTGGTAAGAAAATTGGTGGATTTTTTCTTCAGTTTTTTTTTTTTTTTTCCAGGCTGCACTCATAGGTTTTATCTCCAGAGAGAGAGAGAGAGAGAGAAGAGAGAAAGAAAAGAAAAAAAATAAAAAGAGAGAGAGAGAAGGAAAAGCAATGAAAAAGAAAGAGAAGCAGGAGAGAGGAGAGAGGAGAGAGAGAAACATTTTATCTCCAGGCTGAACTCGTAGGTTTTATCAGGCAGCAATTAATTTTATTTTTTTTAAACATCTGATCCAAAATGACGTCGTTTTGGCAAGATTTTTTTTATATTTTAAACTCTTTAAGTGGAACGATGTCGTTTTGACGTAGGGGTGGAAAAAAAAAAAAAAAAAAGAATGTTGTTGAGCGCTGCGCATGTGCGCAGCAAGCTGTTTACTGCCTATGGTGCTGTGGCTGCTTCCTCTGTGTGGCATTTTATCAAACACCTTCTGGGCAATTTTCAGGGGTCAAGTTCTTGAGCTCCTGTGGTGGATTCTGGGTTTGCAAGGGTCAATTGACCCCTCTTGCCCCTATGTGGATCCGCCACTGTGTGTGAGCATTTGTTAGAAGTATGCCTTAGAGCCAATCATGAGATGTAAACTCTAAGGAAATTTCCACTTAATTAATTAAGGACATGATGTTGTTTTGAATAATAGTCTTAGTTATTTACTTAATCAACAAGTTCATGGATCGTGAGACATAGAAAGTGACTTAAAGAAGTTAAGTTCAGGAGACATTTTTGTACCATGTCCACATCCTAAAGAGTTCGTGGTCATATGATAATCAACTAGGTATTGATAATCTGCAAAGACCATCATTCACTATATCTGCTCAATCATGAGGATGACTGGTCTCAAGTCATTCGTGTGGAGACACTAAGATAAGTGTATGAGTGTTCAATTGAGAATGAATTCACTGAACGCAATCAACAGAGAGAACTTGAATGAAATTTTTACTTACATGTCAATCATGATCTCTCAAGTTGGAATAACGTAAATTCCTTAACCTGAGGCACCACGAGTTATGTCATAGAAGCATTGTGGGCCCTTAACCATGTTGAATCGTTGTGTTCCTCTGGGCATAACCCAAAGATATGACTAGGGTTCATGATCAATTCATGGAGACATATGAATATACAACAAGGGATCTATACCTTCAGTAAATGAGGATAATGCTAAGAAGATGTGATTCAGAAGTCTTTTGTCAAAGCAACGAGCTAGATCAATAATAGAGATTGAGATCATGCTTTAATGAATCACATGAGACTATAAATCACATTATGAGCTTGACGTGAATTACATGCCTCAATAGCATGATTAAGAGCATTGTTTTAGAGAAAGACCGTACTACACGGTAATTTCAACTGAATATGTTCACAACCCTATTCTATATTGGCTTGGACAACTGTGACATGTTGCTAGGCATCACTCACGGTTAATGGAAGCCCTGAAAACAAGATATAATCTAGTTCTCATAAAGAAAGAATTAAAAGGGAGTTTTAATTTACAATCGATCAATAAAGAGTTTTGAATCTCTCACTTCCTTGCAGATTAGAACCTAATGGATTCCGATAAGGATAGATGAAATGAAATAAATATGATGTGCATAGACTTATTAATTTGATAGAGATTGAATTAATTAAGAGAATGCGGGAAAATGGTACTTTGGGCCTAAACTATAACATCAAGTTCAAGGCCCATTGGGTTAGTTAAGACATGTAGGCATAGTTGGATGACCACATAAGAGCATCCACAATGGTGCTCTCTATTTCTTAGTTAAAATTTGGCTAAGAATATAAGAAAGCTATTTTAGGAGCTCTCTAAAAAATTTCAACTCCAACCATACTCCCTAATTTGGAGAGTTATAAATGGTATAACTCTTTTTTGATTGGTCCATCTCTATTTAAAAATAAAATAAAAAATAGTTAGCATTAAATAAAGGTTTGAAATACTCATTAAATAAAGCAGCATTAAATTATAGGGAGCCACTAGGAGTCCTTTCTCTCTCCTCAGATTTAGGAGCTCCTAGAGGACTCCCTATTTTAGGAGGTGGATAGGGAGTGTGATTGGAGTTGTATTTTTACGATCCCTCCCTAAAATTTGTCTAAGGAGGTGGTTTAGGGAGCCCATTGTGGATGCTCTAAGCCCAAGAAGCCCAATAGAGACCCCATGGCCAGTTTTACGCAGAGGGAATTCGGTCTACTTCTTACAGGTCTATATAAGTGAACTTTTTCTCTTGAGAAAAGTTAGGATTTTTTTAACTAATTTTAAGAGAGGAGTTAGACCACCATCAAGCTTCTCCCACCTAGCCAAAATCGGCCACCCTAAGAAGTGAGCACTAGCATCATCTCCTTCCTAAGTTGCATCATATTCTCCATCTTTCTTGGTGTGGAAAGGTTAGAGATCACCTCCATTGGTGACTTGGTGAATAAATAAGGTCTTCCATAAGGTGATCAACTTAAAGGATGTCAACCTTGAGTAGTGCTTCAATGGTAAAACTTATACTCTCTTTCTCTTAGTCTAGAATGTCTAGGAGAGGAACAATCTAAACCAAGCCTTTAAGATACCTGGGGTTAGTTATGTTAAAGCTCAAAGATTTAATTTTAAAGCTTATGTTGCCTAGAGGTTATTTGTAACCTCATCTTTGTGGCTAAATATAACTAGGATTTTAATGTTACCTTCAGCACTTGCAGTGGCGAAGCCAGAAAATTTTCATAGATAGGGCACCTTATATATTGAAATATACTTTTTACTTGATACAAAATTCCTAATTTAAATTTGTTATACTATATTATTTTACATGTAACATTAACTATCTACTTATCATCGATACTAGCAAAAAATCAAAGGAAATGTTCTTTATTAAAGATACACTAAGGTTTTAGTAAGACCATTGTCGCAAAGAAAATTTGAGAGCACATGTCCACCCCTGGGCCTTTGCTCCCTACGTACTTCCTAGTAAGAGGCCTTTTGGGCAAGATAGCATAAGCTTGAGCCGGGGAACAAAACCATGAGGGCCATACCCAAAACAGACAATATCTTACTAGTGAAGAAGGGTCGTGACAAAATGGTATCAAAGCTAGACCCAACAGGAAGTGTGCTAGAGAAAACATTGGATGTTGGTCCCCATGGAAGGTGGATTGTAAGACCTATGAGCCTTGAAAGATGCAGGATGAGAAATGGCAAGATCAATATAAAATCCCACATCACTTGGGGAGGGAAATGTGAAGTGTCATATATGTGTGGGTATTTGACTTCCTAGCAAGATAGTATAAGCTTGAGTCCATGAACAAAACCATGAGAGCTTAGACCAAAAGCAGACAATATCTTGTTAGTGAAGTAGAGTCGTAGTAGCTTTGCATTTTAATGGTTAAAAATCCCATGCCTAATTTCATGTGGTGGTTCCCGTTACATAATGAAATTACTCGTTATGCAATACTTATTTATTTAGGTCAAACTTAAGAGAAAAATCATTAAAAAAAATATTTTAAAATAGGGAAAAAAAAAGCGTTGGGTACGAAAGCCTCGGCCCAAATTTGATCGGGAACCGAGGGATTCGGCCCAACTCTCCTTTTTCACCCCGTTTGAATTCGAAATGATCAAAACGCCCCACGAACTTAGCCCGACTTTATTTGAAACTTGACCCGGCCCAGCCTGCAATCCGAACTCCTGTCCCATTATACCAACACAGAGCTAGCAGTCCAACCGAGTAGGACCTCAGATACAGACACTCAATGTCAGTCCGCGAATCGTCGGGTCAAAATCTGAACCCGACTCGGAGCACGCCCGATCGGCGCCCAAACTATCCTGACTATCGCGCTGGAACCCTAAACTCCGATATACCCCCTGATCCTCTCCTCCGACCGGGCTCCTTCATCGACGCCACCACCAGAACCTCCAATGGTCAAAACGTAAAAGAAGCCCAAAAGCCCCGAAGAGCGCCTGAGCAATCGAAATGTGCAGAGCCAGCTACGTCGGGGTCGGGTATGGAGAATCCAGATGGTGGGGCCGGGCGAGTCAAGCGAAAAGGGTTTGTGGAGCCTCTGGAGAACTGGTTGCCACAAGGTTGGTCCGTGGAAGAAAGAGTTCGGGCCTCTGGTGCAACAGCTGGGAGTACAGATAGGGTAAGTTTCGGTTTTACAGATTATTGTTAGATTTTCTATGAGCTCAGAAATAGAAATTTCTTATGTTAGTAAGTGTTGGTTTGTTGATGATTAATGCTCGTTTTGGTCACTCTGTGAAAGAAATGAAGGAAGAGAACGAACTATAAGATTTGATTAGATTCTCTGTTTTAAACCCATTTTTGTCTCCCATTATGAGAAAAAAAAAAGTATTAAATAACGTATTGACAAACAAAATGAATAGGATCCACTTATTTATTTTTGAGCTGATATTGTGTAAATAACCAAAACGACTTCAGTTTAGGGTGTAGAGTTTGGTATTTATGGTTTATATATATTTTGTTTATAGGAGTTTATATTAGATAGCTAATTATTTTTGCGTTAAAGATGGTATGCTTTTACCATATTGTTGGAAGGGTTAAAGGTTGATGACCTTTCATCCTATTTTGCACACACACTAAAGTGTTTATTCTGCAAATCTGCTCCAGGGTACACAATGTAGTTTGTAGCTGTAAATGAACAGTAAATTGGTGAAGAAAATCTTCATATCCACTATCTTTAAGCTTAGTGTTGTTCTTTCAAGTTCGTCTACAACTCCTAAGAAGTTATAAACATTAGTGTTATCCTATTTTGGGTATCATTTATGTGATGTTCGCACTGCCAAGAATGCTTCTCACACACTTTGGACTCTTTGGTGGTTTGCTTTCTGAAAACCAACTGTTTTTGGACAAATTCCTTGTTTTGGAATTCAACCCAGTTGCATAACGCTATTATGCTTTATCCAAAGGAAACACTTTTCTCTGTTTTTAATTTGGTTAGGGGTAAAATAATCACCTACTGGTTCAAGCTACTAATTAGCATTTCTTGGACAATCAGAGCTTTCAAAACATTATTTCCGTTCTGTTCACAAGGTCTTCTTTCAATCAGTCCCAGTGACACTGTTTGTAATGGTTGGAAAAAAAAAAAATTAATGCTGTATAGAGGGGTCCGTGCATTCTGTTGAATAAGAGTGAGTGAAAATGATGCCCTGCACTTGTTATAGCATTTGGAATGAATATTTTGTATAAGGTCAGGATCATGTCTTAGTAATTACTGACATTAAAAGTCTAATAGTTTTTCTTCCCCAAGGTGTTTTGGTGCTATTTTAGTAATTGATAAGTATATCAATACCCACTGCCCAAAAAAGTCACATTACTTGTGGCGCTGATATAGGAAGTGGTGTACAACTCCTTGCAAAAACAAATACATATTAATAAAAGTGGAAGGGGGGAAGATCAGTTGACACTAGTGTAAAATATATAGAATTTTGCACCAGTTATTAGCATGTTATAGGATCTTGTTTCCCCAATTTAACCTGTAGATATAATTTTCTTATCACACATGTATTGTTTCTGTTTGATGCAAGATCGGCAACTATTCCATGAAGAAGGTTAAAATTTTAGTATAGATGCTCTGTTTGACATACATGGTGGGTACTCTTACAATGGTTGGATCAGGAAAATAAAGTCCAACAAAAAGTTATTAAGTGGTGCAGAACACGTTAGTTATGCAAAAGTGTAATTGATCCTGCTTCTAAAGAGTTAACTGATGTATCACAACATTAGGACTCCCCCATTGATTTGCCTAATCTCCATCTTTTTAGGGAAGTGTGATTAGAAGGGAGAAAATTCCCAAGTTTGTGTCCCTGTAGTTCAAATTTCGCCTGCCACTAGCTCATGAACAAAAACAACTGTCCAATGCATGTACAACATTTTTTCAAGAAAACCTTCAAGGTATAAGTGAGCTACATGTTAGATTTACCAGGAAAGACAAAAGGTAGGGAAACCAGAAAGGAAGAAGACTTATTTCCTGTGGATTAGTTTTCCCTGTGTGCAAGTTTTGTTCCAACAACTAAATGGAATGGTAGAGTTCAACAACTGATTTTATACAAAGAAACTGCACTTATTTTTTGTGTGAAAGATTTTTTGCAAGGGGCATAAGATGCTTGTATTTTTAATTGCTACTTGATCTTCATTTTTTTTTACAGTTCTGTTCTTTGCATCAGTTCCATTTAAATTAATAAAATCCCAAAAATATAAGAACATTGAAGATTGCTTTTGCAGCAATCAAGTCTGAGCAAGGTTTAAATCCTCTGTTTTGCCCAGTATTACGTTGATCCAGTTTCAGGCCGCCGGTTTCGGTCAAAGGTAGAAGTTCTTTACTTTCTGGAAACGGGAACAATTAAAAGGAAGAAAACAACAGAGAATGCCAGTGGTGACAAAACAGTGAGTAAAAAATGACTTCTTATTTGGCCGACAGTGGTTGAAGGTTTTCTTTTATTTTTCTTACTGATATTTTTTTTTCCATTTACCTTATTTCTGTCAGTCTGTAGAGGGTTCTGGAAGCCATAAACAAAAGAAGTCTAGCACAAAGCCAAAGAGTTCTGCTTTGAACTTTGATTTTGTCAATGTGCCTGAGAACGTCGTATGGGTACTTACAGACTCTTCTGCAGGGTCCTGGACACCCTTTATTGGTAACAAAGAGGTGCCTGAATCTACTACACAAGAATGGGCAGCTGCATTCACATCTGTCGCATCCCGAAAATATTGATCATTCTCATTGAAAATATTTTGAACCCTCTTTCCATATCACAAGGATGCACCACGAAAAATGGTTATTCTTTTTGCCAACAGACTACACTGACCAATATTAGATAATCTTTCTCCATATTTCCTCCCTACTGATCTTTTTGGAATCTTTTGAATCATACGGACTCATATCATATGACAGCGGATCTAGTCTACATTTCTTTTTGGTATTTAGTCATTTTGGGTACAAAGCTATTCAAAACTGTCTTATATTTGCTCTTGATCAAGTTTTTCTTTCTTTCTAAGTAGTGTTATTGGCACTCCAAAATAGTCATTAAGCTAATTGCGCTCGTTTGCAAGTTTATGGAGGTGTAAGCATATTTTGGAGTACATATAACATCTCTCCGTTAATTCTCTCTTTACATGTAACTCATGTCTATGTATATCTGTTCCCTTCAGAATTTTGTGTTTGACAGTTCATTCAATAGGCATATGTGATTTTTATGTTTTAGTGAGCACTCTCTTTCATCCTTGTAAAGAAGCGGGCAACGCTAAAGAACACTATTTTTTCGCATCAACGAAGATTAGCGGAAACAAAAACTAATGAATTTTCCCAAAAAATGTAGGTAGCCGCCTTGTGAATGTCTTTTTAGGCTGATTTAATTTCCGAAGGTGAGTCCTTCTGAATGTCTTTTTTGGCCGATGCCGTTTAATTTCCGAAGGTGATCTACAACTCAATTCTGTGAGAAATTATGAACTCATGATGTACTCGGTTATATTCGCCAAAGGGAATTTGTTATTGGCACTTTGAAAAAAGTCATCCACTAATAAACGTAAGTAAGAATTTGTACATAGAGAAGTGTATGACGGCTTTTTTGATGTGTCAATAAGAGTCTACTCACCTGCAAAGTTCTCAAATTGCCATAGTAAATCAACAAAATACATTGATACTTTATTTATGCAAAGCAAAACTATGTCGGACTAGTTGTCATCGAAATATAAAATCATATCTAAAATAATAATAGATTAAATTTTTTTTTCCAAAATAGTTGTACTATTTGAAAGTATTTCCCATTTTTCTTCCACGTGCAGAAGATTTACAATCAAGTTACCCTGAATACTGAACTCCTCTTACACTCAAGTTCGATTCCCCATTTCCATAAATTGGATTAATGTAAAATAATTTAGATTATCGCTTATATTTAAAAACAAAAACAAAAATATCTTAAAATAACTTACTTTTGAGTAAAAAGTTAAATTATATATGTTTTTAATGAAGGACGGGCAAACAACCCCCACCGTTATAAAGGTGATTTGTCTTTATCTATACAAACCCTGTCCAATTTTGGTTTTGGAAACTTCTTGCCCACGCTTCTTCTTCTTCGAAATTAGAAACCCTCTTTTCTTTTTTTCGGTTACAGTTAGAAACCATGTATGATAAGTACAGGGGGACTAATTAAGCCTCTCCAATTCCTATTCTAATTTGGTTTTAAAACTTCTTATAAATATATTGTCGCCAGTAGTAGCTTATAGCCTCCTCAAATTAAAAGAACCTCATTCTTGTTTCTGAAAGCGTATGCATAATAACCTAGTTGATTAAGCTAAACAAGCTTTTCAAATCTTCTCTCTCTCGTATAGACATCATGTCTGCTTTTGATTTTCCAATGCCTCTCATCATCGTGTTTCTAATCCTCATTATCATTGGTTTATGCCGGCCAGACCGCACCCGGGATGATTCTTTTCGGAGTCATAATGCATGTCATGCTCATGTTGATCTCGAAGCAGGTCGACCGCAGGCCTCAACCGTCTTCACGTATACTGGTACTACTGGAACTGACTGTGCAATTTGCTTGGAAGATGTTATGGAGGGGCAGAAATGTCGGTTGTTTGCTAGTTGTAAGCATTCGTATCACAAGTTCTGCATTGATCAGTGGCTAGCCAAAAGGAAAACCAACTGTCCCCTTTGCCGTTCTCCTGTTCAAAATATATCTTAGTTATGTACTTGTGATGTTCAAAGCTCTTATAATAGATAGAATATTTCAATCACAGTCATGTACTCTTGCATTATGTTAGCAGCCAAATACAAATATGGAATAGCATTGAAAGTTTTAAAATTCTGATTTTCTTTGCACAGCGCCTATGGTATTTCATCCAACTGCAAGTTTTAACTCATCAATTCCCAAAACTTGCATACCAGTGGTATAAGGTTCGAATCACCGTCTTTGACACTTTTGTAGTGTGTATGAGAAACTCCATTCCCCTTTGTAGTTTAGATTATTGCTTGTACTAATAAAAGAAATTCCCAAATAAGAAGAATTTTAGCCTCTTTTCCCTTGAATATTGGTATTTTATTTATGAATAGTAAGACTATACGGGACAGTTTGATATCGAAATATGACATGATATTAATATAATGGGATTATTTGCTAGAATAATTATAGTGGTAGGATTTGAAAGTATTTCCCTTTTTTCAATCTCAACAAAATATTATTGTTATTGTATTTTTGAGCTGCAATACTAATCGATTGATTTCATGCAATTTTCTATAGTCTTATCTTATGTTACACCAAAAACTCGATAATTAAAATTTAAAATAACTTGACAATTAAATCCTAAAATTTAAAATATGTGGATTAGACTAGTTGGTCAGGTTAGTGAGCCCGTCCCCTTTCACCTAAGTTTGATTCTCTCCCCCCGTAAATTAGATAAAATAACCTAATTTTGGGTGAAAAGTGAAATGATATGTTTATAATTAATAGCATAGATTATGGACGGGCAAACAATCCCGCCGTTGTTTTCGGTTATAGTTAGAAACCTCTACAATTCCGATTCTAATTGGATTTAAAAACTTCTTGTTTCTGAAATTAAAAGAAACTCATTCTTGTTTCTAAAAGCTTATACATAATAACCTAATTAATTAAGCTAAACAAGCTCTTCAATAATTCTCTCTCTCTCTCTCTCTCTCTCTCTCTCTCTAGACATCATGCTTGCTTTTGATGATTGTTGAGGCCAAAAAAATCCAGGGTTGGGCTCAAATAAATTCTCAGCTTAGTGCGACACCTTATTAAGAAAAGACCCGGTTCGGAGCACGTGAAATTCAACATGCACGCTTGCACGAGCCACGACCACGTGCCATGTCAAATAAACATGCAATCCATCACACTAAGAATTGAAATGAGCCTATAAAAGGCACTGGCTCTACAAGCCCATGCTAATTATCCCATCAAGCATCATATCCCTTTTCAAAGACAATAAAATTCAAGCACGACAATCGACATGCCATGCCAAGCAGGAAATCATTACTTCACACCTAGCCACTGCACAAGCTTAAGTGGGCCCAAGCCACACAAGTGCCCGAGGCTTGTTGAGTGGATTGTGGCATGGATGGTAACGAGCTTTCATGAGGTCCATTGATGAGTTGAGAAATGGAAGTTTTGGGCTGCTTGAGAGCCCTAAAACTCAAGCCCATTTCTTGAGCCCAAATATGTGGGTAAGCATAAAGGAGAGAAAAAGGGAGCCAAATAACCTAGAAAATTAGCCTATCACTTAAGGAAATTAGCCCATTCCCTTAATGAACTAACCCATCATTTTAGCAAGGCCCAAGCAAGCCAAGAAAAATATCTATAGTCCCCAGCACTTAGCTGGAAACATGAACCACGATGAAAGCCAAAATGTTTATGTCTGTAAGCTGCTAGGAGGCTCCAGCACATGGGCAAAACAAACCTCAAGGCAGATCGCTCAAAAAACTAGAGGATATTGGTGCGCACATGAGAAAAGGCAGCCTTCAGACCAGCCAAAGTTACCTAACTTCTTCCCTTACCAGATCTTGCCATGAAATATGGGAGGAAATGAGAAGAAATGATAGCCAAAGATAAGAAATCACCACTGGAATGGCTGCGGGAAGACTTCTGAATTCCCAAAAATCTGGTATTTATGTATTGGGCAGAGGAGGATTTCACAAAATAGGGTAAATCAAAAGGAGAGAAGAGAAATGAAAAGGGAGACTTGGCAAAATTAGAGAGAAACCATTAGGGTTTCTTGGAAATGAGGAGCTTCCAGCGGCTATAAAAAGGGTCATCTCCTACCCATCAAACAACCACACCCACTACTTCACCACTAGCTACAACACACATCCAGAGGGCAAGCTTCATCTCTCATCCCAGAAACCTCTGCAATTTCGAGCCCCAATTCCTCCATCTCTTCCATTTTCTCTTTTGGTAAACTGTTCCAGAGCTTGACAGAGCCACCGTCAAGCTGCCGGAAACTACTCAACACACCTATTATTCCCCCATCTCTCTCTCTCTCTCCAATAAACCCTCTTAGAATCCCTTCCCCCTTTCCTTTGAACCCCTGTTTCTCATAGGAACTCACAACTCTCTCTCTCTTTCATGCTAAACTCATGACTGCTTTGCTTCCATGCCACAAGCCTCTCATGCCAAGTTAAGTATTTATCTGTAAGCGACTGTTAGTTTTGTTGGTGAAGGTAACTAAGATGCTTTCAAAGGCTCAGCCACCCTTTCGAAGAATTCTTGGGGTCTGATTCTTGAACTCAGACTTAGGGGCAATTTTCACACATTTGGCTCTTTACAGCAGCCCAGGCCCGCAGTAGCTGCCAGAACGAAAAAAACCCCTACAATGATGTCTTATCAACCTTTGCCCTCGCCATGGGAGGCCCCCTCACAATCATGATCTTCTTTTTTTGTTGCAAAGACCACACACCCAATGATCATTTTCCGAGTGATGATGCACGGCACGATGATCTCGAAGCAATTCGACCGCCATCAAATCTTGGTCGTAATACTGCTGCAGTACAGCCGCCGCAGCAGGCCTCAATCGTCTTCACATATACTGTTACTACTAGTCCTGAGTGTGTAATTTGTTTGGAGTTTAGGGAGGGGCAAGAGTGTCGGTTGCTTGCTATTTGTAACCATTCGTATCACAGGTCCTGCATTGATCAGTGGCTAGTCATAACGGAAAGCAACTGTCCCCTTTGCCGTTCTCCTGCTCAAAATGTATCTTAATTAGGGGGATTTCTGTAATTCTTAGTTGATTACTTTTGATGTTACAAACACAGAGCATGTAACTACCAATTTTACCCGTACCTTTAGAAGTAAATCCCCTCTTGCATTATGTTAGTAGCCAACCGGAAATATGAAATTGCATTCCAAGTATTCAAGTTCTGATTTTCTTGCACAAGGCCTATGGCTTTCATCCAACTACAATTTTTAACTGACATCGCTTCCCAAATAGAAAGAATTTTAGCTTCGATTCGTCCTGAATTACAATGTATATTTCTACTACATACACTTGAGCAATAAAAAAATGAACAAAAAATGTATTACAACAGAAAAAAAATGACAGAGATATGTATCTTTGAATGTATATTATGCAAAAACAAACTTGAGCAATACAGAGAGGGCAAACAATGTGTATTATGGACATATATTTCCATTAACTTTCATCCTTTTGGAATTACTATTACCTAGAGAGAGAAACCTATGTTAACTGAGAGAGTGCACCTAAAGGCCAAACTCTGAAGAAAAATGCAAACCAATAAAAAAAAAAGAAAAAGGGGGATATACAGAACCTCATGAACAACAATGTAATTGCTCAGCCAAAAAAAAAAAACACACACACACACACACATTTTGAGACTGAGATCCTTACTGGGTGAGGCAAGATATTGGAGTATGAAGCTGTACAGCCGTGAGACTTCTTGTACCTCAAAGGAGCTCTTTAGTCAATACATATGGGGTGTTGTCCGGGTCTTATGAACGAGACATACGATTCCATCTTATGGAAAGTTTTAGAAATTGGGATTCTCATTCACATTCAAACATTCATAACTTCACCAGTACTATTACCTTTCGCTTTAGAAAGTATGTTGTACAAAGAAACTGATGGTCTTAAATTTGACTCTATCATCTCTTTAAGCAGAAACTCAGCCTCCTCCCACTTCCCATCATTACAAAGCACTCCAATGGTGGAACTGTAGCTAGCCACATTTGGAATCATTCGATTCTTTTTCATTTCTTTGAGCAACCTCAGTGCCCTGTAAGAGCTACCCTCTTTGCAGTAACCATGAATCATCATATTATATATGACATCATTTGGCTCCAAATGAGTGTCACTCATTGATTTGAACAGCTTCGATGCTTCCTTCATATCGCCTTTCATGCATAATCCATGGATTAAGACACCATAGGTGTGAGTATCGGGCACCATACCGGCCTTCTCCATGGAAAAGAATATCTGAAATGCTCTTTCCATGTCACCAGATCGAACTAAAGCATTGATTAAAATTGTATATGTCACTTTAGAGGGAGAAACACCTCTGTCGTTCATCTCTCTCACTAAATCAGCAACTCCTGCAGAATTTTGGGCTCTAGCAAAGCCTTGAATCAAAACATTATAAGTCACCAAAGATGGTGATTGTCCATTTGACTTTAACTGATCAAATAAACTCAAAGCCTTGTCCAACTTTCCTAGGTTACAAAACCCATCAATTAGTGTGTTAAAAGTAACTGTGTTTGGACTAATACCTTCCCTTATCATCTGATTAAAAAACTTCTCAGCTTCCCACATCCTGATTTCCCGGCACAATCCGCAAATTATGGTGTTGTATGCTACAACATTGCAGGCCACTCCTCTCTCACGCATTTCATCGAACAGTTCCAAAGCTCTGCTCATTTTCCCATCATTGCAACACTCATTAATCAAACAATTATAAGAGCATACATTAGGAACAACCCCATTACTTTTCATCTTGTCATAGAGCTCAAACCCATCTTTTTTATGGCCTTTCTTGAAAAGCCCATCAATCAACGAAGTATATGTATATTGGTTAGCAACCAAACCAAGCTCCTCCATTTTACCAAACATCTTCTTTGCCCTCTCTAAATCACCATTCTTGCAACACCCATCAATCAAAGTAGAATATATAACAACATTCGGAGACAGACCCATTTCCTCCAATTGAACCAAAAGCTCGAAACCTCTATCCAAATCACCAGCTTCGCAGCAACTTTTTATCATTATCCCAAAACTATACACATCCAACTCAACCCTACCCTTAAACTCATTGAAAACCCACCAAGCTTTTCCAAAATCTTTTGACTTAACAAGAAAACCCAACAGATTATTAAAAGTGTTTGATCTGGGAACGAGGCCCTGGTCAACCATCTGCTTCAAAAAGTAAAGGGCTTGCTCTGGCAACTGAGATTGAACATGGGCATTGATGATAGTTTCAAACAGATGACTACAGAGAGGGTTAGAGCTCAAGTGGGGTTGAGTTAAATGGTGGAGGAGAGAGGAGGGAGTGAAGAATGGGGAAGAAAGTCGACCAGAGAGCACTTGAAGAATGAGAGACTGGGCGTGTGTTGGCATGTTGGAGGAGAGAAGGCGGTGGAGAATGTAGGATATGGATTGGTGGGTGTGTTGGAAGCCTTGGAGAGTGGAGGAGTTGAAAATTGAGAAGGCTTTTAGTGGCGGGCTCTTCACCATTTTTTGAATGAGTAGCAAAGCTTCGTTCGTTAGAGACATTATTGTCCTGCAGTTTCTTGTTGCCTTGCCTCTCTTCGGAATTAGAATTAGCTGAACATTTTAGGAACTCGGAATCGAAAGTTAGTTTTGCCCACCCATGATGAAATGGGCCGGGTTAAACTTGTTCGGATCAGCCCAATTTATATTTTTAACCGCTTGAGATAGAGCATTTTCAGTGGCTGGGTTTGGCCCGGGTAGGAGGTGGCCCAAGCCCATTTCGACGTTCCAGCGCAAGGTGTGGCCCGGGCAAGAGGTGGGTCCCAGCAAACCAGGCAAGCCCAAAGGCAAAATGAGCCCGTGCTCGTGCTTGGGGGCTGCTAATGTTAGAGCTTATGCTAGCATGACGTCAGTGCCTAGGTTAAATTTTTTTTTTAAAACCCAATGTGGTGCATGCCCCAATAGGAAAAAAAAAAAATTTAACTTCCGTGCGCTGATGCCAGGCTGGTGTCAACCTTGATTTTTGCCAACGGCTAGAATCCACATGGCAAGTCCTGGGTTGTTCAATCGTTTTTTATCCTCCAATCCAACGGTTGCCCTTTTTTCAATTTTTCTTGCATTTCCAATATTTTTTTTAAAGAGATTATGTAAGCACAAATGTGGTTCGGTGCCATTGGTCAAGGTAAAAAATCTTCAACAATCACCAATGTTGGGAGGTGGTGAAAAATTATTCAAGATTCAAAATTATTCCTATTGGTCCAATCGTTGTGTTGAACAAGATGCCGCTCCATGATTCAACGGCATCGGTTCGTCTTTGGATTTCCCGATGAATCAAGACTCACAAATCCAAAAGGAGCCGAGGCCTCTTGGGAGAATACCCACTCCCAAGGCAACTTGTTCATCATCTTATTCCTCCCCCCTTTCTTCTTCAGCTCGTCTGCTCCTTTCTTCTTTAATTTATCGCTCTTGCCTCTCCAAGCATCAACTCATGTTCGACATTGAGAGTGGACTATGAAATCTAAAATATGAGAAATGAAAGGATGGAGAGGATATGGTGTGAGAGGTCCGAGTTGAGCCTCTGGTTTTATCTGTAATATGATATTTGTATTTTATAATAAATATCGACACGTGGCAACCAAAAAAATCTTATTCGAAATTTGAGAGGTGAATTTTATAATAAATATGGACACGTGGCAACCAAAAATCTTATCCGAAAAATTCATTTGAATTACTAGATATGAATTTTATAATAAATATTGACACGTGAAAACCAAAAATCTTCTCCAAATTAATCGTTTAAGTCAATTTTTATTTATTTAAAAAAAGTGAGTAGTATTTGCCCTTTGTCATGGCAATGGGTGGAATCACAACAAGTCTTTTGCAAGGGCTGCCACTATTCATGTGAATAGTGCATGCCATTGCAATTTTTTTGTTGGTTTTCTAGCCATTGTCATAGCAACCCAAGGGCAACTATTATTCACATGAGATGTGAGGAGAAAAATTTGTATAGAGTTTTGGTGTAGGAAGTGAAGAATATGGCTAGTTATTTATTTAAAAAAAATCTAAAATTTTTGGTTTTTTCTTTCTTTCTATTTGTTTGATATTTAAATTGACTACTGACCTCGCAATAACGTCAGCATTAGGTGAGCTTGTTCAGGCAACAGTCCAGACAAATCTTGCCTAGGAACTTGCCCAAACTGATGAAGCCCACTCCTTGCTCGGGCTGGCCTTCACCATTGGACTTCGTTTTTGGGGGCTGGGGGTCCTTCTGCCCGTGCTTGCCTGCATGGGTGGATCAAAGCCCCTAACGAAACAGGTTGAAACTTGATTCAAAGTTTGTGTATATGCAGAAAAAACAAAATACCAAGATTTTTGTCTGTGATGAACATGTGAATTACACAGATTTTTGTTAGCAAACTCAATAGAAAATTCCTAAGATAAGCTGTAAATTGATCACGTTTGTAATTTCCCCCATGTGAATTAATCAGGCACTTATGGTGCCATTTGTAGCTGTAAAGGCTACTTTTGGTATAAACTAACATGATGTTCATTTACCAAAAGATTTAACCTTTAAAATCTTGTACGTTACAATTCATTATTCCCTATACATGAAATTACCAAAATCCCTTCTTTTTTTGTTAAAATAAGAAAACTATTAAACTTCACAAGGTAAGATATAATCCAAAAGATCTAATGATAATCCCAACCAGTTAATGGAATACAGATGGACCTTTACCAAAACTGACAAGATCCGCAAACAAAAACCAAAAATTTCAAACAAACCAATACATGTGCAGTTGTGAATTGACCCCACTACCCCCACGCCACGTCTCTCCGCTCATCAACTCTCCCTCTTGAGCCTTGACCAGATTGTGGAAAATCGAAAACTGTTCCCATCAACTCATCAAGCAAAGCATACTAAGCGGGGCCCACACACAGACCTTTCTTCCGAGTTTCAACTTTCAACATATGCTCTCTGGTGTTCTCTAGCTCTCGCTCCTTTCAGATTCTCTACACCAGAGACATGGAGCAGATATCCTCTGCAACCGCACCGCCCAAGCTCCTCCTCCTCTTCCTCCTGGTCTCCACCTGCCACGTCATGGGAGCTGCCGCTTACTCCATCGGCGTCAACTACGGCACCATAGCTGATAACCTCCCGCCGCCCTCCCAGGTGGCGACCTTCCTCAAGACCAAAACCACCATCGACCGCGTCAAAATCTTCGACGCCAACCCCGACATGCTCCGCGCCTTCGCCGACACCAAGATCGCCGTCACCGTCACCGTCGGAAACGGTGACGTTCCGGCCCTCGCCAAGCTCTCTGCGGCTCAGGCCTGGGTGTCCGCTAACATTCTGCCGTTCCACCCCCGCACGATCATCAACCGGGTCGCCGTCGGCAACGAAATCCTCGCCACGTCGGACAAGGACCTCATCGCGCATCTGCTTCCCGCCATGAAGTCTCTCCACGAGGCTCTCCAGCTGGCTAATATCTCCACCGTCCAGGTCGGGACACCTCACTCTCTGGGCATACTAGCACCCAACACGGGCCCACCGAGTCAGGGCCGATTCCGAACCGGGTACGACCGAGTCGTCTTCACTCCGATGCTCGAGTTTCACCGCCAGACCAAATCCCCGTTTTTGATCAACCCGTACCCGTTTTTCGGATTCGTACCCGAGACTTTAAACTACGCGCTCTTCAAGCCAAACGCAGGCGTTTTCGACAACGCCACGGGGATGAACTACACCAACATGTTCGACGCGCAGATGGACGCGGTTTTCTCGGCGATGAAGAAGGTCGGGTACGAGGACGTGGACATCGTGGTGGCGGAAACCGGGTGGCCATCCGTGGGTGACCCGACCCAGCCCGATGTCAATGTGGACAACGCGGCGTCGTATAACGGGAACCTCGTGCGGCACGTGAGCTCTGGAAAAGGCACGCCGTTGATGCCGAACCGGACGTTCGAGACTTACATCTTCTCGCTGTTCAATGAGAATCTGAAACCCACGACTTCGGAGCGGAATTACGGGTTGTTCAAGCCCGACTTGAACCCGGTTTACGACGTGGGCATTTTGCGAAACCAAGAGGTAATTCGGTAATTTTAGTAATGTTTATGGTTTTTTTGCGGGTAAGAATCGAAGAGTTATTCTGTTTCTTCATGCGCTGCCAATAGTCTCTGGACACGTGGTGGAGGTCGTATCCTCTGTCTTAACTCAATGGATCACTCGGCTTCCGCGTTTGTGCTTCTGAGCTCTGACAATGCCTACGACATAAGCTCACCTGTCATTGCTGTCGTTGTTGTTTATGTATAATGACCGTTCGTTAATTATTTATTTTAGGCAGCGGGTCCTACATCTGGCGTGGCGTCCGGACCCACCTCTGGCGGGGCGGCCGGACCCACATCTGGCTGGGCGTCGGGTCCCGCGTCCGGTGGAGCAAGAGCACCGTCATCGTCGGAGAAGAGGTGGTGCGTGCCCAGATCAAACACTTCTGATGCGGCGTTGCAGGCGAACATAGATTACGTGTGCAGCAGCGGAGTGGACTGCAAGGCGATACAAAAAGGTGGGCCCTGCTTTCAGCCCAATACCGTGAGGTCGCACGCAGCCTACGTCATGAACGCTTATTACCAGTCGGTGGGGCCGCAGGATTACAATTGTGACTTCAAGCACACTGGATTCATCACCACCACTGATCCCAGTAAGCTTTCCCTGATTTTTAATTTATTTATCGACGTCTTGAAACTAGCAAAATAAGTTTTGTTTTCTTCTCTCTTTTTTTAATAATAAAAAAGTGGAAAAATTGGGTGGCAGGTTACGATGCGTGCACGTATCCATACAAGTCGGAGAAATTGGAAAAGTCGGTGGAGGGAGGCTCGATGAAAATGAAAAGTAGCAGAGTGGCAGGGATATTTGTGATGGTGGTAGCTTCTTGTATAATGTTCTTTTAGAAAAATTAGAATTAAGATTATCTTTTGTAATTTTAAAAAGAGTTAATTTAATTTCGTCATTAATTTAGGATAGCTACTCTGGCTGTGGGGTTTAATTATTGGTTGGGTGTCAAGAAGGGGCTCTGTTTTGGACAGAGACTTTCGTGTAAAGGGGATAACATTTATTTGCTACTTTAGGCAAATAGCAGAATGATATGTGGGATAATTTTTTCACATATTGTTGTATTATTAATCGAGATGGCAAAATAATGTTATTTTCGTTACAAGCAAGTTTGTGTATTTTGGGTGTGGTCTGGGTTCCAAAGGCCTCTAGCTAGGACTCTCGGATGTATTAAATTTGAAGCTAGTACTTATCAACTGATTATGGACCATTATTATTTATTTTACTGGGGGAAATATTTGGCAATGCCCTCTGAGCTATAGATCATGTTTTACTTTACTCTCTGAATTTGTAATAATTTCGTGAAATTAAGGATCATTCCCGTCTGTTCGAGCTGGGACTTGTTTTGATTTACCTTCACCATATCCCATAAAATCTTCCCTCTAGCATTTTCTACTAAACAAGATTTCCAATGGCTAAAATCGGGGACAATGCTTGGTGGCGATAAAACTTTATGTACATGCTCTTAAAATTAGCCGTGTGTGAATCAAACAGAAAGTTATGACATAATTGATAATCCGTGGGACAATTGCATGAACTAAGTTTAAGGGAGACACAAAATCAAAGTCAAAAATTCATGGGAGGGTGCTAAAATATTCCCTCTCCGGTAATCTCACATGAATTATATGCACCAACATTTGATGTGTCGTTTTGCATTTGATTTTTGAAGTCAATAGATCCTCTTGTTATCAATCGAAACGTCTCCTAAACCCTATGTTTCATTTGATCTTTCCTTTGAACGGAAGGAAGATGCTTAGCTATAACTTACGATAGAATCTAATTCCTCTTAACTTTCTAAGAGAGTTTTATAGCAATTTCTTTGGAGTAAAGCAATATTATGCTTGTCGTTTTCAGTACAATAATCATACTCTATGGATATGTACGTATGTACGTGTGACTGCAAATACCACTTCCCAAAGACCAATATCATTCTATGCCCACGAGAACAAACATACTATTACGAACTATATCTAGTGACCAGGGCTATATGTGATGTGAGCAATGTTATGAATTCTCGCATGCATCCAACCACTCTTATCCAAAATTGATCATGAAACTAATATTTGTACGTGATTTCTTGTTATATAATACTATATGTCAAATTGCGGTGAGACTCATTTGTTTAAGTGAGATCTACTACTAATAGAGATAATCAGTATTTAGCCCCTTTTTATGACAGTTAAACCGTTAAATTAAGGCTTCTTCCTAGGCTTTGCCTCGAATCTCATTGTTCTCATTGAATTTGCAACAAGGTCAATGTGTTCTTGCGCTTGCATTCCGTCAATTTTATCAATAAAGTCGTTAAATTACTGACGTGGCATGAACATTTAGTAATTTTAGTTATGAACAAAATTTTAAAATCCAAATTAATCTTCGAAATGTACAATATATATCATAATTTTTTAAAAAATCTTCAAAAAAAAAACACGGTAGTTTTCTACCCGTTTACATATTCAAGTATGGGTATTGATCCCCTTGCAACACATAAACAGAATCACGACAGAGCGGACAACTGGCAACCCTAGCTAGCCACTTCTCAATGCATCCTCTGTGAAACGTATGCTCACACTTAAGAACCCTGCACTTATCTTCTTCCTCAAACTCCTCCATGCAAATAACACACTCGTCGCTGTGAAATCCTACTCTCTTGTCCACTCGATACTTGAAAGGTATACCACAGCAGATTAGCCGTGGCCGCAGCGGCGGTCTTCTGGCTGATCTTCTCGTTCTTGGTGGTGCGGTTAATGGTGTTGTTATTGTTGGTTCCCCAGATTCAATGTCGTGCGTTGGATGGGCTCTTTGATCAGCAGCATTTTCCCTGAGGATCCCATAAATGATGGCGGCTACTATTAGAATGCATAATAGCATCAGCACCACGGTGCGTACATAACCAAGCTCTGGTGGCGGTGAAGGCGGTAGCGAAAGAGGAAGAGGCGGAGGAGCTGCCGATACCATGGCGGGCGGACTGCGTGTATGAGGTGAGAGTAAGCCAGTGTGGTTGTTTGTACAAGGATTACAATTAATATATACTTGAGGAAAGCCTAAGTCCTAATGGCATAAGGAAAAGAAGAAAAAAGAAAAGAAAAGGAAAGTTTCTAGCTGGTTTAGGATTTTGGCTACAAAAAGTACGCACGGGAGGTTTGGGTGTGAGTAAGTGCAATAGTCTATATGCTTGAGCGGCAAGTTAAACCCTTATACTTGGAGAAAACAAAAAGATTGGGGTTTTTCTTTTCCTTTTTGACCGGATGGGAAAAATCCAAATATTTTACACAAATCCTCAATTAACTATACATAATAGATATTGACGGTTGTGTGAACCTGATTTTGATCTCCTTGCACAACCCAAACACAATCTCGACAAACCGGACAATTGCTGGCCGTAGCAAGCCAATCATCTATGCATTTTTGGTGAAATGCATGCCTACAATTGAGAAATCTGCAATACTCTCCTTCCTTAAACTCCTCCATGCAAATAACACACTCATCACTGCAAATTCCTATGCTTTTGCCCACTCGATGCATGAAAGGTACACCATAAGAGATTAGCCGCGATGGTCTTCGTGTTCCCCATAGATTTGTCGTTGTTGGTGCCCCGAATTCGATGTCCAAGAGGGTTAACGTTTGATCAGCCCTTTGATTAGCATGAAAGTTTCTGATGAGCAGGTATATGTTGATGGCTACTAAAATCATTAGTAGAATGACATGGTATGATTCTACAACAGCGTGCCCCAAGGAATAGTACCTGTCAAGAGGGCTATGTAGCAATGATAGAATTAGGTTTGTTGCCATTGATAGCTATGAAAGCGGTGGAGGATGAGGAGGAGGAAGAAGAGTGAGAGGCGCCGCGGATAGCATAGCGGAGTGTGTATGTGTGTGAGAGGGAGAGGGAGAGGAAGAGGGAAAAAGTTCAGAAATGTACTTATCCAATATCATTCTAGCCCACATATTAAAAACAATTAAAGTACAACCGCTTGTTAAAAAGACACAATTCCTAACATTGCTCACAATATATATACATCCCATCTCATATATATATATATGATGTTGATATATTTTGCGTTTTTTTAACGGCGGTTGTACTTTAATTGTTTTTTATATGTGGATTGCATCTCAATCCAACAAATTATTTGTATGGTAGATTGCATCTCAGATTGAAGTGAGACTCCTTAACAAAAGAGCAAAGAATAAATCCCAAAAAAAAAAAAAAAAAAAAGAAGAGAAATTAAATGAACGCTTAAAATTTGTTTACTAACTCTCAACATACTCTTCAAATTATATAATAAATTATAGCGATATGGGGAGGGGGAAATCAAACATAAGACCTTGGGTGGATAAATGCTCTTAACCACTCGAGCTACAAGCCCTTTGCATTTGTATCATTGTTATTAGTTACTAGCCTTCACACATGCAGAACATGCCTTTCATTAATCAAATGCACTAAGTGTGACTTACAAAATTTAACCATGCCCGTATGAACCTCATCAATGAGTAAAAAATCGAATATGAAAATGGTAATTTGATAGGTAAAGTTTAGGGTTAGGGTTCGGAGGAAAAGCAAACATCTTCGACTTTGCTGCGATTGAGATGCAGAGTGGAAACTTTAAGCACAGGGGAGAGAAGAGAGATAGAAGAAAAATAACACCCACATTGAGATGTAATTGAGATATAAAGGAAATTCAAAAGTGGAAAAATTAGCAAATAACCTTCAATATAAAGAAAACTATTTGTATTATTGCCAAAACTCCAGGAAACTAACCAACACAAATGCTTTCAAAAGAATTCAAAAAATTACTGATTTAGTTTTCACACTGTAATATAGTAATGTACTTTACAAAACAAAAAATAATAACATTTATGCAATTGTTTCCAAAATGTAGAAAACTACTTAACAATTGCACAAAACCCTTGAAGAAACTGCAAAATAAATACCATAAATATATATATATATATATTATATATTTCTGTGTGTCTTTGAATATTAACTAGCTAGACTTGATTCCCATTTGTGGTAACGCACACTTCGAACCGAAGCACGGCAGAGAGGACAGTGCTTGTTCCTTTGTAGCCATTTATGCATTTCTGGTGATGGTGGTTGAGGCGGAGGCGATGGTGGAGGAGGTAGAAGAGTCCGTGCCACGGCTACCACAGTGAGCTACTGGTTGTGTATGAGAGAGTGAGATCCAGTGTTAGGTACCCTGTACTGTTTTTTTATATACAATACTTTTCCGTTAGGAGCCTAAATTTTTAAGGGCAATGGTCAATGAAGGACAATCTAAAAATTGACTGGAGGTTTTGGGTGTTGTGGTAGCAAGAATCCACCACTATTGTAAATTGACTGGTTTCCCCTTGCAAAAGTACTAAAGGAAAAACTTCCCGTCGGGGAACGAATTTACTGAAAATACCATGACGATCAAGGTTTGGGTTTACGTAAAGGGAAGGATATCCCTTGTCCCCCGTAAAGGTTTGGGTTTACGTAAAGGGAAGGATATTTTGCTAGGCTTTGGAATTGGCTATAAGTTCGTCTTTCTCTTGTTTGGTCTTGTTTTCAAGTGTTTTCATGTGGTCACTTGGCTGTAATGTTTACTGTTTTGAATGATATGCACGATTTCGACCCAAAAATGAAATAAAATGGCCCCATACATATCACACCACAAATAGAAAAGTTAATCCCCGAAATTATTGGTGGTAACAATACAATGCACAAACTTACAACAACAAAAAATTCCCAATTAACAAGTAATTTTGAAGAAAGAAACCACAACATTAAAAACATTATTATTATTTTTCTTCTGCCTTTGAAATTTGAATATCGACTAGGCAGTACTGTCGACTTGATTCTCTTGTTCGGTTTGTATGCTTTGAACAGAAGCACGACAAAGTGGACATGGTGGTTTGCTTTCCTTGTTGGTTAGCCACTTATCAACGCACTGTTTGTGAAACGAATGCTTGCAGTTAGCAAGCAACCGACACTCTTCCCCATCCTTAAACTCCTCCAAGCAAATTGAACACTGAAGATCCTCATCATCAGTACTAAGATTGCTGCTGTTGTTGTTGTTGCTGCTTTTGATCTGATACGTGAAGACCATTGAGGTCTGCGGGGGATCCGTTTGTGCTTCGAGATCGACAACGTTATCATTGGGCCTATTACAAAATTTGAGGAAACAAAAGGCCGCAAAGAGGCCAAACCATGCTAGCATTAAACCTAAACCAAACATATCAGCAAGCCTAGGATTATCAATAATTGAAGGTGATGATGGAGGCAGAGGAGGGAGAGGCATCACGCAGTCTTCGCCGGTTGAAATAAGAGGAAAACAAGGATTTGACATGATGTCTGTAAGCGTGTAAAGAGAGAAGAGATGAATTAAAGAGCTATTTAGCTTATTATATCTGGCCAATATATATAAGTAGGAGTTTCTAAACCAAATTGGCCTCGGAGATTGAAAGTCCACTTCTTCTTCTACTTCCTAAGAAGAAAGTGTGTGAGCAAGAGTACTTTTTAAAACCAAATTTGGCAAGGTTTTATATCAAATAAAATACATATCATCTTTTGTTTCTGCTTCTCAAGTCGGTTTCCAAAACCAACATATATATGTAAACGTCCCATATCCCTAAACTCCTCGAAACAAATTACACACTCTCTTCGCTGCTACACGTATAATTTTCTATTCTTTTAGGGCCCGTTTGGAATTATTTGGATCCAATTTTATAAATTTTTTAAAAAAAATTTAAGTCTAAAACTTAAAAAACTCTTTTGATAGACTCATTTTTAAAAACCCAAACTCTCACCCAATACAAAATAAAAAGATTTTTTCTATTTAAACCCCACAATTCTCTTAGTTCACCCCAATACTTAAATCATTAAGTTGTAAGTTTTATTATTGTGTAAAATGACAAAAAAAGTCATCAAACTTAATACTTAATCCTAGTACATCATACACACACTCCACACACCCCACACACCCCACAACTCTTCAAATTAAGTTTAAAAAAAATACAAACTCTTTTACATCTTATGCCAGACTACTACAAAGAGACCTTGTTTCCTACAAAGAGAAAGGGCAGGGGGGTCCTAATCTAGAAGTCCAAGTCAATTTGGGTTTGATTGTTTGATTCGGTAGAGAAGGAACGAATGTCAGTGTAGGCAACCATCACAGCAGGGATTGTCAGTGATCCTAATTACAGATGTCAGTATTTGCAAGAACAGAAAGGCCTACATACATACACTGTTTTGGATGCCGCTGTTTTTGTGAACAGCCCACGAACACTCTCCTCCTTTTCCATTGCTTGACTGATATTCATGGAATTCTCTAAACCTGTAGCTTTCATTCATCCCATTGCATTGCATCACATTATTTGCTTTGGCTTTCTGTCACTGATGGCAATTGCAATGTCATTGGGGAAGAGGTTTCCGAGCACCAAGCCATGCAAGATGGTTGTTATGAAAAAGCAGTGACTGTGATTGTGGCAATGAGAGAGAGTGTAACAGCCAGAGCTTGTGTTACCACATTTGTGACTTCATTTGAGTACCTGATGGTTACACTGGCAGCACCAGTCATTGGAAAAGTATATACCCACCATGCCATAGAAAACCTATAGAACCAAATCTAACTGAATGTCGGAAAAAAAATATTCATGTACAAAACTACAAACGGTAGATTCAGTTCAGAGAAATGAAAGTGATATCGTACTTAAATCCTCGGAAAAAGTTAACCCCTACCTGTGCAATCAGGAAAAAGGTTAAAAGAACAGTTAGCGATAACAGCAAGCCAGTTCTTAAGTAGTAATGCAACTTAGTTCAAGTTATACTTGCCAGTGAGAGATAAAGGAACAAGGCAATGAAGTAAGCAATCCGTGAACTGTAATCAAAGGAGCCTTGGATTTCTGCCCATGCCATGGAAGCTACACTTGGTGCTGCAACAAACAGAAAGAATACAGGATGGAGGTCCTTTGGGATTACTGTCTCATTAGTTGGAAGTTGCTGATAGAGCGTTACGAATAAAACTATGTAGTGCGCCAAACCAACAGCAAAAAAGAATAGTGGTCCTTCTTTGTGGGGTTTAAATAGAAAATATCTTTTATTTCTTATTTTTTTAACTTGGGGTGTATTTAAGGGTAGTTTGGGAAAATAATGGGGTTTACTTAGAAATCGTGAAAATTTAAATTAAAAGTTGTGGTGAACTTAGAACATGGGGTGAACTAAGAGAAGTGTGGGGTTTAAATAGAAAATCTCAATAAAAAACACCCCATTATTGAAAACAAAAAAGTGAGGTTTTATAATCTATCTCTCTCATTTTTAAAAAACCCAAACTCTCACCCAAAACAAAATAAAAAAACACCCCATTATTGAAAACAAAAAAGTGAGGATTTATAATCTCTCTCTCTCTCTCTCTCTCTCTCTCTCTCATCAAGGCCATTGAGGTCTCCTCCGTCCACTACCCAATAGGTATGGACCCAGGACTTCAAAATGAGGTGGGCTAAATTTACCTTACGTACTAACCTATTAAAAGGACAGATTACTAGACGGTACAAGTGAATTTCATTAATAACAAAAAATACACATGGGAACATAATAAGCCCCTCAAAGTGCATCTAGTACAACCTTAAGTAAAAACAACATTAAACTACAAGAAAAAAGCCGTTGGTTTTTTTTTAATACAAGTGATCGTCTAAAGGGGGAGGAGGTTTCTCACACATATACTAATAAATAATATATTCATAATGATGTTGAGAGATTAATAAAAAAATATATTTATATATACAAGCAATTAATAAATAATTTTGTGAGGAAAAGATTAAGCAAAATTAAAGAGTGGTAAATGATTTTGGTGGTGTGAAAATTTTGAAGAAATATGTGGGTTTATAGGGAAAATTGAATGGTACAAAAGCTTTAGAAAAATAAAGAAATTGATGTTGGTATTAATTTTCAAAAAATTGCCATTGGTAATAATTGCAATTGCACTAAGGGCTAGTTTGGCATTGCTATGCTGTGAAAATAATCGCTGTCAGATTTGCTGTGAGAGAAATCAGCTGTGGAGAAAGCAGTTTGGTGTTTGGTAAAATTTTTGTTAAAAGTGTTGTTGGTATTGATTTTACGCATAATCAGAAAATAATTGCCGCATAATCATTAAACCCAGGGCCTCTTCGAAACTGATTCCTGCATAATCAGAAAATGAAAGCACCTAATTAGCTGCTTTCCCTTATAGCTTTCTCTCACAGCAATTTTTAACAATAAGCGATTTTCTCACAATTTACCAAACGGGTTGGGCTTTTCAAAATTTTTAAAAAATCACTCTCGGGCTCCGCTGTTATCCGCTACATTTAAATGGGTTTGAGGTTGAATCATATCGTTTTTTTATCGATTTTTTTTGTTTTCAATGCAAGGGTCTAAATAAAAAAAAAAAAAAAGAAATATTATTTGTTCAAAACAAAAAACCTGCAATTTTTTTTTCATACAAAAGACCCCTTTCCTTTGTTTCTACATCCCTATCCCGAAAGAATGAATTGAGTTCGTATAGGCATTTTGGATGCCGCTATTGAAATTGCCCTTCTGGCTATATTTTCTGCTACTCCTCATTTCATAAAGTATTCTACCGGGTTTAACAACAGCTACCCAATATTCGGGAGATCCTTTCCCCGAACCCATACGTGTTTCTGTAGGTCTTACTGTAACGGGTTTGTCTGGAAATATGCGTACCCATATTTTTCCACCGCGGCGTGCGTTTCGTGTCATTGCTCGCCGCCCTGCTTCTATTTGTCTAGATGTGATCCAAGCGGGTTCAAGCGCTTGAAGAGCATATCTACCGAAGCAAATACGATTGCCTCGATAAGATATTCCTTTCATTCTTCCTCTATGTTGTTTACGGAATCTGGTTCTTTTGGGGTTATAGTTGATGGTTGTTTATCAATTCCATCCATCTCTACTACAGAACTGGACATGAGAGTTTCTTCTCATCCAGCTCCTCGCGAATTAAACAATTAAAAAATAATATACACGGTGAATAATATACGGAATCGTGGTATTCTTTTAAATTTTATCTAATCTATATCTATTATAAATTTTAAATTTTTTGTGTTTTAATATATAATTAAACACGTCTTCTATTTATAGATAATGTCGTTTTTATATAACGTTATCGTTATAATGAATCTTTATTTTCTTTTTCCTTTGTATTATCATATCGAATCGACTAAAATTTAGAAATAAAAAAAATTCGCGGGCGAATATTTACTCTTTCAACATTCAATTGTAAGATTAGTCTATGACATGACCTCTCAGAATAAATGAATAGGTTTCTGGTTCGTTCCGCCATCCTACCCAATGAATCATTAGGATTCGTTTTCAATAGAATCTTATGCATTCACAGGTTCTGTCGTCCCCACCACTTCTCGATTAATGGTTAGGTCTGAATTCTACAACGGAGCCCTTAATGAAATTTATTAATAAATGAAATTTTTTCTTGAGTCAACCTTCTCAGTCTTTATTGGCTCAGGGCTCTTGATTTTTTCTTCTATGCACCGATTTGTCTAATTATGGATCAATCAGTATTGATGCTTTATTACATTCCCTTTATATGAGATGACTCATAGACCTTACATATTGGAATTATATATCATTGATATTTCTTTTCCTATCTTTCTCTCACCCTTCCATTTATCTGTATACTTTTATTGCTTTACAACTCATAATCAGATTGGTTTTTCTTTTGTGTTTATGCAAAAAAGATTTCAGTTGCTACAATGATATGACTCATATATCATATCTTGACTGGTTCCTTATATCCAGATAATGCGAAGCGATGAGTTGATTATTAGTTCTATAGTTATCAGTTCGTACTACGGGCCGGTCGATTTTGTTGAATCCTATAATCCTAAAAAAACCAACGAGTCACACACTAAGCATAGCAATTATATCAAACTATTAATCGAATTTTTATTCAACCTTATAGAATTGTTCATTTTTTTTTTTTTTTATTTAACAGAAAAGGAATGAAAGAGTTTGCCTTTTTTGTTTTATCACCAGATAGAACTAAATACAAGTAAAGTAAGTTCTTATTATTCCTCGTCTACAAATATCCAAATTTTGATGCCTAATACCCCATAGATAGTTCGAACTGCGTAGGCACAATAATCAATTTTAGCTCGAATGGTTTGTAGAGGAACCCTACCTTCTCTGATCCATTCAACACGTGCAATTTCTTTTCCGTCGATACGCCCTGCAATTTGTACTTGAATTCCTTTTGTACCTGCCTGTTCAGTTAATTCAATAGCTTTTTTCATTGCTTTGCGAAATGAAACTCTATTCTTTAATTGTCCGGCTATAAATTCTGCAAGAATATTGGGGTGCCCATAGGGATTTGAAACTCTTCTAATAGCAATGTTGAGTTTTCGGTTTACACAATTTAGTTCTTTTTGTACATTCATCTGTAATTCTTCGATTCTTCTAGTCCTGTCTTCTATTAATAACTTGGGGAATCCCATATAGATTATGACCTGAATCAAATCGATTCTTTTTTGAATCTCTATACGTGCAATTCCCTCGACATTAGAGGATATTTTCATATTCTTTTGTACATAATTTTTGATACAATCTCGTATTTTTTGATCTTCTTGTAGATCCTCTGAATAATTTTTTGGTTGCGCAAACCAAAGAGAATGATGACCTTGGGTTCCACCAAGTCTGAAACCAAGCGGATTTATTTTTTGTCCCATAATCCCCCACTACTATATATATCGTGAAACGTCATATCTGTTTGTATTTTTTTTTTATACATTCGGTTTTTTTTAAGCATAACATAATATAGCGTATTTGTA